>JBBGZY010000288.1:4385000-5135000 GCA_037952925.1 Lithobates clamitans
CTTGGACCAGATTGTGCTCCCTCTTATATGGACTCCTCAAGATCCCCATTTTCTTGTACACATACTTTTTCCAGCGTTGACTTCCTCTTTATTTTATTTAGACCATAAATAAATGGATCTTTTTTGAGTTTAGGTTTTTTATTTTAAATAGATTTTAGACACAATGTTTTAAATTAACAAGGGACAACAATCTCATTGATTTTGCAAAAACACACCAAAAATAGATTAAAAGAATGTTAATAATGTTCGAGTGGTAAGTATTTTTAAAAAAAAAGATACATAACCAAAAACGGTTCTTTGGGTTAACTTTATATAAAAAAAAAAAACAAATCACTATAAAAACAAAAATTATAAAGGGTTCTTTGTGGTAACTTTACAAACATTAAAAAAAATGTAACAAATATATATAAAAATGGGTTCCCTGTGGTAACTTTACAAAAAAAATTATAGATAAACAGAAAAAAAGTTCCACAACAATCATAAAATAAATATCTGGATAAAAATTACAAGAAAAGATGACTCCACCCAAAAAAAAAAAAATTTAAAAGTATTATTAGTATGGAAACATTGTTTTGAAAAAGCATACCATGTCATTCATGAGATCAAACAGAAAAAGAATCCAGAAATCTGTTTGGAAGAACTCTGTTTGAATATGAACAGCAAAACATCTTCGTTCTTTATAGCATTCGTAAAGAAGACATTAAATGCGCTGCATTCAACGATCACAGATTTTGCAGCGTGAGGAATGTGCTACCTACAATACGAACACTAGTTTTACTAGACCGAGTGCTTCCGTTTAGTTTTTGCTTATGAGCATGCGTCGTTTTTTTGTCCGTCGGACTAGCATACAGACGAGCGGACTTCGGGGTCCGTCGTAGTTACGACGTAAAGATTTGAAGCATGTTTCAAATCTAAAGTCCGTCGGATTTGAGGCTGAAAAAGTCCGCTGAAAGTCCGAAGAAGCCCACACACGATCGGATTACCAGCCAGCTTTAGTCCGTCGGCGTCCATTGGACTTTTGTAGACGAAAAGTCCGACCGTGTGTACGCCCCATTAGATAAGCACTTGAACGACCACAACATACAGAAATATACAATGTAATACTGACATATAATCACACACATAGGTTGGGCTTGATGGACTTGTGTCTTTTTTCAACCTCACCTACTATGTAACTATGTAACTATGTAAGAGGAATGCTCCACACAGTGGATGTAAAGCCATGTAATTTGGTATTTTTCCTGGACATTGTCATCAATAAAGCAATGCCAAGGACTTTAATTGACAGATGGTATTCTTTCTGGACATTGTTATCAATGTTAATTTGCCAAAAACTTCAGTTTGTCATTTCAAACTTCAAACTATTATACTATATTTCATGTACTAGGAAGCCATCATTAGCACTCTTATCTCAAAAAAACATCTATCAGCAAGGCAGATTTCTTGAATTATACATCCTGTAGCCTAAGTGTAAATCCATATTCTGTATTTAAGATGCTCATTGCTATAGCTCTTATCCAAAACCATGTTGCAATTAATCATAGTTATTAAAAATTCAAGGTATGTTCTATTTTCTAATCTTCAGAAAGACACTCTTCAGTCACCTTCTGAAATATGTGCCGAAAATATAGACATGATTTGTGTCTTTATATGTTCAACTGTATTGGGAATTAGACTTGATTTGTTTTTTCTTATTTCTATTTAACAATTTTTAAAAAGGCAATGTCTGCTTGTAGATGATTAATCGTGTGATGGAATGATGAAATGTAAACCTATAATGTCAATTTCATTTGATTACAAACTTTATGTTTTAAATTAACATGAAAAAGGATTTCCAGAGCACTGTAGGGGCAGCTGTAGACAGAACACACTACCAGTAGTATTTTTCTTTCAGGCAAGCAAGACATTTTATATTTGCCTTACAATCATTTTGTATTAGGAAAATATGAACAAAACCACTATATATGCCTTTTAAGTCATACTATTATTATAAATACAGTGTTTAAGTTGTACATTATATGCAAAGGCAAGGATTTGTATAAGGAGATTTATACAACTACAACTAGTTATGAGTGAATAAATTTGCAAATCAGGTGATTTTTTTTATTTGTCTAAATATATATGCATATTTGTTTCAATTTGTTAAGAATCGTGTAATTCATGCTTTATGATTGCCGAAATTTCTAAAAGGGTTCTTAATAAAATTACAGATATTTAAATAGTTGTAAGTGGTATATATTATTGGTACTTATAATCTACTTGAAGGAACATTTTGAGGCTTGAGATAGAAAACACATTGACTTTTTAATAATTCCACAAAAATGGTGTTCTACCACATCATTTTATATTTGTAGTATTTTATGAGTTATAGTATATTTTAACATTTTATTGAACGCATGTTTATGTCAGCTCATCACACAAATATGTTATAATTTTAATTTATTTATGTGCATCTTCTTAAGGCTCCAACATTATTATGCTCTCATAATGCTTTCACCATATTTAAAAATGTATGAGGCAAAATACCATGGCCAATATATTTGTTTAAAGTATAATTAACATATCTGTATGAATACAACATTAATCTTCTCTAATGAAAGGACACAAAACTATTTTGCAATATCCAACAGGGGCTCCAGGTAGATTAAACTAAATTATTCTTCCTTTAGCTTCTAATTGGAGCTCACTGTTTGCATTATTCATTTAGGTGTTGACATTCTTTTTTAATTAATATTGCAAAACAGCTTCAACTGATTATAGAGTAAGCCAAAAAACAATGGCCAAAACAAATATGACAAACAAAAGAACACTGTATAGAGAGCTTATACACATTGTTGACTAAATATGGTATTTGAGAGAAGCAGCCAATACAAGTAATCTGGAAAAAAATGTTGTTGAATGCTTGACATTTTTTGGCAGGCTATATAAAAAGCATTCTTACTAGAATTTTTGAAGCCTCTCTAGAAGAGTGTTTTTTTTTAAAGCAAAATATCCCAGATAATACTAAACATTATTCCAAAATGATTTGCTTTACAGATAAAAGCCCCAAGTGGCAGATAAACAACACTGTGGGGTATATTTTCTAAAAATGGAGAGTGCAAAATCTAGTGCACCTCTGCATAGAAACTAATCAGCTTCCAGTTTTTTTTTTTTGTCAAAACTTAATGGAACAAGCTGAAGTCAGAAGCTGATTGGCTACCATGCACAGCTGCACCAGATTTTGTGTCCTCCAGTTTTAGTAAATCAGCCCCCCTTATATTCGGGGGGGCTCAAGTAGTTGGTCTTGCCTAGGGCGCAAAATAGTCTAGCATCAGCTCTGTAGTAGAGCAATAGTAGAATCTTTCACCTTTCTCTACACAGAAGTGTGGTATCAGTTTCTGCAGATGCACTTACAAAACAGCTAATCAAATGGAACAAAGAGGATCCATAGTGGAGATCTGGGGAAATGTATCGATGATGTTTATTTGTGATGTGTATTGCTCTTCCATTTGAACCTTGTTGCAAAGTCTAGTTATAGGCTGGGGTGGTTGCTACTTTTTTGTACAGTTGGTTCATTTGGGTAGGGGGACCCACTGGATACCTCCCCTGTCACCTTTAAGGAAGAGTGACCTACCTCCAGGCACACTTGCCCTTAACCACTTAAGCCCCGGACCATTTGGCTGGCCAAAGAACAGAGCACTTTTTGCGATTCGGCACTGCGTCGCTTTAACTGACAATTGCGTGGTCGTGCGACGTTGCTCCCAAACAAAATTGACGTCCTTTTTTCCCCACAAATAGTGGTATTTTGTTGCGCTATAAACAAAAAAACCCGACAATTTTGAAAAAAACACATTTTTTACTTTTTGCTTTAATAAATATCCCCAAAAAATATATATATATAAAAAATGTTTTCCTCAGTTTAGACTGATATTTATTCTTCTACATATTTTTGTTAAAAAAAATCGCATTAAGCGTTTATTGATTGGTTTGCGCAAAAGTTATAGCGTCTACAAAATATGGGATAGTTTTATGGCATTTTTATTTTTTATAATTTTTTCTTTACTAGTAATGGGCTGGCGGCGATCAGCGTTTTTTATCATGACTGCGACATTATGGTGGACAGATTGGACACTTTTGGAGCTATTTTGGGACCATTCACATTTATACAGCGATCAGTGCGATTAAAAATGCATTGATTACTGTTTAAATGTGACTGCTAGTGAAGGCGTTAACCACTAGGTGGCGCTGTAGGGATTAAGTGTGTCCTAGGGAGTAATTCTAACTGTGGGGGGAGGGGCTATGTGTGGCACGACACTGATTACTGCTCCTGATTACAGGGAGCTGTGATCAGTGTCAGTGTCACTAGGCAAAATGGGGAAATTATTGTTTACATCAGCATTTCCCCGTTCTTCCTCTCCATGAGATGATTGCGGGTATCCCCGCAGACATTGAGTTTGCGGGACCCGCGATCACACTCACGGGGCTTGCAGCGGGCTCGGGCTCGCGCGGCCGCCGGTGGTGCGCGCGCGATGACACGGCGTCAAATTTAAAGGGACGTACCTGTATGCCTATTTGCCTGTCTGTACCATTGTGTCGATGTATACGTACATGCAGCGGTCGGTAAGCGGTTAACCTATCCTACTGCTTTATGTGCTCCTACTTGAGAAACTCTGGAAATTTATAGAATTAGGACTGACGTGGGCACTGCAGTTTACAAATATATTTGCAAATGTGTGCAAACAAAACCCTCTTCATTTAACGTAAATTGTTAGACAGGGTTAGTTTGGTTGTTTTGCAGGCTGACTGGAACAGTTTTGCGATGAATGATGCCCAAGTCTTATTCAACCAACTTCAAGTGATCTCACTGCATCAAGGAAATATCCCCTGGCATACATCATCAAGAGAGAAAAACTAGAAAAAAGGTGTATATATACAGTATAAGGTATGCAGAATACCATCTCTGAATGCACAACACATCAAACCTTGAAGCAGATGGGCTACAGTATCAGAAGACCATGGTGTGGGGGATATTTTCTCTGCACACTTTGGGCCCCTTGATACTAACTGAGCATTGTTTAAAAGCCACAGCCTACCTGAGTATTGTTGCTGTCCTTCCCTTTATGACTACAGTGTACCCATCTTCTGATAGCTACTTCCAGCAGGATAATGCATCATGTCACAAAGCTCAAATCATCTCAAACTGGTTTCTTGAACGTCTCAATCCAATAGAGCACCTTTGAGATGTGGTGGAACAGGAGGTTTGCATTATGGATGTGCAGCTGACAAATCTGCAGCAACGACATGATGCTATTATGTCAGCATGGATTAAATCTCGGAGGAATGTTTCCAAAACCTTGTTGAATCTATCCCATGAAGAATCAAGGCAGAGGGGGGTTTAGTACAGTACTTTCAAGGTGTACCTAATGAAGTGGCCGGTGAGTATACACTATAATATATATATATATATATATATATATATATATAGATAGATAGATAGATAGATAGATAGATAGATAGATAGATAGATAGATAGATAGATAGATAGATAGATAGATAGATAGATAGATAGATAGATAGATAGATAGATAGATAGATAGATAGATATAGACACTAAGATTTTTTTTCTTCAGCAAGAGAGAATTTGACTTAGTGTCATGTTGCCCATGCAACACACTTATCACATACAGCCTCCTCTAGTTACAACTTTCAAAATGGTCTGTAATTAATTATATTCTATCAATGAGAAAACTCCTTAGGGAAAGGATGCTTTACCTCCAATTAATAAAGAGTGAAAACAGCCTACAGTATGTGTAACCACAAAAAGGTGTTTTTTTATAGGATGCTTAATATTGTTAAACCCAACTTTGGATAACAAGTTTATTTTGTATGTTAGAATATAGAAGGATTGGAATATCTATTGAACTGTAAGTGTTGTCTACTTTCATATTGCTGATGCTTCCCCTAAATTCCTGTTCTTTCTGTCACCTGGGAAGGACAAGAAATTAGAAAATCTGCTGAACATCGATAAAGTATTGGTGCATCAGAGTGTTGTAGGAAACCTTAATGGGGCAGTAACACAGCTTTAAGTAAGACATTGATGGGGATCAGCCTGTGCAAAAGTCACAAAAGCTAAAGTATAAAGAATCCAGCACAGAAAGCAGCCTCAGGCATATTGGCAATAGTAGTGGTAATAAAAGGATTATGCCCCGTACACACGGTCGGATTTTCCGATGGAAAATGTCCGATCGGAGCGCGTTGTCGGAAATTCCGACCGTGTGTGGGCTCCATCGGACATTTTCCATCGGATTTTCCGACACACAAAGTTGGAGAGCAGGAGATAAAATTTTCCGACAACAAAATTGTCGGAAATTCCGATCGTGTGTACACAAATCCGACGAACAAAGTGCCACGCATGCTCAGAATAAATAAAGAGATGAAAGCTATTGGCCACTGCCCCGTTTATAGTCCCGACGTACGTGTTTTACGTCACCGCGTTCAGAATGATCGGATTTTCCGACAACTTTGTGTGACCGTGTGTATGAAAGACAAGTTTGAGCCAACATCCGTCGGAAAAAATCCTAGGATTTTGTTGTCGGAATGTCCGAACAAAGTCCGACCGTGTGTACGCCCTATTAGAGTTACTGGGCAGTAAGGATGACCAGAGACCAGCCCAATGTTTGGTGCTATAGAGAGATAATTGTACAGTGCAGCTACTGGTGTAAGGGTAGCAGGCAGCAGTGCTTCCTGCACTGCATTGTTTATACTTTAGCTCTTGTCACCTGAGAAAGGAGGGAGGAGCTATCTCCTTTGGGGGATATATACTGAAAAAATCTAATAAAGGTTCTAACTCATTATTACAATGGTTTCAAAAGTGTACTGCTATTTTTGTCCTTTTCTGGGTGCATTCCCCAATGTTCTGTTCTGTTCTGTTCTATATGATGAAAGTTTTTTTTTTGGGGGGGAGGGGGGACTTTGAATGAGGTGATTACACATGGCTATAAGATGAGTCAATATCAAAAACATGCTTTTATTGGTGAAGCAAGGAACATGGCAAAATTACATAATACATGCAGCAATGATTGTAGCAACCAGCCAACCACTATATGGTGTGGGACAAATCCTGGATGTAATAAAAGACACTTAAAAATACATAGTAGATGGTGAACTCAAGATAATGTAATGAGTAGAGGTGTCTGCAAAAGAATAAGTGCATCCAAATTATCCCGACGTGCTTTGTGGATAATACCACTCTTCAGGGGCGGGTGCACACAAATCTTTAAAACAAAACATGAGTAGATCAGTATGATCCAATGTTGTACCCCTCAACAGGGAGGATATGCAAAAAAGAAAGGGAGACAGTTACTCATCCCTATAGGTACTTACATCATAATAAGTCTCTGGAACATGGGGGACAATGAGTCAGAGGTTGCCCAAATTGTCTATACAGAGAGCTGTGGAAGGGACCTGCAGAAGATCCCCAAAAAATGAAAGACAAAGGTCCAAATAGTGGTGTGAGTGGGATTCATATGTAAAAATATATTGGGTATACTGTAAATAGCCCAACACCAAAGTACAAGTGAACAAGTGAGTGGAAAGAAAAATAGTGTGTTAGGAAGAAAGAGCAGATCAGAGATAAAAAAAGAAAACAATAAAATAGATATAAATGACAAAATAAAAGAAAGATGGGAGTGAGCCTCTCTGAGCATGAACAAGAAAGGAACGACCATGTAATTACCTGTTGGTGATGTAGAAAAGTGTTTTTTAAATAGTGTAGAGTGTGCACAAAAAGGTGCTGTCATGAGGACTGGCTAGCACAGAGTAGGGATGGTAAATATGTCACACAGGTGCACCAAGAAAAGAAGAGAGACGTCCATGCCCGAGCAGCAGCCGCCGACTATGGTAATGGGTGACTGCATCCTTTTGGTCCTGCTGATTATCCTCCTGAATGCAGACCCTAGCTCTCCATGTAGGATAATTTCAGCTTTATGCTGTTTGTGTTTTGGTGTTCTTACCTTTTTTTCCTATTCACTCCCTCTTCCTCACTTTTTTCCTTTCGGAAACCCCATAGATGTGTATCAAATAATGATGAGATCTGTATGTTATAGACATGTTATGTAATAACTGTACTTTGATCATGAAATAATATATTGATTGTATTGTTTATCAGCTACTCATAAAGAATAAAAAACAAAGTGGATCCTGAAGAAGCTATTCTTGGGTGAAATGCGACACTCCATCTGCTCTTTATTTTCGCATAAACAATTTATTGAAATTTTTCACGGGGATACAGAACAAAGAAAGCGGGGGGATAGGGTATGCACATAATACCTATTTTACAAGGATATAAGCGTATAAACTTATGCTGGAATTCCCAGGTTGCACGATCAGATAAAAAAAAGAAAAGAAAAAAAAAGGAAAAAAGAAGCCATGTAGGTAATCCAACACTAGACAAAAACGAAGAAATCCAATAACAACAGGAAAATAACAGGTGGAATAGTATCCAATTTGTACATATGAGCGCATCAAGTCTAGGTAATGGTAACATATCTTCTCTGTGAGAAATGACACGTTAAGGATAGCCCTTATAGCTCATTCCAAGTGCTTCCTACATGGGCAGATCAAACAGGAGGGGGGGGCAGAAAGGGGAAAAAAAGGGATAGGGGGGGCTCGCCTGGGGGTAGAGAATCAATTGGGTATATGGGGCAAGTTAGATCTAGAGCGGACAATGAGAGAGGGTGAGGATATCACCAACTGCCCTCTCTTTTGCCTGAAAATTCAAAAGGAAATGCAGCATTATTCCTGAAATATACTTAGTGACTACTTAGAACAAACCTTAAATAATTAGTGGGTACATCTTGTTGCCTCAAGCATAAGTTCCTCGAAAGGACGGGAGTTTTTAAAAGACAACCAAGATTCCCAAATGGAAGTGAATTTGTCAGCTTTGTCCAAGGAAATGTAAATCAGCTCCTCCATCTCCGCTATGCGATTGATTCACTGAATCCATTCTATTATCGAAGGCGGGGATGTCGATCGCCAATGCACTGGCACACTCATCCTGGCAGCATTGACCATATGCATTGCGATTGATTTGTAATAGCGTTTTTTGGGAAGCTTAGACAAATGCAGAAGATATTGCGCTGGTGAGAAATCTAGTTTAAGAGATGATACTTTCCCTATAATCTCATGTACTTTAAGCCAGAATGACTGCAACCCTGGGCAGTTCCACCAGATGTGAAGGAACGTGCCCCTTTCCTTACAGTAACGCCAGCACTGATCAGATACGGAGGGGTAATATTTATGTAGCAAGTCTGGGGTTCTGTACCAGCGTGAGCATATTTTGTATCCGTTCTCTTGTACTGAAACATTTAAAGATCCCTTCTGAATATAGAGATTAATACGATCCCAGTCTTCCTCGTCTGTCTCCACCCCCAGGCAGAATCCCAATAAGTGCGATCCGTGCAAAACAGTGCCGAGGGATTCCCAAACAGGGAGGCATAGATACACAAGATAACATGCGACTGAGGCTCTGCCCAGGAGCAAAGGGATTCCAAGACTGTAGCAGGCTTGGTGAACTTCTCCCTACTAGCTGGGGCATCAAGAAAATGCTTAAGTTGCATATAAGACCAAAATGGAAATGCTCCCATTTTGGAAATTCCTGCTAGTTCTGATTGTCGCATAAAGCGAACTCTGCGAAAAAATTGTTTTGCCAACATCTCCTCATAGGGCCACTCCGCTCACGCAAATGCTCCAGATAAACCCAGAGGGAATTCCGGGTTACCTCTAATTGGAGTGATGGAGCACAGTTTTTCTGAAACCGAGTGGATGGTACAGGCTCTATCAAACGCATGAAGAGTGGCACTGACGTGGGGATGGGCCATGGCCTGAGCAGATACTTTATTTCTAGATATCCACGGGGCCTGTTGTAGATTAGAATTTGAGATCAAGTTCTCAAGGATCACCCACCCTTTGTATTTGGCATGTACAAGTACATTCCAGTCCACAAACCGAGCGAGGTGAACTGCCCAATAATAGCGCTGAATGTCGGGCAGGCCAATACCTCCATTCAGTTTTGGCAAGACTAGCTTTGCCCAACGTATCCGAGCCAGTTTGCTGCCCCAGAGAAAAGTTTGGCAAACCGATTTGTATTGCGTTAAAAATTCAGGTTGTAAACGAATCGGTAGATTTTGCATTTTGTACAACAAGTGCGGAAGAATTGTCATTTTAATGATGGACGTGCGTCCGAACCAAGAGGTGGTAGATCTTTCCCATCTCTGGAGATCCTGGTGTATGTTTTGTATTTCAACCTGAAAGTTTCTGCTATAGAGCTCTGATAGTTTAACGGGGAGTTGGATACCGAGATATGTTATCGCATCAGTTTTCCATTCAAAGGGAAAGTGCTGTTGACATTGTTGGACTACATCCGCTTATATGGAGATGTTCATGGCAAATGACTTATGCCCCGTACACACGGTCGGACATTGATCAGACATTCCGACAACAAAATCCTAGGATTTTTTCCAACGGATGTTGGCTGAAACTTGTCTTGCATAAACACAGTCACACAAAGTTGTCGGAAAATCCAATCATTCTGAACGCGGTGACGTAAAACACGTACGTCAGGACTATAAACGGGGCAGTAGCCAATAGCTTTCATCTCTTTATTTATTCTGAGCATGCATGGCACTTTGTGCGTCGGATTTGTGTACACACGATCGGAAATTCCGACAATGGATTTTGCTGTCGCAAAATTTTATAGCCTGCTCTCAAACTTTGTGTGTCAGAAAATCCGATGGAAAATGTGTAATGGAGCCTACACACGGTCGGAATTTCCGACAACAAGGTCATATCACACATTTTCCGTCAGAAAATCCGACCGTGTGTACGGGGCATTAGAGTAATTAATTTGTAAATTAGATAATGTTTTAAATTGTTCTAGGACTTACAGGAGACTGGGTAGAGTCGTCAGCGGTGAAAAAAGAAAGAGGAGTACATCATCGGCGAATGCTGCAATTTTATACTCTCTTTCTTGCACTCGAATGCCCCCGATATTAGGGTGCACTCGAATGCACCTTAGAAGCGGTTCAAGTGTGGGAATATACAGCAAGGGGGGGAGGGGGCAGCCTTGTCTTGTTCCATTGTGGATGGAGAAGGCGTCCGACAGGTAACCGTTTACTTTAACTCTGGCATTAGGGTTAGCATATAGGGACATGATGAAGGTTCGCATACGAGGCCCGAGCCCTAAAGTGCCCAGAACTGCTTCCATGTAATCCCATGCTACCCTGTCGAACACCTTCTCTGCATCCATTGCCAGGAAGAAGCCCTCCCGCCGGGTAGACGTAAGCCAGTGGTGCAAGTTTAGTGCTTCAATTGTTTTGTCTCTGGCCGCTCGGCCAGGGACAAACCCCACTTGATCCAAGCCCACCTAGTAGGGAACGTGAAGAGATAAACGTGTTGCTAGAATTTTAGAAAACAGTTTAAAGTCCACATTGAGAAGCGAGATCGGGCGATAGTTGGCAACATTCAAGGAATCCTTCCCCTCTTTGGGGATCACCGAGATGTAAGCTTCCAACAATCGCATCGATCTGCTAGAGCTAGAGGTGAGTGAGTTGAACGCCTTAAGAAATCTTGGCGCTAGAAGGTCCGAAAAGCTTTTGTAGTACTGGGCTGTGAAGCCATCAGGGCCTGTGCTCTTGCCTGGCTTTGTGGCTTTCAGCGCCGCCAGGAATTCTTCTAGCGACAGTGGGGCCTCTAAGGCCTGAGCATCTTCATCTGACAACGCCGCTGGGCCATGTAAATTCAAAAATTCCTGAATCTGGGCAGGTCGCATTGCAGACCTAGCTGTGTTCACATTCCCTAACTGAAGATTGTACAATTGGTCATAGAACACCTGAAATTGGTGGGCAATTTCTTCATTCTTCAAGTAGGTATGGCCTGCAGGACTTGTAATGTGATGGATTGTAGAATGCAGGGTGTGCTGCTGAATCGCTCTGGCGAGCAGTCTACCCAGCTTATTTCCCTGCTCATAAAATAATCTTTGGGATAAAATCTTACGACGGCGCGCCTTTTTAAATAGCACCTCTACCAGCTGTGCTCGCAGCTCCTGCAAGTCTTGTGATATCCTAATTGCCATCAACCATTTATGTTGTGCTTCCAGCATACGGATTTTAGAAGAGAGACAGAAAATCAATTCTTGTTGCTCCCTTTTCCTCTTAGAGGAGATTGCCAGTAACTGCCCCTAATGAAACACTTATGGGCCTCCCATTGCATGATAGGCAAAACCTCTAGGGTATTGTTGCAGAGAAAGTATTCTCCAAGCTCCTGACTCGCGTAGTTCACAGGATCCGTAAGAAGAGACGCGTCCAACCTCCAGGTCTTGGTGGAGTTGACACGGTTGGAAACTCTAAAGTGATTGTTGTGGGGTGATGATCCGAGAGAACCATGCTCTCGATAGAGGCAGTATGGAGATAGGATAGATCTGCTTGAGAGATAAAGAGGTAATCTCTCCTCGCATATCGATCCAGTGGAGAAGAATAAAATGTATAATCCCTATCGTGGGGATAAAGAGTTCTCCACGAATCGAGTCAGGGAAGCTAGTTACAGTTTAATTTGGCGCAAAACAGAGAAGGGGAGAGAGGAAGTTCTTGTCGAGGTGTCCAGGAGCGGGTCCAGAGGGAGATTAAAGTCCCCTCCCAAAATGAAGAGTCCTGACTGAAACAGGGTAAGTTTGGTTACCACCTCTCTTGATATTGGGGCAGTGCACATTCGCTAGAGTGATCGGCTTATCGTTCCATTTGCCCTTTAAAAACAGAAACCTCCCTGCTGGGTCCAGCATCTGATCAGTGATTTTGAGGCGAAAGGTTTTAGCAAGCAGGATTGAGACACCTTTAGATTTGGAGTCGGGACATGTAGCGTGATACGCTATGGGGAAGCTACCATTCTGGAAACGTGGGACTGACCCGGATTTAAAATGCGTTTCTTGAAAGAACAAAACCTGCGCTTTTTGTCTATGAGCTTCTGCAAGGACACTACTGCACTTTTCTGCGACATTTAGTCCTCTCACATTTAGCAAATAGATTTTGAAAGATAAAGGAGCTAAGTGAGATTTAGTATGTGCCATTGTCGGTTCTTTGTAGTCAAAAACCTAGGGCGTATTGTACGTGCTGCCAATGTACTTTAAGTCAGAAGAGGGCAGTTGGGTAAGCTTAGGTAGGGGAGAAAGAAAAAAAAAAGGGGGGGGCAAGAGGGCTAACAGCAATGAGAGGATCGTAAGCCTGAACCCAAGGGCTTAACTTGCAACCCTATTTCCACCCCAGGGAGAGAAGGAGGATACTTATGAGGGATTTATCTGAGATAATTTCCTATTTTCCGGAGGTGTGCACAGACCTGCCAGCCCACCTAGTCCTAAGAGTCCTAAGGGAAGGGGGGTAGGGAAAACCGGAACTGTTCAAAGGGAACCTGCCACTCTGAGGTGGGAGAGAGATCTAACAATTGGACTCCTATTAACAGAGACCAACCAAGGCTGCAAACATAAGAGATGAGCCTTTGGTGGAGAGGCTTTCGCACCTCTAAAGGAGGAAGGAACCGTAGGGAACCACCCTTCGGGAGAGAGGGCTCCATCTCTGGCTCCCCCCCACTATGTTATCACAGAGGGGGGTTTCGTTGGAAACCATCTTAAGGGCATAAATCGCTTAGAAGCCTGTAATTCATAGTATATCGAGGGCCTAGGGTCTTAAAGCCCCTGATCCCCAGTCGACCTAAGGGTAATTTCCCCACTATCCTCCGATATGGGAACCAGCTGTGCAGGCCACAGCTCAATGCAAGCAATACTTAAACATTAACAAAATTACAACCAAAATTCTATTACCAACAAGGAGAAGTACATTAAGAAATGCAACTTCCGGTTCCGGCGCCGCATGGAGTAGCTGAGCCTCCTCACAGCTCCGACACCACGATCAGCAATTCGGCATACAAATACCTGCCCGATCCACTCTTGACACCGGCAGCTCTCCTCGGGTATTCCCCGCTCTCCTGTGGACCTAGCGATTTACATATACCGGCTTATTATGCGGCCGCGACGACCTCACCCTGCCCGGCCGCAAATCGAGGACCCGGTCTCGGCCTATGCAGCTCTCCCGCCATGAAAAAGGGCTCAAAAATAGCCATCTGACCACACCCCACACCCCCCTACGGACCGATCGGTGGCAAAAAAAAGAACGGCACGGGTCCACACACAGCTGCAACGTTCCGCCCGGCCCAGCCGCAAATTGAGGCCCCTGGTCTCGGCCTATGTGGCCCTCGCACCACAAAAAAGGGCCCAAAAATAGTCACGTGACCCCCCCTCCTGCCGCCTGCAACCTCATTGGGGACCCCACAATCCCCTAAAATGGCACGGGTCCACACACGGCCGCAAATTTCCGCACAGCCCAGCTGCAAATTGAGGCCCTGGTCTCGGCCTTCAGGGACATAGAGGCACATAACAGGACTTCAAAAAAACCCGCTCGTCCCCCTCCTGCTGCCAGCAGTCACATCGGGGCCCCCTCACACTATCCTATGGACCGATTTGTGGAGAAAACCGCGCTCACACGCGGCCGCAACGAATCAACCAGCCCAGCCGCAAATCGAGGCCCCGGTCTCGGCTCTCCCGGACATCGCGACGGACGAACCAGCCATGGAGGTGAGCGGACATACAGCCCCCCTCCTCACTTCAAACCCCTCTCCCCCTGCATCCTGCCTCCTCCTCCCCATACCAGGGGGATAACAATAGGGACCATATAGCTCAGGCTGTCGCAGCTCTCCTATCCCCCATGATAACCGCCTCAGTGGAAAAAGCGGTAGATGCGGGGATGAGGCAAGTCAAGGCACAATTAGGAGAACATTCCACTAGACTTCATGAGATGGAACACTGCCATTCAAACCTGGAGGAAGAAGTTTATCAGGCACAAGCTACCGAACAAAAACAGGATAAAACTAATCAGTACATACTACAAAAGCTGGACGATTTAGAGAACAGATCCAGAAGGAGCAATCTGAGATTCGTGGGGGTCCCAGAATCACTACAGTCCTCAGCCATCGCGGTATTCTGCACCAGACACATCCCGGAGGCCTTAGGCCTCCCCGGCCCTTATACGGTAGAGCAGGCCCACCGCGTGGGAGCATTCGACCCTGATCGCAAGACCCCTCACCAGATCATAGTGAAGTACCTAAACTACAATAACAAGACCGTCATCCTGCAAAAGTTTCGGCTAAGCAGATCTCTGCAAATTGATGGAATCAAAATCCTGATCTTTGTGGACTACTCCATAGAAGTCTCACTGTTTCTTTTTGTTATGGCTCATGTTTTTCCTTTTGTACCGCATCACCTCCTATAGCCTCACTTTGTATGACCTCCTCCTGATCCTGCACCCATGTGAGGTCCTCCGTTGCGGCCGTTGACACCGAGTCATTCAGGGCGCGCATCCACTACAGTGACTGGATCGATAGGGTGAGCTGGCCTGCACAGTGACTCTATGTGGAAAAAAGAGAAGTTCCTCCATTGTTATGTGATGTTTTTGTTTCTTGTTTCTTGGTCCTTTTCCCCAGCAACACCCATCAGACACCAGACTCTCAGCCATCACTCCTCCCTCATAGCCAGTTCACCCTGGTTCGCTCTGCCAGTTCAACCCCTCTCCTCAGATCTACATTTACCGTAAACAATTTGTCATCACATAACATACCCACGACCTTACTCCCAAAGGTCACCTCTTGGAACGTGAAAGGGCTTAGGTCCCCTGTTAAGAGACTTAAAATTCTTTGTCACCTCAAGAGACTAAAAACCGATATTGCCCTGCTCCAGGAAACCCACCTAACTTCCACTGATCTTCACCGCATGAAAAAACTCTGGGTGGGCACTGTCCTAGGCTCAAGTGCACTTAATCGCAAAGCAGGGGTTATCATATTAATCCACAAAAACCTTCCCTGAGAGGTACTGTCCGTAGAAACCGATAATCAGGGACGTTTCCTCTCCATACACATAAAACTGGGTAACAGCAATCTATTGATCTCTAACGTATATGCCCCAAACAATCCCAGGAAAAAATTTCTTAATGAGCTGTCCACCTGGAAGCTACGCGCTCCGCACCTACCACATATAGTTGGAGGAGATTTTATTACCAACCTGCACCCGATAGATGACAGTTCTTCTTCCAAATGATCGCGTTCATCACCCACGACATCTGAACTTACACACTTCGCATCCATTATGGAATCTCTTCACTTGCATGATGTCTGGTGGCTTTACCACCCAGCGGATAGAGATTACACGTTTTACTGCAACCCTCACAACATTTTCACTAGAATCGATTACCTCTTCTGCACTGACAGCCTTATCCCCATGATCTCAGAATCAGATATCCACGACGAGAGTGCGCATGCGCGGCGCTCTGTGATGGCTGACTGAACACAGAGCTCCGCACCGCTCCGTCCATTAGGCGCACCCTGCAGCTCTGTTATCAGCCCCCACACATCCAGAACGGGACCGGAGGGGACCGCGATCACACGGCCACGAGTGGATGCCGGTGGGAGCGACAAGGAGAGGACTCACAGCCCGATCTCCAGCGCTCACAGGGGCAGACGAAATCTCCAAGATGGCGGCGGAACGGCCGCCTCACGAGACTCTCACAGGGAGCTCAAGCTCTCAAGCATGGCGGGCTGCTTTACATGAGGAGGTATGTGGAGTAGCCCCCTCACCCACAACCAGCGAAGGTCCTCTGTCACCGGCCACCACAGTATCCCTCCTGGACCAGACCCTGGATGGGATGCACAAGCTACTGTCCCCCTCAGGCGCCCATCACCCCAGGCCTAATGTCTCATATCAGGAGTCAGACCCTCCTGCCTCACAGCCCCAGGACATTACATTCATATTCTCTAAATTTGCAGAAATGCTGGATAGGGGCCTTGCTCAGACTGCTTCCAGAATTACCTCTGACATTAAGGCGGATCTCCAACTCCTAGGCTCCCGCATTGAAAACATTGAAAACAAAGTTGATGCTACAATCGATCGTGTTAATCAAAACTCCGATCGCCTCCAAGATCTGCATAACCAATTAGAGGGCGCCATGGCGAAAATAGATGACCTGGAGAACAGATCCAGAAGACTAAATTTTAGGATCAGGGGTCTGCCTGAGTCCGTCACGGACGTTCCGGATGCAGTCCATTCCCTAATTAAACATCTTATCCCTGACATCAAAACACACAGGTTGGAGCTCGATCGTGCGCATAGGGCTCTGGGACCTCCCCGCCAGGATGGACTGCCACGCGACATTGTGGTCAAACCACACTACTACAGTGTCAAGGAGGAAATCATGAGGAGAGCCCGTACCACCCCACAGATCCAGCTGATGGGACACCAGATACAAATCTACGCGGATGTCTCCCATATACTCTTTTTTCTTTTTTTTTTTTTTTTCTCCTCTCTGATATATATATTCATATATGTATGTTTTTATTCTATTTCTGGTTTATTTGGAGATATTAGTTTAGGGTGCGCAGGACGGAGCGGGTCCAATGCGCCTGCTCCCGCACTCGGAGTGGTTAACCATACTGGTCTTGCTACTCCTGGTTCGGGACTCCCCCCCGCTTTGGGGGGTCAACGTGTTTGTTTCTCTGAAAGGGGTAGTATTGTTCTCACCTCTATCTCGGAGCTCACGTCTCCTTATTTTTCGAACTGTCGTCTTCTTCTTTCCTCTCTTCCTCACCTCTCGACTTTTTCTTGCAGCGACGGATGTGGTCTCGCTCCTTCACGATAAGCAACTTGAAGGCCTAGTGTTTTCTCCTGATGCACACGTATTGAGACCGGCCACTACATCAAAGGTAAGTGCTCGGGGATCGCCCGCTTTCTCACTTAAGCTGCTCCATGGCTGACCACTCCTCACATAGACCTGCTCTACGCATTGCTACCCACAACGTTCAGGGACTCAACTCCCCTATGAAACGTAGGACAGTATTCCAACATTATCACGCACAAAAAATAGATATATTATTTTTACAGGAAACACATTTCCCTAAATCATATTCCCCTTCATTCATTCATGCCAAATTCCCCAGATTTTATTTAGCCAAATCTGACAATAAAACCAAGGGTGTAGGCCTGTTCTTCTCTCACAGAACTCAATTCTCCCTGGTCTCTGAATTCAAGGACCTGGAGGGTAGATTTTTGTTGGTAAAGGTACGCATTGACGAACAACTTTACACCCTCATTTCATATTATGCGCCAAACCGGGGGCAGGCAAAGTTCTTTAAGACCCTTTTCCAAACCCTCTCACCATTAACTGAAGGCCTAGTCATTTTTGGGGGAGACTCCAACATAGCATTTGACACGGGAATTGACAAATCACGCCCCCCAGGCAAAAACAGGGTACGTCCCACCAGGCAGAGTCTGAATGTGGCCAGACAGATTTTCCATCATGGCTTAGTGGATGTCTGGCGGGAAATGAACCCGAAGGCACGGGATTACACGCACTACTCCAACCCGCATCAATCTTTTTCTAGAATAGATCACTTTTTTATTCTTCAACAACATGTTCCACTGATACAAAGGTCAGATATTAAGGACTCTGCCTGGTCGGATCATTCCCTTCTCCTAATGACTCTGAATGGAGGTCCACCTCAACGCTCAGGATTCCACTGGGGATTAAATGCCTCCATCCTTAGCAATCCCACTCACATATGTGAAATTGAAAAACACATTCAGGAATACTTCCGTCTGAATGACGTGGACAGCATCTCCCCTTCCACCCTGTGGGCGGCCCACAAGGCAGCAATCAGGGGCAGCTTAATCCAGATCTCATCTAGAATTCGCAAAGCTCGCAAATTGGAAATTGATGGGCTGGAAGGGGAGTTCGCTTCTCTCAGCTTATTGCACAAATCCAAACCCTCTTCGGACTCTGCCAATAGGCTGGAATCATCCCGCACGGCCCTGAACCTGG
The DNA here is from genome assembly GCA_037952925.1 of Lithobates clamitans. Taxonomy (NCBI): domain Eukaryota; kingdom Metazoa; phylum Chordata; class Amphibia; order Anura; family Ranidae; genus Lithobates; species Lithobates clamitans. The sequence goes on from JBBGZY010000288.1 coordinate 4,403,942, forward strand.
CTCTCACTGCTATAGCAGAAAAGAACCTCAGATGGGAGGGGGGTAGGTTTTACTACCAAACTGACAAACTTGGTTCTAGATTAGCCAGACGATTGTTCCCTACAATTAGAACACATGCGCTCCCTAAAATAAAATTAAGTAACGGTTCCCTCACACAGAATCCCAAAAAAATTATGGAAGCCTTTCACGACTTTTATTGCTCTTTATATAGCAAGGTAGAGAAGGAACCCTCCCCAGACATTATAGAATCTTTTCTGGAAACAGTACAGATCCCACGGATCACGACACAGCATAGGGATGAGTTAGAGGCTCCGATCTCCATAGAAGAGGTAGCACGAGTCATTAAAAACCTCAAAACTAATTCTGCGCCGGGCCCAGATGGCTTCTCGGTCACATATTACAAGCACTTCTCCCCATTACTCTCCCCATACTTGGCTCGCTTTTTTAATCAGCTTCGATCTGGTTCGCCCCTTGATAGGGCTTCTAATTCGCCGTTCATAACAGTGATTCCTAAGCCAGGAAAGGCCTCCAGTTGCATCTCAAATTATAGGCCTATATCATTACTTAATAACGATCTTAAAATCCTAACAAAAATGATTGCGGACAGAATTTCCAACTTCATTGGCCTTTATATACATAGGGATCAAGTGGGCTTTATTCCCGGACGACAGGGGCCGGATCAGATCAGGAGGGCAATCGACATCGTTTCCTTGTTGGGATCGGGTTGGGACGGGGGCCCCCAACAAAAGGGTTTCCTGCTCTCGCTTGATCTCATGAAGGCGTTCGATTCCGTCTCCTGGTCCTTTCTGGTCCCTACCCTGCAAAAATGGGGATTTGGTGAAACCTTTATGAACACTATCGGTGCACTCTATTCTTCCCCGGAAGCAAAAATTAAAATGCAGGGCTACCACTCGAATTCCTTCCAGATTCTCCGCGGCACGAGACAGGGATGTCCCTTATCTCCTTTAATCTTTGCCTTGATCATCGAGACCCTGGCCATTTCCATCAGAGACAACCCTAACATACAAGGGGTACAATGTGGACCTCATGCGCACAAATGCGCGTTGTTCGCTGACGACATCTTGCTTTTTATATCTTCACCGCTCACCTCCCTTCCTTCTTTATGCAGGGTTCTGGATGATTTTGGCAAAGTATCAGGACTTACGGTTAATTATTCCAAATCTCTAGCTCTCAATATTAACCTACCAGACCAGTTGGTTTCTCAGCTTAAAAACAACTTTAGGTTCTAATGGACAGAGACAGCGCTCCCCTATTTAGGGATCAACTTGACCGCGACCGTAAACAAACTCTACACAGCTAACTTTCCTGCGGTTTTTCGTAAACTGGAAGATGATTTATCCACATGGGACAAACTGGGCCTTTCCTGGCTAGGTAGGGTGAATTCAGTGAAAATGACCCTTCTGCCCCGCCTCCTGTATCTCTTCAGATCTTTACCTATCCCCATCCCCAAGATCCATCTGCGGAATTTCCAATCAAAAATCATGATGTTTGTATGGGGATCCAAGGGGCATAGAATTGCTAAAGGGACTCTCTTCCGATGTAGAGATCAAGGAGGGGTGGGTGTGCCAAATATACTCTGGTACTATCAAGCAGCACACCTATCTCAGTTATCCATATATTCTAAAATTGCTCACCCTGATTGGGTTCGTATGGAAAGACAAGCTATTCCTCACTACACTCTAGATTACATACTTTGGTGCGCTACTAAGACCAGACCGGCCATACTTGCACCCACACTTTCTCACTCCTTGACACTTTGGGACTCCCTCAGACTCAACTCACACTTGATCTCCCATTGGTGCCCCTTATCCCACATCTTCAGAAATCCCCTTTTCCCGCCTGGTCAAGATATTAATGCCTTTAAATGGTGGTTAGATAAGGGGCTTTATAGGATTGGCCACTTTGTTCACCCGACAGGCCCCCTCACCTTTTCCTACTGCACCAGTAAACTTGACATGCCAGGTTCGGAACGGTTCAGACTCCAACAGATAACCCACTTTATCAGATCTCTTAGACGCTCCGTTCACAAACCTTTGAACATTACGGATTATGAACTGTGGTGTGGTCAGGCCATGGAGCAGAGGGGGGGAATAACGGTGATTTATCGAGCGCTTGCTAGGGCTGATTCTAAAACACTATTCATGAGGGAATGGGAGGCTGATCTACAACAACAATGGACCCTGTCGGAGTGGCAAAGAGCTTCCATCAATGCTTCTAAAGGCATTCTTAATATTGCGCTTGTTGAGGCGAACTTAAAAGTTCTAATGAGGTGGTATATGGTCCCTTTGCGGATAGCTAGGATCTTCCCAAACGCATCCCCCTTATGCTTCCGTAACTGCGGGCATATTGGCTCCATGCTTCATACCTGGTGGGAATGCCCCAAAATAAGGGATCTATGGAACAAAATTTTCTGGATTATCAGGAAAATAACTAATTTATCCATTCCAAAAACACCACACTACGCTCTATTGAACTTTCCCATCCCGGGGGTACCAAAATTGGCCCACAATCTTATCAGGTTCATCCTTATTGGAACTAAATTGACAATAGCCCGAGCGTGGAAACAGCCCACAGTCTCACTTCTGTTAGTTAAACGAAAAATATCCTGGATTATGGCTCAGGAGAAAACAGTAAGCATTCTCCTGGACACGGTAGACAGAACCGAGGCAGTATGGGAACTTTGGGCGAAATACGTGTCCAGGCCACTAATCTGTTCATCTATACCTGTTTGAGTTTGGACGAGCGAATACCACACCGTCGCTTCTCGCTCTATCTACACATCATTTTCCTATCCTCTTTTTCCTCTCTTTACTCTTTTCTGTTTTCGCTATCCCTTTATTATCTGGGTTTGTTTATTAGGTACAGCTTGGTTCATTATGAGGTTACTAATTTCCAGTTCAACATTGCCATATGCAAAGATCTCTGGAGGTACCCATAGGTACTTCTACAGTCTCTCATTACCGGTTCTCTGACAGCATGGAGCGGTATAAGGAATACGTTTAGGGCCAGCAGGGTGGGGTGACACTCCTTAGATTCCAACACAGTTAGTACCCATTAGGGGTGTTGGATCTGAGGAATAATCCCTAAACACGGCTGTTGATGTACACTGCTCCTTGTTTCTTTCTCTCCACGAAGTGCCTTGTGAGCTTTGGCTTTGTCACACCTCTACACCATACAACTTATGTCTTTTATGATTGTTGCTTCTCTTGGCTGTAACATGTTATTTTGCAAGTGCTGAAACCTCAATAAAAATCTATTGAAACAGATATCCACGACATAGCCATATCTGACCACGCCCCCATCTCTATCTCACTAGATACCCCTGACTTACATCCTACTCCCAAACTTTGGCGTTTCCCCGCTTATCTCCAAAATAACTCAGACTTTCAACATTACATGGAGAAAGCTTGGTCTGAATTCTCTGCAGCCAATTCTCCCCATGCGGACAACGCAAACCTTTTCTGGGAAGCTGGGAAAGCCTTCCTCAGAGGCCGAATCAAATCCTACACTGCCTCTCTCAAGAGAAACACTTTGGCAAACCATAAGATGGCCAGTGCCAACCTGCGCTTGGCACAACGCTCTCTCTATACTAGAGACTCCCCTGACAACAGGCTACACTGGCAGGTAGCAAAAAAGGGCATTTGATACCTAGGCAGATACCCTTGAACGGACACACAGGGCACATATGGAAGCCACCCTTCATAAATTTGGCAACAAAGCTGGCAAACTGTTAGCAAGACTTTGCAAAGGCCCTTTCCACTCGACGCCCATCACCTCCCTACGGGACACCACAGGCGACATAAAAACCTCACAACAGGACATTAACAAGATTATGTTACAATATTATTCCTCGCTATACGCCACCGACCCCATAGACATGAACACAGACAAATCCTTCCTAGACAGACTGTCTCTACCCACGGTTTCTCCCTCCCGACTTGAAGTCCTCAATGCACCTATCTCCTTACACGAAATATCTAACGCCATCCGGAACCTAGCTCCCTCTAAAGCCCCAGGTCCTGATGGGTTTACATGGAAATTCTATAAGGCCCTACAAACTATTACCGAGTCCGCTCTCTTCGCAGTCTATAATAGTATATGGACTGGCGGCCCCTACTTACCAAGTGGGAATCAGGCCACTACTACTTTCAAAAAAAGGCAAAGACGACCCCCAAGAACCAGGTTCCTACCGACCCATCTCACTCCTAAATTTAGACGTTAAGATACTCTCAAAGATAGTAGCTTCCAGACTTGCTACCATCATTCCCTCTCTGATTCACCCAGCCCAATCAGGTTTCGTGAAAGGGAGAACAGCCACTATAAACATCTGAAAGGTGATGATGGCTCTGGAACATGCCAAAACCAACCCGGGGGGGACCATGCCATCATCACTCTGGACGCAGAAAAAGCTTTTGATAATGTCAGCTTTCAATGGCTATCGCTGGCCCTATCAAAAATGGGCTTCACGGGCCCTTTCCAACACCTCGTACACGCCATGTACGCCTCCCCCGCGGCCAGATTGGTGGCGGCAGGCCTCCTCTCGGGTGAATTCCGCCTCTACAAAAGCACGAGACAAGGCTGCCCCCTATCCTCACTCCTCTTTAACATCGCATTAGAACCCCTCTCTCAATACCTTACCCTAGAGGCCCCACTACACGGCATCAAAATAGGCTCACAAGAATTCCGCACGTCACTCTTCGCCGACGACATCCTTATTTTCTCGACCAACCCCTCTTCTGACATGTCCACCATCAAAACAATCTTTGATGAATTCAGAATCTGCTCAGGTCTCTGCATAAATTACAGCAAGAGCGAAATCCTCCCCATAGGCACTCTATCTGTCCCTCCCTGGGCACAACACTCACCCATCCCAGTAGCCAATTCATACATAACATATCTAGGCATTAAGATAGGAAGACTGCCCTCTTCTATATACCATCTGAATTAACCCCCACTGATAAAAAAAAATTCTCAAGAATTGGGTAACTGGATGGATCTGCCCCTTTCGCTCCTGGGAAGATGTCACCTAGTAAAAATGGTCAGTTTCGCCCGATTACTGTACCCAGTTCAAACGATACCCCTGCTTCTCAAACACGCAGATATCACAAACCTAAACAAAGCCATCTCCAAATTTCTCTGGCGAAACGAAAGACCACGTATAGCCCTCGCTAAATTATGTCTTCCCAGGAACGAAGGAGGGATTAGTCTCCCAAATGTCAGAGCATATAACCTCTCTTGCCTACTCAGGATAGGCCTAGACTGGATATTGCAACTTTCTCGCTACTCAAATTACTCCATGGAATCTTCAATGGCCCAACCTTACTCCCTGGTGGCCCTACTTCATTGCAGGTGGAAATCTACTCCCACCCCTACAACACAATCTTCTTCTCAGAGACACAGCCATAGCTTGGAGGGAAGTACGGAAAGCACTGAAACTTTCGCCCTTTATGTCCAGACATCTCCTGATTCAAGGAAATCCCAGCTTCCCACCGGGTTTGGAATACAAACCTTTCTCTATCTGGCGACAAAAAGGCCTCACAAATTTTTCCACCCTATGCGATTTGGAAACAGGAGGCCCTCATAACTTCTCATGTCTCTTGTCATTGCAGAAACATTCTCCCTCCCTCAATCCCATGCTTTACACTACGCACAATGCGTCAGCTTTATAAAAGACTCATGCAGTGAGGAACGTAAGAGATTTCAGACATCCATCACGGACCTGCTACTCCACGGTGACTCTTAAAAAATCTCGGATATATACAAACCGTTCCTGCTAAAGACCACTCCCTTAATTGCTTCCTCATCGGTAGCAAACTGGGGTAAAGATTTTCTTGACTCAGATATAGTGAAAAAGTTCTTCAAGGTTACAAGAAAACCCTTCAGCTGACCCCCAACGAGGTATGGAGAGAAACTCAATTAAAGATTCTACACCGTGTGTATATACCCTTCCTCTCGGACAAGACTGTCCAAGGCGCAGCCAGCTGCCCCATGTGCCGCCAGCCAAAACCATCCCTTTCCCACCATTTTTGGACATGCCCCTCCATCTCTGCCTTCTGGAACCAAGTCATCTCCTACAGCTTCGATATAACGCTGCTAAAACTACCTAAAGACCCCCTACTCCTCATCTTCGGATACTGGGAAGACCAACTGCTCCCGTGGTCCCCAACCACCCACCCTCTCTATAAGGACTGGGCCTTGATCAGTCTCTTACTAGCCAGAAGACTAATTCTACAACACTGGACCTCCTCTCTTTGCCCACAGATCTCGCAACTCAAAAGGGAGCTTCTAACCTTGCTTCACAGAGACAAAATCAACACCGACTTCAAAAAAGAACTCTCCAACACACGTTTCTACTCAAGATGGTGGGCTTTCATGCAATCAACCCTGTCCCAAGAGGAACTACAGAACTTTGAAAATATTTCATTCTCCTACTATGGCACTCCCAATACCACACCTGAGGAAGAAGACACTCCCGTTTTCCTCCCCACAATTGTGGAACAAGTAGTTATAAATATCATCCATCAAGACCACCCTCTTCCAATTCCGTATACTCCAACCGTCACCGTTCCACATGAGGTCTCATAGCACATGTCTATACCCTAGCCCTAGAGGCTTTTCTTCTTCCTGTAACTTTCTCGCTACTTAAAACTTCAACCGACTGGTGTCTCAGCCTGTCCAATGAAACTGATGGAGTGGCTTCCGGCCTTAAGCATGGCTCAGCAGTCTGACTTAGGATCCATACGGGGTACCATACGCTTAACAGGAAATCCCATCAGATCTACAAGGATTCTAATATAAGCGTGGAAACTAATTAGCATGTATTCGAGCTAAGTGCCTGTTGCTGCACCATACTGTCTCTGTAAGATCTAAACATAAAGAAACTCCTTATCAGGTTGCCTTCATGGTGGCAGCACATGGGATAGGCAAATATCTATCATTGTTCCCAAATGACCGTACTGTACCATGAGGAGATCCGTTTGTAATCTCGGTACCACCAGTAGAATCTTGCTGGGCTAAAAGAGAGAACAGAGAAAGCACAAAGCAAAAAAAACAACATAATAAACAAATGAGGCACTCTATGTAAATGGCCCTAATAGCCTTAGACAGCCTCCAGGAGTCCACTGGAGACAGTGTGCTGAGGCAGTCAAACCATCTGTAGGAAAGTCAGAAGGAAGGCCTGTCTTACACCATAACCTGAGAGTCTCAAGAGAAACAGTTATGTCATTTGGTGCTTAGTGGGTAAATTTTTAAGGCCACACACTATCAATCTTAACATACAACATCCCGGGGGGATGTAGGAAGCCTCAGAGCTCAAGCTGAGACTGTGCCGCAGTCTGAAAAACCACATGGGAGCAAATGGAAGTAGAAAGTATATGATCCAGCAGGTAAAAGACTACTCAGGCGGGAACTGTATGAAATGTTCCAATTTCAAACTAGCCGTCGGTTTTTCGATGAGAGGAAGTTGGCGATGCTCTCGGCCCCTTTCAGTGATCATGGCATCAGGACCTCTCTGGGACGAGTTGGAGGAAGACCTGCGGCTTCTCTGTCTGTGTAACCTTGAACGCAGGGACATTTCCTGCTGGACAGGGATCCAGGGATCTGGTTGCATGAATGAGCTAAACCAGCTCAGGAACAGGTACCAATGGGATGCCTAAAATATCACAGAACTCTTGGAGCTTGGATGGTATACACAGGAAGGCTGTACTATTACCCACTGTGGCTGTCAGGCAGAAGGGAAATTTCCATCGGTACATGATGTGCCTGTCTCTTAGAGTATTAAGCAGTGAGCGCAATGCTCTCCTATGCTGCAACGTGATGGCCGAAAGATCTTGATAAATCTGAATGGGGTGGCCATCATGTTGTAGTTGCCCATGATTGCATGCGTGGTGCAAAATCTCCTCCTTTTGAACAAAACTGATAAGACAGCACACAACATCCCTAGGTGGGTCAGTGTCCTGGCCTCTAGGTCTCAATGCCCTGTGGCAGCGTTCCATGTCTATGGGGGCATCCGGAGGCCTGCTCAGCAGAGTGTTGCAAAGTGCCCATATTACCTGCTGCAGCTAGGGTTCTTCTACCGACTCTGGAACTCCCCTAAACTGCAAATTTTGTCTCCGGCCCCTGTTATCTAAGTCCTCAATGTGGCGGTGCGTATCGATCAGGTGTTGGGCATGGACGCTGGTTACTTGTTGTATTTGCTCTATGGCCATGCCTTGTGTCATGGTTGCTGCCTCCACGTGGTCCAGACGAGAGGCCACAGCTCTGAGGTTAGTTTAAAGATCAACGATCGCTGCTGACAGCGTGCTTTTAATGTCCATTGCTACTAATTGTAGATCCACTAAGTTAAGGAACAGAGGAGGTGACAGGCGGGCTGTCTCTCCATATACTCCACTGTGGGGTAACCCAACAATGCCGCATCTCCAATCTGTCCCGGATCCTCAGGTCTGGGCCAGATTCGGTATCCGGACATTATGGGATATTTTCAAGGAGGGACAGTTACTCTCGTTTACTGAGCTGAAGGAGAGGTTCGGCCTCCCCCCGTGGATGTTCTTCCGGTTTCTGCAGCTCAGGCATGCAGCCCGGGCGCAGTTTCCGGAGGGGGTCGAGTTAGTGATTCACTCAGTTGAGTCCCTGTTGATAGCTAAAGACATAGACCGAACACTGTCCTCTATATATCTTAGGCTTACCTGTAAAACTGCTTCTGGAACACTTACATTATTTAATAAATGGCATTCAGATATCCCGAATCTGACTGAAGAGGATTGGTCGGAGGGACTGCAGCAGTGCTTACCGTTTATGATCTCGGCCAGAGATAGACTCGTCCAACTAAAGTTTTTGCACAGGGTATATTATACTCCCCAAAGACTTTCCTCTATATACCCGGGATTGGATGATACTTGCCCTAAATGCAGACAGTCGGTGGGGACCTTTTTCCATGTGGTCTGGTCATGCCCTATAGTGCAGAACTACTGGACTACAGTGGTGGCGGAGGTTAACGCAGTGGCGGGATTACACCTGGAGGTAGACCCACTTATCTTTCTCTTGGGCATTACTGATAATTTGGCCACAACAAAATATACAAAATTATTTGTGTTTTACACAGCATATTATGCCAGGAGAGAGATACTACTGCGCTGGAAGTTAGGAGATCCTCCCACGGTGGGGGCATGGAGAGCCCAAGTCAATGCGGTATTGCCACTATATAAACTTACCTATATGGGAAGGAACTGTCCTCAAAAGTTCGACAAGATCTGGGCAGCCTGGACTGAAGCGAGACACCTCACCATATAGGTGGTTCCGGGAACCCCCTCTCCAGGGGACCCTGGGGAATGGGGGCAGATAGGGTGTTTCTGACACCGGTTAGGGATCTAAGGGGGTTTTGGGTTACCAAATTTGCAGATGTGTTGGAGCAGCCTATCCTTTCACACCCTAGGATACCTACCCTACGTGACACCTTTTCCCTATTTCCCGTTTCCCTTGATTATGGAGAGACACTGATGGGGAAGGGTAGATTTAGATGTAAAGGGGAGTATAAACTAAAAAAGTCTACAATGTACTGAGGCGATTGATGAAATCATTTTAGAATAAGAATGTTAGATAGCTTAATAGACTAGGAGAAAGTTGCATAGACGATTTACGTTCCTATGTCGCATGACTACTTGACCTCAAAATGTATCACTGTGATCCTGGTTCTACGGATATTTTTGTATAAGATAATTAATCTGATTTCACAAGTGTACTGTACTTTTTATTTCAATAAACATTACCTGTGTTAAAAAAAAAAAAGGAACAGAGGAGGCTGAGATACAGGTGTCGCTGCACTCGGCTGTCCCGCTGAATCCAGCGGCTCGGCTTGACTGCCTGGAGGCCTGTGTGTCGGCTTGCTGGGTCCGGAATAAAGCTGTGTAGTTGGGTCCGCCTGTGAGTGGGTGAGTGAGGAGCTTCTGCGGGCCATCTCTCGCTGTTGTTAGGGAAGCCCATCCGCTGATGGTAGATTAGTTTGCAGCCTTAGCGGTCAGAGCACATGGATTAAGCTGCCATTACAGTCCGCTGCTAGGCCACGCCCCCGGCTCTTTATTTTCATGTTCATCTAACTATATAAACTTTTATACTGTATTTGTAGTTGGTATCAAATGTTTTTATATGATGACATACTTTTTAATCTGTAAAAGAAAATTAGGCTTTTATGTTTATTTATTTTTTTAATTTTTCTTGTGTTTGTATGTGGGCACTTTAAAATTCCTATTTCCCACAATCTCCTCTTTGTAGGGACATGTGGGTACTCTCTTTTTGAATTATGATTACAGTTGGGGATTGTGCCAAGTTGGGAAGGTGACAAGACCTCCCACCTAATATTTGTCTACCATCAACCACTGCGGCTGAGGGATTATAGTTCTCAATGAACTGCGAGGGCGCAGTGTGCTGCCTCATAGTTCATTTATTCTTTCTGCAGTTCAGTAACTGCTTAGCCATGTCAGAGGTACAGTATGGGCACACAGTGTCGGCAGGATCCTGCCATTGCACATGCAATCTGCTGATCGCGGGTGCAATGCTTTATAGGCTCCAGTGTAAAAAAATCAAATGTTAATTTTTTTACTTGCAAAAAAGATGTGCATTCATTATTATTATTATTATTTTTATAAAAGGTAAACTTATCCTTTAAAGCAAAAGAGACATACAGAGTGTCTTTGGCAGTAGAAGTCTACTTGCCAATAATATTTCTGGTAATGAGACATGAGAAACATTTTAGGCATTCATAAAATTAGTAATCTTTAGTAAAGACTCCAGCATAATACAATTAGTATATACAATATGTAGAAATACATAGTTAATATAATGTATTTGGAAATTTTTACCTGTAGCTGTTTTGTTGTTACTATACTGTATCTTCAATTCAAGTTTTGGTTTCTTCCTAGAAATCATTGGAGTCCTGTCAACCATGGCAATCTATACTGAAAATCTTGGCTTTATCTAGGAAATTGACACTAAGCCCATCAATATTGTTCAATGTGGATGTCCATCACATTGATTGGTTATAAGGAAAACACATGGGGCTAAGTATTAACTTTTGAGATTAGTTTGAGGTTATTATAGTAGATTTTAGCCTTTAGGTGCTCTAGGAAAGAAAAAATTAAAACCACTACAGATTTGCTTTTTAAATATCTTGTGTAGTAGATTCATTCAGATGAGCTTTATATTTTTAAATTTTGAAGTACTTGCACTATTATAAAGTAGAGCAGATGCCAGGATCTTGATCAGCTACGTTAGGTTACAGCTTAGTTATATTGTTACTTGGTTGCTTGGTTCACTGTTCACTTATATTTTCACATTTGCCTTGTATACTGATTGCTTAAGTTGGATGGGTTTTTATTTAATTGTTAGGAAATCTTACTTTAACCATATACAGTCTGGTTTCATATACAATCGGTATCCCTTACACCAGAATAGGTGTTAAGAAATGTGCTCTGAACATGCTTTCAAAATGGATAATCAGATAATGGGTGGGATTTGCCCCTAGAGGGAATAAAATGTTTATATATGGCCCTGAAATCGCATGTACACTATACATGAACAGGTATCATCAATATAGGATGTTTAATTCAAGAAGTCAAGCACTATGTGACTCATCCACCTTACAAACCGCTCAGCGTCTTCTACCCCTCTCTGCCAATCCCTCAATTGGATGCCAATCACCCAACCAATTCAATTCAAAATACTAACATTAACCTACAATTCTACCCACAACTCAGCTCCCAGCTACATCACTAACCTAGTCTCAAAATACCAACCTAATTGTCCTCTTCATTCCTCCCAAGACTTCCTGCTCTCTAGCTCCCTCATCACCCCCTCCCACACTTGCCTCCGGGACTTCTCCTGAGACTCTCCCATCCTTTTGGAATTCCCTACCCCAATCTGTCCGACTATCTCCAACTCTATCCACTTTTAGGCATATATATACACTAAACTGCCTGCACACCACTAACTAACCTGCCTAATCTAGCTCTAATTCTCTCAATCTCCATGTCAGTGCTAGCTTGGCCAAATTGCTAGCACTGCAACTGCTGCCTTTTCAGCTGGTAGACTCTGCCCCTTTTCATGAATTTGTGGAATGTGCTGTACCACAGTGGCAGGTTCCAAAACTATTTTTTTTTTCACATAAGGCCATTCCAGCTCTCTACTGTCACATGGAAGGCAATTTTTGGCCTCGTTGGACAGGGTGGTCAGCATCAAGGTTCCTATTACCGCTGACTCATGGTCCAGCAGGCATGGTCAGGTACATTAACTTTCCTTCATGGTGCACTGGGTAACTCTGCTGGCAGCTGGGAAGGATGCAGGACAGGGTTCAGTATTGGAGCCTGTTTCACCTCCACACCTCCAAAAATCTGATGGTGATTCTGCCACATCTCTCTGCTCCACCCCTTCCTCTTCTTCCTCTATGGCTTCTTCTGCAGAATTTTTCTCTTAACCAGCAGTGCTCTGTAAGTGTTCAAGGGGCTACACAAGCAGTTAGGCTAAAAGATGCCATGCAGTGCTTCAGTTTGTCTGCCTATGGGACAGGAGCCACACTGGGGCAAAGATTCTGTCAGCTCTGCAGGAGCAGGCTCAGAGGTGGTTGATGCCATGGCAGATTAAACTAGGAATGGTTGTTTTCTTTAGTCTTTTGAACCTTACCAGGCCACATGCCCTAAACATGGGGAGGGTGCTTTGGGGTCCCCCCCAAAGCACTCTCGTCCCAACAACCCTGGCCATTGGTTGTCAGTTTGTGTGGGTAGGGGACTTATAGATATATGATCAGCCCTGGTTTATAACTAACCTGCACATCTATGCATTCAGATGGCCTGCTGGTCTCTAGCAAGACCTGGACACAGAATTGAGAGCTCTTTCACCCAAGACACTTTGAAGCCTTCAAGCTCCAGGCCCCAATATGGGATACAAATCTCAGAGAACGCTGACAAGCCAGTGTTCTCCACTCAAAAGCAATACTCTCAAGCTTCACATTCTGCTTTAAACCAAATCCTGTGTTTATTTTTCCTATAATTACACTGTAGAAGAGCCTAGCACTGCTACAGAGGTAATTGACTTTTATATTGATTCCTCTTTTTGAGGACAATTAAAAGCATCAGATATAAATGAAAATCATGAACATGTAAACCATGTAACTGATTTTTGAATTATTAGCCCTCAGCAGTAGGAATGAGCCGAACACCCCCCGGTTCGGTTCGCACCAGAACCTGCGAACGGACCGAAAATTTGCACGAACGTTAGAACCCCATTGACGTCTATGGGACTCGAACGTTCGGAATCAAAAGTGCTCATTTTAAAGGCTAATTTGCATGGGATTGTCCTAAAAAGGGTTTGGGGACCCGGGTCCTGCCCCAAGGGACATGTATTAATGCAAAAAAAACTTTTTAAAACGGCCGTTTTTTCGGGAGCAGTGATTTTAATGATGCTTAAAGTAAAAAAAAAAAAAGTGAAATATTCCTTTAAATATCATACCTGGGGTGTGTCTATAGTATGCCAGTAAAGTGGCGCGTGTTTCCCGTGTTTAGAAAGGTCCCTGCACAAAATATCATTTTTAAAGGAAAAAATCTCATTTAAAACTGCTTGCGGGTTTAATGTAATGTCGGGTCCTAGCAATATGGATGAAAATCAGTGAGACAAATGGCATGGGTACCCCCCAGTCCATTACCAGGCCCTTTGGGTCTTGTGTGGATATTAAGGGGAACCCCGCACCCAAATTACAATTAGGAAAGGTGTGGGGCCACCAGGCCCTATATACTCTGAACAGCAGTATACAGGCGGTGCAAACAAGACAGGGACTGTTGGTTTGTTGTTAAGTAGAATCTGTTTGTAATTTTGAACGGGTACATTTTTAATGTGTTTAGCTCCAGCCAAAAAATCTTTTTTAACCTTTTTGGAAAACATAGGGAAGGGTTATCACCCCTGTGACATTTGTTTTGCTGTCTGTCCTCCTCTTCAGAAGATTTCACCTCACTTTTTGTCCCAATGACAAATGTTTTTTGAAAATTTGGGTTTTTTTGTTGAACAAGGATTGGAAAGCATCAGTGGAAAGGAGAATTGTTTTTCCCATATTAACTCTTACAGGAGAGAATTCCCCTTCCTAGGGGTAGATTTCATCTCACTTCCTGTTGTCTCCTTCCATTTGCAAGTAGGAGTCGTTTGTAAATTAGATGTTTGAAAGTAGGGGCCTGCCCTATATACTCAGCAGAAATTTGGGCCTTAGGTGTTGTTGTGGCCACAATACTGTAAGCCCTCACAGGGCCCTGCTGTGAAATATTAGATCAAGAATTGTAATTACATGCCCCTGTTCAACAGGGGCTGAAAAATTAGGCCTTAGGCACTGGTGCTGGTGCCACAACACTGCAACCCCTCACAGACATTCTAGTTGTAACGCAGGAACAAGCCCTGCTGCAAAGTATTGCATCAAAAATTGTAATTACACGCCCCTGTTAAACAGGGGCAGAAAAATTGGGCCTTAGGCACTGGTGCTGGCGCCACAACACTGCAACCTCTCACAGATACTCTAGTTGGATTGCTGAAATGAGCCCTGCTGCAAAGTATTGCATCAAAAATTGTAATTACACGCCCCTGTTAAACAAGGGCTGAAAAATTGGGCCTTAGGCACTGGTGCTGGTGCCACAACACTGCAACCCCTCACAGATACTCTAGTTGTAACGCAGAAACGAGCCCTGCTGCAAAGTATTGCATCAAAAATTGTAATCACACGCCCCTGTTAAACAGGGGCTGAAAAATTGTGCCTTAGGCACTGGTGGTGGCGCCCAGAACCAAAAATGTTCTTACAAGCTATCAGCGTGATGATTGAGGAGGAAGATGATAATTTCTCAGGGATAGTCACTCAGCATCAGTATAGGCAGTCTTTGAAGGAATCTGAGATTTCAAAAAAAATTATTCGGTTACATCAGCATCAGGTGCTTGGTAGCTGGTGGTGATCCAAGACTGATTCATTTTTATGAAGGTCAGTCGATCGACCGAGTCAGTGGACAGACGCACCCTGTGATCGGTTACAAAGCCTCCAGCAGCACTGAATGTGTGTTCCGAAAGAACGCTGGATGCAGGACAGGCCAGTAGCTCAATTGCATACTGTGCAAGCTCTGGCCAGTGATCCATTCTCAAGACCCAGTAACCCAGAGGATTTTCGGTGGGAAAGGTGTCCAAGTCAGATCTTGCCCCTAGGTATTCCTGCACCATGTAAAACAGACGCTGGCGATGGTTGCTGGAACCGATCATACCTTGGGGCTGCGGACCAAAAAATTGTCTGAACGCATCGGTCAGACGGCCACCTTCTCCACCGCTCCTTTTTTGACTGACCGAAGCCTCAGCAACACGTTGTCCAGAAACAGGAGTTTGTAACCTCCCAGTCTCTAGGAACGCGTTGCACAGACCTTTCTGCAAGGCCTCCCGAAGATGTTTCATCCTCTGCTCCCTCTGATGGCAAGATAAGGTCCGCAACCTTACCCTTGTAACGTGGATCAAGGAGGGTTGCCAGCCAGTATTGGTCCTTCTCCTTGATACCACGAATACGAGGATCCTTACGCAGGCTTTGCAGGATCAGGGAGGCCATGCAGCGTAGGTTTGCTGAGGCATTCGGTCCGGAGTCCTCTGAGTCACTAAGGACGACATGGTCCGCAGCCACCTCCTCCCAGCCACGTACAAGTCCATGTGTTTCTTGGGACTGATCCCTTAAAGACTGCTGCTGATGCTGAGTGCCAGGCTCCACCTCCATACTGACACAATCTTCCTCCTCCTCCTCCTCCTCGTCCTCTTCCTGTGTGATCGGCGGGCACGCAGGAACACTGTCTGGATAAAGGGGGCCTTGAGAGCTAAGGAAGTCCTCCTCTTCCTGCCTTTGTTCTGCCTCAAGTGCCCTGTCCATTATTCCACGCAGTGTGTGCTCCAACAGGTGGACAAGGGGGACAGTGTCACTGATGCATGCACTGTCACTGCTCACCATCCTTGTGGCCTCCTCAAATGGTGACAGGACAGTGCATGCATCCCTGATCATGGCTCACTGGCGTGGGGAAAAAAAACCAAGCTCCCCTGACCCTGTCCTGGTGCCATAGTCGCACAGGTTCTCATTGATGGCCCTCTGCTGCGTGTGCATCCGCTGCAGCATGGCCAACGTTGAGTTCCACCTGGTGGGCATGTCACAGATTAGGCGGTTCTTGGGCAGGTTAAACTCCTTTTGGAGGTCCGTCAGCCGAGCACTGGCATTATATGACCGGCGAAAATGCACACAGACTTTCCTGGCCTGCCTCAGGACATCCTGTAAGCCCGGGTACCTGCCCAAGAACCGCTGCACCACCATGTTAAGGACGTGAGCCAAACAGGGCACATGGGTCATTTGTCCCTGTCGGAGGGCAGATGCAGGTTGGTGCCATTGTCGTAAACCACCATTCCTGCCTTATATTGGTGTGGCGTCAACCACCTCTGAACCTGCTCCTGCAGAGCTGACAGAACCTCTGCCCCAGTGTGACTCCTGTCCCCCAAGCACACCAGCTCAAGCACCGCATGGCATCTTTTGGCCTGTGTACTTGCGTAGCCACTTGAACGGCTACGGAGCACCACTGGTTCCGAGGACAAAGCACAGGAAGAGGCCATGGAGGAAGAAGAAGAGGAGGGGGTGGAGGAGAGAGGTGTGTCACAATCATTAGCATTTTGGAGGCGTGGTGGCGGAACAACCTCCAACACTACTGTCCCTTGTCCTGCATCCTTCCCTGCTGCCAGCAGGGTCACCCAATGCGCCGTGAAACTTAGGTAACGCCCCTGTCCATGCCTGCTGGACCATGAGTCAGCGGTAATATGCACCTTACCGCTGACCGCCCTGTCCAGCGAGGCATGGACATTGCCTTCCACATGCCAGTAGAGAGCCGGAATCGCCTTCCATGAGAAAAAGTGGCGTTTGGGTACCTGCCACTAAGGAACCGCACATTCCACAAACTCACGGAAGGGGGCAGAGTCTACCAACTGAAAAGGCAGCAGTTGAAGTGCTAGCAATTTTGCCAAGCTAGCATTCAACCGCTGCGCATGTGGATGGCTGGGAGCAAACTTCTTTCGGCGGTGCAGCAGCTGGGGCAGGGAAATTTGCCTGGTACAATCTGACGTCGGTGTACCAAAAGCAGATTGCCCACAAGTACTTGGCTGTGACACACCTAATTTTACACCTTCATTCCTCTCAGTGCAGGTCTCAGAGAGGACTGAAGGTATAGAAAGGACTGAAGGTATAGTGGGGTTGGAGATCTCAGCTGATGAGTAGCAAGGAGAGGTCCTCTTTGTTCTTTGGTGTGGGTCTCTTAGATACGCTTGCCAACGAACTGCATGGCAGTTCAACATATGTCTGGTCAAGCATGTGGTACCCAAGCAGGAGATGTTTTGGCCACGCGAGATACGCTTGAGACATATGTTGCAAATAGCAGCGGTGCGATCTGATGCACTCGTCTCGAAAAAGGCCCACACCAAAGAACTTTTTGAATAATGCGCAGAGACTGCAGCGCCCTGCACATGTGGAGCTTTGGGGTGTGATGCAGTCAATGTGCTGCCCTTAGGCTGGCCCCTGTAGGGCATCCTGCCTCATTGGTTATGTGCCGCCTCCTCCTCCTCCTCCCCTCTCCTATCAGGCACCCACGTTGAGTCAGTGACCTCATCATCCCCTCCCTCCTCATCACTGGTGCAAACCTGGCAGTATGCTGCAGCAGGGGGAGCATGACTGCCAGATTGCTGTCCTTCTTGTTCACCCCCTCTGTCCGTGCTCATGTTACTGCCTTCATCGATCTCAGTATCATCATCAGAGCCTTCCAAACGCTGGGAATCCTCCTGGAGCATGTACCCAACACTGTGGTCAAACAGTTTAAGGGACTCCTCAGGAGACAATGGTGGGGCTAGGGAAGGAGTCACTGATGACATTGAGCTGAGTGAAGAGGCCGCTGCTTTGCCAGACAAAGTACCCTGGGCATGGGTGAGAGTGGATGAGGAGGATGAGGACGGCTTGGTCATCCACTCGACCAAGTCTTCCTCATGTTGCGGCTCAACACGGCCAGCTGCCGAAAAAAAGGCCAAGCGTGTCCCACGGCCACGTGCTGATGAGGATGCACCATCTCCATGACCAGCACTAGACACAGAGCCTGCTTGCCCTCTCTTATTGGCTTGTGACTGTCTGCCTCTCCTTCTTGGCCTTCCAGACATACTAATGGCCTGTAGCTGCACTAAGCTGGGATATATATATATAAATATATATGTATTGATACTGCAGCTAGCAAAATCAACTGCCTGCCTGTAGTATGAGAACACCACCAACCTTCTACAGGAAGCTTTAGCTGAACACTGTGCAGAGCTCGCAAAAACTAACTTGTAGCTTTTTTAGCTGCCTGCGGTAGTGATAGGATCAGGAAAACACCACAACCTTCTACAGGTTGCTTTAGGTGAACACTGTGCAGAGCTCGCAAAAAATAACTTGTAGGTTTAGCTGAACACTGTGTGGTGGACGCACCACACTAACTTGTAGTTTTAGCTGAACACTGTGAGCAGAGCAGGACGCACAGCACTAACTTGTAGTTTTAGCTGAACACTGTGAGCAGGACGCACTGCACTAACTTGTAGCTTTAGATGAACACTGTGCAGAGGTCTCACTACACTAACTTGTAGGTTTAGCTGAACACTGTGAGCAGGATGCACAGCACTAACTTGTAGTTTTAGCTGAACACTGTGAGCAGGACGCACTGCACTAACTTGTAGCTTTAGATGAACACTGTGCAGAGGTCTCACTACACTAACTTGTAGGTTTAGCTGAACACTGTGAGCAGGATGCACAGCACTAACTTGTAGATTTAGCTGAACACTGTGAGGTGGACGCACCACACTAACTTGTAGGTTTAGCTGAACACTGTGAGCAGGACGCACCCCACTAACTTGTAGGTTTAGCTGAACACTGTGAGCAGGACGCACCGCACTAACTTGTAGGTTTAGCTGAACACTGTGAGCAGAACGCACCCCACTAACTTGTAGGTTTAGCTGAACACTGTGAGCAGGACACACTGCACTAACTGTAAATAGTCTAGCTGCCTGACTGTGGTACTAATAGGATCAAAAGAACACCAGCAATTTTCTTCAGGTAGCTATATATACTGTAACAAGACAAGCCTGCCTGTCAGTAAGAAGATAACAGGAACGGATCTAGCTGAACACTGTGAGCAGGACGCACTGCACTAACTGTAAATAGTCTAACTGCCTGACTGTGGTATTAATAGGATCAAAAGAACACCAGCAATTCAGGTAGCTGTAAATACTGTAACAAGACAAGCCTGCCTGTCAGTAGGAAGATAACAGGAACGGATCTAGCTAAACTGAATACAGTGTATATATATATATATATATATATATATATGCAACACCTGGGATGCATATATATACACAATACACTGTAAGTGCAGCTAACTGACTGACTGTTCTGCCTAATCTATCTAACTCAAATCAAATGACACTGTCTCTCTGTCTATCTCTTTCAACGCCGGAACACACACTACACAGGGCCGCCGTGCAGGCGTCCTTTTATAGTGTGGGGTGTGTACTAAATCCCCTGAGCCATAATTGGCCAAAGCCTCCTTGGCTTTGGCCAATTACGGCTCTCTGTTCAGACGGCGCTGTGATTGGCCAAGCATGCGGGTCATAGTGCATGCTTGGCCAATCATCAGCCAGCAATGCACTGCGATGCCACAGTGAATTATGGGCCATTACGCGCCACACGAATTTGACACGAACGGCCCATATCGTTCGCAATTCGGCGAACGGGCGAACAGACAATGTTCGAGTCAAACATGGGTTCGACTTGAACACAAAGCTCATTCCTACTCAGCAGACACTACTGAACAAAACGATAGCTCTGATCAGCGGATGACAATCTGTTGATCAGAGCTACAGTATTCACCTAAAATGGGTCCTCTACCACCCTCTGCCGCCACCACCACTAATTTATTTACATCACCCCTCCCACAATCACCTAAAATGCACCCCCCTGCCACTCTTATTTTCAGCTTCCTCACGACACCAATCCCCGCAGCACTAATTTTCTATAAACCCCCTCCCCACTGATCCTGCCTGCCCACGACACTGATCCACTGTGGCTTCCTTGTAGCTTTTCGCTTCACTCCTCTGTGGGCTTTAGGTGCTGCAAGAGAGACACAGAGGAAAAAAACAAAATACATCCCCTTTGCCATTCTGACCCCCCCCTGTAGTACCCCCCCACACATATTCCCCTGCACTCCTCATCACAGTGCTGTCGTCCTACTTTCCCTCCTCCCCCTCCTGCCGGCTGCAGTGCCAGGATGAACACAGACAACAATTGGTACTGACTGCTTCTGTGCTCATTAATCACTGAAAAATACTAAACATTGTTTACAATGCTTCAGTTTATAAATGCATAGGAACCTCTATCCGGAGTCTTCTATTCATTCATATGCATTGCAGCTGATGGTGCTGAGAAAGGTATTGAACTCTATGTCTTCAGTCTCTTTCTCTGTCTCAAAAAAGAGACATCAGGGATCTGTTTAGACCCCTGATTTCTCACCAAATCCCCCCCCCCACACACACACCCCAAAAAAAGTACCGAATATTAAAAATAAAATTGTAAAAAATAAAAATAAAAAATAAAATATAGAAAACAAAGTAATGTCTTGTACACACAGGCATACTACAGCATATGCCCCTGTGGAGGCATGTTTTCCCACATGGGGATGCACAGTTGTTCCATTCATCCCCATGCAGGGAGTTCTATTGAAGTAAATTGGGATGTAGTTACTGCACAGGCACAACTGCTGCTTCCAATCTGACATCCATGTCAGTCCGGGTGCATGTCCCTCAGCTCAAACTGTCTGTATTCAGTGCCCTGACCCACACCAATACAGATGTTATATTGGGAGCAGCAGCTGTGCCCGTGCAGCCACTGCATCGCATTTGACATTAATGGTACTGCTTACACGAGGATGCACAGAACACCTAGGTATCTCTGTGCAGGTAAACACACCCTGCATGGGCATATACTTTAGTACACCCCATGTGAATGATGCCTTGAAAAATATTGAAGATATCTGATATTTTAGTATCCTTAGCCATTTCCCGATAATTAGCATTTATAGACTGACTTAAAAACAAAGTGTGAGTTTATTGTCACACAGTTGGCATCATAAATACAATACTTATGAAAAATGTATCAAGCTTGAAATCATGGCTGCCCAGACATGTGTGTCTTTCCATTTGCTTCTCCTCAATGCAATATGAGTCTCCAAAGATGACTGGAGGAAGTGACCTGGTATAAGGTTACTCAGAGAGAGGACTTGTCTAAAACTTGTCATAGGGTATATGATCAATCTTTGTCTGTGTATGTCTGTGTCATCTCTCATAGTGTGTGTGTCCTCCTGAATATTGATTTCTTGTTTGTTTATGCTCCATGTAGACATCATACCTTTACAAAACTCAGAACCTTGTATGGCATACATAATTTCTGCTAACTTCAGCTATTTTCTATACAAGAGGAGGTACTAAAGTCATATATGGAGTTTGATTGACAAGTCCACATGTAACACTCTATTCTTGTCTTGTAATGTCATCCTCCAACTAGCTACATAAACCATAAATATCTGACATATTACTGCCTCACCTGAAGAACTTTATCACTAATAATCTGATTAAGGTAATTCACACATATTAATATTATGATTGATCAAAAAAACAAATATATTTTGCAAGCTTGCCACGAATGTAATATAACTTCTATAAGTGCCGAATTATGAGTTTGAAATAATTATCTAACAGGCCTTAGTAGGAATTTAAGCAAAAGAGGATACCAGGCTAGAAAAAATTAATTGAGTAAATAAACTTGTAAAAAAGCAGCGGCATACAGTGCGATAACACAGAGAGTCCAATAAAATTAGAAAAGCTGCGGTAAAAATGTTTTGCTGTATATGTCCACAAAAAATGACATGGAGACAAGGAAATCCATTTAAAGTATTTGAAGCCTTAATACCACCGCAGTGTTCACACACAAACAAGAAAAGTGCCCGACCACCGTAGCTGTAAATTCTGCTTACCAGACAGCAAGCTTAAAAGGCAAATGGCTATAACCCAGCCTAGGCCTTTAAGCTGGCAATGGACCACAGTAGGGATGGTGATTCAGATAGTGTGGATCGCTCCCTTTGTCCCGCTATAGTGTCCGTACACTCAATTAGAGGCTCAGAAAAAGAAAAAAACTGGCCATAGTGTAATATAGTCTGAACATCGTTTAATAAAACAAAGTAATGCACTTACAGTTAAAAGAAGGTAACATTGCATAAAAGAATGCCGGCCGGCATAAACAAAATGAAGCCCATACCCCTGCTCTGATGACGTCACTACGTGCCTTCCTCCAGACACGTTTTGTCATCAGCAGACTTTGTCAATGGGGAACGGGCAGCGTAGTGACTCACCACCTTAAATACAGAACCAAGCCTCGCACTGAGTCACAAGTACATGGATCAACGGATGCCATATTAGGTATGGGCAAATATCCCTTACTAACAAGAGCGGGGATGATTACATCCACAATGCCCTGCATGAACCATTATCGGCGCTAAAACCTTAAAAATAGAACAATCAACGTGACTATCATCTGAATGCATTTAAATAATATAAATAAAAGCCCAACGCGGATCAACCAATAAATTTGATATCTGACCAATATAATAGAAACCAAAATTGTAAAATATATTACGACATTAATACCCCCACCCTATACATAAATGAATCTGGTGAATAAAAAATATAAAGATAGTGATACTTGCAAGTATTTAAATAATATTTAAATATATATTAAATGTTGCTTGATGTGAATTTGAATATAACATTAAAATTAATTAATTAAATAAATTAATAGTAAATATAATAAATATATACTATACATATTATTAAATTAATCCACCAATCGATATATATGCTAATACATACATAAATAGATATGTATATTAATTTTATTAAATAAATATAATAATATAATATAATATTATAAGTGACATATAAATTAAATGAATCCTTTAAGTGACCAGAGAATAGTGTAATAAGGTGAATAACTTATATGGATTAACAAAGAAAAAAATATTATAAGTGTCACTAATGAATGAATATAATAATAAATTATATAACCAAATACCCCTAAATAGGTCGCATTGGCCATAGATAGATTGGTTGATATCTCCTAATATTAATGTTATTAATATAGAAATCAATATTTGGCATAAAAAATACAAAAGGGAAGAACACAGCCCTTTATCTATGTCGTCTACTGGTGTCTCAGAACAAGTTCACACATAAACACATTAGGAGCAAATAAATAACACATAAGGTCATTAAGAATTATCGATAAAAGCGTTTACATCAGTGTCAATATTTAAAAGATAAGGTGCATAGGTTTTCAATTTATGTATTCAAGTCATCACTTCTGGGTTTTCTATCACCCAGCAAACAAACAACTGTTACGTTTTCTCTCTGGACAGCTTAAGAAACTTCAGCAGCTGCAATTTGAATTTGCTTGACTGCATGGCTTGAGTTGCAATTGTACATGTTTTAATATTTATTTTCTTAATAATGTGGAGTTCTCCCTTAGACTTACAGTGATTTGTTTATTTCTGCAATAAGTCCTTGTGCCTCTGCAGCCTAATACCTCTATGCCTTGACTGACCTGAAGGGTCTGGTATGGATTTTAAGGGGGGACCCCACGCCATTTTTTTTTAAATTTTGGTGCGGGGTTCCCCTTAATATCCATACCAGACCTGAAGGGCCTGGTATGGAATTTAGGGGGACCTCCACGCATTTTTTAAAAATTTTAGTTTAGGGTTCCCCTGAGGGGAAATCCCATGCCGTTTTTATCAATTAACTTTTATGTGTATTGTCGGACCGACAATTCATTATAGCCGCGAGTAGCTTTAAATTACTTTTTTCCTTTGAAATGTCATTTTGCTGTCAGACTGTTCTAAACGTGGGAAACATGTGCCACTTTACAGGCATACTATAGACACCCCCCAGGTACAAAATTTAAAGGAATATTACACTGTGCAGGTTATAGGTAGAGGGGGCAGTGTCTTCCTTACTGATACTGTTCCTGGATTGTCAGCCCCTCTGCAGGGCTCTTAAAGCTTGTGTATGGAAAGCTGACTAATGGACACTGGCTTTTAAGCATCTCCAGACATGTACATGTATTATGTATACCATAAAATGGGCCTTTGCTGCTCATGCCTTGGCTGGTAAAACCCTGTATGACTTTTCTGCCTTGTTCAGGCATCCAGGGAGCAAGATGACAGTGACCAACAGGTTGCCACGGGTAGTCAAGACACTCTAAAGGGGTCTGTTACAACTCTCCCTGTGAGAGAATTCTTTAATCTGAAGATGTCAAGCTTTTTCCTTGCAAGACCAGTCAAAATCGTTAATGACTGGAATGGTACCACTGGATAGGCATAGGGTCAATGTGGTGCCCAAATTTAAAAAGGGATCAAAGTCTTTACTAAGTAACTATAGACCAAGTAACTATAAACTTTTCAAATTTGAAAACTATTAGAATTTGAAAAGTATTAGAAAACTATTCAAATTCAAATTCTTTTTCGTTATTTCAGATTCATTTAAATTTGGTACTATTGTAATTTATAAATATTGGAAATTCGGATACATCTGGATTTCCAAAAAACTAAAATTTGTACAAATTTCAATTCGGGACAAAACATGTCTAACTTTTACCTTCACTGCAGGATGTCAGATTAAGGTACTTATGGAGAAGAGGTTTTCCAGCATAATGAGTCACCTGTTTGGTTGACATTGCCTTCATCAGCTAAACCGTATACATGGAGTTGTCATTGGAGGATGCGGTATACTCAATCAGCATGATTGGGTGTGTCCTTGGGGGGCGTGACGTCTTCTGGTGGTAGCCTTGTGTTGGACTTAAGTCCCTAAGGGGTATATCTGTCTGCAGTTGCAGCCTGGGAGCCTTCCTTAACCCTTGCTTCTCTTCCAATGCAATAGAAGTTGGCATGAAGAATATTAATTCTATCCTAAAGAATAATTCTGACAAGTGGGACAATCTGGTCTGCATTACAAGAGTTTAAACTGCCCCCTTCAAGGGCTAACTTTATCTTGATAGCAAATAGCTGGATATAATTCTACAAGTAGAACAATCTTGTCGGCATTGCAAGAGTCTAAACAATCCCCTTAAAGGGCTAGCTTTATTTGATAGCAAATAGCTGGGAATAATTCTACAAGTGGGACAATCTTGTCTGCATTTTGAGAGTCTAGCAGTCTCCCTAAAGGGCTAGCATCATTTTATAGCAAATAGCTGGGAATAATTCTACAAGTGGGACAATCATGTCTGCATTGCAAGAGTCTAAACCATCTCCTTCAAGGGCTAGCTTCATTTAACAGCTAAGAGCTGTGTTTAGTCTGGCTTCCTGTCTCAGAGTCTGCTGAATGAAAGAGGGCTGCGGTTCAAGAATCAGTGTTTAATTCCAAAAAGGTTTGCTCCTGCAGTTCTGGCCTAGAGTCCAGAAAGAATTGAAGAGAGAAAGAGTCCTCAACCAAGTAATCAGCAAAGAGCTCCACTTCTGGGGTAGAGGTTGCTTACGGACCTTTTTCGTATTTGTGCCACCCATACGCATCTCATAGATATCTGGTTGCATCTCTTCCGATAGGAAGATACATATTTGGTCTCCGACAGTTGGACCCTCAGGTCAAGCACTTCAGGCCATGTGGGTCAATCAGTCACTTTCAAGGATCTGACTTTGCCAGGAGGAATCTTTTGCTCCAACAAAAATAAGCAAGTTCTGATAGCCATGGTTCTTAATGTCTCTGCAGCTTATATTTCTGCTGGTTGGGTTCTCGATCCGCTACTCCTCTAGACAGGGATTCCTGTCAAGTATACGGTGGGAGCTTGCAAAACCCTACAAGAGATTGGCTGGCTAGTCTTTAAAACAGGGTCATATGACATCTATGCAAATCCTCATGTATCTAAGAGCTTAATCCCTCACGGTTTAGGATATATAGTTTTTTGCCCCTGTAGGATGCTGGGAAATCCTGGCTTTTCTCTCTTCACCTGTCATGTCTCAATACCTGCTGATTAGGACCATGGTCTCTCCCATCCCTATATTGAGGTGCTAACAAACAAAATCTCCTTCGCTCAAAAGTGATGTGACGGCAATAGATATCGCCTTGAATCTCTATGGTAGATGCACAGACCTTGCTGCCCTCCAAGAGTCAGGGAAGACCCAATGGAATCACTGTAGATAAAACAAAAAGAGGGTCCACCAACCTTGCGCATTACCCAAGTATTGTTTATTGGTATATAGAAAGAAAGAAAATATACTCACAATCAAGTAGATCATAAAAACATATCAAAGTCCACAATGGACACAAAGCGACCAGGTCACCAGCACCATGTCCAGCATTCCAGAGAGCCTTCCAGATGGCTTCCTTAGAGTCACTTGTTTGTCAGTATATTTCCTTTCTTTCTATATACCAATAAACACTACTTGGGTAATGCGCAAGGTTGTTTTTTTCTATATTGAGGTGTGCTCCATTTAAATAGCCTCCTGGCTTTTTTCTCCAATGTTGATCATGCACCTAGTGATTTATCTCCTTCCCGCCGACCGTACGCAGATACGGGGTTATACCGGGATGATGCCCGCAGCTGCAGGCATCATCCCAGTACCGTTGTTTACAGCGGGCGATCGGCTACCCGAGTATAACAACCGATGCGGCTAAAAGCCGCTCGGCTGTTATACCGGGGGAGCGGGAGCTCCCTCCCGCCACCTCCCACCGCTCTTACCGGGCCTCCCGTGCGATCGGGAGGCCCGGTATCCAATCGGCTGCCTTCGGCGGCTGGGGGTGGGCTAGAATGAAGCTGTGGGTGGCTTCGTTCCAGCCTACTCATTGTAAACGCGGAAGCGAAGTCATGACGTCACTTCCCGTTTACATGGCTGCCAATGGCGCCGAATTTAAAAAAATACACAGTATTCAGAATTGCCGTTTTCGGCGATCTGAATACTTTGAAGTTCACCTGTCACCACCTATTACTGTCACAAGGGATGTTTACATTCCTTGTGACAGCAATAAAAGTAAAAAAAAAAAAAAATTTTTTAAACACAATTTATAAAGTAAAAAAATAAATAAAATAAATAAAAAAAAAAAAAATTAAAGTGCCCCTGTCCCCGCGAGCTCGCGCAGCGACGAAAACGCATACGGAAGTCGCGCCCGCATATGTAAACTGTGTTCAAATCACACATGTGAGGTATCACCGCGATCGTCAGAGTGAGAGCAATAATTCTAGCCCTAGACCTCCTCTGTAACTCAAACCTAGTAACCGTAAAAAAAATTTAAAGCGTCGCCTATGGAAATTCATAGGTACCGTAGTTTGTCGCCATTCCACGAGTGCGTACAATTATAAAGGGTGACATGTTTGGTATCTATTTACACGGCGTAACATCATCTTTCACATTATACAAAAAAATTGGGGTAACTTTACTGTTTGGATTTTTTAAAATTCATGAAAGTGTCCCTTTTCCAAAAATTTGCGTTTAAAACACCGCTGCACAAATACCGTGTGATAAAAAATATTGCAACAATCGCCATTTTATTCTCTAGATTCTCTGCTAAAAAAATATATATAATGTTTGGGAACTCTAAGTAATTTTCTAGCAAAAAATACGGATTTTAACTTGTAAACACCAAATTTCAAAAATAGGCTTAGTCATGAAAGGGTTATGTCTCACAACCAGGCAGATGAAGCCTTGGGTGCTAATAAATCTTTTGTGATGCTGAGTTATTGCCAGTGAAACTCCCCTGTTGGGAAGTTGTATTGCCAGTAGAACTCCCTAGTTCAAAAGTTAGTTTGAACATTCTGGTTTTCTGGCTATTTCATGCTCCCTTAGCCTTTTGTCATCTGACAGCAGGCTTTTTAGTCTCCATCAGGAGAGCAGGTCAGAAATATAAGGGGGCAGGTCAAAACCTGCAGGGTCAGTGCACTGAGTAGAGGTAGAGATGACTGTGATCTGGGTGGAGTAGAATCTTCCTTGTCATCTCTTTTGGCCCAATTGGGCAGTAAGTGGTTCTTACATCCAGGTTACTCCAAGTGGATTTTATCTCTGGACAAGAGTTCAGAGTTAGATCTGGTAGCATCGCCTTACTGTTACAAGCTGAAAAGCTTTTCCCTAGGGGCCTGGGCCAAGCCCGGAATGCAGATTCTGTGTCAGATCAGGAAAGGTCTCACAAGCCATATGCTTTCCAGTTAGATCCAGTTACAGTTTTTTGGGGTGGTCTGTTGCTAAAAAGGCCTTGGTTCCTGCCTTTAGTACCGGGGTATCGGATTGAAGTCATGTCTTTTGGATGAGATCTTCTGTCGTAGAGACCAATAATCCACCCTTGTTCATCTCTTCTAGTTTCTCATCCTGGGAGGAAGACACTGATCAGGCTTGGCTGTTGTTTCTCTAAGCTAATATATATAAATCCTACAAAAGGATTTGAATAGAGCTTGTTCAGTTTGGACTGCTTTGTTTTCTTTGCTTCAGTACTCTGGTCACGTGCATTCGGGACTCCAACTGATCCTAAAGCTTTTTTAGAGGGCAGATGTCTGCAGTCCCTGTCATATCCAATATCTCATGGGTAGACTATCCGTTACTCATCCAATACTTTGATAAGGGGCTGCATCTGAGACTCGAATGAGAGCAAAGACTCTCTAGGTGGGGTTTACTACTTGCTCTGAACTTCCTTGCCAGCTCCAGATGAGATCTCTTTGCAGTCCAGCTTGGGTGAAGACTGAGCTATGAAGACATGAAGACTCCAGTCCAGTTGGAGTAAGGATTGAGCCATGATGTCAATCTCTCTAGGGCTACATCCTCAGCAATGAAGCTTGGCCAGAGTCAGGGTCTTTAAGGCCCCTTGACAGCTTGCTGCTCCAGATGCAATCTCTTTCAGTCCAGTTTGGGTTAAAGTCTCAGTCATGAAGGCAGCCTTTCTATGGGTTCTTTTTCCTCAGTCAGGAGGTTTGCCGGAATCTGGGTCTTTGGGATCCTTGTGGCTTTCTGCCCAGTATGGGTAGTGTTTATATCTATACTGGGAGGCAATCTGAGGTGGCTTCATCATTATATGATTACAAAAGGTTTGTTCCTCCCATATGCAGGAACACCAAGGATAACTGGTTCCATGTCATGGAACCAGTTATCTGGTTATCTCCATCTTGGATCTCTAAGCTTGTTCGATTCGGTGTCCCTGGCATCCGAATCAACCATCTCTGGTAAGAGTATTCAATCTATTTGTCATTTGAGATTTTCATGCTGATGAAACACAGATTTGAAGAATTTCCATTCATTTTGGATTCACCCTTCACTCTTCATGATGAGACTCCTTTCACTTATTTTTATTGTGGTTTAGTTCTAATATATTTCAGTTGTTGAACTTCATTTTTTTGTGTCTCAGTGTGTTGTATCCACTGATTATTATATCACCTTCATTTTAGCGCTACATTTTTATTATGATATGGATATTGGGATACTTTGAGCATGCTCTCAAGCTACAGCTTTGCTCAGAGTTTTAGGACTTATTTGTCACCCTCTCTAGCAGAACCATCGGGATGAAGATGTCATCCAGAATTTTTGCTGGATGCGTCATTCCAGCTAGCAATTAGGCTTATAAAGCTTAGGGCTTGGTTCCTATAAAAGCAGTCACCACACACTCATCCAGGAGTATATAGGCTTTGTGGGATCCCTGTGAAAGGGTGCCAGGAATAGTTGTAGGAGGATGACATGTCTTCCATTAAAGCTGTTCTGGCTCATTGTGGGATGTAGCTTACTTTATGCTGTTAATATCTATGCATAGGGTTTCTGTTAGCTATGATTGAAACTCTACTTTTCTGACATCCCACCCTTGTTTTTTTAGCTAGTTAGTTCCCAATCATATGCTGCCATGGAAGTCTGTCAGGAAAATGGAACATTTACTATCAAATACTTACCGTAATTTTCCTTTCCTGATTGACTCCATGGCAGCAGGAGTTTCCTCCCAGAGTCATGAGTAGGCTGGTTACGGAAAGCGGCCTCTAAATCAGACTGGAAATTTATGGGAGTGGGACCCTATGCAATATGAGGGAGGGAGGTGCTACCCAAATATATGTTGCAATGGAGTCCATCAGGAAAGGAAAGTAATGGTAAGTTTTTGATAGTAAATTCTCAGTTTTATTTCTGTCTGTATTGATGTTTGGGAGTTTCTTTTACTTTTATAGGGCGTACACACGGTCGGACTTTGTTCGGACATTCCGACAACAAAATCCTAGGATTTTTTCCGACGGATGTTGGCTCAAACTTGTTTTGTCTACACACGGTCGCACAAAGTTGTCGGAAAATCCGATCGTTCTAAACGCGGTGACGTAAAACACGTACGTCGGGACTATAAACGGGGCAGTGGCCAATAGCTTTCATCTCTTTATTTATTCTGAGCATGCGTGGCACTTTGTCCATCAGATTTGTGTACACACGATCGGAATTTCTGACAACGGATTTTGTTGTTGGAAAATTTTATCTCCTGCTCTCCAACTTTGTGTGTCGGAAAATCCGATGGAAAATGTCCGATGGAGCCCACACACGGTCGTAATTTCCGACAACACGCTCCGATCGGACATTTTCCATCGGAAAATCCGACCGTGTGTACGGGGCATTGTAGTAAGACATTGTCTGTAGGACAGGAAAGGATATTCCTTTTATTTAAATGAGCTCTCCGTGGCAGTAGAAACCTGACAGGTATTATAATCCTCCCCCACTCTATGCAAAACCAAGGAAAAAAAATTTTGGCTGGACATAATCAAATTCTTAATTCCTTTGCAAAGTGATTGTGAAGCTACATCTGCAGATAACATTTTGCCATTTCTACGCTACTGTGTACAGAAGGAAAAATATGTTCTTTTTTTACTGAAAGTGTGATGTTAAGTGTACACACTTTTTCTATTCTGACTGTGCATCTCAGCCCTTAATATGTTTGAAGTACCCTTTAAAACATACCTCTTCTCCCTGAATATTTATTGATGTAAATACATTCTGGGGGTTAACAAAGATTGCCAACCAGATACAAATGCTCTTGTTTCTATATGCACGTCTGTTTAGTGCTTTATACACCAAATAAATAAACGTGTTAAATTGCTGAATGATAGTGGTGCGTTGTCTATCCATACACATCTACCACACCTAAAGACAGGTAAGCTGCAATATAATACATTTTGCTTTTGAGCACATTATGTTTTAGGTCAGGGATCTCCAAACTAGGGACCTCCAGCTGTTCCAGAACTACACAACCCATGAGGCATTGTAAAATTCTGACATTCACAGACATGACTAGGCATGATGGGAATTGTAGTTCCTGAACAACTGGAAGGCCATAGTTTCGAGACCCCTGTTTTAGATAAACTAATAGGAACAGAGCTATTATATCACATTCTGTAAGTACAGTATTAAAAATCAATAATGAACTTATATCAGTGCATATAATTCATTAAAAGTGCAAAATTGTTAATATATATGTCTAATTAGTGTAAAAATTTCATTACACTGCAGTAAAGTGTCCCGTCCTCCAATTTATATATAAATATGATCCCACAAATCAAGTTCACTATTGATGTTAAATACTGTATATATAAAGTTCTCCACAACGCTCAAATTCATATTCCACTGATTCTCCTCTCCCAGTGTATTACACATAGCCCGTAGGGATGAGCTGAACACCCCCAATTTGGTTCGCAGCAGAACATGCGAACAGGCAAAAAATGTGTTCGAACACGCGAACACCGTTAAAGGACACGAACATGAAAAAATCAAAAGTGCTAATTTTAAAGGCTTATATGCAAGTTATTGTCTTAAAAAGTGTTTGGGGACCTGGGTCCTGCCCCAGGGGACATGTATCGATGCAAAAAAAAGTTTTAAAAACAGCCATTTTTTCAGGAGCAGTGATTTTAATAATGCTTAAAGTGAAACAATAAAAGTGAAATATTCTTTTAAATTTCATACCTGGTGGGTGTCTATAGTATGTCTGTAAAGTGGCACATGTTTCCTGTGCTTAGAACAGTCTGAGAGCAAAATGACATTTCTAAAGGAAAAAAAGTCATTTAAAGTACTCGTGGCTATAATGAATTGTCGGTCCCGGCAATACACATAAAAGTTCATCGATAAAAACGCCATGGGATTCCCCCACAGGGGAACCCAGAGCCAATTTTTTTTTTTTTAAATGCATGGGGGTCCTCCCAAATTCCATACCAGGCCCTTCAGGTCTGGTATAGATATTAAGGGGAACCCCACACCAAAATTAAAAAAAAAATTGCATGGGGGTCCCCTCAAAATCCATACCAGGCCAAGGGTTTGGTATGGATTTTAAGGGGAACCTCATGCCAAAATTAAAAACAAAATTGTGTGGGGTACCCCCAAAAATCCATACCAGACCCTTATACAAGCACGCAACCTGGCAGGCTTCAGGAAAAGAGGGGGGTGAGAGAGCACCCCCTCCTGAACCATACCAGGCCACATGCCCTCAACATGGGGAGGGTGCTTTGGAGTAGCCCCCCCAAAGCACCTTGTACCCATGTTAATGGGGAGAAGGGCCTCATCCCCACAACCCTTGCCCGGTGGTTGTGGGAGTCTGCGGGTGGGGGGCTTTTCAGAATCTGGATGTCTGAAATATGTGAAAATGGTAAAACAAAACACAAGACATAACGTCTGACCTTTATTAATTCCTTTATTAAGTTATTTAAGTCCTTTATTAAAAAAATAAAACTATCAAATGAAGTCTTCTTCTTCTTCTTCTTCTTCTCTCGCTCCGATGGACCGAAAAAAGCCGCATGCCGCCTACGATCTGCCTCCATGGGACCCACCGTAATGACCGACCTCTCAGGTGACAGCTCTTCTATAACTGAGGGCGGGGCCACACGATTTTGTCACCGGGTGACCCGGCCCCTGTCTGAAGCACGGGGACATCCCTTTGGCTTCCCCATAGCATCGGGGGGGCACCCGGTTATGTATTTTTTTTTAAATTTTGGTTCAGGGTTCCCCTCTGGGGGAATTTCATGCCGTTTTTATCAATGAACTTTTATGTGTATTGCCGGGACCGACAATTCATTATAGCCGAGAGTACTTTTAAATTACTTTTTTTCATTAGAAATTTAATTTTGCTATTGGACTGTTCTAAACACGGGAAACATGTGCCACTTTACAGGCATACTATAGACACCCCCCAGGTACGAACTTTAAAGGAATATTTCACTTTTATTGTTTCACTTTAAGCATTATTAAAATCACTGCTCCCCCAAAAAAGGCCATTTTTAAAACTTTTTTTGCATTGATACATGTCCCCTGGGGCAGGACCCAGGTCCCCAAACACTTTTTATGACAATACCATGCATATATGCCTTTAAAATTAGCACTTATGATTTCTCCCATAGACTTTTAAAGAGTGTTCCGCGGCTTTTGAATTTGCCGCGAACACCCCAAATAGTTCGCTATTCGGCGAACAGGCGAACACCTGATGTTCAAGTCGAACTTACGTCTTCCCTAATAGCCTGTGTCCATGAAGAAACTTCCAATCCAAAAAAAACCCACCAAAAGTTGTGACCACTTAATGCAAAGTGGGTCAAAATACACGTTATAATATCCCAGGAACAGCTTCCTATATGCACCAGTCACTGTACCTCTTTTACAATGGGTCTGGTCTTATTGGAACATGTACAAATGTAAATAAAAAACAAAAAGCGTTTTTTGTTTTTTTTTATCAATTGAGCTTGGAACTGTGATTGTTTTTATGCTTAAGGTTAAACATTTTTAATTCTAATGATCTCAAGATTTTTAGTAGGGTTCTTGCCTCTATAATCATAACCTCTGCGCTCACTTCCCTTGATCAGTCATGGATTATTTCTAACAGAATAATTACAGATAATATACTTTTAGTCACTAACATTATCCAAGATGCAAACTTGCACTCTAAAGAGGTTTTATTATTTAGTTTAGATATACAGTACATAACTTGGCCATGCTTGCTGACTCTTTTGGAACGGTATGACTTTAATGGTGAGTTTTGACATGGCTTCCAAGCTTTGTACCGTACTCAAAAAATAGAATTAAAATTACATTGTGTAATCTTGGGTTCTTCTGGTTGGGCCAGGGTACCTGTCAAGGTGAATGTGGAGCAGTTTCTGATAGAATGAGAGATCAAGGCTTTAATGAGCAGTGGATTTCTGGAGGGAGAGTTGTGGCTGCACAGAAGGATCAATCATGGTTAGTTAGTTTGTGGTTCTTGTTCAATGTTTTTTTTAAGGTTTATATTAGAAAGACAGAAAGGTTTATAAAGAGTCTAATGGGATACATTCACTTCGTACATACGCATATGTAAGCTTATATGCAGGAAGATGAACATAAACAGTATAATCAATACAGAACCAATAAAACTGGATGACAAAAAGGACTGGAACATAGGCTCTGTATTGGCCTTTGATCGATGTGATATATGCCTCCACTCCACCCGTTTACCTCTAATGGGATCAAGCTGCGAATGGGTGGGGGCACATCTGTCAAATAACACTTCGTCCTTGTCCAAAGCTTGAGGTTTGGTATAAGAGGTATGCAAGTAGTGTAAGGAATAAGGACCCCCAGTGACCAATTGCCTCAAGGAGCAATCATATGAGCTATCTTGCCCTCACCAGGGTTGAGCCAGGGAAAGGGTTCAAGGGAACATAAACATAAGTGGTCTTTTCTGACAAATTTTTCCATCCAACATAAACAGTTCAAAGATATTTTCTGTAAACACTGGAAAGTGTTAAGAAATTATTCCATACTAGGCCCTCTACTCCCCGAATGAGCTGGAATAATTTTTAGAGGTACTTTATCTGTTAAAAGTCAAATTGCACCCAATGTAATAGACCCCCCCAGTGTTTCATCCTTTTTTCATAATATGAAAGGATTTTTCCCATGTCGTAAATGTACAGTGTGTAAACAAAATGCATGTAAAGCACGTAAAATTGAAACCTTCACCTCTACGTCCACCGGAAAAGAATATAAGATGAAGCAATTTGCTACCTGTGGAACAAAGTATATTGTCACCCGTTACGTAACCCGCCCCCTTCTGACATCACGGGGAATGCCACAGAGAAGTCCCCGTCAAGTCCCTGTGCGTCAGAGGGGGCGGGGTCACCGGGTGGCCCCGCCCCCCGTTATTTAGGAACCGTCAGAAGAGGAGAAGCGTCACACAGCGGGAGGCCCCCTCCATACCATCATGGATGCAGAGCGGCCCGAAAAGAAGATGAAGAGAAGAAGATGAAGAGAAGAAGATGAAGAGAGAAGCGTCACACAGTGGGAGCCTCCCTCCATGCCATCATTGGTGCGGAGCGGCCCGAGGAGAAGAAGGGAAGGAGACGCCAACACCACGGAGGAAGATGCCGGATGAGTACACTGGAGGAAGAACCAGAAGAACCAGAAGAAGAAGATGGAGGAAGAAAACGAAGGAAGATAGAAGAAAGAAGAAGCATTTAAATAAAGGAATTGTCAAAAACTGTCTCTTGTCATTTTTAACATTTTTGACACTTTTTTTAGTGAAATGGTAAGGGTACTTTTGTACCCCCTTACCATTTCACACAGGGGGAGGGCCGGGATCTGGGGGTCCCCTTGTTAAAGGGGGCTCCCAGATTCCGATAAGCCCCCGCCCGCAGACCCCCACAACCACCGGCCAAGGGTTGTGGGAATGAGGCCCTTGTCTCCATCAACATGGGGACAAGGTGTTTTGGGGGGCTACCCCAAAGCACCCTTCCAATGTTGAGGGCATGTGTCCTGGTACGGTTCAGGAGGGGGGGTGTGCTCTCTCGTCCCCCCTCTTTTTCTGCAGCCTGTTAGGTTGCGTGCTCGAATAAGGGTCTGGTATAGATTTTTTGGGGGACCCTACGCCGTTTTTTTTTTATTTTTGGCACGGGGTTCCCCTTAAAATCCATACCAGACCTGAAGGGTCTGGTATAAATTTTGAGGGGGACCCCACGCCATTTTAAAAAAAAAATTTGGCCGGGGTTCCCCTTAATATCCATACCAGACCTGTAGGGCCTGGTATGGAATTTAGGGGGACCTCCCACGTCATTTTTTTGTTTAAATTTTGGTTTGGGTTTCCCTGTGGGGAATTCCCATGTCGTTTTTATAAATGAACTTTTATGTGTGTTGTCGGATCGGCAATTCATTAATAGTCGCGAGTAGTTTAAATGACTTTTTTTCCTTTGAAATGTCATTTTGCTGTCAGACTGTTCTAACCACGGGAAACATGCGCCCCTTTACAGGCATACTATAAACACCCCCCGGTACGAAATTTAAAGGGATATTACACTTTTATTGTTTCACTTTAAGCATTAAATAAACTCACTGATCCCGAAAAAACTGACGTTTTTAAAACTTTTTTTGCATTGATCCATGTCCCCTGGGGCAGGACCCAGGTCCCCAAACACTTTTTATGACAATACCATGAATGTAAGCCTTTAAAATTAGCACTTTTGTTTTCTCCAATAGACTTTTAAAGGGTGTTCCGCGGCATTCGAATTTGCCGTGAACACCCCAAATTGTTTGCTGTTTGGCGAACTGGCGAACAGCCGATGTTCGAGTCGAACATGAGTTCGACTCAAACTCGAAGCTCATCCCTACTGATGAATACTTTGAAGCGGTTGATTGGAGGACAACACAGAGGCTTGGTTCCTCATTCCCTTCTTCATACGTGATTGGGTTGTAAACTGTCACATGACACGGACTGCCCGTAAACCCGGAAGTCACGCCGCACAAGTGTTCCCAATTGATGTTTTATGATTTTTACTTCAGTTTTATATAAAGCGCAGTTGGTGGCTGGTTAGCCTATACCCCAGCCGAAGTCTTAGCAGACGAAACACGTCGGTTTCTTTGCGCTACCCCAGCTGCCTTTTTACTGCGCTAATTCTGTTCAATTGAACCAAATTTTTCCACCCGTTTTACTACTTATTGGAAATATTTTTTATCAATACATTTTTTCTTGTACTACCGGATTTACACTATGTGGAAGCCTTGTTTCTTTGTTTCTTCCGTACTATATGTGAGGGGTTGCCACTAAGCGAGTGGAACCCAGTGGAAGACCCCAGCCTAAATCCAGATAAGAAACTTGATTAAAAAAACAAGAACAGGAGTATCAGGCCCACCTTCATCCCTTCCAGGAGCGTTAAAGCCGTGAGGTGTGAAGATATGAAATATATGAGCCATATCTTGCTATGTATCCAGAGTTCCTCTTCAACATGAATTTGTATTTCTTATTATTTTTCACTAAAATGTTTCTGAATTCTTTGGTATTGCAACACATGTGGCTGTCCAGTTGACAATAAATGTTCTGCCAATGACATGACACAATTCTTGGAAAAGATGTGATATGGAAAGATGTTGATACGGAAAGTCCCTGTTTAAAAGTCAAATTAAATCCTTTCAAATAATTATTTTTCCCTTTTTGTCAAAATAACTTGTCACCTATAAATCAGCCAGGTCAAGCTGACCCAAAAAACTGGCCAAAAGTTATGTTGAAATACTTAGTAAAATGCGTACTTGTGATGTGTAACTTTGGGCTTTTGCCCGACATAGACTACAATGTTAAGTTTTGCTATAAAAGTCTGTACCACTCTGTAACCTGTATCACTATCTATCCGAAGATGTGATCCGCTGTATGTACAGTGCATATTCTGAAGTAAAAATACATGAGACGAATGCAGCTCTTCTGGCGTCTTTTATTTCAAGGCTCTACTTGACATTGGTGACCCCTACTCGTGTCTTCTTGTCTGCATCTCCACCACCGGCTCTCCACCTGCTCCAGGATGGATTGTGCTGTGCCAGAGAAGTATGTAAATGTATGGAATGTATTTGCAAGAAATAAGGGAGCATATGATCAAGGGATAATGAAGGTGGAAGATCCACCACTAGTCCCAGTTGTGTATGCAGAGATAATTAACAGATTGAATGAGATTTTAAAAGATTGGGTAACAACCACTTTTGATAAGGGGTAAGATATGCGAGTATTGATGGATGTTGTTCAGAAGAAAGGTGAGGGTGTGTTAGATTACTGGAATAGATTTAAAGATGCTATTCAGAAGCATACTGATTGGATTCCAGATGATGAAAGTGATATGAAATGACCGGAGTTGGTGAATGTATTGGAGGGTGGAATGTTACCTGAGATTAGAGAAGAAATAGAGCTTCGTACAGTGGGATGGAGAAAGAAACCTGCCCCTGAGTTAGTTGAGATTGCTCAAATAGCTTATGAAGTGTTACAGAAAAGGAAAGACAAGATAGAAAAGAAGGAGAAAACAAAAATGATGAATATACAACTATCAGAGGTTAAGGAAAAGGTCCCAGAGCCCAAGGGGGTACCGGTATCTACAGTACAGGTAACACCTCAGGGTGTACCGGTAGCAGCCCCCCTTATCCACCTTCGGGAGTGGTATATATCTCTAATTATGGGGCACCACGGCAAAAGCGGGGCAATTGGAGACAAAATGAGGGACAACGCATAAACCCTAGAATTCAGTCCCGATACCAACAAATCATCCTAAATAGAGTAAGACCCCCAACCCTACAACCTTGTGCTTCCCCCACT
This sequence comes from Lithobates clamitans, assembly GCA_037952925.1. Classification (NCBI taxonomy): domain Eukaryota; kingdom Metazoa; phylum Chordata; class Amphibia; order Anura; family Ranidae; genus Lithobates; species Lithobates clamitans. The sequence continues at coordinate 4,442,648 of JBBGZY010000288.1, forward strand.
TGCTTCAAGTGCGTATTGAGTGGACATATAGCACAAAATTGTAGGGGTCTCTAGGATAAGGTGGGATGTGGTGACAATATAGATGACCCATTTTTTTATCAAGCTCTATCTGTATTTGAAGTTGATTCTGTTGATGAGCCAATGGTTGAAATAAATGTAAACGGTATTGATTTGTGTGGTCTCATAGACACAGGGGCTTCTCGGTCCCTTTTTGAATGTGTTTGACTCCAACTTGCCACTCTCCAATGAAAGGGTTTCTTTGGTTGGAGTAAGTAATAATATAATCTTGGCAGGGGTTGCAGAATCGGTACCGGTGACATTGGGAGAGCATTCAACAGAACACTCATTTGTATTGTCTCCACATTCCCCCTGTAATTTATTAGGATGAGATTTACTTTCGAAAATGGGGGTAACCATTGCTTTATCCCCGGATAAAACTGTCATTGACATACAGCGTATGTTAAAAGAGGAGGCAATTGATCTGTTATTCATGCCTTTATTTGTAGCTGATATGGAGAGAGGAATTCCAGAAGAGGTCAAACAAAAAATTGACCCCTCCCTATGGGTAACAGGAGCAAACACTCCTTATGCAAGTGGCCCCTGTGCGGTTAAATAGAGACCCCACACTACCAGTACCTAGACTACCTCAATACCCCTTATCCCCTGAAATAGTTGAAGGCATTAAGCCAGTAGTAGAGGAGTTACTACAGGAGGGTGTTCTTACTCCTTGTAGGAGTTCTGCTAACACTCCTATCTATCCAGTTCCCAAACCTATAAAAGTAGGGGAGGACAGCCGTCGTTGGAGGTTGGTGCATGATTTGCGTGCCGTCAACAAGGTAATTATACCATCATTATACCATCAGTACCTGTGGTACCCAACCCCTCTACTATACTGGCAACAATACCTCCTTCAGCAACTCACTTTACTGTAATTGATCTTGCCTCAGCTTTCTTCAGCGTTCCTGTTCATCCAGATGATCAATGGTTGCTAGCCTTCACGTTTGAGAAAATACAACTTACCTGGACTAGACTACCAATGGGGTATCATGATTCCCCCAGTTGCTTTTGTCAGGCGCTCAAGGATAAATTAGATGAGTGGCAGCCACCCAGGGGATCAATATTAGTACAACATGTGGATGATCTCCTGCTAGCATCCTCTGATGAACAAGCTTGTACTGAGGATTCTATCTCTTTAATGAATTTCCTGGCCAGTATAGGACAAAAAGTAGATGCCACAAAAGTGCAGTGGGTTAAATTAAAAGTACAATACCTGGGCCACTGTGTCTCCCAAGGTATCAAACATTTGACAGATAAAAGGAAAAAGGTAATTGCAAAGCAACGAATGCCCACAACTTTAAAACAGTTGAGAGCATTCCTTGTATTAGTAGGATATTGCAGGGAGTTTTTACCTCAATATTCTACAATTATAGGTCCCCTACAAGACTTGAAAGGCCATACAAGAAGCAATTACATATTTACCTTGGATGAATTAACTTCAGCGGTCCAAGAAGCATTTAAGTTGATTAAAAGGTCTTTGTTAACTGTACCCAGTTTAGGTTTGCCTGACTATAGCAAAGATTTTTATCTTTTTTGTACAGAAGTGAATGGCCATGCAAATGGAGTTTTGACACAGCATTTCTGTGGCCAACATCGCCTAGTAGGGTACTACAGCTACCCCCTGGATAGTGTAGCTAGGGGACTTCCTGGATGTTTAAAATCAGTAGCAGCAGCTGCTCTGCTGGTAGAAAAAACTGCTGACATTGTACTGGGCAATACTTTGTATTTAATGTGTCCACATGACTTGGAAGCTATGCTGAACAGTGCTTACACTAAACATTTTTCTGTTCAACGAATAACGCATTATCATTTGGTTTTACTATCAGCTTCCAACCTCAAAATCCAACGCTGCCAGACCTTGAATCCGGCCACCTTCTTGCCAGAAGATGACAACGAGGAGATTGAGGATTCTGTCTACCTAACTCATGATTGTGCTAACTTTATTGACAATGTGACTAAGCCCCGACCTGACTTGCAGGATGAACCCATCTCAGGTCTGCCATCTTGTGCTGATCTGTTTGTAGATGGATCCTCCATTAGAAGGACTGATGGCCTCACACTTGCTGCTTGTGCAGTGGTTAATTGTAACAATAAATTACTACATGCTGAGGTTCTGCGGGATTCAAGGTCAGCACAGGCAGCTGAACTAACTGCTCTCTGTGTTGCTTTGGAACTTGCAGAAGTAAATATCTATAGTGACTCAACCTATGCTGTAGGCATAGTGCATAGTTTTGCACAACTCTGGCAAGAGAGGGGTTATTTGACAGCAGCATAAAGAGTTAATTGTCAGATTATTGGCAGCAACTCTTAAAGTTGCAGTGATTAAATGTAAAGCACATACCAGAGCAGATGGTAGTATATTGCTTGGGAATGCTTTGGCTGATAGGTATGCTAAAGATGCTATACATTCTTATGAGCCAACTACATCGCTTCCAACATTCCTACTCACAGATCTTCAAGTGGATCTGGACATCCTATCAGCCCTGCAGGCAAGCTTACCTCATACATCCTCTTGATGGTCTATGGAGATTAAAAAACAGACTAGTTGCTCCTCTGACTTTGTTTCCTTCTTTGTTTGCTTTGAGCCATGGGCCTTGCCATGTCTCAACAGGAGGGATGTGTCAGGTGGTAGCCAGAGATTGGTGGGCTCCAGGTTTTCCTGCATATGCTGCTAAACAGGTTACTGAATGTTCTATATGTCAAATGCGTAACATTGGAAAGTCAGTGCCCATTTCCATGAAGCATATTCCACATACTGAGGAGCCATTTCAAATTGTGCAAATTGACTTCTCGGATATGCCCCCTTGTGGTCGATTTAAGTATCTTTTGGTTTGCATTGATCAATTTTCAAGTTGGCCAGAAGCCTGGCCCACGGTGAAAAATTATGCCAGAACTGTGGTAAAATGTCTGACGAGAAATTGATCCCAAGGTTTGGTATAGGGTCAATAATTTCCTCAGAGGGACACATTTTGATAACAAACTCATGGCAGAAGTAGTGAATATTTTGGGTATGAAACAGCAATTGCACACTCCTTACAGACCTCAGGCTAGTGGGATGGTGGAACGCAGCAATCAAACCCTGAAGAGGTATTTAGCCAAAATAACTGCTAATGGACAAAGCACATGGGTAGAAGCATTACCTATAGCCTTGGTGATCATTAGGACTACCCCTAAGGAGAAACATGGACTGTCAACTTTTGACATATTGTTTGGGCGACCGCCTAAAAGACTACATTCATCTCTTGTGCAGCCAGAGACAGTGACTTTAATAAATGGTCAAGATTCCATGATAGAATATGTTCGCAAATTGGCAAATGTGTTTTCTGATACTTTTTCCAGAGCCAAAGCAGGACAACCTGTGGACACGAGTGAAGGAACTCACGGACTAAAATCAGGAGATTGGGTGTATATCAAGAATCACACACCCCAGACTACTTTGTCCCCTAAGTGGAAAGGACCATTTCAGGTCATGCTTGTGTCTCCTACTGCAGTGAAGTTGAAAGACTATAAGTATTGGGTGCATTGTTCACACTGTAAGAAGTCTGTGGTTCCAAAAGAGAATATAAGCCGGTCTGCTACTGACAAGAATTGTTCTGTACCTTTACCTTCCAGGTCTCCTCCACTGACTCGTGCTCGAGCAAGAAGACTGCAGAATGAATCTCCTAGTGCCTAAGATGAATGTGAAGCTCTGGAGTGTTATCCTCTGCAGTGGAGCGGTGGTATGGATTACAGTAATGGCATATGAATTGACATACAAGAAAGAAAAGGGTAAGATAAGAGACACTTTTCTTTTAAATGCTACTGTAATGGAAGAAATGTCACAGCTTGAACCGGTTTCAGATGCTGACCTAAGAGCACGGAGGGAAGCCACACATGAATATCATGCCAAACTAGCAGAACTTTTCCACAACTCTTTTGTATCTATGCACCTGCAAGCCGCCAAGAAACTGAATATCACTAATTGCTGGATATGCACACATGCACCTATTTCTCATAAGACTAAACCTTTGTTAGGAATACCTAGCACTTTAGCTGAAATAGAGTGCATACTTTGGTGAAGTCAGTAGAACAATGATTGACAGAGCTATTTCACTTCTACTGTTCACAAATGCTCCACTGAGAAAACCAGCAGTCTGCATTAACTTTACTCGAACCTATACACCTGAGTTGCTTTCCCAGGGTTACCAGAGTACTACCCGACCGACTGGGAACTCTAACTGCATGGATAATGCCAATATCAGGTACTGGTTTGATGGTAAGGATACTGTGTGGAGTACTGACAGATATCAGGAATTACATGACTATACACATTGTCAACATTCCCGACAGAACAATATGAAACTATTGATGTGTTTGCAAGGATATAATTTCAAAAAAGCTTGTGCTGCCCCACCAGACTATTACTTCATATGTGGAAAGAAAGCATATACTTGGGTTCCTTTGAATTCTAATGGGGTTTGTTACTTTGGTAGAGTCATACCTGCTACTTGGTATATGGAGGATAATGACTTTCAAAAAACACAGCTCCACAAAATACCTATACACTTTCTTAAAAAAGACTTTGTGCGTCTTAGCAGAAGGGACCTCACTGGTCAGTCAGTTCCAGGAGAAGATGAACCCCCAGGACAAGAAGAAGAATAAGACTCTGAAGTTAATGTAAAAAATGACAATTATCCTTATAGGCCTACATCTTATTCTAAGTCAGATGATAACTTCACAAATATTGAATCACATGACAGAGAGATTAAACCATTGTTTTCTATTCCTTGGGTAAATAGATGTTGTATTAAAAAGGCTTTCAGTTTCATCATTGATTTGGCAGACCTGATGGATAACATTACTGCCTTGTATGATAGAAACTTTAAAGCCCTTGCTACAGAAATAAAGATGATCAAAAAAGAGGTTTTGCAGCACCGGCTGGTGCTGGATTATCTCACGGCCAGTCAAGGAGGAATATGCACCATAGTGGGAACTACTTGTTGTAACTACATTGGAAATGATACTAAGCCTGAAGATGCCATCATTTTGCATGTAGAAAAGGTACAACAAATGAAGGTTAAAAGAACATACCGAAACTGCTTGGTTTGACGGTAGCTGGGAAGGCTGGCTCTCCTGGTTCAATCCTCTCAACTGGTTTTCTGGTATTACAGGATGCTTTTCTGTTATTTTACATGGTATTCTATATATTGTAGGAATTATAGTCCTCATAATCTTAATAGTTAAATGCGCACCTATGTTATGCAAATGTTGTTTGAAGATAACCACACGTGCTTGTACTAATATTGGTTCTTCTGAGCCCTCAAGGTCTCGAGTCAGAACTGCTCATGAGATGGTGGTCCGTATACCTGGAGATCAACCTAAAGACACAGAAGAAGCTTAAAAGGGATACCGAAAGAATTCTAAACACAGGAGGGGCTGTGAAGATATGAAATATATGAGCCATATCTTGCTATGTATCCAGAGTTCCTCTTCAACATGAATTTGTATTTCTTATTATTTTTCACTAAAATGTTTCTGAATTCTTTTGGTATTGCAACACATGTGGCTGTCCAGTTGACATTAAATGTTCTGCCAATGACATGATACAATTCTCGGAAAAGATGTGATATGGAAAGTCAAATTAAATCCTTTCAAATAATTATTCTTCCCTTTTTGTCAAAATAACTTGTCACCTATAAATCAGCCAGGTCAAGCTTTTGCCCGACATAGACTACAATGTTAAGTTTTGCTATAAAAGTCTGTACCACTCTGTGACCTGTATCGCTATCTATCCGAAGATGTGATCTGCTGTATGTACAGTGCATATTCTGAAGTAAACATTCATGAGACAAATGCAGCTCTTCTGGTGTTGATGTCTTTTATTTCAAGGCTCTACTTGACATAAGAAACTTGATTAAGAAAAACAAGAACAGGAGTATCGGGTATTCATCCCTTCCAGGAGCGTTAAAGCCATGAGGTCCTTCCTGCCTATCCGGCACTTCTCCGGGATTGGAACCAACTTTAACCCTACCGCTCGGATGGTACAAGCCTATATGACTCACCACCAACGGCCAGTGAGTCCAACATCTCTGGTAAGGGCATTTCATTTCTCTCAGTTGAAGTGTGTGTTTTGTAAGAAGATTTGGCCCTGGATGCTGGTATACTGTACACCTTGCGGTGAAAGACATACACACACGTTTTGAACATCCTGTACCTCCAAGAACTGTAATCCATATAGACTTTTTATTATGTATATGTCCATCAGCCATTCCATCATATGCCATTGCCTCTATATGTCTGCATGAACATGTTAGTGTAATATCCCAGATTTTCCATTCACTTGAATTTAGCCTTTTTTATTTATTTATTTTTTTTGTTTTTATTTTCTGCTTTTTTGGATGTTTCCTTCAATGAGATACACTTGCACTGTTTAAAGACAATCACCTAGTCATGAATCTCTGAAAACATTCACTCTCTGTTTTTAGTACAAAATGCAGAGGTTGTCCACACACTTGTGAATTTTTAGATATCACTCTCACCATTGTGATTCTACATCCCTTATGTAGATTTTTACCATAGTTATAGCACTACACTTTACTGTTTTCTCACTTGCCACTGTACAATGCCTGCTCCTAGTGGATCAGCCAGAAAGAGAAAGAGACGAGGAAGAGGGAAGAGAAAGAGGGGGGAGTCTCCCTCGACAGAAGTGTGGCTCATGACCAGGAAATGTTTCAAGCAGGTAGTAGGGTGGTTCTATTACCAAGGCAATAGCAAAGACTTGTCAAAGTCAAGAGGAGGTAAGCAGTGCTTGACCCATGATTGCCATATTTTGTCAAATTTCTTTATTTTATCATTTTCAATAGCTGTAATTTTAGCGAAGATAAGGGCTCTATTCATCCTGTGTTTGGCTTCAGCAACAATCAAAGTTTGGGATTTCCATTCCTTGGCTATGGTTTGTTTGGCTACGGTGGCACTTGTGCTTCTAAGCCTAACCAATGTTCCAAGCAAAACAGAGTTAAATTTGTTACAACTTTTTCCAAAGAGTATAATCAAATCATTAATATTATTAACCACTTAACAACCGGCCCATAGCCAAATGACGGCTACAGGGCGGTTGTTTTACTCTGGGAGGGCGTCCAGGGACGTCCTCCCAGAATTCTGCTCTCGCGCGCCCCCTAGGGCGCGCACTCGAGAGCATCCGTGACCGCCGGGTCCAGAGGACCCGGCGCATCACAGATCCCGGTAAATGGCCGCTGATCGCGGCCGTTTACCATGTGATCGCTCTGTCAAATGACGGAGCGATCACATGTCAACAAACCGGCGTCATCTGATGACGCCGGTTCCTCTCCTCCCCCTCTCCTCCCCTCCTGTGTACCGATCGGTACACAGTGACCGGAGAGGCGGATGGATGGATGGCTGCAGCGTTGTGGGCTGCATCTGTAGTGCCCACAGCGCTGCACAGAGACATCCAGCCATCCATCCATCCATGCTCAGCCATCCCCACTACTCTGCATGCTCTGCAATTCCCTCTGCAATGCCCCACAATACTCTGCCATACCCCGCCATACCCCTGCAATACTCTGCCATACCCCGCCATACCCCTGCAATACTCTGCCATACCCCGCCATACCCCTGCAATACTCTGCCATACCCCGCCATACCCCGCAATACTATGCCATACCCTGGAATACCCCTGCAATACTCTGCCATACCCTGGAATACCCCTGCAACACTCTGCCATACCCTGGAATACCCCTGCAATACTCTGCCATACCCTGGAATACCCCGCAATACTCTGCCATACCCTGGAATACCCCGCAATACTCTGCCATACCCTGGAATACCCCGCAATACTCTGCCATACCCTGGAATACCCCGCAATACTCTGCCATACCCTGGAATACCCCGCAATACTCTGCCATACCCTGGAATACCCCGCAATACTCTGCCATACCCTGGAATACCCCGCAATACTCTGCCATACCCTGGAATACCCCGCAATACTCTGCCATACCCTGGAATACCCCGCAATACTCTGCCATACCCTGGAATACCCCGCAATACTCTGCCATACCCTGGAATACCCCGCAATACTCTGCCATACCCTGGAATACCCCGCAATACTCTTCCATACCCTGGAATACCCTGCAATACTCTGCCATACCCTGGAATACCCCGCAATACTCTGCCATACCTTGGAATACCCCGCAATACTCTGCCATACCCTGGAATACCCCGCAATACTCTGCCATACCCTGGAATACCCCGCAATACTCTGCCATACTCTGGAATACCCCGCAATACTCTGCCATACCCTGGAATACCCCGCAATACTCTGCCATACCCTGGAATACCCCGCAATACTCTGCCATACCCCGCAATACTCTGCAATACCCCAAAATACCCCGCAATACTCTGCCATACCCCGCAATACTCTGCCATACCCCGCAATACCCTGAAATACCCCGCAATACTCTGCCATACCCCGCAATACTCTGCCATACCCCGCAATACTCTGCCATACCCCGCAATACCCTGGAATACCCCGCAATACTCTGCCATACCCTGAATACCCCGCAATACTCTGCAATACCCTGAAATATCCCGCAATACCCAGCCATACTCTGCAATACTCAGTGATACCCAGCCATACTCTGCAATACTCAGTGATACCCAGCCATACTCTGCCATACCCAGCCATGCTCTGCAATACCCCGCAAAAATCTGCAATACTCTGCCATAACCCGCAATACTCTGCCATACCCAGCCATACTCTGCAATACCCCGCAATACCCAGCCATACTCTGCAATACTCGGTGATACCCAGCCATACTCTGCCATACCCAGTCATACTCGGCGATACTCTGCAATACCCAGCCATGCTCAGCCATACCCAGCCTCTGTATGTGACCAGGCTGTGGAAGTCTCACACATGTGGTATCCCCGTACTCAGGAGGAGCAGGAGAATCTATTTTGGGGGGTCATTTTTGGTATGTACATGCTATGTGTTAGAAATATTGTATAAATGGACAACTTTGTGTTAAAAAAAAAAAAGCGTTTTAACCACTTCCCGCCTTCCGTCATACGACGTCCTTGACTTTGTGCGGGGATATCTGAATGATGGGTGCAGCTACAGGCATCATTCAGATATCATATTTTTCAGCCGGCGATTCCCTATACCATGAGAACGATCATAGCGGCTGTTACACTGCTTGATCGTTCTTACGGGAGGCGAGAGGGGACGCCCCCCCTCCCGCCGCCCTCCGGTGCTTCTACCGACTCACCGCTACGATCGAAGCCAGGATCTTTTTTTTTTTTTTTTTTTTTAATTTCAGGAACAGCCTAGAGGTGAGATGTGGGGTCTTATTGACCCCATATCTCACTGTAAAGAGGACCTGTCATGCCATATTCCTATTACAAGGGATGTTTACATTCCTTGTAATAGGAATAAAAGTGATCAAAAATTTTTTTTTTTTGGAAAAAAGTGTCAAACTAAAATAATTAAAGTAAAATGAACAATAAAAAAAAAAAAATTTTTAAAGCGCCCCTGTCCGTGTGCTCGCATGCAGAAGCGAACGCATACGTAAGTCCCGCCCACATATGAAAACGGTGTTCAAACCACACATGTGAGGTATCGCTGCGATCGGTAGAGCGAGAGCAATAATTTTGGCCCTAGACCTCCTCTGTAACTCAAAATTTGTTACCAGTAAAAAATGTTAAAGCGTCGCCTATGGGGATTTTTAAGTGGCGAAGTTTGGCACCATTCTACAAGCGTGTGCAATTTTGAAAGGTGACATGTTAGGTATCTATTAACTTGGCGTAACTTCATCTTTCATATTATGTAAAAACATTGGGCTATCCTTACTGTTTTGTTTTTTTTTAAAGCAAAAAACTGTTTTTTTTCCAAAAAAAACGCGTTCGAAAAATTGCTGCGCAAATATCGTGCGAGATAAAAAGTTGCAATGACCGCCATTGTATTCTCTAGGGTCTTTGCTAAAAAAACATATATAATGTTTTGGGGTTCTATGTAATTTTCTAGCAAATAAATGATGATTTTTACATGTAGGAGAGAAATGTCAGAATTGGCCTGGGTGCTCCAGAACGCCTGAAGGTGCTCCCCTGCATGTTGGGCCTCTGTATGTGGCCACGCTGTGTAAAAGTCTCACACATGTGGTATCGCCATACTCGGGAGTAATAGCAGAATGTGTTTTGGGGTGTAATTTGTGGTATGCATATGCTGTGTGTGAGAAATAACCTGCTAATATGACAATTTCGTGAAAAAAAAAAACGAAAAAAAAACAACTTGATTTTGCAAAGAATTGTGGGAAAAAATGACAACTTCAAAAAACTCATCATGCATCTTTCTAAATACCTTGGAATGTCTTCTTTCCAAGAAGGGGTCATTTGGGGGGTATTTGTACTTTTCTGGCATGTTAGGGTCTCAAGAAATGAGATAGGCCGTCAGTACTTCAGGTGTGATCAATTTTCAGATATTGGTACCATAGCTTGTGGACGCTATAACTTTCACAAAGACCAAATAATATACACTAATTTGGGTTATTTTTACCAAAGATATGTAGCGGTATAAATTTTGGCCAAAATATATGAAGAAAAATTACTAATTTTCAAAATTTTATAACAGAAACGAAGAAAAATTAATTTTTTTACAGATTTTTCGGTCTTTTTTCTTTTATAGCGCAAAAAATAAAGAACCCAGTGGTGATTAAATACCACCAAAAGAAAGCTCTATTTATGTGAAAAAAAGGACAAAAAATTCATATAGATACAGTGTTGCATGACTGAGTAATTGTCATTCAAAATGTGAGAGCACCAAAAGCTGAAAATTGGTCTGGTTATTAAGGGGGTTTAAGTGCCCAGTGGTCAAGTGGTTAAACAACATCTTCCCATTCTGTATACAGACAAAGAATTGTATAATATCCTTAGAAATGGTTGCAATTTTTCAAGTAGGTGAGCACCAGCATGTTATATCCTAGCTTATTTTGTTCTAGGGACACTTCTAGCACCGATACATGGTTTTCGGTAAATTGTTCTTACCCTTGTGGTTTAGTTACGTACAAGCAGTGCAGAAGACATAAGAAAGTACATTGAATGCACTATGCGCCCCCTGAAGGTGAGGATATCAGAACATTTTAACTATACCAATAATATAAATGCAAAAAAATTATCTAATGTTTCTAAACATTTTACATACAAGGAAACCTTCATTCTGTTTCTTTTTTTGGTATGGAACAGGTTAAAAAAAAAACATTAAGAGGGAGTGACACACATGACATTCTGCTCCAACGAGAAGTGTGGTGGATATACACACTCATTACAAGGGTACCGCACAGATTGAATAATAGAGTGGACACACATTTGTTCTTATTATAATTGTATAACTACATTGATGGAACTCAATTTGCAATATGTTTTAGGATGGAATTTTTGTGTCCATTGTTTAAACTTTGTTTTTTCAGCTTGTTCTTATTCATGCTCCAGGATTTATTTTAATTATTTGCTTTAATTGTTTTTAATTAATGGAATCCCACCCCTGTTGAGTGGGTTGGAAAAGTTTATATGTCAGAACTTTTAAAATGTTTTTGTATGCTATGAGGAAGGCTGTATAAGCTAAAATGCATAGCATTTTTGATGCTGTGTCATTTTACATCCACCTAAAAAAAGAATTTCTGTATCAAGAGGACACAAGGTGGCTGGCTTTATACTGTACATTGTGGACTTATGCTTTTGGAGATGAACGCCCCAGTCAGAGCACTGGTCTCCATCTTCTGAATCTTGAATACAGCAGTTGAGCTGGGGTAAGGTTTGTCATGCTTGTCAAGGTTGACCCCTCTCTCACTTACTCTTTGTACTAACTATGGAGCCTTTGGCCACTGGCATTAGTTGCACACAGATAGTAGAGTATTCCAATGGCCATCATAGCTTCATACTGCATGCAGATGATATTGTTTCTCTCCAAACCTTTGATCTCATTTACAAATCTTTGATCAGTTCTGTGTAAATATTTTAGGTGGAGGGAAGTAAAAATAAAAAAAAATAAAATAATATGGTTGCATAAGTGTGCACACCCTTAAACAAATACTTTGTTGAAGCATCTTTTTATTTTTTTACAGCACTTTTTGGGTATGAGTCTATCAGCACGGCACATCTTGACTTGGCAATATTTACCCACTCTTCTTTGCAAAAACACTCCAAATCTGTCAGATTGCAAGGGCAACTCCTGTGCACAGCCCTCTTCAGATCACCCCACAGATTTTCAATTGGATGCAGGTCTGGGCTCTGGCTGGGCCATGCCAAAACTTTAATCTTCTTCTGGTGAAGCCATTCCTTTGTTGATTTGGATGTATGCTTTGGGTCATTGTCATGCTGAAAGATGAAGTTCCTTTTCATGTTCAGCTTTCTAGCAGAAGCCTGGTTTTGTGCCAATATTGACTGGTATTTGAAACTGTTCATAATTCCCTCTACCTTGATTAAGGCCCCTGTTCCAGCTGAAGAAAAACAGCCCCAAAGCCTGATGCTGTCACCACCATGCTTCACTGTGGGTATGGTGTTCTTTCGGTGATGTGCAGGGTTGTTTTTTTGCCAAACATATCATTTAGAATTGTGGCCAAAAATTTCAACCTTGGTTTCATCCATAACACATTTTCCCACATGCTTTTAGGAGACTTCAGGGGTGTTTTTGCAAAATTTAGCTGGGCTTAGGTGTTTTTCTTCAAAGGAAAAGGTTTCTGTCTTGTCACCTTACACCATAGCCCAGACATATGAAGAATACGGGAGATTGTTGTCACATGTACCACACAGCCAGTACTTGCCAGATATTCCTGCAGTTCCTTTAATGTTGCTGTAGGCTTCTTGGCAGCCTCCCTGACCAGTTTTCTTCTCGTCTTTTCATCAATTTTGGAGGGACTTCCAGTTCTTGGTAATGTCACTGTTGTGCCATCTTTTCTCCACTTGATGATGACTGTCTTCACTGTGTTCAATGGTATATCTAATGCCTTGGAAATTCTTTTGTACCATTTTTCTGACTGATACTTTTTAACAATGGGATCCCTCTGATGCTTTGGAAGCTCTCTGCAGACCATGACTTTTGCTGTAGGATGCGACTAAGAAATGTCAGGAAAGACCTACTAGTACAGCTGAACTTTATTTGGGGTTAATCAGAAGCACTTTAAATGATTGCAGGTGTGTACCGACTCCTATTTAACATGAGTTTGAATGTGATTGTTTAATTCTGAACACATCCCCAGTTTTAAGAGGGTGTGCACACTTATGCAACCACATTATTTTTATTTTTTTAATTTAAATTCCCTCCCCTAAAATATTTCAGTTTGTTTTTCAACTGAGTTGTACAGTTTATAGGTCACATTAAAGGTGGAAAAAGTTCTGAATGTTTTGTCTCATTTTTTTACATCACAGAAACCTGACATTTTAACAGGGATGTGTAGACTTTTTATATCCACTGTACATATATATATATATATATATATATATATATATATATATATATATATATATCCTAATTTATGTGGTTTTCCTATTGACCCCCTTTTTAGGAGACCCTAGGTTTACTTGGCATTTCCGTTTTTTGGAACTTTTCTTTGGTGGACTGACTATTCTTTTTGCTCTTCAAGATAATTCTACATACATTTGCCCACCTTCAATCACTTAAAGAGTTTCCTCAATAGAAATGTCTTTGTTACACTTTCTTATCCATTTACACTAAACTTTCCCTGTATGAACAAACGTGTCAAAACTTCCCTAGGGTAAAGGGACTTATTTCCTCTCTCTATGGTCTGCTGACAGATAACTCCTCACTGGATAAGTTACCACACATTTTGAAGTGGAAATAGAATTGTGAGAAGTAATACTACCCACAAGAGTGGGATATTATGTTTTATAATGTCTGTAAATGTACCAGGTCATTATCTGTTAGGCAGACTGCCCTTAAGGTTTTTACTAGGCGCTACTATACTCCAATTAAACTCCAGATAATCTTCTACATTTCCAGATGTTTCAACACAAAAAATGGTATTACAAGAAAGAACAGCACATTTGTACAAATATACTGAAAATGGTATTTCCAGAAATACATCTAGATACAAATAATTAGGGTATAATAATAAGGTTTATAAAGCATTAATATAGAAGGCAAAACAATGCTATGACATGAACAAAGAATGACCATATAGAGAGCTCTTGTTAGTTATTACCAGTTAATAAGGTTTTATCTAATGTTCAATAAGTTGAAGAAGGATTCCAATTAGTGTTATAAAAAGGCATAGAACTGTATAGAGTGTGAAATATTTTTTCCATACGACAAATGGAGTCTACTCTCATTTTTAAATGTGTAATGGGAACTGACGAAGGTTTCCTATGACTAGCTATAAGCCAGTGTATAGAAACACAAATGGTATGAATAAGTCTCATATAAGTGAGAAAATTGAGTACTGTCCATGATACTTTTTTTATTTGCTCTAACATACAATTTTTCAGGACAAGCTTTTGGGGTATGTCCCCGTCTTCAAGGTCCAAGCAGTACTGATTCACAAATTTTTAAGCAGAATGTTAAAGAAGAAAAAAAAAAAAAGAGAGAAAACCAAACACATACAAATCAATGGTAATAAAGATAGCAGCAGAGTTTAGTGAGATAAGACAGAGGGAGAGCTATAGAATGCAGGGGGGGAATACTAGTCACAGAGGGGTCATAAAACTTTAGCATAATGTGTAAGGAAACCAATATCTAAATTCAGGCCATTATTTTTCGTGTCAAAAAGAAGTATCATTCTTAGTTCAAACTTTTACCTTTCCTGGATAGTTCTGAAATTCCCTTTAAGAACTAAAACATTGAGGTCTTCTATAGTGTGGTCCGGTTGTGAGAAATGATGTCCCAAAGGTGTGCATAAACTGTCTTCTTTATAATCTTTGATGGTATGTCTGTGCAAATTCATCCTCGTTTGCAACTTCTGTACTGTTTCACCAACATAGGATCCTTTGCTGCACCTTTTGCATTGGATGAGGTACACAACATTACTGGAGGTACAGTTTTAAGATCCCATGATATTGAAGATCCCATTTGTGTGTGTAACACTTGTGGATAGATTGATCTGGTTGCATAGTTTGCAGCATTTTTTATTGCAGGGTTTGCTTCCATTATTTGTGACTTCATAATCAGAGTGAAGTTTCCTGCTGATTAGTTTGTGTCTGGGGTTGGGTGGTTGTCTGAAAGCCAATAATGGGGGTTGTTGGAATATTCCTTTCAGAATTTCATCCTCTGTTATAATGGGTTGTAAATCTTTGATTATCTTTTTGATCCCTTCAAGTGCTGGGTTGTATGTGGTGACTAGAGGTACTCGGTTATTTGTTTTTTTCTCTGTGTATTGGAGGAGATTTTCTCTTTGGGTTTTCAAGGCTGTGTTTATGCTGTTGTTGATGGTTTTGTCTTTGTAACCTTTCTTATGGAAGGAGTCTGTCAGTGTTCTGAGATGTTTATCTCTGTCTTCTGGGTCTGAATAAATTTGGTGGTATCTGAAGGCCTGGCTGTGTATAATGGCCCGTTTAGTGTGTTGGGGGTGAAAACTGGAACTTTGAAGATAACTGCATCGGTCAGTTGGTTTTCTGTAATCAAATCTCGTATAAGTGATAAAAATCTGTGGAATAGAAGCGAAAAGTAAACAATTGGCTAAGGTAAGGTGGATAGGGTTACCACTGCCAGTTATACTTGTAGAAAAAGCTTCTAGTTTATGCCAAACATGTGATATCTTCTCGCAATCCCCATAAATATGGTGGAAAGAGCTCAGGAAAGGACACCCTCTGAAATAGGCAGGGGAAACTGATGGAAAGATAAAATGCAGTTTGGTAGATGTAAAATACCATCTGGTAAAAAGTTTAATAGTGGTTTCTCGAACAGTAAGTGATCTAGTGCGTTTACAAAGGTTTACTATGCAATCTTCCCAGTCATTTGAAGATAGAGCTATGTTACATTTTGATTCCCATTTGTGCATTTTATAGCAGCTTATCTTGGGAGTCCATACTCGCCAGACGATGCTAAATCTCTTCCCCTGGAGTTCTATGACAGAGAGTTTCCTAAAATTAGGGGGAGTCAATATCAGTTGTTTTAAAGTGAGTAGTGTGATTGTATTACCTTTTTATATCAATTTTTATATTTTTTTATATGGTATATATGGTAAATTTTTTTTATATGGTATATTGTATATGGTTATATTGTACATTTTAAACTGAAATAAACAGTTTGTAAACTTTCTTATTATCTTTTAATAACTTGCCCTAATTCTGCCAATGACGGAGCACATGTCCGTGATGTACAGAAATGCTGTTTACACATGATCGGGAAAAAGGTATGATGGCTTTTCTGATGGGATTCCGCTCAAGCTTGTCTTGCATACACACGGTCACACCAAATTCCGACCATCAAGAACGCGGTGACGTACAACACATATGAAAGCACTAGAAAAAGGAAGTTCAATAGCCACTGCGCCACCCTTTGGGCTCCTTCTGCTAATCTTGTGTTTATCTCGTGTTAGTAGAAGTTTGGTGAGAGACGATTCTCGCTTTTCAGCTTTCATGCTCTTCAGTCCATTACTGCTCTTGTGCTTGTGGGTTTGTAACTGGTTTTCAGTGCGTGTAGTCAGATCATATCTGTTTTTCACCCTAAACACCCCCTAAAATGTGTCCAAATGTTATTGTTGTCCTTAAACTCATTTATAACCCCCCTAAAATTTTTCCAATGGGCCATCAGAGGGGGGGAGGAATCTGATAAATGGACCTTATATTTTTGTCATTAAATACTCCTTAAAATAAATGTTATACTGATGTTGGCCAAGAATGTTTGTGTCTAATCTGCTTGCAATGTTTATGTGCAAAAGTACTTTTTTTTTTATGTTTTGACTCCACAGTTTCCTTCAACGTCACAGGAATGGCAGACTGTGGCATCCCACTTTGCTGATCATTGGGATTTTCCCAACTGTGGAGGGGCAATTGATGGGAAGCACATCCACATCATCCCACCACCCCATTCGGGGTCATACTATTTTAATTATAAGAGTTTAATAGTATCGTGTTGATGGCGGTGGTGTCAGCGACATATGAGTTTCTCTATGTGGATGTGGGGAAGAATGGCCAAATGTTGGATGGTGGAGTCTTTGCCCAGATGGAGTTCTACACACGTCTCCAGAGTGGTGGCTTGGGATTGCCACCTGCGGAAGAGAACGTGGAAGGACTCCCATTTGTTTTTATTGCTGATGAAGCATTTGGTCTGGGTGATCACATGATGAGGCCATTCCCCCAGAGGACCCTCACCCCGGAGAAGAGGGTGTTTAATTTCCAGCTGGCCAGAGCCCAAAGAGTCATGGAGAACACCTTTGGGATAATGGCCAGCCAGTTCCGCCTATTTCTAATGGCTATAAATATGGCAGAGTACAAACTTAACCACATTGTGTTATCATGCTGCATCTTGCACAACATTTTAAAGAGAAATGCTACTAATTATGTTGCCTCAGTTGGGCCTGAGGCCAGACTTCATGAACCAACAATGACGGCCGTGGAAGCTGGCCGTCCTGGCTTGCCCACCCAAAGCACCCGTGAAGTGCATCAAAAATATGTGGGATATTTTACGGGTAGGGGGGCCATTGCTAAGCCAACAAATTTTTAAATATGTGCAAAATTAAAAAAAATTATGTGATAAAATCTTGATTTTGATTTACTGCTTGGGTTTCTTTTATCTGTCTCCTAGGTTCTCCTAGTGCACTTATAGTGCCAAGTGGTTTTTCCATTATTAAATAACACCCATTGTCACTGTAAACAACAACTTAATACAAAAACTGGTACTGAGCATTGAAATAAGAAGCCACACATTGTTGAGTATAAAACCTTTTACTCCGTGCATATTCACATATGTGTTGTAAAACCTTTTAACATCTTTGTTTTATAAATTTTTACCTTGAAAATATTATTTTGGTACATAAACAGGCATGTTTCAAAACATAACATACACAACTCAGGAACTTACAAAGTTCAACATTGAAAAACTGAAGGCAATATCAGACATTATAGTGTCAAGAATGGCTTGATATTGCCTTCATCAGATGGGGTGATGTCCCCCTGTAAAAGCCAAATTTAGAAGATGCACACAAATTGGGAGTAAAAATGGGGATTTCCCAACTGTCCCATGCCAACATGTGCTATCTCCCATCATGGGAGATCAATGAACGTGTTTTGGGGGTGCAACCCTTTCCTCTCACCTACTAGAGTTGCAAAGAAGGGGTTTCACTCACAAAACGCGTACATTGAAATCCCCTGATAGCAAATAGCACATGTTGACACACCGCGTGCATCTTCCAAATTTGGCTTTTAAAATGTATAAAAATGTTATTTAAATTTTCGTAGAAAAAATTTAAAAAGTTGTCATTTTTTTAAATTAGATTCTTCCTAGTACATTAATCATGTTCTTCATTCTTTGTTCAGTTTCCTTGTTTTTTTTCCCTGATGAGGTCTAAATCCCGACTACAATACATTATCTCCTGGATTAGCCTTTGTGCACTGTCAGTCATGAAATGAGTAGATTGTTCTTCCACAACATGCACATCACCTAAAAGAAAGAAATACACACCATGTATTATAAATATGCAGACATACATCTATTACCTGAATCTGTGGTGTTCCTCCACATCCTGAGGTTGTGTCCTCTGTTCCCCTTCTTCAGGAGGTGGGGGGTTCCTGTTGTCCTCCGACAGGAGAATGAAACAAAAGGTATACTTAGCACGCAGGTATTTGTGGCCAGAAATATGAATATGAAACATTGTTTGGAACTGGGGTACAATTGTCTGTTTGGGCAGAGTTCCACGTTGAAGACATTTATTCCCTTAACAAAGCTGCAATACTTACCTTTTTTGGACAAGTTTCACACATGGAGACACCCCAAGTATCCACTGGAGCACCTGTGTGGGACACCCTAAAAAGTTTGTTCTTGTGTCCCACACTAGTGCTCCTGAGTCCAGATGTGTAAACAGCTGCTGAGTGTCCTCTCCTTACATTACACTGAATCAAGTTTGCTATTCATTTTAGTTACAAACACATCTAGACAACAGTGTCCTAAACTTCTTTTAATAGAAATTAGTATGACCAAATGTAGTTAACCCTATATCTGCCTAAATTATCATATTTAGTTGGTGAACGAACAATGTTTACTATGAACGATTACTGTGCCCACGAGCCTGAAAGTTGCCATTTTAAACTGTATAACAGTAAAGAAAAGCACATGGCGCAGCATGCAAGTAATAATACTAATCGGAACACATGACAACTACTTACTTTTTAGAAGCACACTTCTTGATCCTTCTGTACTAATCCTGCTCCCTCAATTTAAGGGCTGACCAGCGTTTCCTTAATTGCTCCTTGGATCGTCATACCCCAAAATTCCTGTGCAGACTCATCACAACTTTAGTCATGATCTTGGCCTTTCTCACATTTGGGTTTAAGTACGGTCCATACTTCCCATCATAGTCGGCCCTCTTCAAGATGTCCACCATCTCCACCATCTCTACAGAGGCCATATTTGAGGCCTTAAAACTTCTCCTCTGGGATTGGGACGTTTCGGGCTCCGGGCTTTCCTCCTCCTCGTTACTGCTATTACGCACCTGCGGTGTCTCCATGTTCCTCTCCCACTGCGACGAAAGAGAAGGGAATATTCTAGAAAGAACATCAGGGGGTGATGCGGGCAGAGTTTCACACATGCGAAGTGTATATAAAGCTAATACGCATGTGTTGTACATACGTTCTGTGTGCGTAGGAAGGAGGACCTGAAGCGCCGAACGTTCTAACGAAGGAAACATTTTAACTTGGGACATCAGTGCCCTATACTGATTTGAGATTAAGGCCTATATTGGGATAAGATTAGGAGACTTTAGCCTTGATATTAGTATTTTTGTCTTGTATATTGTCTTGCAGCAAATATGAAACAATTCAAAGACCCTGATTTCATGGGCCATTTCATTGACAAATACAGGCATATGCGTAATTTGTGGGAGGTTAAAAACCTGTTATATCGCAATAAACCAGCTAGGAAGGCATCACTGGAGAAACTGCTGCAATTTGTGAAGACGCAGGTCCCCAACGCCAACATTGAGTTTGTGGAGAGGAAAATTGGTAGTTTGAGAAGCACGTATAGGAAGGAGCTTAATAGGGTCCAGGCTTCCATGAGATCACAAGCAGCAGCAGAAGATGTGCATGTACCCAGTCTGTGGTACTACAACAGGATGCGGTTTCTGGAAGACCAAATGAAAGTCAGGGAATCACTTTCTACACTTCCATCCAGCCGTCTTTCAACCCTTCCCTCAACCCCAGCTGAGGCTTTGGAGAACCAACCTGGGCCTTCCATTCTGGAAGAAGTGGAGGAGCCCAGCTGAAGCCATGTATAGTATTTTTTTAAAGTCCAAAAATGATTGTTGTTAACTAGATGTTATTATTGCTAACAAATTAATGATTTAACAAAAAGTGTTTGACATACCAATAGACAGTAGGGGCCAAAAAGGAGTGTGACAAGAATGAAAAATTCTGGGGTCAGAATGATCGTCTTTTCTATTTATTAACATTCAATTTGCAGTCCTGAGCTGAAAATTGTGTGTGACTGATGAACCAAAAACTAAAACAATGTCCCCTTTTCATACGCAGGAAGACCTCAGCCAGGGCGAGGCTCTGGAATGTGGCAGCCAGGAGGAGGCAGGAGTAAGTGTCAGCCAGGAGGTGGCCAGGCCCAGTAGCCTCACCCAATCCCAGGTGCCTCCCCTCCGCCATACAACAAAAAGGGCCAGGAAGGGGAGTAACGTGGAGGAGGCAGCACTGGGCCCCATTAAGGATGCTAATGCGGCCCTGAAAAGCCCCCCCCCCGATGCCGAAGAGGCCTATGGCTGCTATGTAGCTGCCAAATTGCAGCAAATTGAGGAGGGCCAATGCGCCATGTGTGAGAAAATTATTTTTGAGGTCATTCATAAGGGGTTGAGTGGCCAAATTAGTGATAACATGCACTTAGTTGCGCTCGACCATCCTCCTCCTCCTCCTCCTGTCACAAGTCCACTTCCAGAGCCACAGCCTCCAAGGAAGGCTGCAGAAAAGGCTGCAGGGAAGGCTGCAGGGAAGGCTGCAGGGAAGCGTGGATGGAAGGCTGCAAGGAAGACAAGAAAGTGATGGCCCTGGGTTCAGTCTGGTCTGACAGAAGACACAGGCTGTTGTAGTACCACAGCCTGGGGACATATATGTCATCTGCTGCTGTTCATGATTTCGGGGAGTCCAGGACCAGATTGTGCTCCCTATTATATGGACTTTTCAGGCTACCAATTTTTATTTACAAAGAGTTGATGTGTGCCTTGGGGGGCCAAAGGCTTCGCAAATTCAAGCAGTTTCTCCAGCATTGCATTCCTCTTTATTTTGTTATTATGAGCCAGAATAAATGTTTTTTTATATGAAAATACTTGCCTATGTGTTTTTCTTCAAATAAGACAGTTTGTTTGTGAGTCAAATTAACAAGGGACAACAACACCAACCTCCTTGAGCTTTATAAAAATACAAGATAATAATGTTGTTGTGGAAACTTGACACATCAAAAAAAAATTATGGAGATCATTAGAAACTAATTTAAAAATAATCCAAAAAACTGGAAATCTTGATAAAAAAAAAATGACTATAAAAAAAAATTATAAATATTATTATGGAGATCTGGCTTCAAAAACCAAAAATATTATTCAGGAGATCACAAGAAATAATAAAGAAATAAGTTTGTAAGAACACTGTGTGAATATCAGCAGCAAAACAACTTCATTCTACTAGCATTATAAAGAACAAAAGAATGCGCTGCATTAAAAGATCCAAAAATTTACAGCGTGACAAATGTGCTAGCTCCCTTACGAACGCTAGTTTTACCAGACCGAACGCTTCTATCTCATACTTGATTCTGAGCATACGTGATTTTTTGCGCGTCGGAATTGCATACAGACGATCGCATTTTCGGCTAGGAACTTTTTCCGACCAAAAAATTGAGAACCTGCTCTCAATCTTTTGCTGGCTGGAATTCCGCCAGTAAAAGTCCGATGGAGCATACACATGGTCGCATTTTCAGACCAACAGTTTTGCTGGCGGCATTTACGATCGTGTGTACGGGGCAAAAGTTTTAAAATTGGCTGCAAATTATTTTGACAGCTGTAGTTGATAGCTGTGTTGTTGTAATAAAAGGTCACACAGACCCCTCCAAGGGGGTTAATGCATTTTGAGGAACATTTGGAGGGATCTGTGTGATTTTTAAAAATAAATAAAAGCAATTTAAATGGTATTATGTTTTTATTTGTAAATGTTGTAGCACATCTTCCAGCAAAAATTAAAAACAAAATGTATAGTGTCACACCCAAAATACATACCTCTCCCGCCAAGTCTGATATTGATTTAAGGGGGTACCTCACACACAAACAAAATGCGTGCTGTTCCCCTAAAAATACATATCAGACCCTTAATCTGAGCGTACAGCCTGGATGCCCAGGAAAGGGGAGGGATGAGGCATGTGCCTCTGAACCATACCAAGCCACATGCCCTTAACATACGGGGATGTCTTGCCAGGAGGACTCATGTTGATGAGAACAAGGGCCTTTTCCCATAACCCTTGCCCAGTGGTTTTAAGGGGTCTACAGGTGGGGGGCTTATCAGAATCTCCCCTTTATCCCTCCTCCCTACTCATTCATGAAAAAGTTGTAATCTAAAAATAAAGACACCCAAATGATTGACAAATCCTTTATTAAAAAAAAAAATACCAAAATATGTCCCTCATTCATGATTTCCGCCAAACAGGGGGCTGATTGGGTTATGTTCAGACCAAACCACCAGCTCATCCTTACTGACAATTTTACACTATTGTATCTTCTGCAGTCTCATTATTCTTGCAGTAAAATGCCTGCCTTTATTCTGTGTTTCTAATACATTTCAGCATAGTCTTGCTCATTAAAACTGCCCTGTCATCATTTGCAGTCTACTAATTCTTGTAGTAAAACACCTGTCTCTTCCCTGTGTCTGTAATACATTTTGACTTATTCTTGCTCAACTGTCCTGCCACTGGCCATTTTTATACTGCTGTATCATCTGTGGGATCTTAATTCTTAATGAGAGTTTGATAAAAATTTGCTAGTGGCAGGATAGTTTGTTAGTAGGAACAGGGGCAGCCTAAGAAAACTACAGGTCAATTTCTATCTGCCAGTCAAAGCGAGTCTATTACTGCTTGTTGAAAAAAACATACGATTCTTCTAAAAATACCTTTAAAAATGATTTCATGCTATAATAAATCAGAATTGGAGTGTGTTGCTGTAAGTTAGCCAAGCTCATTGTATACAAAAGACAATTCTATAGCCAAATCTGTGTGTCAATGAGACTGCCTGTGAAGATTGTACTGTTATGCAACACCACATACAACTTTAACCACTTGCCGACTGCCTAACGCAGATATACTGTGGCAGAATGGCACGGACAGGCAAAATCACATACCTGGTACATGATTTGCCTCCCGCAGGCGTCGGCATCCTTAGGGGAGCGATCCATGCTGAGGAGGAGGCCACTCATTCGTGGCCACCCCCTCGCGATCGCTCCCAACGAATGACAATCTTCCTCTGCCTCTGTAATGTAAACAGCAGCAGAGGAAGTGATGTCATCTCTCCTTGCGTCTGTCTTTTCGTTCCAGCACCGAGGAGAGAAGACATCCAAGTAAGTGCACCAACACTACACTAACAGTAGAACACTCTAGGCACACATTTCACCCCCCAGTCACCCCCGATCACCCCCCGAAACCCCCCTGCACCCCCTGTCACAGTGACACCAATAGCAGTTTTTTTTCTGATTATTGCATTGGTGTCATTTGTGATATATTACCACTGTTATAAGTGGTAGGGCAGTTAGTAGTAGGCCCCTTAGGTCTAGGGTACCTCCTAACCCCCCCCCTAATAAAGTTTTAACCCTTTGATCACCCCCTATCGCCAGTGTCACTAAGCGATTGTTTTTTCTAATCGCTGTATTAGTGTCACAGGTGACGCTAGTTAGGGAGGTAAGTATTTAGGTTTGCCGTCAGCGTCAGGGACCCCCATATACTACCTAATAAAAGGTTTTAACCCCCTGATTCCCCCCTAGTTAACCCTTTCACCAGTGATCATCGTATAACTGTTACGGGTGACGCTGGTTAGTTAGTTTGTTTTTTATAGTTTCAGGGCACCCGCCGTTTATTACCTAATAAGGGTTTAACCCCCTGATCGCCTGGCGGTGATATAAGTTAGGATTTAGGGTCAGATAGGGTCTGCATCGCCCCAGGCAGCGTTAGGTTAGTGCCAGTACCGCTAACACTCACGCACACAGCATATACCTCCCCTAGTGGTATAGTATCTGAATGGATCAATATCTGATCCGATCAGATCTATACTAGCGTCCCGAGCAGTTTAGGGTTCCCAAAAAATGCAGTGTTAGTGGGATCAGCCCAGATACCTGCTAGCACCTGCATTTTGCCCCTCCACCCAGCCCAGCCCAGCCCAGCCAAGTGCAGTATTGATCAATCACTGTTACTTACAAAACACTAAACACACATAACTGCAGCGTTCGCAGAGTCAGGCCTGATCCCTGTGATTGCTAACAGTTTTTTTGGTAGCGTTTTGATACAGTCGCTAACAGTCAGGAGCTTTTTAACCTGTGAGTCTCACTAGTGTACCACTAAATTTAGAGCCCAAAATAGCAAATCGAAGGTACACTAGTGAAAAAGCCTACACGTTTCTGAGCATGACAGATAGTGAAGAGGAAGTCACTCATCTGTCAGATTCAGGATCAGAATACGATCCTGTAGAGGACAGCGGCTCCATGACACATAGCTCTGATAACAGACTTGTGGTCCCTGCCAAGGTCAGGCATACCAGACCCCAATCTTCTTCTTCTGTCATTGATGTGCAAGAACTGCAGGTCCCTTGTATGGAGCAGAGCAGTACTAGTGCCCCTATTCCTTCTGGTGAACTGGCAAGCACCAGTGGCCTAGTACACCCTGGTCATAGTCAATCCAGCACTGCAGTAACACTTGGTGACATGGCGAGTTCCATAAGTGCAGTTCAAGCTGGTGAGGTGGCAAGCACAAGTAGTGTCCCGCTGCCATCAAGAAGATGAACACAGGCCCATCGTGCCCATAGTGCCCTTTCTGCTGCATTCGCCATTCCTAATTGGGAACCCACTACTTCTGAAGCACCCGTGCTTCCCCCATTTGCTGGCCAACCCGGCATTCAAGTGGAAACAGTTGATTTTACGTCACTTAATTTTTATTTGCTGTTTTTCACTGAAGATCTCTATAGATCTATTGTGGACCAAAGCAATTTGTATGCTGGTCAACACATTGCCACTATTCCCCAGTCCTCCCTTGCCAGAGATTGGAGACCAATTACGGTTTCCGAATTTAAGCTCTTTCTGGGCCTTTCCTTCAACATGGGCATAACTAGAAAGAGTGAGTTGCGGTCATATTGGTCCACTGACCTAATTCACCATATGCCCTTGTTTTCTGCCTCCATGACCAGGGCACGATACGAGCAGATCTTGCGGTTCATGCACTTCAATGACAATGAACTCTGTCGGCCTCGTGGAGACCCTGGATACGATTGGCTCTACATAATTTGGCCCCTTGTAAACCACTTTGACCAACGTTTTGCAGACTTGTTTACTCCCCATCAAGTTGTCTGCGTTGATGAGTCCCTGATTAAGTTTTCTGGCCGCTTGTCATTCAAACAGTACCTTCCCAGCAAGCGTGCCAGATACGGGGTCAAGATGTATAAGCTCTGTAACAGGGCCACAGGCTGTACATGTAGTTTTATGGTTTACGAGGGAAAAGATAGCCACGTAGACCCGACAAACTGCCCTGACTTTATAGGAAGCGCTGGCAAGATTGTGTGGGACTTGGTGTCACCCTTATTCAGAAAGGGGTACCATTTGTATGTGGACAATTATTACACGAGCGTGCAACTTTTTAGTCACTTGTTTTATCATCAGATTGGAGCATGTGGCACCGTGCGATCTAATCACTGGGGCTTTCCCCAGCGGCTTGTAGATTCCCGTCTTCGGCTGGGGGAGAGAGCCTGCTTGAAGTGTAATAACTTGCTCGCTATGAAGTGGAGGGATAATTAAAATGTTTTTGTTCTTACCTCCCTTCGTGCAGACACGACTGTCCAAATTACTACGGCGACTGGTGTTGTGGAGAAACCGCTCTGTGTCCACAAATATAACCAAAATATAGGAGGGGTGGACCTCAATGACCAGTTGTTGACACCGTACCTAGTTGCCCGTATGGCCAGACACTGGTATAAAAAAGTGTCTGTATACTTACTTCAATTGGCTTTGCTGATCGCTCATGTGCTATACAGAGCTTCAGGACGGACTGGATCCTTCCTTAAATTCCAGGAAGAGATCGTCAGAGCCCTTCTGTTTCCAGACGGTGCTTAACCTTCCCCCACCAAATGCAGTAAACCAGCTGCATGAGAGGCATTTTCCTTATGTCCTCCCGAGTACCCCTACCCAATGAGCCCCCCAAAGAAAATGTCATGTCTGTAGAAAGTGCGAATATAGGCGTGACACCCGCTATTATTGCCCCTCCTGTCCTGACAATACTGGTCTTTGCATTGGTGAATGTTTTGTGCGCTACCATACACTAGGCCCACTTTCACAGGGTCTCCCAAGATGCCATCGCATTTTGAGAGACCCAAACCTGGAACCGGTTACAGTTACAAAAGTTACAGTTACAAAAAAAAGTGTAAAAAAAAAAAAGTAAAAAAAATACACAAAAAAAATAAAATAAAAAAAACAAAAATAGTTGTCGTTTTATTGTTCTCTCTCTATTCTCTCTCTATTGTTCTGCTCCTTTTTACTGTATTCTATTCTGCAATGTAGTATAGTTATTATGTTTTATCATGTTTGCTTTATAGGTATGCAATTTTTTTATATTTTATTGTTAATTTAAAAAAAAGGAAAAAAATACATTTTTCTTGTCTTTCTTCATTTTCAAAAACAAATGAGAGCTGCAAAATACTCACCATTCCTCTCAGCAAATAGCTTGGGGTGTCTACTTTCCAAAATGGGGTCATTTGGCGGGTTTACGCCCTTAGAAATCCTGAAGGCGGTGCTTGGTTTCGGGGCCCTGTACGTGGCTAGGCTCCTATAAAGTCCCACACATGTGGTATCCCCATACTCAGGAGAAGCAGCAGAATGTATTTTGGGGTGTAATTCTACATATGCCCATGGTATGTTTGAGCAATATATCATTTAGTGACAACTTTGTGCAAAAAGAAAAAAAAAGTTTGTAATTTTCCCGCAACTTGTGTCAAAATATAAAATATTCCATGGACTCAACATGCCTCTCAGCAAATAGCTTGGGGTGTCTACTTTCCAAAATGGTGTCATTTGGGGGGTTTGTGCCATCTTGGCATTTTATGGACTTCGAAACTGTGATAGGTAGTGAGTAGGGATGAGCCGAACACCCCCCTGTTCGGTTCGCACCAGAACATGCGAACAGGAAAACAGTTCGCTCGAACACGCGAACACCGTTAAAGTCTATGGGACACGAACATGAATAATCAAAAGTGCTAATTTTAAAGGCTTATATGCAAGTTATTGTCATAAAAAGTGTTTGGGGACCTGGGTCCTGCCCCAGGGGACATGGATCAATGCAAAAAAAAGTTTTAAAAACGGCCGTTTTTTCAGGAGCAGTGATTTTAATAATGCTTAAAGTCAAACAATAAAAGTGTAATATCCCTTTAAATTTCGTACCTGGGGGGTGTCTATAGTATGCCTGTAAAAGGGCGCATGTTTCCCGTGTTTAGAACAGTCTGACAGCAAAATGACATTTCGAAGAAAAAAACACATTTAAAACTACCGCGGCTATTAATGAATTGCCGGTCCGACAATACACATAAAAGTTCATTGATAAAAACGGCATGGGAATTCCCCACAGGGAAACCCCGAACCAAAATTAAAAAAAAAAAATGACGTGGGGGGGTCCCCCTAAATTCCATACCAGGCCCTTCAGGTCTGGTATGGATATTAAGGGGAACCCCGGCCAAAATTAAAAAAAAAAAATGACGTGGGGTTCCCCCTAAATTCCATACCAGACCCTTCAGGTCTGGTATGGATTTATAGGTGAACCCCGCGCCAAAAAAAAAAAAAAACGGCGTGGGGTTCCCCCAAAAATCCATACCAGACCCTTATCCGAGCACGCAACCTGGCAGGCCGCAGGAAAAGAGGGGGGGACGAGAGTGCGCCCCCCCCCCTCCTGAACCGTACCAGGCCAGATGCCCTCAACATTGGGAGGGTGCTTTGGGGTAGCCCCCCAAAACACCTTGTCCCCATGTTGATGAGGACAAGGGCCTCATCCCCACAACCGTGGCCGGTGGTTGTGGGGGTCTGCGGGCGGGGGGCTTATCGGAATCTGGAAGCCCCGTTTAACAAGGGGACCCCCAGATCCCGGCCCCCCCCTGTGTGAAATGGTAAGGGGGTACTTACCCCTACCATTTCACTAAAAAAGTGTCAAAATAGTTAAAAATGACAAGAGACAGTTTTTGACAATTCCTTTATTTAAATGCTTCTTCTATCTTCCTTCATCTTCTTCTTCTTCTGGTTCTTCTGGCTCTTCTGGTTCTTCCTCCGGCGTTCTCGTCCAGCATCTCCTCCGCGGCGTCTTCTATCTTCTTCTCCTCGGGCCGCTCCGCACCCATGGCATGAGGGGAGGCTCCCGCTCTTCTCTTCATCTTCTTCTTCATCCTCTTCTCTTCTTCATCTTCTTCATCTTCTTCATCTTCATCTTCTCTTCTTAATTTTCTTCTGCGGGCCACTCCGCATCCATGCATGGAGGGAGGCTCCCGCTGTGTGACGGCGTCTCCTCATCTGACGGTTCTTATATAACGGGGGCGGGGCCACCCGGTGACCCCGCCCCCCTCTGACGCACGGGACATGACGGGACTTCCCTGTGGCATTCCCCGTGACGTCACAGGGAAGTCCCGTCAAGTCAACGTGCGTCAGAGGGGGGCGGGGTCACCGGGTGGCCCCGCCCCCCGTAATTTAAGAACCGTCAGACGAGGAGACGCCGTCACACAGCGGGAGCCTCCCTCCATGCATGGATGCGGAGCGGAGCAAAATTTAAAGGGATATTACACTTTTATTGTTTGACTTTAAGCATTATTAAAATCACTGCTCCTGAAAAAACGTCAGTTTTTAAAACTTTGTTTTGCATTGATACATGTCCCCTGGGGCAGGACCCGGGTCCCCAAACACTTTTTATGACAATAATTTGCATATAAGCCTTTAAAATTAGCACTTTTGATTTCTCCCATAGACTTTTAAAGGGTGTTCCGCGGCATTCGAATTTGCCGCGAACACCCCAAATTGTTCGGTGTTCGGCGAACTTGCGAACAGCCAATGTTCGAGTCGAACATGAGTTTGACTCGAACTCGAAGCTCATCCCTAGTAGTGAGGAGTGAAATCAAAAATTTACGCCCTTAGAAATCCTGAAGGTGGTGCTTGGTTTTCGGGGCCCCGTACGCAGCTAGGCTCCCAAAAAGTCCCACACATGTGGTATCCCCATACTCAGGAGAAGCAGCTAAATGTATTTTGGGGTGCAATTTCACATATAACCATGGCATGTGTGAGCAATATATCATTTAGTGACAACTTTTTGTAAATTTTTTTTTGGGACAAAAATAATTAATATTTAATGGGCTCAACATGCCTCTCAGCAATTTCCTTGGGGTGTCTACTTTCCAAAATGGAGTCATTGGGGGGGGGGGGGTTGTACTGCCCTGCTATTTTAGCACCTCAGGAAATGACATAGGCAGTCATAAATTAAAAGCTGTGTAAATTCCAGAAAATTTACCCTAGTTTGTAGACGCTATAACTTTTGCGCAATAAATATACACTTATTGACATTTTTTTTATCTAAGACATGTGGCCAAATACATTTTGGCCTAAATGTATGACTAAAATTGAGTTTATTGGATTTTTTTTATAACAAAAAGTAGAAAATATCATTTTTTTTCAAAATTTTCGGTCTTTTTCCATTTATAATGCAAAAGATTAAATACAGCAGAGGTGATCAAATACCATCAAAAGAAAGCTCTATTTGTGGGAAAAAAGGACACAAATTTTTGTTTGGGTACAGCATTGCATGACTGCGCAATTAGCAGTTAAAGCGACGCAGTGCCAAATTGTAAAAGTGCTCTGGTCAGGAAGGGGGTAAATCCTTCCAGGGCTGAAGTGGTTAAAGGGTAAATCAAAAAAAACAAAAGATTTCCTAGCACACTTACCAGCCAGCCTGCAAAACAGATGTGTGTTGCCCTTCCATGTACACCTTACAGCAAAGGCTTATTAAAGGTTGGGGCAGTTGCTACTATTACAGTTACTTTAAAGGATTTCCATTTTTTTTTACTGTATCTCCCTCAAAGCTACATAAAAAGGAACCTTCGTATGCTAAACTGTATTTTTCATGTTTTGACAATAGCTTGCCTATTAGCCCAAAAAATGCCAAAATGTATTAACATGATTTGCCCCAATATATTTCAATGGGATTGAATCAAGTTTTGATCTGAAGGTAGGTTCAGCAGTGATCCTTAGCAGCATTATTGGGGAAGTGTGGTCAGAGTTCTTTAACCTGTAACATCACCATGTGAGTGTAGGGCATCATGGACCCAACCTCCCACCAGTAGGGAATATAATTATTACAAATAGATGTTTAATACGGAGTTATTTCATGACAACTTTTTTACAGAATGTGTTGGACTTTCTATTAAAAATTACAAACACTGCTTTCTCACTTTTGAAATGCTTCTGCCTAATTGAAAGTCTGGTCTGAGGATGCTGCGGGATACCAATCAACAGCTGCTAGTTCCTGTTAGGCAGAGAATAGCACAAAAAGCTGACCATAGACATAGAGAGAGGCAGGGCTTTTAGAGACAAACAGCTGTACTCTGCAAAATGGAGTTGTTCAGTTTTTTTTTTTAGAATAGCACAGCAGAATGAGGGAGTGGTCCCTACTCACACTGACAGTTTTATTCAATTTCATGATTCAGTGATGGTGATTAAGCATGGGATAGATTTTGGGTATTCTCTGCAGATCAGGTTAAGTGTCTGGGTTCACATACATTTTAAGTATACTTCCTACATTTAAAAAATGGTATCCACAATGTAACTTTTTAAAAGCCCAAATAATGTGTTCATGCTTGCAAATCTATGCTAGACCACAACTTACAATTACATTATACCCACTATATTTTTTTTATTTTAAATGTCTTATCTTTTACAGTATTGTCCATACTTACTAGTCTTAAAATTATAACCCATCATGCATATTTGCTCTTTAGTCAGAGAAGAAAATAACGCTATAGTTCCAGATTTTTCATAATTACTTTTTAAGTCTAAGATCAAGCAATTTTTGACAAGGATGAAAAGGTAACTCTTTAAAAAATACTTTTATTACAAATACTTTTTATTTCTCAAAATACAAAAATATAATTTTACATGTACAAAAATAGAATGAACAAAGAATCACACACTTTTATTGAATAAATAACATAGTAAATATTATTTTAAAATAAACATTATCCATATCTCTGTTTTGGTTTGCTTTTTATGTAAATGCTTGTTCATTGTATGATTTATGTAAAATAGGGGTTTTAATAAACTAAAAGATATAAGGTAAATAAAAAATATTATGTTAAAGGCACACAACAGGTTTTTAGCATTTTTTTATTACCGCACACTTCATTAAAAATGCATTACTGTTACTTAATTGTTTTTATGTATCAAGGGAAGGAAAATAGTTATGAACATATCTACAGCATTTAAATAGGTGGAATATGTTACTTACAGCAATCTATGTTATCTTTAATATTGATAACTGCATAAGCCTCATTAATCACTTTCATCACCTCCGTATAAATCTGCCAGCTTTTTAAATCGTGGCCCCCACTCATTTAAATAATGATAATTATGATTTTCTTCAGGTGCAGGTGATTCCAAGGAACTTAGAGACTCAGCAATGGAATCATTTCCTTCATAGGCATATGTTGCAAGAGAATCATATGGAGGTGCAGTTGCGTCTGCATCATTTTCTTTTAGTCTTTTTTGAATGAAATCCTGTACATCAACATTTTCCCACAGAGGAACTGCTCTTTGTATGTGGAATATAGTATCAGGGATGATATCTCTTCTAGGTTTATTTTCCTCTCTGGCTTCAGGATTTCTTAATGCACCAATATCAAAAGCTTGAGTATCCTCTTCACCTCCTCCTTCATCATTATAGGTCACAACATTATCTCGCACATCATCCTTTGATACTTTAAAGGGCTCATTTTTTCTTTGCCTCTTTAAAGCTGCAAAGAGGACGACTAATGCTAAAATGTAAAATAGAAAAGAAAATATTTATTCCAACAGAAAAAAAATGATTACATTGTTTTATACATTGGCATCATGTCATGTTATTGCCAGCAATATACATATATATATATATATATATATATATATATATATATATATATATATATATATATATATATATATATATATATAGTATCTCACAAAAGTGAGTACACCCCTCACATTTTTGTAAGTATTTTATTATATCTTTTCATGTGACAACACTGAAGAAATTACACTTTGCTACAATGTAAAGTAGAGAGTGTACAGCTTGTATAACGGTGTCAATTTGCTGTCCCCTCAAAATAACCCAACACACAGCCATTAATGTCTAAACCACTGGCAACAAATTGGCCCAACTAACCATTTTTCCTCCACGGTGTCATGTGACTCATTAGTGTTACAAGGTCTCAGGTGTGAATGGGGAGCAGGTGTGTTACATTTGGTGTTATCGCTCTCACTCTCTCATGCTAGTCACTGGAAGTTCAACATGACCCCTCATGGCAAAGAACTCTCTGAGGATCGGAAAAAAAGAATTGTTGCTCTACATAAAGATGGCCTAAGCTATAAGAAGATTGCCAAGACCCTGAAACTGAGCGGCAGCATGGTGGCCTAGACCATACAGCAGTTTAACAGGACAGGTTCCACTCAAAATAGGCCTAGCCATGGTCAACCAAAGAAGTTGAGTGCATGTGCTCTGTGTCATATCCAGAGGTTGTCTTTGGGAAATAGATGTATGAATGCTGCCAGCAATGCTGCAAAGGTTGAAGGGAGGGGGGTCAGCCTGTCAGTGCTCAGACCATATGTCGCACACTGCATCAAATTGGTCTGCATGGCTGTCATCCCAGAAGAAAGCCTCTTCTAAAGCTGTTGCGCAAGAAAGCCTGCAAACAGTTTGCTGAAGACAAGCAGACCAGGACATGGATTACTGGAACCATGTCTTGTGATCTGATGAGACCAAGATAAACATACTTGGTTCAGATGGTGTCAAGCGTTTGTGGAGGAAACCAGGTGAGGAGTGCAAAGATAAGTGTGTTATATTGATTCTGTGAGTAACTGAAAGTTATTTCACATAAACAATATAAAATATATTACTCATAAGATTTTTTTTAACAGACTAAAGAACAAAACATCACACATGGGTAATCAGACAATCTTGAGAAATGTGAGTTATTTAAAATGGATAAGTCCAACCAAAAATTATATACTGGACGGTATTTTCTTAGGAACTCTATTTGTGAGATCTCATGCTTAAAGGGTAAGTTCACCTTTACAGAAAATCTGTAAGGTGAACTTACACAGGTCCCTCTCCTCTCACCCCCCTCTTTGGTCCCGCTGACCATGACTGCTGCAATCTCCGGTTCTAAGCCCCGGTATATCTGCACCAGGAGTCTTGGGCTTAGAAATCCCCTAAGCTGAATGTCCAAAATGTCCCTCATCAGGAGAGACATTTTGGAGCATTCTAATTGGTCACTGCCATCACATGAGTGGTGCATAGCCCGTCCTGTCAGCTATGGAGAAGATGCATGGATGCATAGAGGATTTCTAAGCCCCGAACTCCTGATGCGTATATACTGGAGCTTAAAACCAGAGATTGCCACAGTCCAGGTCAGCGGGCCAGGGGGGTGAGGAGGGGGGCCTGTGTAAGTTCACCTTACAGTATTTTCTGTAAAGGTGAACTTACACTTTAAGTTTGAGGGTTTTTACACCTTCTGTAACCACTGAGAATGTTTCCCACTCTCCATCCTACTTCTTAATAAATTAATTTATGGAAATTAATGGAACAGAAGGTTCTGAAACACACAAAGCTGGTTTGGAAAAATAAATAAATTAACCACTTCCTGACCAGCCACCGCAGTTTTACTGTGGCAGAATGGCACAGGTGGGCGAAGCGATGTTATTTTACATTGGACACACCCCCTAGGGCGCCCCCAATGATTTCTGGCCTGGATCTGCTGATGAATGAAATCCTCCCCTGCCTGTGTAAGTGTAAACACAGACAGGGGAAGTGATGCCACTCTCCTAATGGAATTATTTTCCGTTCCAGAGAGAAGAGAGAGGACATCCAAATGTGAGTTGCACCAACACTACACTGACACAGTACAAAGAGGCACATATTTCACCCCCCGATTGCCCCCCCAGTTAACCCCTTCACTCCCTGTCGCTGTGTCACCCAGTCCAGTGTTCATATTTTTCTTTGATCACTGTACTGTGTCATTTGTGACACTTATCAGCCTTAGGATATTAGTAGTAGCCCCAGATAGGTCTAGGGACCTCCCTAACCCCCCTATTAAAGGTTTAACCCCTTGATCACCCCCTCCCTGTCACCAGTGATCACTGTATTCATGTCACAGTGACGCCGATTAGCTAGTTTTTTTTTTATAACGTCAGGGCACCCGCCGTATATTGCCTAAATAAAGGTTTAACCCCCTGATCACCCGGTGGGTGATATCAGTTTTAGCATTAATTAGGGTCTGCATCGCCCCAGGCAGTGTCAGATTAGTGCCAGTAGCGCTAACACACACGCATGCACCATACACCTCCCTTAGTAGTATAGTGTCTGAACGGATCAATATCTGATCTGATCAGATCTATACTAGCATCCCCAGTAGTTTAGGGTTGCCAAAAAAACAGTGTTAGTGGCATCAGCCCAGATACCTGCTAGCACCTGCGTTTAGCCCCTCCGCCCAGCCCAGCCCACCCAAGTGCAGTATCAATCGATCACTGTCACTAACAAAACACTAAAAACTTAACTGCAGCATTCGCAGAATCAGGCCTGATCACTGCGAACGCTAACAGTTTTTTTGTTAGCGTTGGAAGCAGTCGCTGACAGTCAGTGCTCTTTTTTCCTGTGAGTCTCACTAGTGTGCCAGTAAATTTAGAGGCCAAAATGTCCAATCAAAGGTACACTAGTGAAGAGGCCTACACATTTCTGAGCATGACAGATAGTGAAGAAGAAATCACCCATCTGTCAGATTCAGGCTCAGAATACGAACAGCAGTGGCACCCTAACAGATAGCTCTGACAGTGGTCCCTGCCAAGGTCAGGCGTACCCGACCCCGTTCTTCTGCTGTTGTTGAGGTGCAAGATCCACAGGGCTCTCGTATGGAGCAAAGAGCCAATACTAGCGCCACTTATCCTTCTGGTGAACTAGCAAGCACCAGTGGCCTAGTACATCCTGGTCGTACATCCAGGACTGCAGTATCATGAGGTGATGTGGCGAGTCCCATAAGTACAGTTCAAGCTGGTGAGGTGGCTAGCACAACTCGTGTCCCACTGCCACCAACAAGACAAAGACAGGCCGTGAAGCCCATAATGCCCTTCCTGCTGCATTTACCAATCCATATTGGGAGCCCACCACTGCTGCAGCACCCATACTTCCCTCATTCACTGGCCAACCCGGAATTCAGGTGGAAACAGTTGATTTTACGTCATTTGATTTTTATTTGTGTTTTTCTTGGAAGACCTCTATAGATCTATTGTGGACCAAAACAATTTTTATGCTGGTCAATTCATCGCCACTAATCCCCGGGTGACCATTGCCAGAGATTGAACACCTATTACGGTCTCCGAATTTAAGACCTTCATGGGCCTATCCTTCCTCATGGGCATAATTTTAAAAAGTGAGTTGCGGTCATATTGGTCCACTGACCCAATTCACCATATGCCTGTGTTCTCTGCCTCCATGACCAGGACACAATATGAGCAGATCTTGCGGTTCATGCATTTCAATGACAATGAACTCTGTTGTTCCTGGTGGTGACCCAGAATACGATCGGCTCTACAAAATTCGGCCCCTCGTAAACCACTTCAACCAGCCTTGTTTACTCCTGATCAAGTTGTCTGTGTTGATGAGTCCCTGATAATGTTTTCTGGCCACTTGTCATTCAACTATATCTTCCTAGCAAGCGTGCCAGATATGGGGTCAAGATGTATAACCTCTGTTACAGGGCAACAGACTATATATATATTGTTTTATGGTTTACGAAGGAAGAGATAGTTACGTAGAGCCGGAGAACTGGCCAGACTACATAGGGAGCGCGGACTTGGTGTCACCCTTATTCGGAAAGGGGTACCACTTGTATGTGGACAATTATTACACAAGCGTGCCACTTTTTAATCACTTGTTTGATCATGGAATTGGCGCTTGTGGCACCGTGTGATCTAATCACCGGGGCTTACCCCAGCGGCTTGTAGATTCCCATCTTAGGCTGCGGGAGAAAGCCTGCTTGAGATGTAATAATTTGCTCGCTGTGAAGTGGAGGGATAAGAAGAATGTTTTCTTCTGTCCTCCCTTCACGCAGACACGACAGTCCAAATTCCTATGGCGACTGGTGATGTGGAGAAACCCTCTGTGTCCATGAATATAACCTTAATATGGGAGGGGTGGACCTCAATGACCAGTTGTTGGTGCCATACCTATTTGCCTGTATAGCTAGATGCTGGTATAAAAAATTGTCTGTATACTTATTCAAATTGGCTCTGCTGAATGCTTATGTGCTATACAAAGCTTCAGGACAAACTGGACCTTCCTTAAATTCCAGGAAGAGATCATCACAGCCCTTCTGTTTCCAGACAGTGCTGTGGCCCAACTGCCCAATCCAAATACAGTGAGCCGGCTACATGGGGGGCATTTTCCACATGTCCTCCCTGGTATCCCGCCCAAAGAAATCCCCAAAGAAGAGTTGTGTCTGTAGAAAGTGCGGATATAGGCATGACACCTGCCTTTTTTGTCCCTCCTGTCCTGACCAACCTGGTCTCTGCATTGGTGACTGTTTTGAACCCTACTACACACTAGTGGAGTATTAGCGTAGGGTACAGCACTGCACAGTCCTAGGCACACATACACAGGGTCTCAAAAGATGAGATGGCCATCACATTTTGAGAGACCTTAATCTGGAACATTTACGGTTTAAATAAAAGTGCACAAAAACCCACACAAAAACACCAAAAAAAAAAGTAAAAAAGCCAAAAATAGGGGGCGTGGCCTGACCTGACACAAAGATGGCTGATTAACTCTGTGGGTCCTGCTACCTCATGACCTGCCTTTAGCCTAGCGGAGGTAAAAGCACCCCACAAGTAGCCGGTGTGATGGGGACAGCATCACGGAACTCATCTGCCTCCCGTTCCCGATCCCCCCGGGAACAATCGGGATCCCAGGGACATAATATACCCAAAATGTTCCGCTGAGGATGGGGAAACATGGCGTCTTCCCGCCATAGGCCACCATAGACACAGGCTCCTTCACTGATGCTCCTTCACTCAGCCTCTCCTCCGGCACTCTCCTCAGATAGGCAGGGCACAGAAGATGCACCTTTACCACACCTAAACATCAATGACCTGCGGACCATTGCCGCGGACATAAAGGATACCCTCTCAGCGGCTATATCAGAACTCCGATTGGATATACACGCACTCACCGACAGGGTACAAGCGGTGGAAAAGGCGACTGAATGTCATGACACACAAATCCGCTACTCGTCATATTGACACACACACCCTCCAGATGAGGGGTATGCAAAGGCACCTGGAAGACCTGGACAATAGAGGCAGGCGCCACAATCTACGGGTCAGAGGAGTACCGGAAACAATCGAGGAGGAGCGAATATTACCAACGATCACTGGTCTATTCAACAAACTTCTGAACAGATCACCTTAGGCCCCTATTGAAATGGAGAGGTTCCACCGAGCGTTGAGACCTAAAGGAAGAGGCACCGATCCCCCAAGGGATATAGTATGTTGCATTGTGAATTTTAAACTAAAGGAGGAAATCCTAAGACGGGCCAGAGAAAATCCACAGAGCATACATGCAGGGAAACCGTTCCAAATTTACCAGGATCTCTCAGGGATAACACTGCAGCACCGCCGGGACCTGAGACCTTTGTTAGATGCCCTGCACACTCAGGCAATATCATACAAGTGGAAGTTCCCGTTCTACCTCTCGGCCACCTCCCAAGGGCACACAGCTCTTTTGAAAGTGCCAGAAGATCTTCCCCGTTTCTGTGACATTTTGAACAAACCGCAAGTGGACGTACCAAACTGGCATGCCGCCTTTTGCCATTCAGCAGTCAGGAAGGAACAGCCAGCTGAAGAACCAATGGAGGCACAGGCATCCAGGCACCAGAGGAGATGTTCTCCCTCCACACCAGGTAAACGCTAAAACTCTCAAGGCACATACCACAGTTCTAACCCCTTCAACTTGCCAAGATCAAGGAGAGCTAGGAGAGACCGTTAGCCTTCCTCACAGAATATCAGTACACTGAAACTACTGTTTTGCCTTGTTTGGCCTGTTTTAGTTAACATAAGTTATGTTTGACTGTTGTGAACGTTGACCTTATTGCAGTAAGACACTCTTAGAACGGTCATAGAGCCTAATATACTTTTCCTGACTGCCTGCCTCCACCTCAACTAGACTTCTCCAGGTATTGAGTTCGCTCTGACAACAATACCATTCCCCGCCCGCAGTGTATGCTCAATGAACAGTACGCAAGTGGCAAGAGTACGACAGCACACAATACGGCTTCCCCTCAACTCTACACTCTACGAGACATCCCGTGATATACAGGAGAACTCTCTATGCTCATCGATGTGGAGATTTCCAGGAGACATCAGACCCGCACAGACCGGGAACCAGCTGTATATCTACATCATTGACTGGAAATTCACACTCATGACCAGCCTGCAACCGAGACTACATGCCTTGACTGTCGGAGCTATTACAGAAAGTTCCCAACGAAACAACACAGAATTCACCCTTCCCGCCGAACTCTGTAACACCAAACCGGCTGACACACACAACAGATGTAACGGCCCGGCGGAATCTCGTATATACTTCCTGGCAAATTGCAGACTCCTATGTTTAATCCTCCGCAGTAGATGATCAAGTAGTTGTTGCAGATGCAACCAACATCACTCAGGTTCCCAACACACTCTCTGGATCTGGTGAGAAATGGGCAATGTCTCAACGATACTTCCTCCTTAATTACTGTTATTCCTTATAGATTTTAATCACCAGTAACATACTCCCCTGGAGAGAATTGCCGCTACATTCAGAAAGGTAGGATGTAATAATACTGCATGTATACCTTAGTCACACTCAACTGTTATACATTTCAGTTACTTTCTCTACATATGTTTACAGTTTAGAAACAACATCCACGACACACTTGGGACATTCCCACGTGCTCTCACTGGGCTTTCCGCTGATCATCTACTTAAGGTACAGTGGCATCTCGAGTGACTTCTTAAGGCTCACATTATAAGGTTATCATGCACACAGAAGATGTATCTTACATCCCATGTTCTGTTACCTTTGAACTAGTTTTTTTACAATAAGACACACATCCAAGGACATAATACCCTCTCGACAAGCCCTCGTCTCCCACACCTTCTTATATAAACATCCAACACCTACTCCACCTTCAATCATGGTCGTCTGGTAGCGGGTAAATCTAGGAGTTGTGACCACTCCCATGTTCAGCCTGGGACAACCCCCACACAGTAGCGGAACAGGGTGCAACCACACAGTTTGTGGGACACACACTGTTTCCGCTCTGTACATATTCGATTCCCCAGTCATCGAGGTAGGTAGATAAATTCTCCAACACCTCATTAGTATTCCCAACATATTTAATAAATCTGACCTAAGTCTAACTTAGACCTCGTGGCCTCCCTTTACCCCCATACCTAACTACCCCCTATCCCACACTCACACTCCTTATTGGCGGAGGTCATGAGTACACCCAACTCACCTCACGATCAGGATCTACCACACGCACACCTCAAGCTCTGCTCTATAAAAATACGAGGTCTCAATACACCTGAAAAGAGATCACAATTACTTTCCTCTCTGCTGAAATCCAAAACCCATATCACACTCATTCAGGAAACCCACTTCAGAACAGATAGTATTCCCAAACTATATAACAAACACTATCCAATATACCACTATACCATGCACCCAATAAAGATGCCAAATCCAAAGGGGTTTCCATTTTAGTATCTAAACACTGCCCTCTACTCATAACGGAGGTCCACAGGGATCCACTAGGTCGCTATCTCTTCCTCAAAGGCACACTTCACAAGAGACCCCTCACCATAGTGAATATATACGCACCAAATACTAAACAAGTTTCTTTTTTTCGGAAAACGCTCCAACACCTACTAACGTTCCAATCGGGCACATTAATAGTTGGAGGAGACCTCAACGTAGCCTTGAATCCTTCTAGTGACACTTCTAACGGGTTATCCTCACTGTTGTACAGAGCTCCATGGACGATAAAAACACAATTTAATGACATGCTACTACATGATGCATAGCGCACGTTACACCCTAAGGATAAGGACTTCACCTTTTTCTCTCCACCCCATAACGTACTCGAGACTTGACCACTTCTTTATTTCCCAAAAAGACCTTTCATACCTTACAAAAGCAAATATTGAGCCGATGCTTCTATTGGACCATAATCCCATTACCATGAACCTA
Organism: Lithobates clamitans; assembly: GCA_037952925.1. NCBI lineage: Eukaryota > Metazoa > Chordata > Amphibia > Anura > Ranidae > Lithobates > Lithobates clamitans. Next base: position 4,483,641 of record JBBGZY010000288.1, read on the forward strand.
AATCTTCCCACTACAATGGTAAGATCACATATATGGTGACTTGACAATTCCCTTCTCTCAGACCTAGAAACAAACATACAGGCGGGATCTCCACCGGAAACAATCTGGGCTGCACACAAATGTATAATCAGGGGCAAATTTATATCCCTGGCCGCCAAACGGACTAAACTGAGAAAAGCTCACATTGAGGATTTAACTAAACGCATATACACACTGGAACAAAAGCACAAAGCCACACTAGCCACTGAAGCCTTGTCAGACTTGATACAAGCCAGATAAGAACTCTTAGAAGAGTTACACAAATCAATAAAACGCAAATTCGCCTTGACCCAAAAGGTCTTCTATGAATTTGGCAATAAATCAGGGAGGCTACATGCCAGAGCCTTGCAAGTTAAGAAGGCGGCGAATTCAATCCACAGGATAAAAGACACCGCAGGGAACACCTTTGAGACCTCAGATAAGATAGCAGACCAATTTGTATGTTACTTCTCTAAATTATACAATCTACACACCCACAAATAGAATCCGACACAACTGACAGAAGGACTTTGATCCAAAACTTTCTAAAACGATATACTCCATATACCCTTAACTTCTGAAGAATCCATAGGGCTTGACTCACCACTGTCTATGGAAGAAACCCTACAGGCTTTGAAAGAATTAAAGTCGGGCAAAAGCCCGGGCCCAGACGGACTAACGGTCAGCTACTACAAGACTTTCCCTGACACACTTATCCCACAATTAGTTAAGGCCTTTAACAATTTAACTCCCACAAGTATAGCAAACAAAGACATCTTAGAGGCACATATCACCGTTATACCAAAACCTGACAAAGATGCTACACTGGTTTCAAACTATCGCCCCATTTCACTTCTACACAACGTGAAACTTTACGCCAAGGCACTGGCCAATCGCATTGTCCCCCAATTTCCCAACATTAGTCTCCTTGGACCAAGTTGGTTTTGTCCCCAGAAGGGAAGCCAGGGACAACACCATGAAAGCACTGAATGTCCACCATTGGCTTTCCACTACTTCGACACAAGGCTTTTTCTTGTCCCTGGACGTGGAGAAGGCGTTTGACAGGGTAGTCTGGGATTATATGGAGGAAACACTTTGCGCAGTGGGTATGCCACAACGCTTCCTACAGATGATTCTAGCTTTATACTCCTCCCCCACAGCAAAAATTAGGGTAAACAGTCACCTGTCAGATGCCTTCTCCGTGTCCGATGGTACTAGACAGGGTTGTCCCCTGTCCCCCGTACTTTTCATACTCACCATGGAACCCCTACTACATAAACTCTGTGAATCCAGATATCAAAGGCCTAGAGATCAATCATAGAAACTATAAAGTAGCTGCTTACGCAGATGATATCTTACTTTCTCTTGGACCTTTCTCAATAACTACTATTCCTAATCTGCTTAAGGACTTCTCACTTTTCAATTTTCTCTCAAACCTGCAAATAAATTTTTCCAAATCGAAAGCCCTGAACATAACCCTAGCAAACACACTGGTTACACATTGCAAGAACAACTTTCCGTTCTGTTGGGAACCCCATGCCATTACATATCTGAGCATTAAAATACCTACCAAACTGACTGACTTATACGCTCAGAATTGTCAACCTGTCCTACAGACCATCCAAGGAGATCTGCACAAATGGCACACAGGCCCTTTCTCATGGATTGGCAGGACAGCTATCCCCATCAAGCTCCCACCATCCTTCTTTGCAACTTACAAAAGATTGTGCAGGACTTTCATATGGTCATCCAAAACACCCAGATTGAGTTGGGAGAGGCTGACGCTTCCTAAATTGCAGGGAGTCTTAAGTCTCCCTGACATCAGAAATACCATTGGGCGTGCCACCTGACCAGGATAGTCGACTGGCACATACATGGATGTGACTAGGACTGGATCCAGCTAGAAAATGCATTCTCCCGTATTCCGTTAGCACACATACTTTGGCTCAGTCACTCTCACATCCCTAAAGAACTTAAAACTCATCCTTTAATCCATGCAACAATACTACAATTTAGAACTGCAAGCACAAAATTAAACTTGGGACCCACCTATGGACCCATGACTCCCCTAGATGACAACCCAGAATTCCAACCGAGCATAGCCTTGGACTCTGTTGACGGACCTACCCAGACCACATCTTAGGGCTCATCAACTGTTTCATAACAAAGAATTGCTTTCACACCAAACTATGGCTTCTCAATTCCCAAATGATCAAATACCGTTTTACAAATACCTACAAATCCGGCACTTTCTTCTAAACTCTACACCAAATGCTCTCTGGTAGCGGGATTTCTCACCTTTTGAATCCATATGCAACAGCAAAGAACCCCAAAGACATTTAATATCGACTGTATATGCGCTCCTCTTCTCATCACACAAAATCAAAGACAACAGACTGGTCATACAGTGGGAAACAGATCCCAAGTTAGACCTAAGCACGGAAGAGTGGGGACACATATACAGTCATATACACAAAGGCTCAATTAATGTCTCTACACAAGAAAGCAGATTTAAAATATTTTCAAAATGGTACAGAACACCTGACAAAGTTCCACCTGAGTGTCCCCCCATTATGCTGGAGATGCAATGCAGCTCACGGCACACTACTACACATCTGGTGGGAGTGCACACTCACACAACCATTTTGGATGGAAATCCACCGCTTAATCAGCCAGATTACCACTTTCACACTCGACTTTACTCCCGCTCAATAGTAGATATTCTTGTCAACCATACCTCAGTCCTCCACCTTCCTAATACATTCCTAATACCTATCTCCCCCCATCCCTCAACCTCCCACTGTTCTGCTTTAATAACTGCTTTATGCTGAATTCATTGCACAATGCAGTCCATACACTTCTAAAACTAAGACTCCCAGAGCTTACACAGACAGAAGCCCATTGCTAGAGGGTCATCTGAGAAAGTCTATGATCCACATATATAGACCTCTAATGCCAGGGACTCTACTACCTATAGATTGGGCTCTTTCACATTATATGAAGTACCGACCTTACCCACTCCATCTCTACACATATGTATACTCCCCCCCTCGGCCACAGTCAGAACCCCTTTCGGGTGGCATCACATGACCACATTAAAAAAAGAGCATATATGCCCAAGCATGGGGGCAGGGGTTGAGGAGCGATTTGCTCCTAACATTAGGGGCGGATTGCCCCTATGCTTCGGCATATATTTTTTAGGCACAGATTGCATTAAAAAATCAAGTTGTTTTATTGAGTTAATGTTTTATCATTACCATTGTTTGCTTTTCAGGTATGCCATTCAGCTGCAGCAATGATTTATTTAGCTTGACAGCAACAGCGTTTGTTCTCATGCCCATCATTAGAAGTGGGTGGATGAAGGGTGATATTCTAATGGTGGGCATACCCACCGATCAATCTCTTTTTTTCATTCAGTCCACAGGCTGCATGAAAAAAAGAACAATACAATATATGCCCAACAAGGACCAGCAACGCACTGGTATGTTTCTGGACTTTGGGTGGTTATACCACAATGATACCTGCAGGTTTAGATATCATCTTGGTATCATTCTTTTTCAGCCAGGTTTCTCGGGCTCTCTTGTCCCAACAGGGAACTCAAGAATACAGCTGGTGGTTCCGCCAGCTGACCAAAGAGCTGATCGGAGACCAGAATGGCTCCAATCATCTCTATGGCCTAAGAAACTGGAAGCTATGAGCGCCATTGGGAAATTGGTTAAGCATTTTGTCAACCTTGGTGTGTTCAGATGCTTTGAGGGCAGAGGAGAGATCTCGGGATTAATAGACCACAATTTTTTCAAAAAAGAGTACCTGAAATCTACAGGGCTGGCCCTACCATAGCTGACAGAGGAAGAGTCTACGGTGAATCTGGTCTGGTATCACAGAGAGAGAAGGCTGACGGTGGTGCTTCAAGAGCCTTGTGAGTGTAGACACTCTAAGGAGCCTTAGACAGGTAATTTCCCTATTGTTCTAAGTTACCTGTGGTCCACACAAAGAGAACACTGGCTAATGTTCTTAGATCTTTGTCCAGGACTGTCTATTACTTTGCTAAGGGACATTGCTCAGTTCTGCAATCAGTTTGCTACTGCTGTGAAGAAGTAACTATCTGCCTTCTGCAAAAACTTCAGCCAAGTTTTACTAGGAAAGTAAGTTAGAGTCCTCGGTGTGAATAGTTTAATTTGGAAATATCCCACTATATTCATTACCTTATCCAAGTTCTCCAAAAAACAAAAACCCTAGACTGGCCATTGGAGTGATGAGCTGAAGTAATTGCATGCACTTGGCTGTGTGAAGCTACCTTGTGCCTGGCTGCAAATTAAAAGTAGGGAAGACCTGGGCAACATGCCAGTGGCTCCTATGGGGTACTGCTATATACAGTGCCTTGAAAAAGTATTCATACCCCTTGAAATTTTCCACATTTTGTCATGTTACAACCAGAAACATAACTGTATTTTATTTGAATTTAATGTGACAGGCCAACACAAAGTAACACATAATTGTGAAGTGGAAGGAAAATGATGAATGGTTTTCAAAATTAGGGATTCCTGGAACAGCTGAGGCTCTCGTGCACACTGCTGGATTGAGAGGGGGCTCAGGTGAGTACTGGGGGGGTGTGGGGGGAGCTACATACGGAAGGTTTTTTTACCTTTATACATAGAATGCATGAAGGTAAAAAACCTTCAGCCTTCACAACCACTTTAATTTCATAAGTTAGTTTTGCACATTGATCAGCAATAGGGATAAGTGAAAATGAGAATTTTTGGTTCGCTAAAAATTTGGAGAAAATTGTAACAATTTGTTAAATGTTGCCATTTAAAAATTAGGGTTAATAAGAGATGTTACATTATTTTGTGGTTTTAAGTGTTTCTTCAAATGTTTACATTTTTAAGCTTTGATTTTTTTAACAATAATTTTAACAAAAGTATTTTTCTAGATACAAATTGAGAGCACTCAGCAAACAATACAGTGGTAATAGTCATTGACATGGCTTTGTTTATTGCACTGAGCTGGTGCTGATGGTTTTGTTTATCAACAAAGCCAAGTGATCACATCTCTATGTTGATAAACAAAGCCATTTATCACCAGTTCTGAGTTTAGTAACAAAGCCATGTGATCTCTATGTGAATTGCTGACAAAGTAATGGCTTTTTTAACAAAAGCATGTGATCACCACGTCTTTGCTGACATAAGGATCATGTGGCTTTATTAGAAAACAAACAGTTAAATCTAGGGTTGATGTTGGGTATAGAGTTTGGGTTAGTGTTACCTTTAGCATTGGGGTAATTGTTTGGGTTAGTGTTAAGGTTATCTCTGGCTTTGTTTATCAACAAAGCTATTGATTACCATGTTGGTTCTGACCTGATGATCTCATTGCTTTGTTAGAATTGTTTTCAAGCAATTTATAAAATGTATTTCATTAAGTTCATCTTGTATCATCAGGTGGCTAATGTAATTCATGTTCACTCGTCCTTATGTATTATGTTTCCATTCAGTTTTCGTACAGCCATATTTTTATTGTTATTAGTCTTCTTTTAGATAAATATTAGTAGCTTATTGTTCAAATTAATTTTGAATGTAGTCTCCTGTTTGTTGGTACAATTTCTTTGTAAGCACACATTCAATTTGCTTTACTTTGAGTTGTGTTATTTTCTTCTCATTAAGTCTTATTGCCTACTATATCACTTTACTTTGTGCACTTTTCAAATAGTTTCCTTTGCAAAATACCTATTAATGTGAAGCATATGGTTTTTTTTAGACAACCAAATTAAATGCTTATTTTGATGCATAGTTCAAGAAAAAGCATACAATATATAATAAGGTGTCATCATGCGTTATTGTCTCCTTGCCTTTGTTAGAGTCATCTTCCATAGCCAAAGGTGGTATTCTGACATAAGTGTGTTGTATAATTTCACAAGTGCATCTAAACTCTCACTAATGTCCTCTTTAATTATCAACCACTGTTACCAACATACTGGAGTGAATGGTTCATACATCATTAGTAACTTACTCAGAAGAATCAAAATACAAAGTAAAATTGCAATTAATGCTCCAGTGCTCAGTCCAGCTGGGAGTAAGAAAGCTTCTGTATTGCATGACAGCACATTTCCCTTCTTGTCACAGGCACATACTTGTATAGTTAACGTTTCAGTGCTACTTTGAACTGGGTAATCATTGTCAAAAATAATTAATGGCAATGCATATGTACTTATTTTATTCCGGTTATATCTGTTTCTCTTTGTAAGGATACTTGCAGTGTTGTCTGTAATTTAGAACAAACAGAAAAAAAAGGGGTTATCTAATTAAGAAAAGCAACATGTTCTGGCAAAGATAAAATGTAAGCCTTACTTACCTTTATTGTCTAGGACTGTAAAGTTTGGATTGACAGAAAATTCTGGAACCATCTCAAAGAAAAAAGTATGTCCTCGAAGAGGCTCATCTTTATCTACAGCACTTACTGTTTGAATAAGCTGTGAACAAACAAATATTTTAGGAATAAACTTGTAGCCATATTTCTAGGTCATAGTCCTTTATTGTAGACAAATACATGTATTGAGTTAAATTTACTAAAACAGGTGTCTAAGTAGTAGCAATACAACATTTTTAGTGTCATAGGTGTGATATATGTAGATGCTACTAATGAAGCAGGAAAGGTAAAACTTTTAAGGTGAGATGAAATTTACAGTATTCAATGCACTTTGCTCAATACACGTGCTCTATTAATAGTTTTTTATCTTAATGGTCACTATGTTTTCTTCCACTATAATCAGTAAAAAGTAAAGTAAAGGGTAGTATATTTAATGATTATATTGGGAGAAAAACAAAGATTGATATTGCTTATGCCATGATGAAAATGCCTGTTGTCTTGCTTTCTCTTGTTTCAGTACTCTGTATCACTAACTGTGAGCAACAATGCAGGTTAATAAGCAATCTAGAAAACACTCAGTTCATTTGGATCGTTTTTTCATTTAAGCAATTAGTATTTTCAGAAAGAGAGGGTAGTGATGTTAGCCACCATACTGCCTCAGTACTAGCTTTCTTCAAGATACAATGCCCTTTAGTGAGGCTGAAAACAAATAATCCACATACTTGTTGTACTTAAGAGCACAATGCCTTTTTGGCATACAAACAAGGAATAGTCTATTTAATGGGACCTAAGAAAAATGCCTGATTGCCTGTTTGTTTTCCATGTATTGTAACAATTACCCATTTGTTGACCACTCATTAGAGTGCTTGTCCATTTGTTTCCCATGTTTTATAATTATTGCCTGTATTTGGTTGCATATTATCACAAATGCTTATTTTTTGACTGTTTATTGTAATAATTGTTCATTTGTTGCCCACATATAGTCATAATTTGCAATTTGTTGCCCATATATTATCACAATTGCCTGTTTGTAGTCTGTGTTTTTTTCCTAAGTATTATAAGTCAGCACTTTGTTTGGAGGACTATATTACTGTGATTTAACCACTTGCCCACAGCCTTCCGCAGATATACACCTGTACGTTGGTCCGTGCATGAGATAGGGTGGGCGCACACATGGGCAAGACGGACTCAGCATCCACTGGCCACCCGTGAACACGGTAAATAAGGCGGATCTCCGTTCTGACAGGGGACAGCATTGAGATCTGCTGTTCCTAGTAATCAGGAACAGTGATCTCTGTGTTGTCCCAGTAAGCCCATCCACCCACACAGTTAGAACACACCCAGGGAACACAGTTAACCCCTTGCTCACCCCCTAGGGTTAACCCCTTCCCTATCATGTATACATTGATCACTGCATTTTTTTTAGCACTAATCACTGTATTGGTGTCACTGGTCCCCAAAAAGTGTCACCTAGGGTCAGATTTGTCCGCCGCAATGTCGCAGATCTGCTAAAAATTGCAGATCGTCACCATTACCAGTAAAAACAATTTAAAAAGTCAGTAAATCTATCTCCTATTTTTTAGACACTATAACTTTTGCGCAAACCAATCAATATACACGTATTGGGATTCTTTTTACCAAAAATATGTAAGAATAAGAATACATATTGGCCTAAACTGATGAAGAAATTAGATTTTTTTTTTTTTTTTGGATGTGTATTATAACAGAAAGTAAAAAAAATTGTTTTACTTTTCAAAATTGTTACTTTTTTTTGTTTATAGCGCAAAAAATATATACTGCAGTGGTGTGCAAATACAACCAAAAAGAAAGCTCTATTTGTGGGAAAAAAGGGCATACATTTTGTTTGGGTACAACGTTGCACGATCGTGCAATTGTCATTTAAAGCAACACAGTGCCGTATCGCAAAAAATGGACTGGTTATTAAGGGGGTAAATCTTTCCGGGGCTGAAGTGGTTAATCCCATACATCTATGAACCCCTTCAATTAGTCCCAACAAGTTATTAACAGTTGTTAGATGTGGCTTTCCACAATTTAGTTGGCTTGCAAAACAACATGAAAAGGTTTTCTTACAAGTATATTATTCTTTAGCAAATTACACCCAAGCAATATTAGAGGCTGAATTTGATAAAATTCAGTGAAAGCAAAATGACTCTGCTTATGCCTATTTCCCGTAGTTTTTTTAATGCTTACTATAGAGTTTTGACTTCAACTTTTAGAATATAAAAATGTTGAACATAAAGGATTCATATTTCTAGCTGAGATTAAGACATCGGATATTTTTGGCCAACGATTTGCCCAGGTATCATATATTAGGGAAAGATTGTAATTTCTTTACTTGCTTTCCTTGAAAAAACAAACAGTGAAATGTTTGTTGGGCAGACATTAACTTTTAGCTTTAGATTAAATCAATATTACTTGACAACTTAATACGATAGAGCAGTAAACTATAAGGAAGTGTCTGACTCAGTCCCTTTTATACAAGTATGCCTGTAGAGTGTGAGTTGATAAATAATTGCAAGGTAGTAGTGATGAATATACACTTCTTTTTGTACAGATATTTTGCATTTCTTTTTTAACTGTACAACATAAACCATAAAAAAACAAATACCTTCATACACAAAGTCTTCTATGTGTCAATTTTGAGATTAGGAGTTTAAATAAAAAATTGCAATGCCACAGTAAGTACAAGGAAGAATACCATACATACAGCAGACAATTTTTATCTCAATAGCTACTACCAGATTATACAACACCACATTCCAATGAAAGGAGCGTATGAGTGGAATTAATACAAGGCCCCAAATGTTCTCCGTTTTTTGTGCTCAAATCTCCTAGATATATTTGTTTAGATTAGAATGACCCAGTTGTTATCATTCAGCTAATGAGGAAGAACATGGTCCCTTCCATGTTAATAGTGTGACCTTCTTGGCATAGGAATATAAAGTGTGTAAATGTTTTTTTTAGCATATTTAGATAGTTGTAAGTCCTTTTGGAGTTACATTGATTAGGAAGACATGTCCAAAGGGTATGAAAAAAAAGTTGGCTGCTTCACTGCAGCCTCTAAAGCATAAGAGGGAAAGTATAGGTTTAATGTATATACTTTGGCTGGGGTATAATTGGCCCGATGAAAGAATTTTATATGCATAACTTGGTCTTTGGATTAAAACATGGAGCCCCATGAATAATAAGTGTCCTCAAACTCCTGCCATTCCCCAACTGTGAGTTAAGTAAGTTGGTTAATGTCATCTATCTTTGGATTTTTTGGTGTCTACAACATAGGAAAGGAAGCATTATTTAGTGCTGCATAATGTTTGAAGACCAATTTGGTCCTATCGTTTTGTGTAATTTGTTATTCAAATTCTGTTTGGAGAGGGATACATTATGTTTACCAAACTGGGTTTAACCACTTGACCACTGGGCACTTAAACCCCCTTCCTAACCAGACCAATTTTCAGCTTTTGGTGCTCTCACACTTTGAATGACAAATACTCAGTCATGCAACACTGTACCCAAATGAATTTTTTGTCCTTTTTTTCACACAAATAGAGCTTTTTTTTGGTGGTATTTAATCACCGCTGGGTTCTTTATTTTTTGCTCTATAAAAGGAAAAAGACCGAAAATTCTGTAAAAAAAATGCATTTTTCTTCGTTTCTGTTATAAAATTTTGCAAATTAGTAATTTTTTCTTCATATATTTTGGCCAAAATGTATACCGCTACATATCTTTGGTAAAAATAACCCAAATCGGTGTATATTATTTGGTCTTTGTGAAAGTTATAGAGTCCACAAGCTATGGTGCCAATCTCTGAAAATTGATCACACCTGAAGTACTGACGGCCTATCTCATTTCTTGAGACCTTAACATGCCAGAAAAGTACAAATACCCCCCAAATGACCCCTTTTTGGAAAGAAGACATTCCAAGGTATTTAGAAAGATGCATGATGAGTTTTTTGAAGTTTTCATTTTTTCCCACAATTCTTTGCAAAATCAAGATTTTTTTTTTCTTTTTTTTTTTTTCACAAAATTGTCATATTAGCAGGTTATTTCTCACACACCGCATATGCATACCACAAATTACACCCCAAAACATATTCTGCTATTACTCCCGAGTATGGTGATACCACATGTGTGAGACTTTTACACAGCGTGGCCACATACAGAGGCCCAACATGCAGGGGAGCACCTTCAGGCGTTCTGGAGCACCCAGGCCAATTCTGACATTTCTCTCCTACATGTAAAAATCATCATTTATTTGCTAGAAAATTACATAGAACCCCAAAACATTATATATATTTTTTTAGCAAAGACCCTAGAGAATACAATGGCGGTCGTTGCAACTTTTTATCTCGCACTGTATTTGCGCAGCAATTTTTCGAACACGTTTTGTTTGAAAAGAAAACAGTTTTGTGCTTTCAAAAAAAACCAAAACAGTAAAGTTAGCCCAATGTTTTTACATAATGTGAATAATGAAGTTATGCCGAGTAAATAGATACCTAACATGTCACCCTTCAAAATTGCACACGCTCGTGGAATGGCGCCAAACTTCGCTACTTAAAAATCCCCATAGGAGACGCTTTAAACATTTTTACTGGTTACATGTTGTGAGTTACAGAGGAGGTCTAGGGCCAAAATTATTGCTCTCGCTCTACCGATTGCAGCAATACCTCACATGTGTGGTTTGAACACCATTTTCATATGTGAGCGCAACTTACGTATGCGTTCGCTTCTGACTGCGAGCACACGGGGACACAGGGAAATTTTTTTTTTTATTGTTCATTTTACGTTATTTATTTTAGTTTGAGGCTTTTTTCCAAAAAATTAATTTTTTGATCACTTTTATTTCTATTACAAGGAATGTAAACATCCCCTGTAATAGGAATATGGCATGACAGGTCCTCTTTACAGTGAGATATGGGGTCAATAAGACCCCACATCTCACCTCTAGGCTGGGAAGCCTGAAATAAAAAAAAAATAAAAAAAGATCCTGGCTTCGATCGTAGCGGTGATTCGGTAGAAGCACCTGAGGGGCGTCCCCTCTCGCCTCCCGTAAGAATGATCAAGCAGTGGAACAGCCACTATGATCATTCTTATGGTGTAGGGAATCGCCGGCTGAAAAAGATGATATCTGAATGATGCCTGTAGCTGCACCCATCATTCAGGTATCCCCGCACAAAGTCAAGGACGTCGTATGATGACATACCAAAAATGACACCCCGAAATAGATTCTCCTGCTCCTCCTGAGTACGGCGATACCACATGTGTGAGACTTCCACAGCCTGGCCACATACAGAGGCCGAGTACAGCCGAGCATGGCCGAGTATGGCTGAGCATGGCTGGGTATCGCGGGGTATGGCGGGGCATGGCGGGGCATGGCAGGGCATGGCGGGGCATGGCAGAGTATGGCGGGGTATTGCGGAGTATGGCGGGGCATGGCGGAGTATGGCGGGGTATTGCGGAGTATGGCAGGGCATGGCGGGGTATGGCGGGGCATGGCGGAGCATGGCGGGGTATGACGGGGCATGGCGGAGCATGGCGGGGTATGACGGGGCATGGCGGAGCATGGCGGGGCATGGCGGAGTATGGCGGGGCATGGTGGAGCATGGCGGGGTATGGCGGGGTATGGCGGGGCATGGCGGGTATGGCGGAGCATGGCGGGGCATGGCGGGTATGGCGGAGTATGGCGGGGCATGGTGGAGCATGGCGGGGTATGGCGGGGCATGACGGAGCATGGCGGGGCATGGCGGAGCATGGCAGGTATGGCGGGCATGGCGGAGTATGGCGGGGCATGGCGGGGTATGGCGGGGCATGGCGGAGTATGGCGGGGCATGGCGGAGTATGGCGGGGCATGGCGGGGCATGGTGGGGTATGGCGGGGCATGGCGGAGTATGGCGGGGTATGGCGGAGTATGGCGGGGTATGGCGGGACATGGCGGGGCATGGCGGAGTATTGCACAGGGTTGCACAGGATCATTGCAGAGTAGTGCATAGGGTTGCACAGGATCATTGCAGAGTATTGCACAGGGTTGCAGAGTATTGCACAGGATCATTGCAGAGTATTGCACAGGGTTGCAGAGTATTGCACAGGGTTGCAGAGTATTGCACAGGGTTGCACAGGATCATTGCAGAGTATTGCACAGGATTGCACAGGATCATTGCAGAGTATTGCACAGGGTTGCACAGGATCATTGCAGAGTATTGCACAGGGTTGCAGAGTATTTCACAGGGTTGCAGAGTATTGCACAGGGTTGCAGAGTATTGCACAGGCTTGCAGAGTATTTCACAGGCTTGCAGAGTATTGCACAGGGTTGCAGAGTTTTGCACAGGGTTGCAGAGTATTGCACAGGGTTATAGGGGGGGGGGTGGCTGAGCATGGATGGATGGATGTGACTGGACATGTCACTGAGCTGCGCTGTGGGCACTACACATCCAGCCCACAGCGCGGCTCACATCCGATCTCTCCTCCTCTGTACCGATCGGTACAGAGAGGGGAGGGAGGAACCGGCGTCATGACATGACGCCGGTTTGTTTACATGTGATCGCTCCGTCATTCGACGGAGCGATCACATGGTAAACGGCCGCGATCAGCGGCCGTTTACCGTGATCCGTGAGGACCCGGCGGTCACGGATGTTCCCGTGTGCGCGCCCCAGGGGGCGCGCGCGGGAGCAGTTTTCTGGAATCCAGCCGCCCTGCAGCCGTCATTTGGCTATAGGGCGGTTGGCAAGTGGTTAAGCTGCCTGGCATTGTTGTAGATAAAATAAATACAAATTTGCATGAGACCCCCAAACTCATTTGTTGAAATGACTTGAGCTCACCCATGGAGTACACCTGATGAATTTACTTTATACCATAGGAAAACCAACATTCTGAATGGGAGACCATGAGGAATTCTGACAGATTAGACCATATAGGGTTGTTGGAAGATCTGGTCCTGTGTTCTCTAAAGCATTTTATTACTATGTATAGAAAATGGTACAGAGCAGTGTAGTAGCCTGGTTGAAGGAAATGGAGTGTCTTTATGTAATATTGTGTAAAGATTCAAATGAGGAGGCAATGACAGCTTTGTTAGCAGAGCAGGCATTTTAAAACAAAAACAGATGAATACAATGTTGTACAGTCCATGTGCAAGATGAGGCACATTACATCATGCACTCTATTTCTTGCATGGACAGTATAACATACATTTTTTAAATGGTGGCATGGGTACAGGGACACTTGCAGTATGCTTTGAACATTTCTTGAGAAGATCCCATACTCACAAAGACTGCAGAAACAAGTGAGAGTGCTGCTGTAATGCTCACAGGAACGCAGTAAGAGCATTGCTAATGCAACCAGCCAAAGCCTGTAGAGGACACCAATACCAAATTCCTTAAAGTTTGGGATCCTTGGATCACATATAACACTCAAGTGAACATAGACAGGGCCTTGATTTCAGTGAAACCATAATTCACTGGCAATGTACGGTAATTTAGCTGGACCATGTGGGAGAGACTCTCCCAGCCCTACCCTCCCTCCTCTCCCCCTCTTCTCCCTTCATTTCTCTCCACTGGCATCATGAACCATCAGCTTTGGAACCCGCAGTGATGATATATACAGGGGGGCCAAGGCTGAGAGGGTATAATGGTGACCTATACAGTGAATAGTAACCTATGGATGGAGCAAAAATTAGGGCTGAATAGCATAAATATTTTCTTCCACACTCAAAATGTATGTCTGTTTTACCAGGTAATAATAGGATTGTACTGGGAGAGCGGCTATGTGGGATACTAACAGGAAATGGACCCCTAGGGATATAAGCTAGTAGGAATACGGGATCTTGAATGTAAAGTATGGTGTTTACTAAGTTTGATCCTGAGTGGAAGGCATTATTTTACAATCCGCCCATTGTAACCAATTTACAGGAGGTGGAACCTACACGGCCCCTCACCATAAATGACGTAAGGTTCACCAAGATGGCACCGCCTCAGATGACGTCCACTGACAAAACATGTAAGGCGGGGCTACGCACACACCTCATGTTTTGGTTTAGCGAAGTATCAGTCTGTGGAACGTTCGCTAACCTAGAGCGATTGTTGTTGATTTTTAAGCTGTATTGGGTTGGAGACTACCACCCATTTTGTTTTAAAGGGGATTCTTGTTTTAAAATCTATTTTTTTAATAAAAATGACTTTTCGGATTTACACTGAGAGCCCATCTCTTTTCTGTATGAGGATACAATATTGGGGGTATAGAGAAGGAGACTGCTACACTCTGACCCAGGGTTAAAAGAACGTTCCAATGATCTGTTGACAGGCTGGAAGCTTTGAAAGTCTCAGGACGTGCGGAAGGAGGGAGTGATTGGTCCAGCAACCACCACATACTCACTACATGCGGTTTACCCCTGCAGGGGTGCTAAGTAGGGATTCAAAAGGGGAGCACAAAAGTCACCCATCAGTTTGCTCAAGGATTGGAAATGAATTCCAGCACAAGTTACTCTGAATATTGCACAAGTCACTTGAAAATTGTTATTAGCGATCATATAAGATTGGACTGCCTTTTAACATTGATATATACATTGACTTTTTTCTTTTTTGGTTTTGTTTTTGCACTGTATTTAGTTGAAGTTTTTGTTTTTTTTAAAAGGTCACACTTACCACTTTGAGTGTAGCTAAAAACACTTTCATGTGCTGTTTTTTATCAGTTTACAATTTATGTCTAAGAGGAGACTCTAGAAATATTCAATTCTGTTGTCAATATATATAAGATTTTGATGAATGCACATTTTTTTACAGAAGGTTCTATTATCTTTAGAAGGTGGAGTATTTGAGCTCACCAAATTCTTACTCCTGGTGTTAATTCACCTGAGTGCACTCTCATATGAGAAGAGTGATTCACTAAGATCACTCTTTAATTTACAGGCAGCGCCACTCACCTCCAACTCACACGTACCAAAATTCTTTTTAGAGTCTATGAGAATTGCTTAGATAGAGATATGTTTTAAGGTAGGTAGGTAACTGGTCAGAGGAGTTGTGCAGTAGATGTGTACAATAAAGAATAAAAGAAGGTGAAATTATCCAAGATGTCATGTAATTGTGTGAAGCTTCCCATTTTATCCGTAATCTTAGGAATATGAGCATACTTATGTCTGGCAAAATAAACAAGTAATCTATCAGCCTCGTTGTCAAGTTTCTAACTTTATTGAGTGATGTATAGAATTATTTTATTGTTTTATTTATTTATTTTTTTAGTTCATGCCCCCCTTTTTTTCTAGCCAGTTCATGCAGTTGAATCTGTAAGAGATTTTGCAATCTTTTTAAGACATTTTCCTCACACTGGAGAGGACATGGCTTTATTCGTTTTCCAGTAATCGGTGATCCTATAAGTACACACTCTACAACTATAGAATCAGTTAGCTATTGTGGGTTTCAAACACTAGTATATTGTCACTAGGGATGAGCCGAACACCCCCCGGTTCGGTTCGCACCAGAACCCGCGAACGGACCGCAAGTTCGCACGAACGTTAGAACCCCATTGACGTCTACGGGACTCGAACGTTCGAAATCAAAAGTGCTCATTTTAAAGGCTAATTTGCATGGTATTGTCCTAAAAAGGGTGTGGGGACCCGGGTCCTACCCCAGGGGACATGTATCAATGCAAAAAAAACTTTTAAAAACGGCCGTTTTTTCGGGAGCAGTGATTTTAATGATGCTTAAAGTAAAAAAAAAAAAGTGAAATATTCCTTTAAATATCGTACCTGGGGGGTGTCTATAGTATGCCTGTAAAGTGACGCGTGTTTCCCATGTTTAGAACAGTTCCTGCACCAAATGTCATTTTTAAAGGAAAAAATCTCATTTAAAACTGCTTGCGGGTTTAATGTCATGTCGGGTCATGGCAATATGGATGAAAATCAGTGAGACAAACGGCATGGGTACCCCCCAGTCCATTACCAGGCCCTTTGGGTCTTGTATGGATATTAAGGGGAACCCCGCACCCAAATTAAAATAAGGAAAGGTCCCTATATACTCTGAACAGCAGTATACAGGCGGTGCAAACAAGACAGGGACTGTAGGTTTGTTGTTAAGTAGAATCTGTTTGTAATTTTGAACATTTTTAACGTGTTTAGCTCCAGCCAAAAAATCTTTTCTAAGCTTTTTGGAAAACATAGGGAAGGGTTATCACCCCTGTGACATTTGTTTTGCGTCTTTCCTCCTCTTCAGAAGATTTCACCTCACTTTTTTGTCCCAATGAAAAATGTTTTTTGAAAATTTGGGTTTTTTTGTGGAACAAGGATTGGAAAGCATCAGTGGAAAGGAGAAATTGTTTTCCCATATTAACTCTTACAGGAGAGAATTTCCCTTCCTAGGGGTAGATTTCATCTCACTTCCTGTTGTCTCCTTCAGTTTGCAAGTAGGAGTCCTTTGTAAGTTAGATGTTTGAAAGTAGGGTCCTGCCCTATATACTCAGCAGAAATTTGGGCCTTAGGTGTTGCTGTGGCCAAAACACTGTAAGCCCTCACAGGGCCCTGCTGTGAAATATTAGATCAAGAATTGTAATTACATGCCCCTGTTGAACAGGAGCTGAAAAATTAGGCCTTAGGCACTGGTGCTGGTGCCACAACACTGCAACCCCTCACAGACACTCTAGTTGGAACGCAGGAACGAGCCCTGCTGCAAAGTATTGCATCAAAAATTGTAATTACACGCCCCTGTTAGACAGGGGCAGAAAAATTGGGCCTTAGGCACTGGTGCTGGTGCCACAACACTGCAACCCCTCACAGACACTCTAGTTGGAACGCAGGAACGAGCCCTGCTGCAAAGTATTGCATCAAAAATTGTAATTACACGCCCCTGTTAGACAGGGGCAGAAAAATTGGGCCTTAGGCACTGGTGCTGGTGCCACAACACTGCAACCCCTCACAGACACTCTAGTTGGAATGCAGGAACGAGCCCTGCTGCAAAGTATTACATCAAAAATTGTAATTACACGCCCCTGTTAAACAGGGGCTGAAAAATTGTGCCTTAGACACTGGTGGTGGCGCCCAGAACCAAAAATGTTCTTACAAGCTATCAGCGTGATGATTGAGGAGGAAGAGGATAATTACTCAGGGATAGTCACTCAGCATCAGCATAGGCAGTCTTTGAAGGGATCTGAAAAAACTTATTCAGTTACATCAGCATCAGGTGCTTGGTAGCTGGTGGTGATCCAAGACTGATTCATTTTTATGAAGGTCAGCCGATCGACCGAGTCAGTGGACAGACGCACCCTGTGATCGGTTACCACGCCTCCAGCAGCACTGAATGTGCGTTCCGAAAGAACGCTGGATGCAGGACAGGCCAGTAGCTCAATTGCATACTGTGCAAGCTCTGGCCAGTGATCCATCCTCAAGACCCAGTAACCCAGAGGATTTTCGGTGGGAAAGGTGTCCAAGTCTGATCTTGCCCCTAGGTATTCCTGCACCATGTAAAACAGACGCTGGCGATGGTTGCTGGAACCGATCATACCTTGGGGCTGCGGACCAAAAAATTGTCTGAACGCATCGGTCAGACGGCCACCTTCTCCACCGCTCCTTCTTTGACTGACCGAAGCCTCAGCAACACGTTGTCCAGAAACAGGAGTTTGTAACCTCCCAGTCTCTGGGAACGCGTTGCACAGACCTTTCTGCAAGGCCTCCCGAAGATGTTTCATCCTCTGCTCCCTCTGCGATGGCAAGATAAGGTCCGCAACCTTACCCTTGTAACGTGGATCAAGGAGGGTTGCCAGCCAGTATTGGTCCTTCTCCTTGATACCACGAATACGAGGATCCTTACGCAGGCTTTGCAGGATCAGGGAGGCCATGCAGCGTAGGTTTGCTGAGGCATTCGGTCCGGAGTCCTCTGGGTCACTAAGGACAACAACGTCCGCAGCCACCTCCTCCCAGCCACGTACAAGCCCATGTGTTCCTTGGGACTGATCCCTTAAAGACTGCTGATGCTGAGTGCCAGGCTCCACCTCCATACTGACACAATCTTCCTCCTCCTCCTCCTCCTCCTCCTCCTCGTCCTCTTCCTGTGTGATCGGCGGGCACGCAGGAACACTGTCTGGATAAAGGGGGCCTTGAGAGCTAAGGAAGTCCTCCTCTTCCTGCCTCTGTTCTGCCTCAAGTGCCCTGTCCATTATTCCACGCAGCGTGTGCTCCAACAGGTGGACAAGGGGGACAGTGTCACTAATGCATGCACTGTCAGTGCTCACCATCCTCGTGGCCTCCTTGAATGGTGACAGGACAGTGCATGCATCCCTGATCATGGCCCACTGGCGTGGGGAAAAAAAACCAAGGTCCCCTGACCCTGTCCTGGTGCCATAGTCGCACAGGTACTCATTGATGGCCCTCTGCTGCGTGTGCAGCCGCTGCAGCATGGCCAATGTCGAGTTCCACCTGGTGGGCATGTCACAGATTAGGCGGTTCTTGGGCAGGTTAAACTCCTTTTGGAGGTCCGTCAGCCGAGCACTGGCATTATATGACCGGCGGAAATGCACACAGACTTTCCTGGCCTGCCTCAGGACATCCTGTAAGCCCGGGTACCTGCCCAAGAACCGCTGCACCACCAAGTTAAGGACGTGAGCCAAACAGGGCACATGGGTCAGTTGTCCCTGTCGGAGGGCAGAGAGGAGGTTGGTGCCATTGTCGCAAACCACCATTCCTGCCTTAAGTTGGCGTGGCGTCAACCACCTCTGAACCTGCCCCTGCAGAGCTGACAGAACCTCTGCCCCAGTGTGGCTCCTGTCCCCCAAGCACACCAGCTCAAGCACCGCATGGCATCTTTTGGCCTGCGTACTTGCGTAGCCCCTTGAACGCCTACGGAGCACCGCTGGTTCCGAGGAAGAGGCCATGGAGGAAGAAGAAGAGGAGGGGGTGGAGGAGAGAGGTGTGTCACAATCAGCATTTTGGAGGCGTGGTGGCGGAACAACCTCCAACACTACTGCACCTTGTCCTGCATCCTTCCCAGCTGCCAGCAGAGTCACCCAATGTGCCGTGAAACTTAGGTAACGTCCCTGTCCATGCCTGCTGGACCATGAGTCAGCGGTAATATGCACCTTACCGCTGACCGCCCTGTCCAGCGAGGCATGGACATTGCCTTCCACATGCCGGTAGAGAGCCGGAATCGCCTTCCGTGAGAAAAAGTGGCGTTTGGGTACCTGCCACTGTGGAACCGCACATTCCACAAACTCACGGAAGGGGGCAGAGTCTACCAACTGAAAAGGCAGCAGTTGAAGTGCTAGCAATTTTGCCAAGCTAGCATTCAACCGCTGGGCATGTGGATGGCTGGGAGCAAACTTCTTTCGGCGGTGCAGCAGCTGGGGCAGGGAAATTTGCCTGGTACAATCTGACGTCGGTGTACCAAAAGCAGATTGCCCACAAGTACTTGGCTGTGACACACCTAATTCTACACCTTCATTCCTCTCACTGCAGGTCTCAGAGAGGACTGAAGGTCTAGTGGGGTTGGAAATCTCAGCTGATGAGGAGCAAGGAGAGATCCTCTTTGTTCTTTGGTGTGGGTCTTTTAGATATGCTTGTCAACGAACTGCATGGCAGGTCAACATATGTCTGGTCAAGCATGTGGTACCCAAGCGGGAGATGTTTTGGCCACGCGAGATACGCTTGAGACATATGTTGCAAATAGCAGCGGTGCGATCTGATGCACTCGTCTCAAAAAAGGCCCACACCAAAGAACTTTTTGAATAACGCGCAGAGACTGCAGCGCCCTGCACATGTGGAGCTTTGGGGTGTGATGCAGTCAATGTGCTGCCCTTAGGCTGGCCCCTGGAGGGCATCCTGCCTCGTTGGTGATGTGCCGCCTCCTCCTCCTCCTCCTCCTCCTCTCTCCTATCAGGCACCCACGTTGAGTCAGTGACCTCATCATCCCCTCCCTCCTCATCACTGGAGCAAACCTGGCAGTATGCTGCAGCAGGGGGAGCATGACTGCCAGATTGCTGTCCTTCTTGGGCACCCCCTCTGTCCGTGCTCATGTTACTGCCTTCATCGAGCTCAGTATCATCATCAGAGCCTTCCAAACGCTGGGCATCCTCCTGGAGCATGTACCCAACACTGTGGTCAAACAGTTCGAGGGAATCCTCAGGAGGACATGGTGGAGCTAGGGAAGGAGTCACTGATGACATTGAGCTGAGGGAAGAGGCCGCTGCTTTGCCAGACAAAGCACCCTGGGCATGGGTGAGAGAGGATGAGGAGGATGAGGACGGCTTGGTCATCCACTCGACCAAGTTTTCTGCATGTTGTGGCTCAACACGGCCAGCTGCCGAAAAAAAGGCCAAGCGTGTCCCATGGCCACAGGCTGATGAGGATGCACCGTCTCCACGACCAGCACTAGACACAGAGCCTGCTTGCCCTCTCTTATTGGCTTGTGACTGTCTGCCTCTCCTTCTTGGCCTTCCAGACATACTAATGGCCTGTAGCTGCACTAAGCTGGGATAGAACACCTGTAATTTTCTTCAGGTAGCTTTATATACTGTAACCAGACAAGCCTGCCTGTCAGTAGGAAGATAACAGGAACGGATCTAGCTGAACACTGTGAGCAGGACGCACTGACTGCACTAAATGTAAATAGCAGGAACAGATCTAGCTGAACACTGTGAGCAGGACGCACTGACTGCACTAAATGTAAATAGCAGGAACGGATCTAGCTGAACACTGTGAGCAGGACGCACTGACTG
The DNA here is from genome assembly GCA_037952925.1 of Lithobates clamitans. Lineage (NCBI taxonomy): Eukaryota > Metazoa > Chordata > Amphibia > Anura > Ranidae > Lithobates > Lithobates clamitans. The sequence continues at coordinate 4,504,725 of JBBGZY010000288.1, forward strand.
CACTAAATGTAAATAGCAGGAACAGATCTAGCTGAACACTGTGAGCAGGACGCACTGACTGCACTAAATGTAAATAGCAGGAACGGATCTAGCTGAACACTGTGAGCAGGACGCACTGACTGCACTAAATGTAAATAGCAGGAACAGATCTAGCTGAACACTGTGAGCAGGACGCACTGCACTAAATGTAAATAGCAGGAACGGATCTAGCTGAACACTGTGAGCAGGACGCACTGCACTAAATGTAAATAGCAGGAACAGATCTAGCTGAACACTGTGAGCAGGACGCACTGCACTAAATGTAAATAGCAGGAACAGATCTAGCTGAACACTGTGAGCAGGACGCACTGACTGCACTAAATGTAAATAGCAGGAACAGATCTAGCTGAACACTGTGAGCAGGACGCACTGCACTAAATGTAAATAGCAGGAACAGATCTAGCTGAACACTGTGAGCAGGACGCACTGCACTAAATGTAAATAGCAGGAACAGATCTAGCTGAACACTGTGAGCAGGACGCACTGACTGCACTAAATGTAAATAGCAGGAACAGATCTAGCTGAACACTGTGAGCAGGACGCACTGCACTAAATGTAAATAGCAGGAACGGATCTAGCTGAACACTGTGAGCAGGACGCACTGCACTAAATGTAAATAGCAGGAACGGATCTAGCTGAACACTGTGAGCAGGACGCACTGCACTAAATGTAAATAGCAGGAACAGATCTAGCTGAACACTGTGAGCAGGACGCACTGCACTAAATGTAAATAGCAGGAACGGATCTAGCTGAACACTGTGAGCAGGACGCACTGCACTAAATGTAAATAGCAGGAACAGATCTAGCTGAACACTGTGAGCAGGACGCACTGCACTAAATGTAAATAGCAGGAACGGATCTAGCTGAACACTGTGAGCAGGACGCACTGCACTAAATGTAAATAGCAGGAACAGATCTAGCTGAACACTGTGAGCAGGACGCACTGCACTAAATGTAAATAGCAGGAACGGATCTAGCTGAACACTGTGAGCAGGACGCACTGCACTAAATGTAAATAGCAGGAACGGATCTAGCTGAACACTGTGAGCAGGACGCACTGCACTAAATGTAAATAGCAGGAACAGATCTAGCTGAACACTGTGAGCAGGACGCACTGCACTAAATGTAAATAGCAGGAACGGATCTAGCTGAACACTGTGAGCAGGACGCACTGACTGCACTAAATGTAAATAGCAGGAACGGATCTAGCTGAACACTGTGAGCAGGACGCACTGCACTAAATGTAAATAGCAGGAACAGATCTAGCTGAACACTGTGAGCAGGACGCACTGCATTAAATGTAAATAGCAGGAACAGATCTAGCCTAATCTAGCTAACTCAAATCAAATGACACTGTCTGTCTCTCTCTCTATCAGCACACCGGAACACACTACACAGGGCCGCCGTGCAGGCGGCCTTATATAGTGTGGGGCGTGTACTAAATCCCCTGAGCCATAATTGGCCAAAGCCACCCTGGCTTTGGCCAATTACAGCTCTCTCTACTGACGGCGCTGTGATTGGCCAAGCATGCGGGTCATAGTGCATGCTTGGCCAATCATCAGCCAGCAATGCACTGCGATGCCGCAGTGAATTATGGGCCGTGACGCGCCACACGAATTTGGCGCGAACGGCCCATAACGTTCGCAATTCGACGGACGGTCGAACAGCCGATGTTCGAGTCGAACATGGGTTCGACTCGAACACGAAGCTCATCCCTAATTGTCACTCATAAAAGTGCTATGCTATTAACTCAGTTACATAACAGGTGATCCCGCCCCCTCTGACGTCACGGGGAAAGCCTCAGGGAAGTCCCCATAAAGTCCCTGTGCGTAAAAGGGGCGGGGTCACCGGGTGGCCCCACCCTCCCTTATTTAAGAACCGTCAGAAGACGAGAAGCGTCACACAGTGGGAGCCTCCCATAATGAATGCGGAGCGGCCCGAGAAGAAGAAGGGAAGAAGAAGCCATGGAGGAAGATGCCGGACGAGAACACCGGAGGAAGAACCAGAAGAAGAAGAAGATGGAGGAAGAAAATGAAGGAAGATAGAAGAAAGAAGATAGAAGAAAGAAGATGGAAAAAAGAAGACTTTAAATAAAGAAATTGTCAAAAACTGTCTCTTGTCATTTTTAACATTTTTGACAGTTTTTTTGTGAAATGGTAGGGGTGCTTTTATACCCCCTTACCATTTTACACAGGGGGGGCCGGGATATTTAAAGGAATATTTAAATATTCCTTTAAATATCGTGCCTGGGGGTCCAGAAAGTACCAGATTTCCCCCATGTTTATAACAATACCGCAGCAAAATTACATTTCTAAAGGAAAAAATGTCATGTGATCCTGGCAATATACATAAAAAAATCATTTAAAAAATGGTGTGGGTCACGCAGAGGGGGTGGGGTCAGCCGTTTATGTCACTGGGTGGCCCCGCCCTTACTTATATAACAGCTGTCAAAGTGAAAAAACGGCAGTCGGCTTTTTTTTGTTTAAAGGGGCTTCCAGATTCCGATAAGCCCCCCACCCACAGACCCCCACAACCACCAGGCAAGGGTTGTGGGGATGACGCCCTTGTCCCCATCAACATGGGGACAAGGTGCTTTGGGGGGACTACCCCAAAGCACCCTCCCAATGTTGAGGGCATGTGGCCTGATACAGTTCAGGAGGGGGGGGCGTTCTCTCGTCCCCCCCTCTTTTCCTGCAGCCTGCCAGGTTGTGTGCTCGGATAAGGGTCTGGTATGAATTTTTGGGGTGACCCCACACCTTTTTTTTTAATTTTGGCGTGGGGTTCACCTTAAAATCCATACTAGACCTAAAGGGTCTGGTATAGATTTTGAGGGGGATCCCCACGCCATTTTTTTTTTAAATTTTGGCCGGGGTTCCCCTTATTATCCATACCAGACCTGAAGGGCCTGGTATGAAAGTTAGGGAGACCCCCACACCATTTTTAAAAAAAATTTTGGCTCGGGGTTCCCCTGTGGGGAATTACCATGCCGTTTTTATCAATGAACTTTTATGTGTATTGTCGGACCGACAATTCATTTATAGCCGCGAGTAGTTTTAAATGACTTTTTTCCCGTGAAATGTAATTTTGCTGTCAGACTGTTCCAAACACGGGAAACATGCACCCCTTTACAGGCATACTATATACACCCTCCAGGTATGAATTTTAAAGGAATATTACACTTTTATTGTTTCACTTTAAGCATTATTAAAATCACTGCTCCCGAAAAACAGCCATTTTTAAAACTTTTTTTGCATTGATCCATGTTCCCTGGGGCAGGACCCAGGTCCCCAAACACTTTTTATGACAATAACTTGCATATAAGCCTTTAAAATTAGCACTTGTGATTATTCATGTTCGAGTCCCATAGACTTTAATGGTGTTCGCGTGTTCAAACAATTTTTTGGCCTGTTCGCATGTTCTGGTGCGAACCGAACAGGGGAGTGTTAGGCTCATCCCTAGTGTGGAGCATGTCATTGTGTAGTGATGATCTAAGGGACATCAGCATGTCTTTTAGCACTGTGTCAGACACTGGCTGTCCTGTGATAGGGAATACAGCTATGGGGTCTGGTGCTTCTGGTGTGGTAGGCCTCTGTGAGGAGCTGTGTCCACTCACCTCCATGCCCTGGTGCTGAGAACCATCTTGTGGACACCGTGCGCTGCCTGGTTTTGGCAGGGCTTCTGGTTGTGGGTGTGGAGTCTGCTGATGAGGATCCACTATGGGGGCTCCCTGATTAAGTTCCGCCACGATATGAGGAAGAGACTGCAGCTGCGGCCTTGCCGTTCCTCTGTCCGGACTCTGCTGCCATTTTGTTGTGGCCGTGCTGACTTACAAAGCTGCGGCGTCAGTTCTTTTCTTCTCCTTGGCATCCCTGAGGTTTATCTGGGCTCTGCTGAGGTAGATGCTGGCTGCCAAGTCTCGTCTAGGCTCCGATGGATGTGGATTCCCCTGGCTGTGTGGCAGAGCTCGCAGGCTAAGTGGCCATCTTCGGGCTTAGACGCCACACCCCTTCATATATATATATATATATATATATATATATATATATATATATATATTTACTAACAGTTACATTGTCATCTTTGGGGGTTTACCAGGTGAAAAACTGGTGGTATTGGCCCCCAGCACAACCATGGCATCAAATTGAAGCTGCAGCACTTGCTCAACACACATCATCAACTTTAGCAGCAACTTGGTTGGGACAACACCCGACACACTCTCACACTCTTTTCTTATGGGACACTTGGTTGGGACAACACCCGGCACAACAATATCAACCTGGAAGGCTATACATCAAATCCTAAAGGGAATCCACCCCAAGCCCTAACTCTACTCCCTCTCACAGCTCTGCAACTCCTTTCTCTGGACCTCCCCCTACAAAAGTGGATGTCTGCTGGTATCAAAACAGTAGGGGATCTATACGACCAACACCAACTCCAAACATTCCAACACATCTCAGATCTATATAACATCCCCAATAAAGACTTTTTCATTTACCTGAGAATCCGTCATATTCTATTGTCCTCATCTTGTTCCCATGTCCCTCAAACCAAGGACATAATAAGCTTTTACAACTCCACCTCCAACAAGATCCATGGTATATCCTACTTCTACGACCTACTATCAAAACCAAAGATGGAAGAGAAAAACTTGGTTATGTCTCATTGGGAATCTACCCTACAGATTCATGTTCCCCCATGTGTATGGTACCGTGCATTTCATTCCTAATCCAGGTTCTCCAGAAACATTACCCAAGGGGAACCTTCAATGAAAATTTTCTTTCGTTAATACTATACCCCTGTTAAACTGGTCCACATATTCCCAACCCAATCCAGGAAATGCTGGAGACAATGCTCCATGGACGGTCACATTTTCCACATATGGAAGGAATGCCCTCTTATTGCCCCATTCTGGAGGGTCGTCTCCAACCCTATTCGGGATCTCACTAATGTGTCTAATGTGTTGTCCACACAGATGGCTCTATTCGGACTAGCAATTTCAACCTGGCTGTCAAAATACCACTCTGTGGTAACCCATATCCTAATTGCTGCATGTCTCTCCATCACCCACCTCTGGAAACAACCATCTGCATCCACTCTAGGTTTGACTATTGACATACTTATTAACCACATGTGCATGGAATACCTCTTTACTAAAATTTATCTCAAACTAAACACATTTCAGGACCAATTGCAATATTGGCAATCGGACCCCAGAGCAACATCTTGCTCTTAGCTCTCATATAGACAACGGCACATGTCAGGTCCTTCCATTCAACACTGACTCTCTCGTGAAATATACATCTTATTCTCTCCCCCCTGGACCGAGTCGGGCCATCTGGGAATGATTCATCCAATAACACCATATTGATATATGCCCCTTTATCTGAACGTACAGTACTTCCCCCCTGCCCCCCTTTTTTCTACCCTTCTTCCCCCCTGTACCCCCCATGACACCCCCTTCCCCACCTCCTTCAAAACGTGTAATCCTGCATTGTATGCTCATTCATCCCGTATTCACATTATTTCACATTGCTCTGTTTACTATTCAGTTGTTTTCATTTCTGTAACGATATTGGAGCGGGCCTTCCCCGTTCTAGATGACAATATGTCTTCTCTTTGTGAATTGTACACCATTTTCTCATATATTTCAATAAAAATATTGAAAAATAAAAACAAAAAAAACTTTAGACGTGAAATATACAGAGAGCTATTTTGCCATTATACATATCACTAAATAACTTACAGTGTTGTCACTTACCTGACCAGACTTTGCATTTTCACATACAAATGTGTCATAATGTTGAGCAAACTGTGGTGCATGGTCATTAATGTCCAGTATTTTAATATAGGCTTGTACATTTCTACTGAGTCTGGGATTTTCTGCAAAATAAATAAACCAAGACAACAAGTAATTTATACAAAAAAAAAAATTATATATATATATATATATATATATATATATATATATATATATATATATATATATATATATATATATATATATATATATATATATATATATATATTATACAGCATATTTATTAAATTTGAGATGAGGTTAGCTACAATAATAAGTCCTCTCTAAATATCTAAGGCATATGTTTTCCAGTTAATACATACAGTATATAATATATGTATTTGTTTCTTAAAAGCCATACAAAAGTACCCCCCCCTGAAATGTGCTATAAATATGTTACATCTTCAGCAACAACTTGTTTTGGAACGTTAGACTGAGAAAGGATTAGAACCATTGTTGGTTTTTATTGCTATTTGAGGTTCAATTGGAGAGATTTCCAAAAACGTACAATCAAAATGAAAATTATTTCTTTAGAGAGGAATTGAGGGAGTTCAACCACCCAGGCAGATTTATAAATTAATTCCCTAATTTGCTACAAAAAAACATTATGTTAAAATTAATACCTGTGTTGTTGTTTGGGATTTCCCTATAATCCCTGTCTGGTTAAACTGTAACAGTAAGTGAGGGGAACTCTCTCTAATAGAGTTCCAGATATTAGTAAAACTCTCAAGGGTCCTAATTCTTACCCAATCTAAATTTACTGAATGGCTGGACAAATGCTTTAAGCATCTCCTAGAAATGTTTACATTTGCCTTAAACTGTAGTGACTTGCTCTTACATAGTAATAGTTACATAGTAGGTGAGGTTGAAAAAAGACACAAGTCCATCAAGTCCAACCTATGTGTGTGATTATGTGTCAGTATTTCATTACATATCCCTGTATGTTGCGGTCATTCAGGTGATTATCTAATAGTTTCTTGAAGCTATCAATGCTCCCCGCTGAGACCACCGCCTGTGGAAGGGAATTCCACATCCTTGCCACTCTTACAGTAAAGAACCCTCTACGTAGTTTAAGGTTAAACTTCTTTTCTTCTAATTGTAATGAGTGGCCACGAGTCTTATTAAACTCTCTTCTGCGAAAAAGTTTTATCCCTATTGTGGGGTCACCAGTACAGTATTTGTAAATTGAAATCATATCCCCTCTCAAGAATAAGTTCAGTGCTCGCAACCTTTCCTCATAACTAAGATCCTCCAGACCCTTTATTAGCTTTGTTGCCCTTCTTTGTACTCGCTCCATTTCCAGTACATCCCTCCTGAGGACTGGTGCCCAGAACTGGAAAGCATACTCCAGGTGCGGCCGGACCAGAGTCTTGTAGAGCGGGAGAATTATCGTTTTATCTCTGGAGTTGATCCCCCTTTTAATGCATGCCAATATTCTGTTTGCTTTATTAGCAGCAGCTTGGCATTGCATGCCATTGCTGAGCCTATCATCTACTAGGACCCCCAGGTCCTTTTCCATCCTAGATTCCCCCAGAGGTTCTCCCCCCAGTGTATAGATTGCATTCATATTTTTGCCACCCAAATGCATTATTTTACATTTTTCTACATTGAACCTCATTTGCCATGTAGTCGCCCACCCCAATTAATCTCTCTCCCTGACCAATGGTGATTTTCTGCACTGAATTTCTACAGGTTCCTTTCTTACTATCACGGATTGCTGTCACTAAATACATAGTTATTGGTCCATTCTATAGAATTTTGGGAAAATCTATTTGCTCCTCACTCTTACCCCTAGTTTATTTAGTTTCTTTTTTAAAGTTCTATGTTTTTATGGGTTTCTAGAAAAGTAATATGTAATTTTTTTTTTTTTTTACAAAGGTGCTCTTGGGGTCAGCTGTCGTGAAAGGGTTGCTCTTTTGTTTATTATCGTTGCTATTCTCTACATGCTTAAGTAAAAAGGAACATTTTAGTCGCATAGTTTATAAGTTAGGTTTTCTGAAAAGATTTTAAATGACTCAGTTATTTTTTTTTTTACTTCAATAACAATTTTCTAAACAGAACAAAGATGTCAAAGTTAAAAACATTTCAAAATGAGAATGATGTATAATTGGAGCACTTTGTTCTGAAATAGATTTCTGATAATATAATGCAATCAATTCACACAATTTTATTTATTACTGTAGGAAAAAATGTATATTAAGTAATGGGATGGTAAGTTTCTAAGATTTGCTGTCTATTAAGCTGCAAAAGTAGGACAAAAAGTACCCAGGATATTGCCTAAAGAACCAATTAATAATTTAGAGAGTATTGCATTTTTTACTTAACTTAATTTTTCATATATAGAGAATATATTTTATATTAAGAATATAAATAAAAAACAAAAACAACAACAAAAAGATATCAAGAACTATGCTTTACCTAAAAAAAGGAAACAGTGAGAATATAACATTTTATTGTACACTTTTTGTGCATTTTAATAGTTTAGAGATAAAGAACATTGTTTTTGAAATGTAACCATTGCAATCAGCTGAATATTTCATTTAACATGGTAAATAATTAATTTGATGAAACATTAAAAATAAATTATGTTATGTAACAATTTCAAAAAGACTTGGTTTGTGAACCATTATTAACTCACTTGTTTCAGTTGCAACTATTGTGATGTTCTGCCATGGTGTTGATTCACGGTCAAGTGGTTTAGCAAGAATTAAGGAACCATTGCCTGAGTGTATATTGAATATTCTCTCCAAGTCTGTGTTACGGTCAATGCTATACCTGTAAGTAGGGTGCTGAATCATTACTATAATAAACAAAAATGATCTTATGACAAATATTAGACAACATAATGTTTTCTTATTTATTGTCCCCAAACAATTGTGGGTCAAAATTCTATTAGTAGTTCTAGTTCTTGTATTTAATAGAGATGACAAAACTTCTTACAATAATCTTTGAATTAACACCCCTATGGTCATGAACTCACCAGATAAATGGTAATAGTAAGCCTGTATGATGATCCGTTCATGGAGCAGCAAAAACAGGTCCTTCCATCTATGTGTCACTCATGACAAGGAAACACATATACATAGCGTAAATTCCATAAAACCCAAAATGTATTCAATCAATTTTCCCCCTTACAAGTTGCACTCACAAGAAAAGTATTTCAAACAAGAGTTACAATATAAGCAGTCATGTCACATTTGTTTTTTTTGCTCTCACTACCTGATAGATCACTCTCATGGCAGTGTACCCAGGTTGAGCTTGACCATTGATAGACTGACTGGATAGCTGTGTAGTCACGCCCTGACATACGTTTCATTATTTCTTCATCAGAGGCCATGGCAACACAGCACAGCTCATCCAATATATACTCATACGGGACCCAATCCTCCATCACACAGCAAAGTCTATTCTACATTTAGAAAGATTGTCAATAGTATATGCGTGTGGGTGGGGAATTAACTCATAACATCCATCGCATCACTGAGTACATCATACATTATAAAAACAGAGGTACCTAAGCCTAAACATATCCCATAACATAAACAATTAGCAAATGCTCAGTTTCCTAATGATATATTACCATTTCACGAGTGTGCACAATTTTAAAGCATGACATGTTAGGTATCTATTTACTCAGGGTAACATCATCTTTCACATTATACAAAAAAATTGGGCTAACTTTTGTTTTTTGTTTTTTTTTTTCAATTCATTAATGTGCATTTTTTCCATGCTAATCCATGAGAAAGCAATAGATAGAAATAGAAAATAGAAATGGTGAAATGAATAAATGAAGGCTGACAAGAAGGACAGGAATTTGGTTAAAAGAGAAGTCTCTTCCTATGGGAGCACTGGATGAAGAGCAGGAGCCAGGAGCGCCGGCAGGGACCCAGAAGAGTAGGATCAAGGGCTGCTTTGTGCAATACTATTAAGTATGACATGTTTTTATTTTTGTCAAAAAAAATGTAACTTTAGAAACACTTTAATGTTTTGTGTCCATTTTGAAGAAAACATTCTTTAAGTGTCTAGACTGTGTACCTGATGTATTGCACTGTTATTTTTCAGGGAAAGAACACTTTAAAGTGTATGTCAAGCCAGAAGCTTTTTTTTTCAGTTTTGGATAGAGAGAATTGAATTGCTTTCTGTGTCAGTGACAATGGTTACACCTGACAGGAGGTGAAGGAAAATCAGCAGCAGAGACAAAGGCAGAGAAAAAAATCTGGGAGGGGGGTTTAGCCTTCGCCAACCTTACTAAAAAACATTATTTTTGTCAGTGTTGCTGTTGGTGAGCTCCTCATACTACCTCTTAGTTTAACAAAAAGATGGAACTGTCCCTAATAAAGCCCTGGTTAGCAAAAAAAAACCCCAGCAAGTATTCAGACTTTTGCCTGGACATAAACTTTACATTATATTTGGTTACAAATTACATGTAGATCAGAACAAATAGGTATAATAGTAGTAGCAGTGTATAATAGTAGTGCATAAATGTGTAGTACAAATATATTACACATGCTTCTGTTGTTTTATATGTTATCTGTGATACATATATTTTCACTCACCCACTCCAGTTTTGAATGATACACAATAATTGTACAATAATAGTACAATTTTACAATAAATTGTCTTAAAGCAACACATGAACAGAAGCTCTACCTGCAGTCAGGTTCTTTAGTAGTATGTTACATGTTATACTCTGAAAATGTGTGTAACATGTAACATGTTACTAAAGGTGAGCTTAGCCATTACATACAAAATCAGTCCATACAATATTACAAAATGTCATTCTCTTCGGTTGCTTCTTTTGTGTTTTAAAACCAAAATGAGGCTCAAAGGCCACAGCAGAATCAAAAGTGAAATTTTTCATTTTTCACAGCTAATTTGGAAGGGTGTATTCATTGGGCACAACATTTGTACAACGTATTGCATTATTCATAATTTTCTGAATGTTATCATGTTAAAAAATTATCATCTGTGTTGATTAGAGCTATGATAAATCATGGTACATTACAGTCACATTGTATATAATGGCTGCTCTCGTTTATTATGGTTTTGGTGTATTTTCAGACTTGCAGTGTCCACTCCAAGCTGGCACTAATTCTTACTACTTCTCAGGGCTTTATACTGTATTTAGAAACATTATCATTGTCATAGGCACAGAATAGCAGGAGTTATGCAGGATTAGTTCTAGGGTCTGTTATTAATCAAGGGTCAGTTAAGGAGTCTAACTCATAATTAAGCAGTTCAGCTCGTGCATCTGTATACCCCTTATGGACCAGACCAATTTTTACATTTTGGCTAATAGACTATTAATTCAGGGATAATTTTATCACTATTTAACCAGTTTTTGTATAGGTCGGGTGGGACCTCTCTAGTTCAAGTGGACGTCATGTAGCATTCTCCCTGCAATTCACCTCACACACACCTCTCGGGCTACGCTACAGTGCAATCTGCCATCTGCTGTGTCCACCAGACACAGAGGATGACAGATCTGTGTACTGGCTTGCTGCTGGTAACATGTGATCGCTTTGACCAATCACAACAGATCACATGACAATTGTACACAATAGATTGCTTCCATTCATGCCATTCATTGTGTACTATTGTGTTGATCTCTGGGATTACTCACAGTGATCACATGGTACGGACAGGGCCAACCACAGCCCTTCTGTACCATGTGATTAGCTGTGACCAATGACAGCTAATCACAATCGTAAACACTGAATGGATTAATTTCATTCCGTAAAAATGGTTGTTTATAAAAGTGATATTCGCTGTTCAAAAAAAAAATCCTGATCACCCCCCCCAGAGTATTACAGTGTTACTATGGTAACACCGGGGTTCATTTACTAAAACTGGTTAGTGAAAAATGTGTTGCAGCTGTGCATGGTAGTCAATCCGTTTCTAACTTCAGCTTGTTCATTTAGGCTTTGACAGAGAAAAAATGGAACCTGGTATCTAGGCAGAGCTGAAATAGGTTTTGCACTCTCCAATTTTAGTAAATAAACCTCAGTGTTTCCATAGTAACACTGTACTACTCTGTGGAGGTGATCTGGATTGCCCACAGTATGCAAAAAACTTTGTAAAAAAAAGTCTATTTAAAAAATGTAAAACATGTCACCAGTCAGTGTCCCCGATTACAACCACACCAATTATATGATAATGCTGTAGTGCACTGGTGACAGTATGTAAAAAACCCCCCACAGGCTTAGATATCCACTTAAGAACCCATCCATGTGTCCTAATGCAGCATGCACACCCTCAAGCACCTCTACCTGTCTCTTGAACCACCCGGGATATCCCGCACAAGGAGAGAGAAGCAGCAGCTCCAAAAACTGTCAGGATTCTTAGCTCCAGTCCAAAAATAGCTACAACAAAATGGTGGCAGGAGCCATTATCCTGCGGCCGAGGGCGGACCTCTAACAGCGGCTTCCTTCATATTTCCTCAGGCTGATGCAGAGATAGAGGAGGACACAGGGCTTGCAGAACCAGGGTTTTCTACATCCCCTGACACCTGCAGCCCTGCTAAGTCTCATTCAAGTTGAGAATCTGACATAGATGTGATGGAGAGCCCCTGCATGAAGGTATGAGACCCCTCCATATCACCAGGCACTGTGACCCCTGACCCTATTGCCTCCTATTCCATAGTGGCACAACCAATGTATGTCAGACATAGTCATGAAAGACATGCTCCTATCCCTCCTTCCTCATCAGCTTCCTGAAAGCTGATATGTTCGCTTGCATTAAGAAATATGCAGAGGATGTTCAAGATCTGGAAAATGGGGTGAATCACTTAGAGGAGGCCATGGGTACATGCGCAAACTCTTATAATGATATGGTTGAGGTCCACTCTGCCCACACAGAGGAAATTGCATGGCTGAAGTCTAAAGTTGTGGACCTGGAAGATTGCTCAAGGCACAACAACCTAAAGATTAGAGGTGTTCCTGAGTCCATGCAGCCATCACAGTTTCCCCACTATGTACGGGACCTCTTCCAAGCAGTAGCACCATAACTGTCACCGGGCGACCTCACGATTAACAGGATGCACAGGATCTCTAACCCATCATTCCTCCCAGAAAAGTTTTCACGAGACGTCCTCCTCAAAATGCACTACTTTCAAGTGAAAGAAACGGTTCTCCTGGCACTCTTTAAAAAAAATGCAACTCCCAGATTGTGCCGCTTCTATAATTGTTCTTCTGGACCTTGCCGTACATACCCTGCAAAGGCGTAAAAATCTGATTTCTTTAACCAAGGCCTTATGCAGCCATGATATAGGTTATCAGTGGAAATACCCTGCCATTTTAAATATATCCCATGATGGCTCCACTGCCTTCATCACCACTATCCAAGATGGGCTGTGACTTCTCAAGGAATGGAAAATAGTACCAGAAAATCTGCCTGATTCTGCACAATCAAATCCACAAACCAGGCCATCCTGGGACTGGAGCAAGACATCATACAAGTGCAATGACAAAAGAAAAAATCCAAGATGGACAATCATACTTGATAGACTACTCCACTGCCGTAAATCATGAGTAGCAGACACTCCTCTTTTGCTTTGCTTTAAGAAGTTAAATTCTTTCTTCCCTCCATTTGATACGCAGCATAGCTGCACCAAGTTCTTTGATGAACCCTTTTTTTACCCATACATGGATCAGAAAGTCTATATCGGCTACATCCCAATGACTTTTACTACATAAATCCTCACATTTTTCTCATTATGCATGGCACCGCATTCACCGAATTACGCAGGCAGCATCTTACAGCTTGCAAACACCTCACAAGCAAGTTCTAAGAATGACACATGTGTTTCCATCTATTACAATCCTAGTTATTTCTTGTTTCAATTCACTTCGACCATGGAAGGAAATCAACAACATCATGCTTCACTACCATTCACATGTTATTTAAACTCTTATCCATAAATCCCTGAGATCTGAACCATCCGGCTAAAAGATTTTCCCTATGGAAAGAAGCCAGCAAGTCAAACGCTGATGTGGTAATCGTACAAGAGACTCATCTGAAAGCTTCAGCCGCTCCGAAATGCCAGAATAAAGACTTCCCCCTATATCTTTTCAGAGGAATGTTCCTCTAAAAAAATAGGGGTTCTAATCGCTATTAAGAACTCTTTTTCATTAGAACTACAATCCTCCATAATCAACACTGAATGTCAGTGTGTTTTACTGGTATGTTTTATTAATGAATGGTTATATACAATTGTGGGTGTCTGTGCTCCAAATTTGAGACATGGCTCCTTTTATCATACTCTATTTAAGTGTATTGCCAAAAACAAACAAGGTAATCTCATTGTATGTGGGTATATGACACTAGACACTAAATTGAATGCCACCTCTAGCAGGAGGGCCAGACCATTCTCCCTGGCCAACTTCATGCTTAGGGAGGATGTTTACGATGTGTGGAGATGCTTACACACATCAGATATAGATTACACGTATTACTCACTCAGATTCAAATAATACTCTAGAATTGATTTATTCTTGGTGGACAAATGGTTACTGCAACATGTCTCCTGCTCTGACATAGCGGATATTACTTGGTCTGACTATGCGGCTGTTTCAATCATGGTCTTGGAGCGGGTCCCCTGTCACCCAAATATGATATGGCGCTGCAACACTAAACTGATCAATGACCCCACCTCCAAGGATATAATCAATTGACATCTAGAAAAATACTTCACCTTTAATGATGTACCAGATGTTGACATATTTAATCTGTGGGGTAATGATCCAATTTGGAGCTAGGGCAAAAAACCAACCTTCAACGCGTAACGTCAGAACTACGAGACCTAGAATGACTAAATTAAGCCAACCCAGACCCTTCAAATGCTCTCAAACTACGCATGGAGCTTCACTCTATACTTCAAGACCACCATAATTTTATGCTTAAACAGCTTAGATTGAAATACTTTTCCTCCCACAACAGGGCTGCGAAATTTCATGCAACTAGACTCAAAACCCAGAGGGACAAAGCTAAAATTCCATTTCTATACCATCCTTCCACAATACAGAAACTGTCTAACCCCAAACAAATAGTGGGCACGTTTGCAGACTGTTATGGGTCATTATACAACTTAAAGGATGACTCCGCCACTCCACATCCCACAACAGACACAATCTCCTCCTTCCTGGAGACCCTAAACTTACCCTTGGTGTTCTCTTCAGACTCAAAGGACTTAAACTGACCCTTCTCCAATTCTGAAATACTTAAAGTAATTTGTTCCTTACCGAACGGAAAATCACCTGGTCCGGGCGGTCTCCCCTGTGAATATTACCAGACCTTTGGCTCCAAGTTAGTCCCATACTTAGCTGCTGTAGTGAACAAAGACATTAACAAAGCAGCCTTCCCCCCTGAGATGTTAAAAATGAATATCATTACACTCCCTAAACCAGGACAAGATCTTGACTGTCCTGCCAATTTCAGACCTATATCACTGCCAATGTAGATGTCAAACTATACGTCAAGCACCTAGCACAAAGACTGAAAGGGATACTACCCAAACTGATACAATCAGACCAAACCGGGTATGTACCTGACATCTGATGCCACCAGACGGGTTATTGACATTGTTCATGCTGCTGGGCGCAGGCAAAGGCCTTCTCTGCTGCTCTCAATTGATGAGGAGAAGGCGTTTGGCTGAGTGCATTGGGCCTATATGTTGCTTGTGCTACACAGGTTTGGTTTTCAGGGGACAATTTTATCTGCATTGTACTCTTCTCCTTCGACCCAGGTATATACGGAGGGTATGCTGTCTAAATCATTTTCAATTTCAAATGGAAAAAAACAAGGATGTCCACTTTTGCCAACAATCTTAATTCTGCTGATTGAACGACTGGCAGAAACATCCGCTCAGATCTACAGGTCACAGGATTCCTTTTTCGTGACAAACACAAGTTGCACTGTCTTGGGTGGGAAGACTAGCGGCTTACAAAATGATGGTACTTCCTCAAATCCTCTACCTATTTAGGACACTGCACATCCCCCTAAAACAGATATTTTTAAAAGCTTTGACTTCTCAAATGAGAAACTTTATATGGCATGGAAAAAGTACTAGATGCTCCCATACATCTCTAACGAAGCATAGATCAGTAGGGGGTATGGGTATGATAGACCTACACGACTATCGCATAGCTGTACATGCAGACCACTTAAAACATTGGTTCATTCATTCTGCTGAACCACTATAGATAGTCATTGAAGGGGCTCTGAATATGACTCCCAGGCTATGCTCCATACTATACACTGATATGTGGAAACCACTGAAACTGAACCCTCTACCACCTTCAACAACTGCATTCTTGCTAGCATGATGAGCAGTTACACAGTTAACACCAAGCTCCACCCGACACTGCAGAGTTGACATACTGATCACTACTCTAACACACCTCATCCTTGACCTGAAAATTAAGGATTTGGGCAAAAAGGGGCTGTTTTGGTTAAATTACCTTATGCCAAATGGGGCTCTCACCACACCAGAGAATATTATTAATAAGTTCAAACTCCCTCACTTTTCACTCTAAGCCATATATATAACTTTATATTCATGTGCCCTCCCCCATCATTTAGGGTTCAATATAATGTCTGGTAATACTACACTAACCCCCTCGAATAAAAAAAAGGCACATTATTTCACACTGTGTAAACCACTGGGAACTGGCACTGAAACTATTACATCGCTGGTACCTCACCCCTTATACTGTAGACTGGCAAAAATTCATGAAACAAGCTCTCCAGTATGCTGGCACGGAACCCTTATGCATATTTTCTGGTCATGTAATAACATTTGCAGTTTCTGGCAGAAAACCTTCCAACTGATTTCAGAGGTGACAGGTATTATCACCCCTATGAACTCGGCATTAGCCCTACTCAATCTAGGCATTGAGCAATTCCCCAACCAATTCCGAGGAATAGTTGCCAATTTACTACTATCAGTCAAATTAATTCTCTCCAGCTATTGGAAACAAGTCCTAGCTTCTAATCCATCAGAGGTTGTAAATGTTAGCCATACCCAAAAACACTATTTGTATGAAAAGTCCATGACTCCATATTCAAGATCCTTCCGTGCACTTGAACTCATCTGGGGACCATGGGCCTCCTGGTATCCACCTTTAGGTTCCAGGATGCCCAAATATCCATTCTATGCCTTTCCTTACCTCTTTGTTATGCAATCATAATACTACTGATGTTGTTTACTTAAATAAGTACCTTGTACTTGTACTTGCTTAAATTACTCTATTTCAATATGTTTCACCTCTAAACTGCCATGTTGATTGAGCTAAACTTTGTCCATTGTTTCAAGTCTTATTAAGTGGATGTGTTCATGAAATGTGAACGACTGTGTTTTCTTGAAAAAAAATCTATAAAAAAATGATAAATAAAATTTATTTAATTTCTTCATTTACAAAAAAAGTTGTGACAAAAAATGACAACTTTAAAAAACTTTTT
The DNA here is from genome assembly GCA_037952925.1 of Lithobates clamitans. NCBI lineage: Eukaryota > Metazoa > Chordata > Amphibia > Anura > Ranidae > Lithobates > Lithobates clamitans. The sequence goes on from JBBGZY010000288.1 coordinate 4,522,018, forward strand.
TTTTTTTTTTTTTAACAATAAATGTTTATTAGGTAATTTTGTAAGAAACAGAAAAAAACACTTTGTATCAAGTATAAAATAGCATATTTAGAAAAAAAACAGAAAATGATAATAAACAGAATGCTTAAAGGAGAAGTCCAGCCTGAGCTTGTTTGACTGGGCTTCTCCTATGGGTCACAGGAGTGCAATTCGTTTTGCACTCCTGTGACCCATTTTCAGCTGACTTTACTGGAATCGTCCAGGCACCACGTCATCACAACAATAAAGTCTGGATCTGCCAGGTGCCTGGACTGATACCTGTCTCTGCCTCTCAGTGAGCCACTGAGAGACTGAGACGGCCGCTCCCTGCCCCTCCAAAGCTCAGCGCTCCAATGAGCGTGGAGGAGCAGAGAGGATAGCTGCTGACTGACAAGCAGCAGCTCTCCGCTCAGGGAGCTAAGAGAATCAAGCCATTGGTGGTGTTCGATGGTTTGGTTCTCAGTGCAGAGACGCCAGGGGACACACGCAGCATCGGTCTGATGCTGCATCCATCTAGGTAAGTATGATGGGTTAAAAAAAACATACTTCTCTTTTAAAGTACTTTGCCAATTAATACATGATAGAATATGCTGCACTAATTTGTATGTGAGTTGCGTGTAATAAACGAGTATACTAATCAAAGGGTTGTGTATACACACTATACAACTGACACCAGTGTAATTTACTTATTATAAGGCTTCTCACAATCAAATTAAGTGTGAGTAGAAGAAAGTAAAAAAAAAAAAAAAAAAATGGTCATTACCACCATCATCACCAAAAGGTTAGCTTTAAAAAACTTGCCATGCCTCTTACTAAATACCTTGGACTGTCTACTTTACAAAAAGGGTCACTTGGGGGTCATTTGTACTGTCCTGGCATTTTTGGGCCTCAAGAAATGAGATAGGCCATCAGTTCATCAGGATTGATTGATTTTCAGATATACAGTATATACCAAAGTTTGTGGACTCTACAACTGTCTTACAGACTAAATAATAAACACTGATTTGGGTTATTTTCACCAAAGAAATGTAGCAATATACATTTTGGCCTATATTTATGAAGAACAATTATTTATTTGCAAACTTTTATAACAGAAACAAAGAAAAATAGGGGTGTTTTTTCCGGTTATTTATTAAATAAATAAAACAGTAAAACTTAAATACCACCAAAAGAAAGCTCTATTTGTGTGAAAAAAAAATTCATATGGGTACAATGTGCATGACCATGCAATTGTCATTCAGTGCTGTAAGCTGAAAATGTTCCTACATTACAAGACCTCTCACATGCACAATCCTCCTTGATGGACAAACTAGTGAAATGCACAAGGCGGAGATACATTCTCAGACAGAAAGTGTTCTACGTACACAGTAACAAAAGTGGGAGATTGCTAGCCCGCACGATACAGGCAGCTAAAACCTCATCAATAATTCACCATCTCTACAATGATCAAGGTACACTTCTCTCCAAAAACGAAGACATAGCCACACACTTCGAAAAGCAGACAAGGACCCTTCACAAGCATCTAATTATAGACCCATTTCACTGCTCAATGTGGATATTAAATTTATGCAAAGATAATAGCAAACAGACTATTACCCCCCATCCCTGACCTTATTTCATTGGACCAAGTAGGCTTTATCTCGGGTAAAGAGGCCAGGAACAATACCATTCACACCCTGAACATCCACCACTGGCTCACCTCGTCGGACACTAAGAGATTCCTTTTATCACTTGACGCTGAGAAGACATTCGACAAGGTGGCCTGGGATTACAGTTTTAAAGGGCATTGGCCTGTTACCCCGCATGTTTGCACACATCAACGCTCTATACACTAACCCCTCATCAAGGGTTAAAGTAAATGACCTCCTGTCGAACGCTTTGCTAATAAGCAATGGAACTTGCCAAAGATGCCCACTATCCCCCTGATCTTTATCCTGACTTTAGAACCCCTTTTAAATAGACTACATGCCAATACAGACATTCAAGGAATTTCTATCATACACAGATAATGTAAGGTATCTTATTATCACCTTGAACGTCTCTGCCCAGCCTCCTGAATGATATCAAACACTTCGGTGTGTTATCTAACCTCAAATTCAACTATCCCAAATCCCATGCCTTGAACATTTCCCTTTCCCCGCAAGACGTAATCCACTGCCAAGATTGATTCCCTTTTCAATGGAAAGGAGATGCTATTACTTATCTTAGCATTCGAATCACCAGACGAATAGCAGACCTTTATGCCCATAACTTCTTACGTACCCTGTCCAAAATTCAGACAGATCTAAAAAACTGGCCATTCTCAATATTTCATGGTTTGGGCGCTTGGCCCTTATAAACATGATAATCCTTCCCCCTTCTCTATCTTATGCAGACAATCCCAATCAATTTACCCCCTCCTTTTTCTTGTCGTATAAAAAAGATTGTACAACCTTTATTTGGAAAAACAACTCCCCGCGCATTAAATATACTCACTTGACATGCACCAAAACTAAGGGTGGGATCGCCTTACCAGACCTCCATAAATGCTATCTGGCATGCCATTTACTAGAGTAGTAGACTGGAAAACCCATAAACTGGGGAAGACTTGGGTCACGCTGGAAAGCTCCTTCATGCATAAACCATTACACATTCTTCCTTGGCTTTCACCAAATTATTGGCCCCAATCCATTAAGACACATCCATTTATCTATTCCTCATTGCTAGCTTTTACTACAGCTGTAAATTCTTACCACATATCCTCACAACCAGGGCCATTGACCTCTCTAAAAGGGAAAACCCAGACTTCCCCCCAGGAGAGCCGAATACATTCTTAATACAAGAATGGCCACATGATGACATCCAAACATGCCATTTTTTTCACAAAGGCTGGTTATGCTCATATGAAAATCTGATGTCCATATCCCGCACAAAGAGATTCACCTTTTGGTCTTACAGACAGGTGAGACACTTTTTTACCTCCAAATATTCAACTGACATATGGTCAAGACAACTTACACTATTTGAAATTCTTTACTCCCATACGACGCCACAAAGACACCTAATATCTCTTATTTACTCTCTCCTCCAAGACAACCCCCATCCCTCACAGACAGAGACCGCACAACTATCCTGGGGCAAAGACCTACAAATAACTTTTACTGATGATGAATGGGAAACCATTGACACACATGCCCACAAGGGATCATTGAACATAGCAATACAAGAGAATGGCTACAAAATAGTCACAAAATGGTACAGAACACTGACCTGCCTACACAAATTCTCACCCTCAATTCCAAACATCTGCTGGAGGTGCAATAGGGATGAAGGATCCATGATCCACATATGGTGGGAGTGCTTAGTGCTTCAACCATTCTGGAAAGAGGTACACTCCATAATAACATGAGTCACTACCTACACCCTGGATTATAATCCAGCTCAGTACCTCCTCCATCATACAACCCTGCCTAAACAATCCTATTATAAATCACTGGCCATGCATATGGTTAATGCAGCCAGATTATGCATTCCTGTACACTGGCGATCAACCAACTTCCCAACTATCAGGGAATGGTTGACTAGGATTGCAAAGATAGAGGAGATGGAAGAGTTGATTTACACCTCACAAGACCGCATACAGAAATTCACCACTATCTGGGCATGCTGGACACAATTCAAGACTACAGAATGCTACAAGCCCTACTTCCCGATGTGAAACTCCCTTCCCTGACTTAGAACCAATCCGGTCACACCTTGACCGAAACCTGGAGATCTGAGATGATGAGCTGCCCTCTGCTTCCCGTCCCTTTTTTTTCTTTTTCTCCCCCACCCCCGCTTTTCCTCACATGTAATCCCTCCCCCTTCTATCCCTCTAATTCCCCCCCATCACCTAGCTCCCCTTTTCTACCTACCCCTACCCCCCATACTGTCTCTATGCTACTTTATCGAAATAACCGGCAGAATATGCTCTAATCTCACGCTAGAGACACATGAACCTTACCCCATCTTATCTACAAGTACAATGCTCTTCTCTATACCATGATTGGACCTGTTGATATTGGTCCACATGGATGACAATCAATTAGAACAATACTTGTCTCAATTAGGATGTCTCACCGCAGGATGCATAAATGTTGTTTCTTTGTATAGTGATTATACTCTTTTTGATTTACTTATGCTTATCATTCCCTACAACTCCGTTTTCCACGACCCAGATTGTAACAACATTCTCTGTATTGCTAATGTATAACAATGTCATGGATGAGCCTTTCAAGGATTTGTTCAATGTTTTGTACATGCAATTTTATTCTCTTTCAATAAAAACCTTTTGTGGAAAAAAAAACAAAATGTTCCTGGGCATGAAAGGGGCGAAAGCTCCCCGTATTGAAGTGGTTAAGTAAACAAATGATTACATATTATTTTTAATACAAACAAGGCTTTCTCTTGGCAATATTGTTTTGAAAAAAAATATTTTATTTTTTATGCAGTCTATAGACAAAAGTTATAACAGAATGAACCAAATGCATATGAACAGTGTTAGTTTTAACTTACTTACAGATTCTGAATGCAAGATATATGTCCTAAAAAATACTGCAACAAAACTTTTTTAAGATGCATCACTTACCTTGGGCTCTTCTGCCCTTGCCACCACTGCCCTAGCTACTATTACTAGCAATTACCAGCTGTCATAATGACATTTTTTTTAAATAAAATGTATTGCTATTTAACCCCTTATTAACACCTAGCCAACCTTAATCAGTCAGAATTAACTCCTTCCTCTCTTCCCTCAGCTATTTTTTGTTTATAATTTCTATTATGTGTTTAATTTTTATTTTTTGATTTTCTTTATTTTGTTTGTTATAACAAGATAATGTGCAAAATGTATAAAAAATATATAAATAATCAAAATAAAATAAAATGGTTTGCAAATAACTTACTTTGTATCAGAAACATTATTTTAGTATCATATAAACTAGCATTTAAATAAAGTTAGATTGAGGGGTAATCGAAGCTGCACCATATCCCTGTTAACCAGCCAATAGAAGGAGCTTATATTAAATTGTGGGACTTTTAAGGTGCCAGTTCTATAATAATGTCTTTGGTTCTGGATGGTGAATACTTGGGGCACCTGGATCCATTGGAAATATGTGGCCTTCCTCCATGCATATAGGGTAGTTCTGTTAGTGGCCCATACAGATACACAGGGCACTGGTGAGAGTTCATTGGGGGACTTTTGTCACTTGCATTAATTATTTCTCGCAGTGTTTTCTTTTCGGTTGGTGCCATTTGGTGGTCTGTGATGCAGGTATGTGTTTTGTGTTGGGATGACCGAAGTTTCCCTATCCCGTGAATGTGTTCATTGCCTTTGGCCCCCAGGGGCTGCTGCCTTGTCATAATAACCTTCTTCAGGTTGACTAGGTCCTCTGTATCCTTTTGGTGCATAGTGACCTCCACCCGCTAGGTAATGCTTAGATGTAGTTTCAGTTATGTTTGCCCGCCCTCCCTCTTTTCCCACTGGGCTGTTCCAGTCTGACGTGGGTGAGGGGTATGCCAGAGCACACTTTAAAAGCAGCAGCAGTTCCAAAGTGAGTGCATTGACTTTACAGTTGCTTGTTGGTTATTTTAAGCTGCTTTGCATTATTATGTGTGACACAGTATAGCTTTTGGCTAATTTAATCCTAATTCCCATTTCCAATAATTATTGGCAATATTGGCAGGACTGCAGCACTGCATGGTGGTTTGGCTTTGTACTTCTCCTGGAAAGCACTGTTCCTCTGCCTTATGTCAGGAATTAATGAAAGTGGTTTCTCATTGCTTTATATGTGAGTGCATTTCAATTAATTATTAATAAAACTATTTTAAGATATTAACACTGTGGTCCTTTTTCTGCTTCTTTTAATCTTATTACTGGGAGTCTCTCCCTGGATGGTTTACCCAGCTGGATAATTACTGAAGCTGTTCCTTGTGAGCCTAATGAAGTTATGCTGGTAATACATGTTGGCTTTAGCAGACTGGAGAGTTGCCATTTATGTGTCGATTACTAAGTACCTTGCTGGACCCCGGTATAAAAAAGATGTGCGTTTTGACATTTGCAATGAGGGTCAAATATTAAGTTGAGTGTTTACCCTCAAGGATATGGTGACATCTATTCACCTGGAGTGCACCATTACACAGAGTTTTGGATATATTGGACTTCACATATTGCACATGTAGCTAGGGTTGCCACCTTTTCTTCAAGTCAAACCAGAACACTTTCACGGCGCACGTCAATTTTTTTGTAGTACAAGCTATAGGATTGTAAAATACCTGGGACACCTTTTGGGTTACCCAAAGAGAGTAGTAATGAGGTGTGCTACGGTGAACAGTGGCTGTGGCCAAATTGCATTAACAGTGGGGGGGGGACTTAAAGGGGCATGGTTAAATAAAACAAAAGCATTTGTGTACCCATAAAATATGATTTGATTAAAAGAAATGTCAGCTAAAATATGAAACAAGCCTACCTTAAAAGTGGACACTGTCAGCCAGTAGAGCAGTGGATGGTGTCAGAAGATCAGTGGATGGTGTCAGTAGAGCAGTGGATGGTGTCAGTAGAGCAGTGGATGGTGTCAATAGGGCAGTGGATGGCATCAGTAGGGCAGAGGATGGTGTCAGTAGAGCAGTGGACAGGGTCAGTAGGGCAGAGGATGGTGTCAGTAGAGCAGAGGATGGCATTAGTAGGGCAGAGGACGGTGTCAGTAGGGCAGTGGATGGTGTCAGTAGGGCAGTGGATGGTGTCAGTAGAGCAGTGGACAGTGTCAGTAGGGCAGTGGATGGCATCACTAGGGCAGTGTAACTCCATCGAACAACCTGAATCAGCTCTACTGAACCCAACCCCATACAAACTGTTCACAAAGTGGCACTGTGCATTCTACAATCCTTTCAAGCACCTTTTAATTACAAAAAAAGCCCAGAAAACTCAAAGCAATCCACAGGAACTCCACAAATAGAGAAGAAAATAACAGATTAAATATTAGACAGTGCCTGTGCCCCCCCAATAGAGACCTCCATTACAGAGAAACAAAAAGCCCTTACCTTCCAGGAGCCGCTGCAAAGATGTGTGTGTGAACCTGTTAGGGGCAGAGTCTGTAATACCATGCTTTCTCCTGCAAAAGTGTTCCTGGTTGCAAGGACACCAGTCCAGTGGCCCTCCATTCACTGTCTCTGGCTGAATCGGCGCTGGCGGCTGGGTGGGAGAGAGAGCACACAGACAGACAGTGCAGTGTGACCTGGCTGCAGGACATTAGCCCCGCTAGAGTGGGGAAGAAGGGGGTGCGTGCTGTTGGGGGGTATCTGACAGAGGGGGAGGTAGCTGACAGAGGAGGGGGAGGTAGCTGACAGAGAAGGGGGAGGGTCGCTGACAGAGAAGGGGGAGGGTCGCTGACAGAGAAGGGGGAGGGTAGCTGACAGAGAAGGGGGTAGCTGTCAGAGGAGGTGGGTAGCTGACAGAGGAGGGGGAAAGCTGAAAGAGGAGGGGGACCTGACTGAGGAGGCGGTAGCTGACAGAGGGCGGGTAGCTGATAGAGGGGGGTAGCTGACAGAGGAGGGGGAGGGTCACTGACAGAGGAGGGGAGGGTAGCTGACAGAAGAGGGGGAGGGTACCTGACAGAGGAAGGGGGGTAGCTGACAGAGGGGGGTAGCTGAGAGAGGAGGGGGTAGCTAAATGAGGAGGGGAGGGTAGCTGACAGAGAAGGGGGTAGCTGACAGAGGGGGGTACCTGACAGAGGAGGGGGAGGGTAGCTGACCGAGGGGGGTAGCTGACAGAGGAGGGGCATAGCTGACAGAGGGGGTAGCTGACAGAGGGGGGTAGCTGACCTAGGAGGGGAGTAGCTGACAAAGGGAGGGGTAGCTGACAGAGGGGGGTTGGCTTACAGAGAGGAGTTGGCTGAAACATGGGGGTGAGAGGGCAGATGAGAAAGAGACCTCAGTGAGGAGACACACAGTGCACTCCAGGCAGGGAGGTGGGATGCCGGGCACCCACAGTCCAGCCCCGCCTCTACATGTGACAAGCTCCACCAGGCCAATCACAGACCCTCGTTCCCATGCCTGCACATGACCCATTCAGCCAATCACAGGGCGCCCGCTGCCCATTGCTGAGCTGGGCTCAGAGTGCACAGGCTCAGGCACATTGATTGCGAGCACGGGAATTGCCACTCTAGATATTGCTGCCGGGGGCACTGGTCACAGGACGGTTGAACGTGAATGTGCCCGGGTTTCTGGCGGGTTTAAACCCGGGCACATGTGTCAAAACACTGACTGTCCAGGTCATAACTGGACAGGTGGCAACCTTACATGTAGCGCACCCCCTAAGGAGCCGCAGATGAACTGGGACTGCCCACCTTGCACAGCCAGGCACATCAAATTTTCACAGGCATTCCAGAGTCAGAAAACAATCTGTGACTTTTTTGTGGTTTATTGAGGGTTAATAACGTGGATGGGGATGGGAAGTTATGGGATGCCCACTTGACTTCAGCAACAAAACTTTGGCAACATCTTCAGGGACATCTTCCTATACAAAGTCTATATACAGCTTCCTTGACACTCCTCCTACACTTTACTTGTTTTCAGACCCCAACTGAATCAGATTTAGCAATAGCCCTTTGTAGGCAGGAACTCAAAGCCCCTTGTTGTGTAGCAGAACACAGTGATCAGCTTGCAATCTTCCTCCTATGGCTACTGTTTTCAGCACCACCTCTTCAGTGTCTGGTTCTCTGCAGTGTGTTCATCACCTTCAGCTATAGGCCTCACAAACCAGTCTGTGTCTCTGCAGTTTGTTCATCACCTCCAGCTACAGGTCTCACAATCCAGTCTGTGTCTCTGCAGTGTGTGTATCAACCCAGCGGTGCGGTTAGATGCGGCGGCTACTCCGGGTTCCGAAAGACAGAGCTTTTAAGATCCTGTAATGTTGTCTCTTTGTCTTCAAATAGTCTTATTTTACCACAAATCATCTGGAAACTACTTTAAAACATAACTACAATTGTCAAAGTCTTTTGGATATCAGCAGTATACACAAATATCAACTTTCACCAGCAGCTATCGAGATGCTACCTGTTTGATGAAACCTGACCCAGAGACCGCGGTCTCGCCTACTGAAACTACCTGCACAAGGTTGGCAATGCAAGCTGTGTGAGATGAGATGGAAATGCAGTAAGTGTGGAGGTATACGAACTTGGCTAAGGGCTAACCCCACAAGGCCAGCTCTTCCAACACTTATGCTTTCTAATGTTCGCTCACTGGAAAATAAACTGGACCTAATTCAACTCAGTTGGTTTACACAGCATGAGACAAGGGATTTCTGTGTGTTTATCTTAAGTAAAACATGGCTAAATAACAACATCACGGAATCCGCTATTCAGCTACACAGGCTAACCTGCTACTGAGTGTATAGAGATTTATCACTGACTGGTAAGACTCGTGGAGGTGGTCTGTGTGGGTATATCAACAAAGAATGGTGTAATAATGCTGTGGTAGTAACAAAACACTGCTCATTGCTGGTAGAGTTTATGTTTGTGAAGTGTGGACCGTTCTATCTGCCGAGGGAGTTTGCGGCCAATGTTATTGTCATGGTTTACATTCCCAAACGATAAGGACGCATTTCGCAAACTTTACAGCTCTATCAGCGAACAGCAAACAAACATTCCTGACAGCTTTTTCATTATTTCTGGTGACTTCAACCACACAAACTTAAAGACAGTTTTGCCGAAGTTCTACCAACATGCGAATTTTGCAACAAGGGGAAACAACACACTGGACTTGGTTTATACAACAGAGAAAAAATGCATACAAGGCTGAACCCCACCCCCACCTTGGGTATTCAGATCACATCTCTGTTATGCTACACCGGTGAAACTGGTTCAAAAACAAATCAGAGGATGGCCAGACAATGCAGGACTGCTTTCAGCACACAGACTGGAACATGTTTAAAAAGGCAGCCACGTACAACAATCATACAGACTTACAAGAGTTCACTGAAACAGTGACTGCTTACATCAAAAAGTGCATAGATGATGTGACAGTCATTAAGATTCTCACCACACGTGCCAGCCAGAAGCCATGGATGATAAGAGGTTCGAGGGCTGCTAAAGACCAGACATGAGGTATTCAGATCAGAACATAAAGCAGCTCTCAAAACAGCAAGAGCCAATCTGTCTCATGGCATCAAGAAGGCAAAACAACAATATACTCAAAAATCAATAAACACTTTAGCGACAGCAAAGATACATGGGCCCTACGGCAAGCCATCCAAATCATCTCTGACTACAAGCCTCAGCCACAGGTCAGTGACAATGATACTTCCATCCTGGATGCAATGAACCACTTTTATGCATGGTTTTAGATGCAGAACCAAACACCTTCACAAAAACTACCCATATCCCAAAATGCCTGGGCGCTCTGCTTTTCTCCAGCCGACGTAAGGAGGACCCTGTTCCGGATTAATCGACGGCCCTGATGACATACCTGGATGTGTACTTTAGAGATTGTGCTGTGCAGCTGACAGATGTCCTTACAGATATCTTTAACATTTTGCTGAGCCAGGCGGTTGTCCCTACAAATCCACCACCATAATTCCAGTGTCAAAGAAGACACCTGTGTCCTGTTTGAATGACTATCGTCCCATAGCACAAACTCTAATAATGATGAAGTGCTCGGAGTCATGCATCACATTCCAGTCTTCCATACATGCTGAACCCATATCAGTTTGCATACCATCCAAAACATTCAACGGATGATGCAGTATCCTCTACCCTCCATCTGGCCCTTACCCACTTAGAACAGAAAGACTCTTATGTTAAAATACTGTCCATTGACTTTAGCTCAGCATTTAATACAATAATTCCTCAGCAACTTATCACTAAATTGAACTCGCTGGGCCTCATCATGCCCCTCTGTAATTGGATCCTTTTTAACCGGAAGACCTCAGTCAGTCTGTGTTGGATGTAGCACCTCGAACACTACCACGCTGAGCATGGGTACCACACAGGGATGTGTGCTCAGCCCGCTGCTCTTCACGCTGCTGACCCACAACTGTACTGCCAAGTTCAGCTCCAACCATATCGTCAAATTTTCAGATGAGACAACTGTGGTAGGTCTCATCAGCAAAAATGATGAAACACTGAACAGAGAGGAAGTGGCATGGCTGGTTAAATGGTGTAGTACAAACAACCTGTCCCTTAATGTAAGAAAAACAAAGGAGGTTGTGATGGATTAAAGGAGAAATTCTGTTGATCACCCCCCACTGACCATCGACAGCTTGACTGTGGAGAGAGTCAGCAGTACTAAATTCCTGGGAGTGCAAAATCACATCACTAACCAAGAAGGTACAACAATGCCTATATTTTCTCCATCACCTTAAAAAAGCCAGTCTCCCGCGACCCATCCTTACTAAATTCTATAGGGGAACCATTGATAGCGTGCTGATCAGCTGCATCATTGTCTGGTATGGGAACTGCAGTTCTGCTAACCGCAAGACCCTACAGCGGCTAATGAAGATGGCTAAAAAGATTATTGGAGTCTCTCTCTCCTCCATTCTAGACATTTTCCATACACGATGCTCCAGCAAATCTTTTAGTATTGTGAAGGATCCTACCCATCCCTCCCACAGTCTCTTCCAGCTCTTGCCATCAGGTAAAAGGTACCGGAGTATCAAAACCCGGACTGTCAGACTGCTCAACAGTTCCCCCCTGGGCTGTGAGAGCCCTCAACTCCAATCCTCTTTGACACCTCTTCTACAATCTATATATTGTGACTAGGGATGAGCTTCGTGTTTGAGTCGAACCCATGTTCGACTCGAACATCGTCTGTTCGCCCGTTCGCCGAATTGCGAACGATATGGGCCGTTCGCGCCAAATTCGTGTGGAGCGTCACGGCCCATAATTCACTGCGGCATCGCAGTGCATTGCTGGCTGATGATTGGCCAAGCATGCACTATGACCCGCATGGCCAATCACAGCGCTGTCTGAACAGAGAGCCGTAATTGGCCAAAACCAAGGAGGCTTTGGCCAATTATGGCTCAGGGGATTTAGTACACGCCCCACACTATATAAGGCCGCCTGCACGGCGGCCCTGTGTAGTGTGTGTGCCGGCGTTAAAAGAGATGGACAGAGAAACAGTGTCATTTGATTTGAGTTAGATAGATTAGGCAGAACAGTCAGTCAGTTAGCTGCACTTACAGTGTATTGTGTATATATATGCATCCCAGGTGTTGCATATATATATATATATATATATATATATATATATATATATACACACACTGTATTCAATTTAGCTAGATCAGTTCCTGTTATCTTCCTACTGACAGGCAGGCTTGTCTTGTTACAGTATTTACAGCTACCTGAAGAAAATTGCTGGTGTTCTTTTGATCCTATTAGTACCACAGTCAGGCAGCTAGACTATTTACAGTTAGTGCAGTGTGTCCTGCTCACAGTGTTCAGCTAGATCCGTTCCTGTTATCTTCTTACTGACAGGCAGGCTTGTCTTGTTACAGTATATACAGCTACCTGAAGAAAATTACTGGTGTTCTTTTGATCCTATTAGTACCACAGTCAGGCAGCTAGACTATTTACAGTTAGTGCAGTGCGTCCTGCTCACAGTGTTCAGCTAAAACTACAAGTTAGTGGGGTGCGTCCTGCTCATAGTGTTCATCTAAACCTACAAGTTAGTGCGGTGCGTCCTGCTCACAGTGTTCAGCTAAAACTACAAGTTAGTGGGGTGTGTCCTGCTCACAGTGTTCAGCTAAACCTACAAGTTAGTGGGGTGCGTCCTGCTCACAGTGTTCAGCTAAACCTACAAGTTAGTGTGGTGTGTCCACCTCACAGTGTTCAGCTAAACCTACAAGTTAGTGCAGTGCGTCCTGCTCACAGTGTTCAGCTAAAACTACAAGTTAGAGCGGGGCGTCCTGCTCACAGTGTTCAGCTAAAACTACAAGTTAGTGCTGTGCGTCCTGCTCACAGTGTTCAGCTAAACCTACAAGTTAGTGTAGTGAGACCTCTGCACAGTGTTCATCTAAAGCTACAAGTTAGTGCAGTGCTTCCTGCTCACAGAGTTCAGCTAGATCCGTTCCTGTTATCTTCTTACTGACAGGCAGGCTTGTCTTGTTACAGTATTTTCAGCTACCTGAAGAAAATTGCTGGTGTTCTTTTGATCCTATTAGTACCACAGTCAGGCAGCTAGACTATTTACAGTTAGTGCAGTGCATCCTGCTCACAGTGTTCAGCTAAACCTACAAGTTAGTGGGGTGCGTCCTGCTCACAGTGTTCAGCTAGATCCGTTCCTGTTATCTTCTTACTGACAGGCAGGTTTGTCTTGTTACAGTATTTACAGCTACCTGAAGAAAATTGCTGGTGTTCTGTTGATCCTATTAGTACCACAGTCAGGCAGCTAGACTATTTACAGTTAGTGCAGTGCGTCCTGCTCACAGTGTTCAGCTAAAACTACAAGTTAGTGGGGTGCGTCCTGCTCACAGTGTTCAGCTAAACCTACAAGTTAGTGCGGTGCGTCCTGTTCACAGTGTTCAGCTAAAACTACAAGTTAGTGGGGTGCGTCCTGCTCACAGTGTTCAGCTAAACCTAAAAGTTAGTGGGGTGCGTCCTGCTCACAGTGTTCAGCTAAACCTACAAGTTAGTGCGGTGCATCCACCTCACAGTGTTCAGCTAAACCTACAAGTTAGTGCAGTGCGTCCTGCTCACAGTGTTCAGCTAGATCCGTTCCTGTTATCTTCCTACTGGCCTGTCCTGCATCCAGCGTTCTTTCGGAACGCACATTCAGTGCTGCTGGAGGCTTTGTAACCGATCACAGGGTGCGTCTGTCCACCGACTCGGTCGATCGACTGACCTTCATAAAAATGAATCAGTCTTGGATCACCACCAGCTACCAAGCACCTGATGCTGATGTAACCGAATAATTTTTTTTGAAATCTCAGATCCCTTCAAAGACTGCCTATACTGATGCTGAGTGACTATCCCTGAGAAATTATCCTCTTCCTCCTCAATCATCACGCTGATAGCTTGTAAGAACATTTTTGGTTCTGGGTGCCACCACCAGTGCCTAAGGCACAATTTTTCAGCCCCTGTTTAACAGTGGCGTGTAATTACAATTTTTAATGATATACTTTGCAGCAGGGCTCATTTCAGCATTCCAACTAGAGTATCTGTGAGGGGTTGCAGTGTTGTGGCACCAGCACCAGTGCCTAAGGCCCAATTTTTCTGCCCCTGTTTAACAGGGGCGTGTAATTACAATTTTTGATGCAATACTTTGCAGCAGGGCTCGTTCCTGCATTCCAACTAGAGTGACTGTGAGGGGTTGCAGTGTTGTGGCACCAGCACCAGTGCCTAAGGCCTAATTTTTCAGCCCCTGTTCAACAAGGGCATGTAATTACAATTCTTGATCTAATATTTCACAGCAGGGCCCTGTGAGGGCTTACAGTATTGTGGCCACAACAACACCTAAGGCCCAAATTTCTGCTAAGTATATAGGGCAGGCCCCTACTTTCAAACATCTAACTTACAAACGACTCCTACTTGCAAACGGAAGGAGACAACAGGAAGTGAGATGAAATCTACCCCTAGGAAGGGAAATTCTCTCCTGTAAGAGTTACAATGGGAAAAACATTTCTCCTTTCCACTGATACTTTCCAATCCTTGTTCCACAAAAAAACTAAAATTTTCAAAAAACATTTGTCATTGGGACAAAAAGTGAGGTGAAATCTTCTGAAGAGCTGGACAGACAGCAAAACAAATGTCACAGGGGTGATAACCCTTCCCTATGTTTTCCAAAAAGCTTAAAAAAGATTTTTTGGCTGGAGCTAAACACGTTAAAAATGTACCCGTTCAAAATTACAAACAGATTCTACTTAACAACAAACCTACAGTCCCTGTCTTGTTTGCACCGCCTGTATACTGCTGTTCAGAGTATATAGGGCCTGGTGGCCCCACACCTTTCCTTATTTTAATTTGGGTGCGGGGTTCCCCTTAATATCCATACAAGACCCAAAGGGCCTGGTAATGGACTGGGGGGTACCCATGCCGTTTGTCTCACTGATTTTCATCCATATTGCCAGGACCCGACATTAAATTAAACCCGCAAGCAGTTTTAAATGAGATTTTTTCCTTTAAAAATTACATTTTGTGCAGGGACTGTTCTAAACATGGGAAACACGCGCCACTTTACAGGCATACTATAGACACACCCCAGGTACGATATTTAGAGGAATATTTCACTTTTTTTTAACTTTAAGCATCATTAAAATCACTGCTCCCAAAAAAACGGCCGTTTTAAAAAGTTTTTTTTGCATTGATACATGTCTCCTGGGGTAGGACCCGGGTCCCCAAACCCTTTTTAGGACAATACCATGCAAATTAGCCTTTAAAATGAGCACTTTTGATTTTGAACGTTCGAGTCCCATAGACGTCAATGAGGTTCTAACGTTCGTGCAAATTTTCGGTCCGTTCGCAGGTTCTGGTGCGAACCGAACCGGGGGGTGTTCGGCTCATCCCTAATTGTGACCAGGAATGTGTCACTTCCCCTCCTTTTTACTCTTGCACTAGACACTTTTATAACCACTTGCAAAGACTCTTAGAAATACACAGTATATGTACAGTTCCCAGATGTGTATAGGCTTATAATTTCCCCTCCTTTTTACTCTTGCACTAGACACTTTTATAAACACTTGCTGCTACAAAGACTCTTAGAAATACACAGTATATGTACAGTTCCCAGATGTGTATAGTCTTATAAGTTTTTTTTTTTTTATTTTAAGTTCTTCGCTGTGTTTTATTCTTTCTACATTTATAATTATGTTTAACTAGTTGGTATTTTGCACCGTAGCCCTGTGAGATCAATTTGATGACCCTGCCAATCACCTGTCAAATGCTACCCTCACTCATTGGATGGCTGCACATGCTGGAGGGTGGTTCCCCTCCCCCATACTTCCTTTATTAGACAGGAAGGCTCAGAGCTAATTTGCTGCACAGCCAGCACTGCACTTACGCTTCATTTCTCTGCAATACTAGTCATTAGGATCAATATAGGTGAGCACTTTCAGTACTTTTCCTCTGGATGTTTTGAGCATTACCCATTGGTTAACACCTCCTTATCAATGTGTAGGTCTGTCCCCATGTGGTGTAAAAATCTGCTCCACAAATAAAGGGTCTTATATTGAACTAATTCCCGGTACTATTGTGCAAGCATTCTGATTGCATTACATATTTCCCCTGTTTTTGGTTGATCCCTGTGAGCATTGATGTGTTGTGCGGTGATGCAAGCACCGCTTCCTTCCAGTACATAGCTTTTTCACTCTCTTTGTCTGCTGCTTTGGATTCATGTATTACCAATTCATGTGAGGCCCTAGTGGCCCCTTTATACAAACCTTCTGAGTCCAGAGAACATATGGTGAAGCGGAACAGGAAGTTTTCAGACTCACTTTTTGACAATCTATTTTGTTGTGTAAAAAGACATGAACTATTGAGTACTATCATATTTTTTCTGTAATTGTAAGTGTTAGTGTTTTGCCATGCCATAAAACAGCCATTGTCTTATATATATTGTTATTTTTATCTACTATGAATTATATATTATTATTCTGTTTTTCTCTTTTTTGCCAATAGAACAAACAGCATTTTTCAAACCCTTGAAGAAGGAACTAAATATTATACCTATCTTTCAGAAACATGTTGGGTATATTGTGAACACTCCATTGGTCGACTTTATGTCTAGACCATGTGTGTATATCAGTAATCTTTTTCTGTTCATGTAGTGTGCCATATATCATTATTTTTATAGGTATTCCATTTTTGTATATCAAATCTATTGACTATATGTATTTCAAATACATTTTGTACTTTTTTACTTTATTATACCCTTTATATGATCTGGTTTATTTCCCACGCCCATACAATCCCTGGGGCATTTTCCTTTTGCAAATTTCTAATTATGGGATGTGGCATGGGCTTCCAGCTTTTGTTTTCAACAGTGGTTTCACTTAAATAATTTCTCTGTATGCTGACAATGGCAGTGGAACAGTGAGTTGCCTGTCTGTCACACAGAATGGAGAAAGGCGGAGAAGAGCGCTGACTGAGAGCCTGAATGGGACCGCTGTAACTGAGGTAAGACACTGCTATGCTCAGGTCACTCACCTAATGAGGATTATTGGTACCCAAACAAAAACAGCAGAAAGAGGTTGTCTAGGTTAGTGTCATAGTAAAGACAAGTAACACTTTATTCAGTTATACTTACATAAAAGTATCTTGCAAGCTGCACACAGGGTGGATGTGGATCACCAATCAAGCAGCCAGCTGTCATGAGGCATGAGAAGACCGCTGTGGGGATAAGCTCGGACCCACCATATGGAGATATATAACAGGCGGCGTCATTAGCTTTCACAGCTGCTCTCACAGAGCTAGCAAGAGACCAAATCAAGACAGGGGTGGGCCGCAACTGCTTTCTGAGGCACCGCCTTCTTCTTTAGGCAAAGCTGCTCTCCTCTAGAGGGGAAAATGTATACTGTCTGGATGGAATAAAAAAACAATCAATCAATTGGGGGCGTGGCTTGATGTGGAAGCCAGATGGTCGCATAATCCCGGAGTGGCGATATAGGGACACAGCTGCACAAAGCAGTCCATCCGAGGTATCATACACCCCAAAAACATGGCGGGATAGCTCGGGACACCTCTGGGATCATGTCCACAAAAAGGCGCAATGATTGGAAGCCCCAGCGCCCGACAGACTTTTTCACATTGAATGCTAATGGAGGTAGGCAAGATGGCGCAAAGGCCTACTCTCCTTCAGCAACCTCATCACAAAAAAAGGCCTCAAGACAAGGCAATCCACCCTGCCAAAAGCAATTCCCCCACCAGCCAGAACTCCTATCCTCCCACCCCATCATCTAACAGCCCAGCCAAATCCAAACCCAGGCTAGATGGCACTGGCTTGAGCCTGGTGGTGAGCCCTGCTTCAGATTTGGGGAAGGACACGAGGGAGATGCCATAGTCAATTGAATCTTTCCCCACACAACACCAACCTGTGTTGGATACTGTTCTAAAAGACATGCTTTTGTCTCTGTGGAGCACGATCCAAACAGATATGGCCACACGTATGCACAGATTCAACAGAGACATACAAACAGTGGGGACTAGAGTGGATAACATTGAGGCTAAAACCGAGGAATATGCAGACACCATTAATGATCTAGTTGATGCTTGCTTATGATGAGAAGGAGGGCAAGAATGAGTGGATCAAAGCAAAACTAGCTGACATGGAGGACAGGTCGAGAAGGAACAATCTGAGAAGGGGGATCCCTGAATCAGTGCAGTAACCCGACCTGGGCCTCTATGAGGTGACATTGTTTAAAACTCTCCTACCAAGTCTCACAGACTTGGATGTTACCATCGACAGGATTCACCGCCTGCCCAAACCGTGACACATGTCAGACCACATACCCAGAGATGTGCTTCTCCGTTTACATTTTTTCCATGTGAAAGAACACCTTATGACAATTATGAGGAAGCAAGGCCAAATCCCCTCACAGTACCAAAGCTTTCAATTCTTTGCTGATCTGTCGCAGTACACACTTCAGAAAAGGAAAAGCTTAAATACGGTGACCAAAGTATTCCGAAATCATAAAATTGCATACAGATGGGGCTACCCAACGAAAATCACCAAAGCAACAAAGAAAATGATATTTATGCAGTAACCTCCTGAGAAAAAAGGGATTGCTCTCCTGAAGGAATAGAGCATTCTTTCTGATCCAGAAGTTGTAAACCCTACCACCAGTACCCCGCATCAAATTGAACGAGAGTGGAAAAAAGTAACTGCAAAAAATGCCAAATCTCAAACATGAATAGGACTTGATGGTCTACTTTAACTCCCCGGTCCCTCTGAGAAAAGTGTTAGGGACTGATTGGTTGAACTTATCCCCCAGTAATACCTAGCAGCATAATGCTGTCTCTGGGTGATTCTCACCCACTATGTTCATTGCACCATGACAGGTGTTTCTTAATGTTTTACATGTTACACTGTTTTTTTATTTTTTATCTCTTTGTTTTATTGTCTAATTTTTTGGATGTTGGCAGAACTAGGAAAAAAGAAGGGCCACTTCGGCACCCAAAGGACCAAGTCATGAATAACTACAATGAGACTTCCTCTTGGATAACCCTCAGAAGAATGGAAAAAACACATCGCTCAAAGTAAGTACATCATCAAGTTTCTCAGATATGGAACTCTATTATTACTCGAAGCTCCAGTTACAACCACTAGAGGGAGCCTACGCATCACAAAAGGGATACTTACCTTACCCAAAGCAATTACAATACCCTCGAGATATGACGACACTTAATGTACTATCCATTAACACCAAAGGGCTCAACCACCCTGTGAAACACAAATCCTTATGGAAAGAAGCACTTTTGAACCATAACGACATATTATGTGCACAAGAGATTAATTTCAGTACACTTGCCTCACCTAAATGCACCCATAAGAATTACCCCTATGTTTTCATTGCGAACGCGAACTCTAAAACCAAGGGTGTTCTTATTGCCATCAGGGACTCAGTGGCGTTTACACTACACAAAGACATACAAGATCCTCACGACAGATTCCTGATACTGCTTTGTGATTTAAACTCCACTACGTATAGGATAGTCAATGTATACTCTCCCAACAAACACCAAGTCCATTTCTTCAACAAACTAATTAAAAAGGTTAGATTTCATCAAAAAGGACTACTGATAGTATGCAGAGACTTCAATGTTAACCCAGATCCATCAATGGACTTTACATCCCATACTAAACGTTCTAACTCAACGCTATCGCCTTCTCTTCACAATCACAATATGTATGATGCACGGCATTGCTTACATGCCGGTAAAAGGGACTTTACTTTTTTCTCCCTACCTCATCAAATCCACAGTAGAATAGGCCTTTTCTTAGTCGATCAACAAGTTCTGCTTCAAACCAAATCTGTTACCATAAAATCAATAACGTGGTCAGACCATGCTTCTATTGTCCTCTCTATAGCAGACTCGACTTCTTCCAAACTGAGTCCAATATGGACAACTAATTGATACTTGTTACAACAAGAAGAGTTGAAGAAAACTCTTCGTGCCCACTTGCAGGATTTTTTTAGCAATAATGCTGGCTTTGTACAGGACCCATTCATGCTATGGAATGCCCATAAAGCTTTTATAAGGTGTATTTTTATTCATTTGGGAGCAAGAGCTAAGAGGCAGAGGCAAAAGCGATTAGTTGAACTAACAAAAGAAATCTCAATTATAGACACCCAGAATAAACTTAACACTACCCTGGCCAATTCTCAAAAATTAATGCAACTCAGATATGACCTTAGACTCCTTTTACTACAAAATTTGGAGAAAACATCTAGAGGATTGAAGATGACATATTATGTCAATGGTAATAGAGCAGGCAAACTTTTAGCACAGAACATTAGAGGGCACAGATAACTAAAATACCCTACATTATTCATCCAGGAACTAAGCAAAAAGAATACCACCCCCAAAAAATATCAGACGCCTTTAGTTTCTATTACAGATCACTATATAACCTAAAAAATGACCCAACAACACACCAGCCAACTCCAGAAGTGATCAACAGATTTCTAGCAGCATTATCTATTCCAAAATTGTCACCGAACCATCTTCACTCTCTAAATTTACCATTTACCGAATCATTGAATCCCTCCCTCCGAACAAAATAACCTAGTCCTGATAGTTTTAACCTCCCTGGCGGTATGATTATTTCAGATTTTTGGTACTGAAAGCGGTACCATTATTTTGCATGGAAATTTGTTGTTTTATATTGTAGGCCTGTAATTCTTAGGAATAACACACTTACATCTGTCCAAACAAGAGTCTAGTAGACATCCTGGGTATGATAAAGTTTAAAACACTAAATCATAAATTATAATATAATAAATAACTATAAATAATTATAAGAACTAATAATATAATAATAATAAAAATGATTCAATAATGTAATCAAATTAAAAACACTGAAATTTGCTCAGTTGCAGAATTGTCGCTGTCGTTACTTTGAGTGTTTGATGACGGATCTCCCCACAAATCACTATCACTCAATTCCGCAAGTGATTCTAATTTATTTTTATTTTATCTGTTTTATAGCTGGTCTAAACCTGATTTTGATGTAAAAGGAAGGTTTTGGTTGCTATGAGCAATCTCCAGTTTCTAGGCAAAAAGAACAGTTTTTATAATATAAAACTGCATGCAGGGCACTGGAGAAACCACTAGGGACAAAAGGGAGTTGAAATAAATTGATACAGTAATGTAATCTGTAAGATTACAGCGTACTGTATATGTATTGTGTGTTTTACTTTTTGAATTTGGTGCCGTTCTCCGTCCCCGTGCGTTGCAACGCTCGCAAGGAACGGAGCCCGGGCACTGTGATAGATCGAGCGGAGGACAGCTCGCTCACACTGCAGGGAGACATCGCATTATTCAGGGGACAAGGTAAGTAAGCTCTTCTTGGATCCTGCAATGCAATCCTGAGTCTGGCTCGGGGTTACCGCTTTTGGTACTGAAAATCCACCCCGAGCCAGACTCAGGAATACCGCCAAGGAGGTTAATGGGGAATACTAAAAGGAATTTATGACCCTTTTATCCACATATCTAATCCAAATTTTCAATACTCTGCCTCTTTCCCACCTCAAATGTTAGAAGCACTGATTGTAACATTGCCTAAGCCAGGGAAGGAACCCAATTCTCCTTCAAACTTTAGGCCAATTTCGCTGTTAAATTTAGATTTAAAACTCTATGCAAAATTAATATCCTTGCGTCTTGTTAACATACAGTATTAACCACACTCATACACCCCGGCCAAACGGGTTTTACCAAAAATAGGCAAACTTCGGACACTACCTGAAGACTGGTGAACATTATTCACATGGTGGAGGTGCAGCAAAGGCCTTCTCTGCTCCTGACATTTGACGCAGAGAAGGCCTTTGACCGTATACACTGGCTATACTTGGCCAGGGTATTGGAATCATTTGGCTTTGTTGGTAATATCCTAACAGCCATCATGGCTTTATATTCCAAACCGCCAACTTGAGTATACCTGTCTAGTATTTTATCTTCTCCATTTACTATATCAAATGAAACAAGGCAGGGGTGTCCATTATCTCCCTTAATATTCAACCTTCTGATGGAACCCTTAGCCATTTACATTAGAACTCATCCAGATATTAAAGGTTTCCCTGCAGGCGATAATGTGCACTCCATCAGCTTATTCGCTGACAATATTATTATGATTTTGACAGAGGTGGACTCTTCCCTGGCTGCGGCACATGAAGCTTTAGATTTGTTCAATCGAATATCGTATTACAAGGTCAATGAAAGCAAATCTCATATATTAGGTTTAGGAATAGATGCTTCTATGTGAACTAAGCTTGGAATGTAATACCCGTATACTTAGAGTTCTAAAGGAATAAAATACCAAGGCATAACCCTGACAGCAACCATAGACCAATTGATAGACGCAAACTATATATCCTTTCTCAATAAACTTGACTCTAAACCACATAACATATCTAAGACAGAATTGACCTGGTCTGGAAGATTGGCTGCTTTCAAAATGATCTTACTACCCCAATTTATTTACTTGTTCAGAACCCTCCCCATCCCAGTCCCTAAAACTTTCTTTTCTAAAGCCCAATCTATAGTAAATAAATACATGTGGCAAGGGAATAAAGCTAGATGCATGTTTCAAAAACTGTTTAAATCTAGGAGAGTGGGAGGGGTAGGACATGTTCTACTTAAGGACTAATATGTATCAGCCATTCTAGCCCAAGTGAGACAGTGGTTTCCACAAAACCAAACATCAAGAAGGGTTGAACTAGAGAACTACCAATGCCCCAATACTAAACTACATGACCTACTAGCCAGCAGTAGGGATGAGCTTTGTGTTTGAATCAAACACATGTTCGACTCGAACATTGCCTGTTCGGTCGTTCGCCGAATTCCGAATGATATGGGCCGTTCGCGCCAAATTCAAGTGGCACGTCATGGCCCATAATTCACTGCGGCATCGCAGTGCATTGCTGGCTGATGATTGGCCAAGCATGCGTTATGACCCGCATGCTTGGCTAATCACAGCGCCATCTGTACAGAGAGCTGTAATTGGCCAAAGCCATGGTGGCTTTGGCCAATTATGGCTCAGGGGTTTAGTACATGCCCCACACTATATAAGGCTGCCTGCATGGCGGCCCTGTGTAGTGTGTTCCGGCGTTGAGGGAGATAGATAGACAGAGAGACAGTGTCATTTGATTTAAATTAGATAGAGTAGGCAGGCGAGTCGGTTAGCTGCACTTACAGTGTAACAGTGTATTGTGAATATATATACATCCTAGGTGTTATATATATATATATATATATATATATATATATATATATATATATATATATATACACACACTCTATTCAGTTTAGCTAGATCCGTTCCTGTTATTCTCTTCCTACTACTGATAGGCAGGCAGGTGTTTTTACAGTATTTACAGCTACCTGAAGAAAAATGCTGGTGTTCTTCTGATCCTATTAGCTACAGTATTTACATTTAGTGGAGTGCATTCTCTGCACATTGTGCATCTAAAGCTACCTGAAGAAAATTAGTGTTCTTCTGATCCTATTAGTACAGTACCACAGGCAGCTTCAGTATTTACAAGTTAGTGTAGTGTGTCCTCTGCACAGTGCGCACCTAAAGCTACCTGAAGAAAATTAGTGGTGTTCTTCTGATCCTATTAGTACAGTACCAAAGGCAGCTGTAGTATTTACAAGTTAGTTTACTGCGTCCTCTGCACAGTGTGCACCTAAAGCTACCTGAAGAAAATTAGTGGTGTTCTTCTGATCCTATTAGTACAGTACCGCAGGCAACTGCAGTATTTACAAGTTAGTGTAGTGCGTCCTCTGCACAGTGTGCTACTAAAGCAACCTGAAGAAAATTAGTGGTGTTCTTCTGATCCTATTAATACCACAGGAAGGCAGCTACAGTATTTACAGTTAGTGTAGTGTGTCCTCTACACAGTGTGCACCTAAAGCTACCTGGAGACAATTGCTGTTGTTCTGCTCCTATTAATACCACAGGCAGGCAGATACAGTATTTACAGTTAGTGCACTGTGTATTCTGCACAGTGTGCACCTAAATCTACCTGAATAAAATTGGTGGTGTTCTTCTGATCCTATTAATACCACAGACAGGCAGCTACAGTATTTACAGTTAGTGTAGTCGGTCCTCTGCATAGTGTGCATTTAAAGCTACCTGGAGACAATTGCTGTTGTTCTGTTCCTATTAATACCACAGGCAGGCAGCTACAGTATTTACAGTTAGTGCACTGAGTCCTCTGCACAGAGTGCGCCTAAAGCTACGTAAACAAAATGAGTGATGTTCTTTTGATCAAATTAGTACAGTACCGCAGGCAGCTGCAGTATTTACAAGTTAGTGTAGTGCGTCCTCTGCACAGTGTGCACCTAAAGCTACCTGAAGAAAATTAGTGGTGTTCTTCTGATCCTATTAGTACAGTACCACAGGCAGCTTTAGCATTTACAGTTAGTGTAGTGCGTCCTCTGCACAGTGTGCACCTAAAGCTACCTGAAAAAAAAACTAGTGGTGTTCTTATGATCCTATTAGTACAGTACCGCAGGTAGCTGCAGTATTTACAATTTAGTGTAGTGTGTCTCCTGCACAGTGTGCACCTAAAGCTACCTGAAGTAAATTAGTGGTGTTCTTCTGATCCTATTAATACCACAGGCAGGCAGCTACAGCATTTACAGTTAGTGTACTGTGTCCTCTGCACAGTTTGCACCTAAAGCTACCTGAAGAAAATTAGTGGTGTTCTTCTGATCCTATTAATACCACAGGCAGGCAGCTACAGCATTTACAGTTAGTGTAGTGCGTCCTCTGCACAGTGTGCACCTAAAGCTACCCGAAGACAATTGCTGTTGTTCTGCTCCTATTAATACCACAGGTAGGCAGCTACAGTATTTACAGTTAGTGCACTGTGTATTCTGCACAGTGTGCACCTAAATCTACCTGAATAAAATTGGTGGTGTTCTTTTGATCCTATTAATACCACAGACAGGCAGCTACAGTATTTACAGTTAGTGTAGTGCATCCTCTGCACAGTGTGCATTTAAAGCTACCTGGAGACAATTGCTGTTGTTCTGTTCCTATTAATACCACAGGCAGGCAGCTACAGTATTTACAGTTAGTGCACTGTGTCCTCTGCACAGTGTGCACCTAAAGCTTTGTAAACAAAATTAGTGGTGTTCTTCTGATCCTATTAGTACAGTACCGCAGGCAGCTGCAGTATTTACAAGTTAGTGTAGTGCGTCCTCTGCACAGTGTGCACCTAAAGCTACCTGAAGAAAATTAGTGGTGTTCTTCTTATCCTATTAGTACAGTACCACAGGCAGCTTTAGCATTTACAGTTAGTGTAGTGCGTCCTCTGCTCAGTGTGCACCTAAAGCTACCTGAAAAAAACTAGTGGTGTTCTTATGTTCCTATTAGTACAGTACCGCAGGTAGCTGCAGTATTTACAATTTAGTGTAGTGTGTCTCCTGCACAGTGTGCACCTAAAGCTACCTGAAGAAAATTAGTGGTGTTCTTCTGATCCTATTAATACCACAGGCAGGCAGCTACAGCATTTACAGTTAGTGTAGTGCGTCCTCTGCACAGTGTGCACCTAAAGCTACCTGGAGACAATTACTGTTATTCTGCGCCTATTAATATCACAGGCAGGCAGCTACAGTATTTACAGTTAGTGTACTGTGTCCTCTGCACAGTTTGCACCTAAAGCTACCTGAAGAAAATTAGTGGTGTTCTTCTGATCCTATTAATACCACAGGCAGGCAGCTACAGCATTTACAGTTAGTGTAGTGCGTCCTCTGCACAGTGTGCACCTAAAGCTACCTGAAAAAACTAGTGGTGTTCTTATGTTCCTATTAGTACAGTACCGCAGGTAGCTGCAGTATTTACAATTTAGTGTAGTGTGTCTCCTGCACAGTGTGCACCTAAAGCTACCTGAAGAAAATTAGTGGTGTTCTTCTGATCCTATTAATACCACAGGCAGGCAGCTACAGCATTTACAGTTAGTGTAGTGCGTCCTCTGCACAGTGTGCACCTAAAGCTACTTGGAGACAATTGCTGTTGTTCTGCTCCTATTAATACCACAGACAGGCAGCTACAGTATTTACAGTTAGTGTACTGCATCCTCTGCACAGTGTGCACCTAAAGCTACCCGAAGACAATTGCTGTTGTTCTGCTCCTATTAATACCACAGGTAGGCAGCTACAGTATTTACAGTTAGTGCACTGTGTATTCTGCACAGTGTGCACCTAAATCCACCTGAATAAAATTGGTGGTGTTCTTTTGATCCTATTAATACCACAGACAGGCAGCTACAGTATTTACAGTTAGTGTAGTGCATCCTCTGCACAGTGTGCATTTAAAGCTGCCTGGAGACAATTGCTGTTGTTCTGTTCCTATTAATACCACAGGCAGGCAGCTACAGTATTTACAGTTAGTGCACTGTGTCCTCTGCACAGTGTGCACCTAAAGCTTCGTAAACAAAATTAGTGGTGTTCTTCTGATCCTATTAGTACAGTACCGCAGGCAGATGCAGTATTTACAAGTTAGTGTAGTGCATCCTCTGCACAGCGTGCACCTAAAGCTACCTGAAGAAAATTAGTGGTGTTCTTCTGATCCTATTTGTACAGTACCACAGGCAGGCAGCTACAGCATTTACAGTTAGTGTAGTGCGTCCTCTGCACAGTGTGCACCTAAAGCTACCTGGAGACAATTGCTGTTGTTCTGCTCCTATTAATACCACAGGCAGGCAGCTACAGTATTTACAGTTAGTGCACTGTGTCCTCTGCACAGTGTGCACCTAAAACTACCTGAAGAAAATTGATGTGGTTCTGCTTCTATTAATACCACAGGCAGGCAGCTACAGTATTTACAGTTAGTGCACTGTGTCCTCTGCACAGTGTGCACCCAAAGCTACCTGAAGAAATTTAGTTGTGTTCTTCTGATCCTATTAATACCACAGACAGGCAGCTACAGTATTTACAGTTAGTGTAGTGCATCCTCTGCACAGTGTGCATTTAAAGCTACCTGGAGACAATTGCTGTTGTTCTGTTCCTATTAATACCACAGGCAGGCAGCTACAGTATTTACAGTTAGTGCACTGTGTCCTCTGCACAGTGTGCACCTAAAGCTTTGTAAACAAAATTAGTGGTGTTCTTCTGATCCTATTAGTACAGTACCGCAGGCAGCTGCAGTATTTACAAGTTAGTGTAGTGCGTCCTCTGCACAGTGTGCACCTAAAGCTACCTGAAGAAAATTAGTGGTGTTCTTCTTATCCTATTAGTACAGTACCACAGGCAGCTTTAGCATTTACAGTTAGTGTAGTGCGTCCTCTGCTCAGTGTGCACCTAAAGCTACCTGAAAAAAACTAGTGGTGTTCTTATGTTCCTATTAGTACAGTACCGCAGGTAGCTGCAGTATTTACAATTTAGTGTAGTGTGTCTCCTGCACAGTGTGCACCTAAAGCTACCTGAAGAAAATTAGTGGTGTTCTTCTGATCCTATTAATACCACAGGCAGGCAGCTACAGCATTTACAGTTAGTGTAGTGCGTCCTCTGCACAGTGTGCACCTAAAGCTACCTGGAGACAATTACTGTTATTCTGCGCCTATTAATATCACAGGCAGGCAGCTACAGTATTTACAGTTAGTGTACTGTGTCCTCTGCACAGTTTGCACCTAAAGCTACCTGAAGAAAATTAGTGGTGTTCTTCTGATCCTATTAATACCACAGGCAGGCAGCTACAGCATTTACAGTTAGTGTAGTGCGTCCTCTGCACAGTGTGCACCTAAAGCTACCTGAAAAAACTAGTGGTGTTCTTATGTTCCTATTAGTACAGTACCGCAGGTAGCTGCAGTATTTACAATTTAGTGTAGTGTGTCTCCTGCACAGTGTGCACCTAAAGCTACCTGAAGAAAATTAGTGGTGTTCTTCTGATCGTATTAATACCACAGGCAGGCAGCTACAGCATTTACAGTTAGTGTAGTGCGTCCTCTGCACAGTGTGCACCTAAAGCTACTTGGAGACAATTGCTGTTGTTCTGCTCCTATTAATACCACAGACAGGCAGCTACAGTATTTACAGTTAGTGTACTGCATCCTCTGCACAGTGTGCACCTAAAGCTACCCGAAGACAATTGCTGTTGTTCTGCTCCTATTAATACCACAGGTAGGCAGCTACAGTATTTACAGTTAGTGCACTGTGTATTCTGCACAGTGTGCACCTAAATCCACCTGAATAAAATTGGTGGTGTTCTTTTGATCCTATTAATACCACAGACAGGCAGCTACAGTATTTACAGTTAGTGTAGTGCATCCTCTGCACAGTGTGCATTTAAAGCTGCCTGGAGACAATTGCTGTTGTTCTGTTCCTATTAATACCACAGGCAGGCAGCTACAGTATTTACAGTTAGTGCACTGTGTCCTCTGCACAGTGTGCACCTAAAGCTTCGTAAACAAAATTAGTGGTGTTCTTCTGATCCTATTAGTACAGTACCGCAGGCAGATGCAGTATTTACAAGTTAGTGTAGTGCATCCTCTGCACAGCGTGCACCTAAAGCTACCTGAAGAAAATTAGTGGTGTTCTTCTGATCCTATTTGTACAGTACCACAGGCAGGCAGCTACAGCATTTACAGTTAGTGTAGTGCGTCCTCTGCACAGTGTGCACCTAAAGCTACCTGGAGACAATTGCTGTTGTTCTGCTCCTATTAATACCACAGGCAGGCAGCTACAGTATTTACAGTTAGTGCACTGTGTCCTCTGCACAGTGTGCACCTAAAACTACCTGAAGAAAATTGATGTGGTTCTGCTTCTATTAATACCACAGGCAGGCAGCTACAGTATTTACAGTTAGTGCACTGTGTCCTCTGCACAGTGTGCACCCAAAGCTACCTGAAGAAATTTAGTTGTGTTCTTCTGATCCTATTAATACCACAGACAGGCAGCTACAGTATTTACAGTTAGTGTACTGCGTCCTCTTCACAGTGTGCATCTAAAGCTACATGAAGACAATTGCTGTTGTTCTGCTCCTATTAATACCACAGGCAGGCAGCTACAGTATTTACAGTTGGTGTACTGGGTCCTCTGCACAGTGTGCACCTAAAGCTACCGGAATACAATCAGTGTTGTTCTTCTGATCCTATATTAATACCACAGGCAGGCAGCTACAGTATTTACAGTTAGTGTACTGTGTCCTCTTCACAGTGTGCACCTAAAGCTACTTGGAGACAATTGCTGTTGTTCTGCTCCTATTAATACCACAGACAGGCAGCTACAGTATTTACAGTTAGTGTACTGTGTCCTCTGCACAGTGTGAATCTAAAGCTACCTGGAGACAATTGCTGTTGTTCTGCTCCTATTAATACCACAGACAGGCAGCTACAGTATTTACAGTTAGTGCACTGTGAACACTGCACAGTGTGCACCTAAAGCTACGTAAACAAAATTAGTGGTGTTCTTCTGATCTTATTAGTACAGTACCGCAGGCAGCTACAGTATTTACAAGTTAGCGTAGTGCGTCCTCTGCACAGTGTGCACCTAAAGCTACCTGAAGAAAATTAGTGGTGTTCTTATGATCCTATTAGTACAGTACCGCAGGCAGCTGCAGTATTTACAATTTAGTATAGTGCGTCCCCTGCACAGTGTGCACCTAAAACTACCTGAAGAAAATTAGTGGTGTTCTTCTGATCCTATTAATACCACAGGCAGGGAGCTACAGTGTTTACAGTTAGTGCACTGTGTCCTCTGCACAGTGTGCACCTAAAGCTGAAACAATAATAAAATGTGGCGCTAAAAGTAATATCATCTAAAAAATAGTGATAATGATATTTACATAAATAGAAGTGCACAATCCTAAGGTGTGTGCAGAAAATGTTAGTATTGATTTTGTAGGGTGAATAAGGAGATAATGACCTCCACAGATGTATACCAAAATACACTAATGAGGATCCTAAGAATGTGTAAAGAGGTAATAACCTCCCCACCCAAAATATCTCATAAACAAAATAAGCAATAATAAAGTAACATGTACAGTGATATAACTACATCCATATACCAATAAGTGAAAAAAGGTGGGCTGATATCCAGTATATCAGCATTGGATGAAACAACTCAAGTAATTACCTAAAGATTCAACTACAAGGTATAGATATGAAAAAAATAATAAAAAAAATTCAGGAGTAACACAGTGATGTGTATTAAATAACCTATAACCCTAAAAATAGACCCAAATGCAGAATCAGAAGTCCATCAGGGTAGTAAGTATAAAGATATTTAAAGTCCACCAGCATATAATCGGATAATTCTGGATTGCTTCATATCAGTCTAGGTGCAAACAGTCCTTTTAAGTGTGGTGAGCAGGAACTGTTGGACATATCCCTGCACATAGGTCGATTCTTCCCTTAATATGGTGATATTGGCCCAAAGAAATAGATACACAATGCCCTTACCAGACAAGGTGGACTCACAGGCCCTTGGCAGTGAGTCAAACAAGCTTGTACTGTCAAGTGGTGTGGAGCTGTAAACCTGTATGGTGGTTCTGGATAGGGTCTCCACTGGTGTCACCGAATGGCACGTCTCTAGCCCAATGAGGCTCGACAGATGTCATCTAATGATGTATCCATGGCAAGACTCAGCTGGAATCCAGGGTCAGCCTCTATCATCAGATGAAGAGAAAGTTTCCTCAGCGACCGTTACCATATGGATAAGTAGAAAAGGAAAAAAACTTCCACGTAGTGTAAATCTTTCTCAAACGTAGCAACATTTATTAATAAAAAAGGAGTGCTTTTGCAGAAAATACAAATAATTGGGCGGTAAAAACTCGGCTCAAAGTAGTATAAAAAATACCAGATTTAAAAGTTTTGCGCAGTAGGTGATGGTAGGGGTAAATACACAAGAACCCGATGCGCTTCGTCCTCCAAGACTTCTGCTGGGGTATTATTTTTTTGCATGTCTATACCTTGTAGTTGAATCTTCAGGTAATTGGTTGAGTTTTTTCATCCAATGCTGATATACTGGATATCAGCCCACCTTTTTTCACTTATTGGTATATGGATGTAGTTATATCACTGTACATGTTACTTTATTATTGCTTATTTTGTTTATGAGATATTTTGGGTGGGGAGGTTATTACCTCTTTACACATTCTTAGGATCATCACCAGTGTATTTTGGTATACATCTGTGGAGGTCATTATCTCCTTATTCACCCTACAGAATCAATACTAACATTTTCTGCACACACCTTAGGATTATGCACTTCTATTTATGTAAATATCGTTATCACTATTTTTTAGATGATATTACTTTTAGCTCCACACTTTATTATTTTTTCACACATTTACACGGGTCAGGTTGTTGTGTTGGCTGCTTCACTTTGTAGGAATTGGCGCAAATTTTTTATACAGAATTTTGTGCACCTAAAGCTACCTGAAGAAAATTAGTGGTGTTCTTCTGATCCTATTATTACCACAGGCAGGCAGCTACAGTATTTACAGTTAGTGTAGTGTGTCCTCTACACAGTGTGCACCTAAAGCTACCTGGAGAAAATTGCTGTTGTTCTGCTCCTATTAATAGCACAGGCAGGCAGCTACAGCATTTACAGTTAGTGCACTGTGTCCTCTGCACAATGTGCGCATAAAGCTACCTGAATAAAATTGGTGGTGTTCTGCTTATCCTATTAATACCACAGACAGGCAGCTACAGTGTTTACAGTTAGTGTATTGCGTCCTCTGCACAGTGTGCACCTAAAGCTACCTGAAGACAATTGCTGGTGTTCTCATACTAATAATACTACAGTCAGGCAGTTGATTCTGCTATCTGCAGTATCAGTATATATACACATCCCAGCTTTGTGCAGCTACATCTCACTGCAGGCCATTAGTATGTCTGGAAGGCCAACAAGGAGAGGCAGACAGTCACAAGTCAATAAAAGAGGGCAAGCAGGCTCTGTGTCTAGAGGCAACAGTGCTGGTCATGGAGACGGTGCATCCTCATCAGCACGTGGCCGTGGGACACGCTTGTCCTTTTTTTCGGCAGCATTGAGCCGCGACATGAGGAAGACTTGGAAGTGTGGATGACCAAGCTGTCCTCATCCTCCTCATCCTCTCTCACCCAGGCTCATACTACTTTGTCTGGCAAAGCAGCTGCCAACGCGGCCTTTTCCCTCGGCTCAATGGCATCAGTCACTCCTTCTATAGCCCCACCATGTCCTCCTGAGGAGTCCCCCAAATTGTTTGACCACAGTGTTGGGTACATGCTCCAGGAGGATGCCCAGCATTTGAAAGGCTTCGATGATGGTACCCAGCTAGAGGAAGGCAGTAACGTGTGCCCAGAGAGAGGGGGTGCCCAAGAAGGACAGCAATCTGGCAGTCATGTTCCACCAGCTGCAGCATACTGCCAGCTTTGCTCCAGTGATGAGGAGGGAGGGGATGATGAGGTCACTGACTCCACGTGGGTGCCTGATAGGAGAGAGGAGGAGGCACATCACCAACGAGGCAGGCCCTCCAGGGGCCAGCTTAAGGGCAGCACACCGACTGCATCACACCACAGAGCCCCGCATATGCAGGGCGCTGCTGTCTCTGCACGTTATTCCAAAAGTTATTTGGTGTGGGCCTTTTTTGAGATGAGTGCATCAGATTCCACTGCTGCTATTTGCAACTTATGTCTCAAGCGTATCTCTCGTGTCCAAAACATCTCCCGCTTGGGCACCACATGCTTGACCTGCCATGTAGTTCGTTGGCAAGCGTACGTAAAAGACCCACACCAAAGAACAAAGAGGACCTCTCCTTGCTCCTCATCAGCTGGGATCTCCAACCCCACTATACATTCAGTCCACTCTGAGCCCTGCACTGAGAGGAATGAAGGTGTAGAATTTCCCTGCCCCAGCTCCTGCACCGCCAAAAGAAGTTCGCTCCCAGCCATCCACATGCCCAAAGGTTGAATGCTAGCTTGGCTAAATTGCTAGCACTTCAACTGCTGCCTTTTCAGTTGGTAGACTCTGCCCCCCTCCGTGAGTTTGTGGAATGTGTGGTTCCTCAGTGGCAGGTTCCCAAACGCCACTTTTTCTCATGGAAGGTGATTCCGGCTCTCTACCGGCATGTGGAAGGCAATGTCTTGGCCTCGCTGGACAGGGCGGTCAGTGGTAAGGTGCATATTTCCACTGA
Source organism: Lithobates clamitans (assembly GCA_037952925.1). Classification (NCBI taxonomy): domain Eukaryota; kingdom Metazoa; phylum Chordata; class Amphibia; order Anura; family Ranidae; genus Lithobates; species Lithobates clamitans. The sequence goes on from JBBGZY010000288.1 coordinate 4,555,318, forward strand.
CTCATGATCCGGCAGGCATGGACAGGGACATTACCTATCTTTCACCGCGCACTGGATGACTCTTTTGGCAGCTGGGAAGGATGCAGGACAGGGTGCAGCAGTGTTGGAGGTTGTTCTGCCACCATGCCTCCAAAATACTACTAGTGGTGATTCTGCCATACCTCTCTCCTCCACCCCCTCCTCTTCTTCTTCCTCCATGGCCTCTTCCTGTGCTGATCTGACTTCAGAACCAGCGGTGTTCCGTAGGCGTTCAAGGGGCTACGCAAGCACACAGGCCAAAAGATGCCATGCGGTGCTTGAGCTGGTGTGCTTGGGGGACAGGAGCCACACTGGGGCAGAAATTCTGTCAGCTCTGCACGGGCAGATTCAGAGGTGGTTGATGCCACGCCAGCTAAAGGCAGGTATGGTGGTTTGCGACAATGGCACCAACCTCCTCTCCGCCCTCCGACATGTACAACTGACCCATGTGCCCTGTTTGGCTCACGTCCTTAACTTGGTGGTGCAGCGATTCTTGGGCAGGTACCCGGGCTTACAGGATGTCCTGAGGCAGGCCAGGAAAGTCTGTGTGCATTTCCGCAGGTCATATAATGCCAGTGGCTGGCTGACCTCCAAAAGGAATTTAACCTGCCCAAGAACCACCTAATCTGTGACTTGCCCACCAGATGGAACTCAATGTTGGCCATGCTGCAGTGGCTGCACATGCAGCAGAGGGCCATCAATGAGTACCCGTGCGACTGTGGCACCGGGACAGGGTAAGGGGAGCTTGTTTTTTTTTCCCCACGCCAGTGGGCCATGAACAGGGATGCATGCACTGTCCTGTCACCATTTGAGGAGGCCACGAGGATGGTGAGCAGTGACAGTGCATGCATCAGTGACACTGTCCCCCTTGTCCACCTGTTGGAGCACACGCTGCGTGGTATAATGGACAGGGCACTTGAGGCAGAACAGAGGCAGGAAGAGGAGGACTTCCGTAGCTCTCAAGGCCCCCTTTATCCAGACAGTGTTCCTGCGTGCCCGCCAATCACACAAGAAGAGGACGAGGAGGAGGAGGAGGAGGAAGAGGAGGATTGTGTCAGTATGGAGGTGGAGCCTGGCACTCAGCATCAGCAGCAGTCTTTAAGGGATCATTTACAGTCCCAAGAAAGCCATGGACTTGTACGTGATTGGGAGGAGGCAGCTGCGGATCATGTCGTCCTTAGTGACCCAGAGGACTCCATACCAAATGTCTCAGCAAACCTACGCTGCATGGCCTCCCTGATCCTGCAAAAAAAGGGGGGGTTTCCGGCACTCCACAACATGTGATGTCTAAGGTAAATAGTGCAATGGTAGCTATAATAGCACATTAAAATAAGGCAGGTAAATTCTAGAATGAGAAGGCAGCCATCCTCAGAGGGTGTCCATTACCTCTGTTGATAATCAATGTTGAAAAAAGGAGGGGTGTGGAGGCGCCAACTGTGGTAGCTTGTTTATGCAAAAATAAAAGTTAGTGTAACAATTACACTTACTGGTTCGCAGGGTGTTTCTTTGAGATGGAAAGTGTGCTGGGATGTGCTGTAATCTTGTTTCCGGCTCGGATTTCATTCCTTCAGGCGTCTGGGTGTGGAGTCTTTACACAGGCTGAACCGCTGAATCCAGTGCATGGAAAGCTCCACGCTGACCACTCTGGAGCGCAGAAGAGGAAATTACGTCACTGATGCACGGCAAACGTCCAGGCTGGTGTTGGGGATAATGCAGGGATAGTACAGGCTACGCGCTCGGGGCTCACAGCTCCTTCTACTGGCCTTCCTGATCCTGCAAAGCCTGCGGAAGGATCCTCGTATTCTTGGTATCAAGGAGAGGGATCAATACTGGCTGGCAACCCTCCTTGATCCACGTTACAAGGGTAAGGTTGCAGACCTTATCTTGCCGTCGCAGAGGGAACAGGGGATGAAATATCTTTGGGAGGCCTTGCAGAAAGGTCTGTGCAACGCGTTCCTAGAGACTGGGAGGTTACAAACTCTTGTTCCTGGACAACGTGTTGCTGAGGCTTCAGTCAGTCAAAGAAGGAGTGGTGGAGAAGGTGGCTGTCTGACCGATGCGTTCAGACAATTTTTAAGTCCGCAGCCCCAAGTTATGATCGGTTCCAGCAACCATCGCTAGCGTCTGTTTTACATGGTGCAGGAATACCTAGGGACAAGATCTCACTTGGGCACCTTTCCCACTGAAAATCCTCTGGGATTACTGCGTTTTGAGGATGGATCACTGGCCAGAACTTGCACAGTATGCAATTGAGCTACTGGCCTGTCCTGCATCCAGCGTTCCTTCGGAACGCACATTCAGTGCTGCTGGAGATTTTGTAACTGTTTACGGGGTGCGCCTGTCCACCGACTCGGTCGATCGACTGACCTTCATAAGAATGAATCAGTCTTGGATCACCACCAGCTACCAAGCACCTGATGCTGATGTAACCGAATAATTTTTTTGAAATTTCAGATTCCTTCAAGACTGCCTATGCTGATGCTGAGTGACTATCTTGTTATGCTGAGTGACTATCCTCTTCCTCCTCAATGATCATGCTGATAGCTTGTAAGAATATTTTTGGTTCTTGGCGCTGCCACCAGTGGCTAAGGCCCAATTTTTCAGCCCCTGTTTAACAGGGGCGTGTAATTACAATTTTTTGATGCAATATTTTGCAAGGAGGGTTCATTGCTGCACTCAGCAAGAGTATTTGTGAGGGGTTGCAGTGTTGGGGCACCAGCACCAGTGCCTAAGGCCCAATTTTTCAGCCCCTGTTTAACAGGGGAGTGCAATTACAATTTTTGATGCAATACTTTGCAGCAGGGCTCGTTCCTGCGCTCCAACTAGAGTATCTGTGAGGGGTTGCAGTGTTGTGGCACCAGTGCCTAAGGCCCAATTTTTCTGCCCCTGTTCAACAGGTGCATGTAATTACAATTCTTCATCTAATATTTCACAGCAGGGCCCGTTTTTGCACCCACCAAGAGTAACTGTGAGGGCTTACAGTGTTGTGGCAACACCAACACCTAAGGCCCCAACTTCTGCAGAGTATATAGGACAGGCCCCTACTTTCAAACATCCAACTTACAAACGACTCCTACTTGCAAACGGAAGGAGACGAAATCTACCCCTAGGAAGGGAAATTCTCTCCTGTAAGAGTTAATATGTGAAAAACGTGTCTCTTTTCCACTGTTCCTTAATCACCAATCCTTGTTTCACTAAAAAACCCAAATTGTCAAAAAACATTTGTCATTGGGATGGAAAGTGAGGTAAAATCTTCTGAAGAGGTGCACAGACAGCAAAACAAATGTCACAGGGGTGATAACCCTTCCCTATGTTTTCCAAAAAGCTTAAAAATAGATTTTTTGGCTGGAGCTACACTTTAAAAATGTACCAGTTCAAAATTACAAACAGATTCTACTTAACAACAAACCTACAGTCCCTGTCTTGTTTTCACCGCCTGGATACTGCTGTTCAGAGGGCCTGGGGCCCCACGCCTTTCCTTTTTTTCATTTGGGTGCAGGGTTCCCCTTAATATCCATACAAGACCCAAAGGGCCTGGTAATGGACTGGGGGGGTACCCATGCCGTTTGTCTCACTGATTTTCATCCATATTACCGGGACCAGCCATTACATTAAAGCCGTAAGCAGTTTTAAATGACTTTTATTACTTTAAAAATGTCATTTTGTGCAGGGACTGCTCTAAGCATGGGAAACACGTGCCACTTTACAGGCATACTATAGACACCCCCCAGGTACGATATTTAAAGGAATATTTCACTTTTTTTTCACTTTAAGCATCATTAAAATCACTGCTCCAGAAAAAATGGCTGTTTTTAAAACTTTTTTTTGCATTGATACATGTCTCCTGGGGCAGAACCCAGGTCCCCAAACCCTTTTTAGAACAATACCATGCAAATTAGCCTTTAAAATTAGCACTTTTGATTTCGAACATTCGAGTCCCATAGACTTCATTGGGGTTCTAACGTTCGTGCAAATTTTCGGTCCATTCGCAGGTTCTGGTGCGAACCGAACTGGGGAGTGTTCGGCTCATCCCTAGCTAGCAGATTCATGCCTCAGGTCCCCCTCGGAATATCACCTACTATAAGAGCTGCACTTCAAGCCTGGAAATTACTTTTGAATACTTCTATAGTTAATACGACCTCTAAGTCCATTCCACTGTCTATCTCTAGTCTACAATTAATAATCCCAAACCTAAAAGTTAGGCACTGGGTATCCAAAGACATTACAACAGTAGAGGATATCAAAATAGGCCCAGCACTTAAAACCTTTAGAGCAGTTCAAATCAAACACGGGCTAGAACTAAATGATCAGTACACCTATATCCAAGTGTCACACCTATTCGCATCCATCTCTAATCTCTCCATTACACTACCTTGGATGGTATTTCTTTATTTCACAAACCCTAATACCTCAATCAAAGGCATCTCCCTATTTTATAATTTCCAAAATCAAAAATCAATATTTACCAAAACCCCATCTATGAAAACATGGGAAATAGACTTAATGACTTCTTACATTGATCAATGGCAAACATCACTCACATCTACATATGTAGCCACCAAGAACATTAAATTATGGGAACTCTCCCAAAAAATACTACTAAGGTGTGTTACCCATTTATTATATTTAAGATTTAGTATCTCAAAGATATGATGTGGGTTAAATAAGAGTTCTTTAACCAAGACTGAAAGCTTTAACACAATAACAACATTTATTAGTATGTAGTTGAAAGTCTAATACACATTCATCTATCTATAGTCTATACCAAGGAAGAAAATAATAGGTTAAAATAAGAGAATTACATGAAGGAATACAGAGTATATTCCTTAAAACATTAATCTACAAACATATTTACAAGTAAAGGGCCGACCTTTCCCATAATTACCCGTTTATCACCAGGGTTCCATTCTGATGGCTGCTCTCCCAGAAAAAGAAAGATCTTTCCCATCTAGTCTGTGTATATCAATACAGGCTGATGACTCATTAGTTGAGCATGGCAATTGATTGGTGAGCTTCCCTGTTGCTGGGTAAGGATTGGCTGCATCTCCAATCCCTATACTTTGCATAAGTCAGCCCCCTTTAATGCAAATCCTTGTGATGATTCTGAGCAGGAGACTGACTTGAATTTTCCTGGGAATTTAAGTATTGATCATGGGTTGGCCTCCCTTCATTGCATAGGATCCTTTGAAGTGAGTATGTGTAAAACAATGATGTTTGAATCCCATTGTTTGTACACAAAAGCCTGGGCCCCAGCTTGTCTGGAGATTATATGTGAAGATTAATATGTTCTGGCCTACATAGATACAAGCTAAATTAAGTATATTCCTAATTACAATATTTTACAGCTATAAATGGAGATTTCACATAAACTCATAAGGCAACAGGTGGTACTTAACACCTACGAGACTAGCCAGTTTAAATTCTCAATCATCCCCACTATGCTGGAGACAATGTGGACATAGAGGCTTGATTTTCCATATTTTTTAGCATGCCCATTACTACGAACCTTCTGGTCTGTCATTTTAAAAACTATAAAACAAATCACTGGTTCCCAGCTTCTCAAAAATCCAGGGCTGGCCATCTTGTCATTGGGAATAGAAGCAGTTCCACCTCCTCCTTATGATACTGGGTAATGAACTTGACCTCTGACCTAGTAATAAAAGTTGTCAGCTTGTCCTGATTGGTGATGGGGGCTTGGCACTCCAAAAGGCTTTTTGAACTATGTCAGAATCATATCCCTTGTCCATAATGTTATAATCGCAATTCGTAAATCTGTAAATTTGAAAATTCGTAAATTCAAAAATTCATAAATTCGAAAATTCGAAAATCTGAAAATAAGAAAGAAGTTCAGAAAATTCAAAAGGATACCTAACTAACTAATAATAACTAACTATTAAATTATAGGTATTGGAATTTCCTTTCAAATGTGGCTGTTTGTGAAGATAACGTATACGAATTTATCCGAAGTTACGAATTATCCAAAATAATGAATGCCACATCTGAACAATTGGAAAGGAACAAATTAATAATAAATAATAATAATTTTTTTATTATTATTATTTATTATTATTAATTCGTAACCTCCATTTAGATATGGCATTCGTTATTTCAAATAATTTGTAACTTCGGATAAATTTGTATTCGTTACATTCACTAACAGTCAAATTTGAAAGAAAATTCCAATACCTATAACTTAATAGTTAATAATAGCTACATAGTTAGTCAGGTCGAAAAAAGACACAAGTCCATCCAATTCAACCAAAAAAAAATAATACAATCCCATATACACAAATCTTCACCCACAGTTGATCCAGAGGAAGGCAAAAAAAACCCCAGCAAAGCTTGCTCCAATTTGCTACAGCAGGGAAAAAAATGTCTTCCTGATCCCATGAGAGGCAAGCGGATATTCCATGGATCAACTTTACCTATAAATGTCAGTACCCAGTTATGTTATGTACATTTAAGAAAGAATCCAGGCCTTTTTTAAAGCAGTCTACTAAGCTTGCCAGAACCACCTCTGGAGGGAGTCTATTCCACATTTTCACAGCTCTTACTGTGAAGAAACCTTGCCGTATTTGAAGTTGAAATCTTTTTTCCTCTAGACATAAAGAGTGCCCCTTGTCCTCTGTGATGATCTTAAAGTGAATAAGTCAACACCAAGTTAGTTAAATTATTATTAGTTATTATTTCAGATTTTCAATTTTTCGGGTTTTCAGATCTTTGAATTTTGAATTTCCGAATTTATAAATTTTCAAATTTACACATTTTTGAATATTCAAATTTGCGAATATTCTGAAAAATTTGTTAAATGAGTTTTCGTTAATTTGGAATTTCCGAATTAACAAATTTGTCGAAATTCATTAAAGAACTAATTTGGGTCAAAACTAATTGCACATGTCTAATCTGAGTCCTGGAGCCCGGAGACTTTGTAGAGATTTGGAAGGGATGAATGCTTCAGTAGTGTATTTTTACTATATTTTGTTGAGCTTTAAAGAGGAGTTACAATACACAAGGAGAAACAAACATAATAGCATAGTGTGACATAAAGGCCAGGTTGCACATTGACCATATCAAGAAAGAAAAAAGTGGAAGCACATATAAAAATTTCCACCTACATGCACAATATACAATGCCTAGGGGTTAATTTACTAAAAGCAAATAGACTGTGCACTTTGCAAGAGCAGTTCATTCAGAGCTTAGTCAGTGAGGTGAAGCTTCACTTTGAAAAGAATACCCAATCACATGGAAGGAAAATTAAAAAAAAAAAAACAGGATTTGTGCATGCACATGATTGGATGATGGAAGTCAGCAGAGCTTCTCTTTTTTACTAAACTCTGGGATAACTGTACTTGCAGAGTGCACAGTCTATTTTCCTTTAATATATAAACCCCATAGTGTATACATGTAAACAGTATCCATCTGCCATCTCTCATGTATACCAATATATATATATATATATATATATATATATATATATATATATATATATATATATATATTTATATTTATATATACTCAATACAGTAGGACATAATCTGGAGTGCAAATCGATTTGAAAAAAATGAAAACTCCTAACGCACAGTATAAGGCAAAAACTGGATCCAGGTTTTGCAGACAACCAGCACACTGATTGTGCAAGAGAGGTGACAAAATTTCAGGGCTCTACCCTCCCCAATAGTCTGTGAGGCTACATAGGAGCAACCAATGGTGTGCATGTCTGCACAATGCAGGTGAATCCTGTGGTAAAACAGACATCAGAAAATGAATGCTGAAAACCCCTGTGGTCTTTTATTAGCTAAGTATTGTGAATAACGATTGTGACAGACCTAGCTGGGAGAGAGACTTTTGGAGGGGACTGAATGCTAGCCTCTTGCCGATCGATCACGGGCCCTGGCATTTGGGGGAACGGTGCTTTTTGTGAGCTGTATGCCTGGGGACCCTTGAGGTGGTATTACTGTGGATTTGGGTCCTGGTCCCCCAGGACACACAGACTCTGGGGACCCTGGATTTGCCATATTAGAAGTACTGGCTGATTCATAATGCTGGGACAAATACTGTTAGGAGATGCTGATGTCAATTCCAGCCACCTGTCTGTCTGTTGCCTGCTAGAATGTGTATTGTAAATAAGTCTAGTATGGGATCTAAGAGTCATTAGATCCCATTGTTGTTTGTGTTAATTAAATCTGCTATTGTGTGAACAAGAGTTCGGTGTTGATTTGTGATAATGTTGATTGGGGTTTCTGAGCTACAAGATGGCCAGTCTGGCCTAAAGGGCATGTCTGAGTCATCTAGGTTGTCTAAAGGGATTAGTTAATTAGCCCATGTTAATTAGGTTTCTGGTCACAGGTGTATGTTCAGAGTAATATGAGCAGGAGGTATACACCTCCTCTTTTACTGTATAAAAGAGCCTGTATTCCTTTCAAAAAAAGAGATTCCTGGTTGAACTTACATACAGCCTGCCTGGTGTTTGTTCTGAGCTACACAACTGGATTAGAACGGCACATAGCTGTAGTTCTGGTCCCAGAGCATCGGATAAACAAACCATCAGATGTTCTATAGCCCAGAGGAGTGTCGGGAGAGTGGAACCGAGCGAGCAGGGGCTCGTTACAACAATGATCTGAATGTGTGTGGGATTGGTTCTATCAGGGTATGGGGAACATTAGATGCGTTCAAATACTTAACCCCACTGAAATCAACTAGAACAGAAACAGCAAAATCACTAATAGTCATTTTTTGTACTATTGGGATAGAGATTGTAAAACAAATGTTATGTGGTGCTGGGCACTGATCTGTTGAATATGCGCTAATTACATTTTTTTTAATGAATTCAGTGATAAACAGTGATTATATAATTGCTCACAATGAATCATAAAAATGTCCAGTTCTCTTAAATAACCTGCCAGGGGATGCCCTAAACTTGCCTGTGAAGTTATCTGTAGGATGTATAAAACACTACTATAGCAATATTGAAATTTACAAAGAAATAAATGCACTTTGTTTAGGTCTTATCCTGACAAGCTATGGTAGTTGCTTTCTTCCCTCACCTCCATGTGTTTTGATCTCTATTTCTAGTAGGTATGGGAGAATCTGCCTGGGCTAGATTCACTAACATTTTTGCAAAACTTATTTGAAATCTGCCTGTTCTCAAATACCGTGGCACACTTCTTTGTATTTATATTTTTACATCTAAAATAGCTGACTCCTTGAGGGAAATAACATGGACTTGGAAAGTAATTTTACAGGTGAGGAATGGGAATCCCTCATGGAGGGGTACCTAAAAAAATTCAGTGATAATGAACAGATTGATTCAGAGATTTCATCCTTATTTTTTAGATTATCAAAAACTCTAGAAAATAAATCACTCATGTTTTGGCATATAAAGTCATTCAGGGATTACATCAGAGATAATATCAACCCACTTTGACTCCGTGTCCAGATCTTCCCTACCTTGGATGACCTGGATGCTGATTTCAAACAAGCATGGGAACAAACACTCCAGACATGTTCATGTAGCCTAATGGAGATTTTAATAGGAGAATATACAAAAAGGTCTAAAACCCTCAATACAGAGATCATTAATCTATGTGGAAAATTACAGAACTTTAGGACACATAAATCTGTTATTGCTAAAGAGAAAAAATTAAAAATGCACTTAGAAATCTTTAACAAAGAAATTCTTATTAAAAAGGGACAAAAAAATTACACAAGATAAAAATGGCCTTGAGGGCAGTAAAGCCTACAAATGGACACATAATAAATATTCTAGTAAAAATAACTCCAATCAGGGACAATTCCATAATTCGACCCAACACGGCCCCCACACGTCCTCCCAATTACCTCACAAACAAAAATCCACACCAGGCACTAAACGACAATATCATGGCGATTCTGCACATGATCAGAAAGCTAAAAAACAAGTCCTGGAAAATACATCTAGGCCTTCTCACTTAGTCACTCCGATATCTGAAAAATCCACTATTTGTCCCACACAAAAGCCACCAGTAGGGGATCCGATGTCCCAAACCACTAACGCACCTCCCAATTCATCTGAATTGGGTCCTAATGACCCTTCTTTTTTAGGACGAATTTTAGCAGGCATCAAGCCAGCACAACCTAACTTGAACACATACACACAACGTGCACTTTAAACCCTATGGAGGAATCCTCAATGCATGAGAATACTGATTTAAGTATAATTAACCTATCTTCATACAATCTATCTAAGAAGGGGATCTCAGTTCTAAAGAAAGGCCTGAATTTTTGTCCAAGTCAAAACTTGGATAAATTTGAGGTATACAAAGATCTCCAAATATTTATTCATAAACTTATTTTGAAACAACTCTACCACAAACAACAAGGCAATACAGATCTTACTCCTCAAGAGAATAAAGCTGTGCATCAGCTGATTTCTCCTCTTGAAGAAAACGATACAGCAGACCTCATTGACTCTGTTGATTTATCTCAAATTCTACAGTCTATAGATGAACAGGATAACTTTACCAAAACAAATCCCTCTAAATCACTATTAAAGAAGAAATCTGATTTTGTCCACCCCCTAGTATCAAGGTAAATGCAGTGGCCTTTTTAAAGTTGGTCAATAATGACTTAGAGAAATTGAAAATACAGGCTAAGGGCCCCACTAATTTTAGTGAGAAGGAATTTGAAGCACTAAAATCACTTGCAAACAACAACCAAATTACTATAAAACCATCGGATAAATGCAGAAATGTCATTCTGCTTAACAACGAAGACTATATATATTAGAATAAAAATTCTCAACAACCATGATTGGTACCGCCGAATTCCAGCGGACATTATTGAAAAATATAACAAATAATTTTATGTAGCAATAGACACCGCCTATTTAAATAATGTAATTATTAAAAAGACTTGGAGCTTCATCAGAAACAACTTTCCTAAAGTGCCTACATTTTACATACTTCCAAAAATTCACAAAAATCCCACAAACCCCCCAGGCAGGCCAATCATTTAGGGAATTGGTTTAAACAGTGACAATGCAAGCAAACTAGTGGATGAATTCCTAAGACAGTACGTAATATCACTACCATCATATGTGGGAGACACTGTTCATCTTTTACAAATTATTGACAAACTAAATATCCCCGATCATGCTCTCCTAGTCACAATAGATGTGGAAACACTGTATAGCTCAATTCCCCATGATAAAGGTCTAGCAGCTATTAATCATGTCCTCCAACAAGCCATGGTTGTGGATCCTGTATACTAGGAATTCATCATTTCACTGCTAGAGTATGTCCTGGGACATAATGTCTTTGTTTTCAATGGCTCCAACAACCTCCAGGTGCAGGGGGTTGCGATGGGGACTTTCTGTGCCAAATCGTATGCCAACCTGTACCTGGGGGAGTGGGAGAAAATGTTTTTGGCAGATGAAAGTCTGGCCATTTACACTGATCACATCCTCAGATGGTATGGCTATATTGACAATATTCTGGTCATCTGGGATGGACCACAGGACATGCTCCAGTAGTGTCTTTTAAAAATGAATAGGAACAAATTTAATCTAAGTTTCACCATGTCTTGGGACAAAAATTATATCACTTTCCTAGACATGGAAATCTATAGGGGAGAAGATGGTAAATTGTGTAGCAAACTGTACAGAAAATCTACAGCAGGCAACACAATACTCCATGCTTCAAGTTTTCACCTGCAACCTTTAATTGACTCCATGCCTTACAGCCAATATTTAAGAGTAAAACGCAACTGCACAGATGATGAAACTTTTAAAAAGGAAGCAGCAAAACTGCACGATAGACTTCTGGTAAGAGGCTATTCACATGCCTCTTTAAAGAGATCTTACAAGCAAGCCTCTATGAAATCTAGAAGCGATCTAATATACAACAAAAAACCCAGAATGATAATAATTTTTTGAGGATCATCACTACCGGTAGATACAATAAACACCAACATCAAGTGCAAAGAATTATTGAAAAATATTGGCAGATGCTGACTCTAGACCCATTATTGAGACAATTTGTCCCGGCAAAACCTCTCTTCACTTTTAGAAGAGCTGCCTCCATTAAGGATAAGATTGTCAGTAGTGAGTTCAAAAATTAGTCAATAAAAATGCATTGTAAATACAAAGGTACATGCAACAATTGCAGATGTCTGCTCATGCAAAAAAAACCTATACTCCCCAATGGAAAAATCTTTTACCAGCAGCATTTTGTGAATTGCAGGACTTTTGGAGTTATCTACATGCTGAAATGCAGCTGTATCTGCTTTTACATCGGGTAGACCAAACTGGAATTCTGGAGGAGGGCATACAGGCACATTCGCAGCATGCAAGTATGCAATCCCGATCTCCCCCTGGGACGCCATGTCTCCTTGGTCCATGGTGGAGTGTTCCCCAATATCAAATTTTTGATCTTGGATCGGATACACCCCAATCCCAAGGGGGTGATTGGAATTAAATCCTCCTCCAGATGGAATTAAGATGGATTTATCAGCTTAAAGCTACATCGCCTCCAGGCCTTAATGAGGCTGTATGCTTTAAACTATTTCTTGAGGGTTTTTCCTCAGGTGTAATGGAAAAATACATTTTGAATTTATTGATCTGTTAACCAGCCTGTTGATTTTCTAATTGCATACCTGTACCTCTCCCCATCTCCATCCAATAGGGATCTATATGCATATAATTTCTTCCTATTTATGTATGTGTTCCTTTTGTTTACATATTTATATGTTTTTTTCTACATATCCATATGTGTTTGTTAAATATATATGCATATACATATGAATGTACAGATATTAACAACTGCATAAATGACCACTGCCATTCTTTGATGCAACACATGCAGGAGGTATTGATATTGTATATTTCTTCCCTCTTTGAATTTAACACCTTATATCTGTTTCCCTATATACCGGATGTCTATAGTGTAAGTGATCTGTACCCACACTTTCTTGCCTGTAGAATACTTACCTTTGTACTAGACCATCAGTACATAATTAGTGCCTATGGGAGATTCTTCTCAATATCATGTGGGCAAAAATTACTTTTATATCCTAAGATTGTTTTTTCTTTTGGCATTTAATGCAATACTTATATTGTACATTTAATTTGAGAAATTTGCTTTCCTTATACCTGAATTCCACTGTGCTGTAGCTGACCATCTGGATTGCCCGACACAAAAAGCTGCTCAGTTGTATAACCTTGGACGGCTTCTTGGAGTTCCTGGACGGCATTACATCACCGCTTCCAGTCTCCATCTTGCCACTCCAGCAGACATGCTCAGTCTGCTGTTGAGGCTTACTGTGTCGGTGGACCGGGTGTGTGAGACGCCACTCCGACGCACTGACATTTGCGCATGCACAGTTGGGGCGGGGCCGTGCACACCTGATACAAGGGGCTCTCTAGAGGAAATATATTTAAACATATGAAAGATCATTATTTATGCAGTGCTATATGAATGCACACACATTTATACAAATTATGCTATGATATATATTATGCTATGGATAGGATGGTGCACTGATGCACCTATACCTTGTGAGTACCCTCCTGGAGGGAAGTGGTTTTAATTTTAATACAATTTTGATGGTATTACACTATGGAGTTTCTTTCTTTCCCACATATGTTACCATTGATGATTATCTGAGAGAGGTGCAGATCATTCCCAACAGATCCAATATGAGCCCAGGAGTGGCTCTACTGCGTGTATAGACACTGTTTAATCACTGTGTCACACGCTCAGAGGTGAGCGCATGAGCTATTGGGGGTCACTGAAGGGCCCCAAAGCATGCCGTATGTTGCACACCATATGGGAAGAACACGAGGAATGCCTATATATAATTTATTTGGACACTAATGCCTGCACTTTATACATCATTTTTTTGGATTAATTTTATTGAATTTTCGGAAATTAAAAAAAAAATTTTCATCATCACCTGGATTTTTTCACGTTTTGCATGTTGCATGTTATATTTATATATATTTATTCACTGTTTTTCATAAATGAATAGCACTGATTATTATTGAATACTTTTAACGTGATTTATAGATAATTTATATATAATTTATATATATATATTCACTGGTTTTCATTAATGAATGGCACTGATTAATGGCACTGAATATTATTAGTTTTATTTTTAACGTGATTTATAGATTTTTCGCTACAATATTATTTTAGGTGTTATTTATACTTTTATCACGTTATTTTTACCTAGCGCATACACAATTATTTATTTTAATTTTTTTTACATTTATACAAAACTCCCTTTATTTATCTAATGGGAATATATATTTTTTACCTTTATCAGCATTACCAATTATTATATGTTCGATATATAAAGGTGCATATATATATGTTTATCTTACCTGTTATTATATTGCAATTTGGCTCCCACTATATACCTCATATGATTAAAGTGCCAGATACACATATGCATGCACCACCTCTTGACTTTTACATCCAGAATTATATTATGGATGATAAATATATTTATTACTAAAGGATTGTCTTCTATTGTCCTTACAGTTGCTGAAAACTTTTTCCAACTTCTTGTGGCCTTCTTTGCTTTTTGCGTGTGCATTCATCATATTCAGGTATATCTCTCACCTTTCATGCCACTTTGTAGTCATATGCATTTATATAAAAAATACATTGTATGCTCCCATTTTGGAGACAAGATTTAGCATATCATTCCTACTCTCATTATGTTTTAGGGACTTCCTTGCTTGGCCTCAGTATATCCCTTTGGCCACCATGCGGCTCTGGAATGTGAGGAGTTATCTCTCCTTGGGGAGGACAGCTTTAATACTAAGTCTGTTTTCTAGACTTCTTATTTGCCTTATTTGAAGCCCACATGACTTGAGATAGCAACCCCACCGGCATAATGTCTCATGTTATGTATCCATAATTTTAATACCACACAGTGAAATATTGAAAATCATCTCACTATTCAATAATATGCAAGTAGATTCTTGAAATGCTCGGGATTTTTTTTACCATGATTGTAATCCTCTACTTGTGAAACCTTGTATACATTGATACTATTTGGTGTCTCAAAAGTCCACCCAGGGGGAAAATTCTTTTCTTTATTGAGTATTGCATGTGGCACATTATAAGCTAGATTTGTCATTTGCACTTCTTTCCTCTTTCATTGAAATCTATAAAGTGTGTTGTGTGGTGTGTGTGTGAATCTTGTTATTTAGTTCTGGACATTTGAAGATCTAATAAGGAAACTATTATCAGGCCTCAAAAAGGCACCAGAAGTCAAATTGAGAACATGTACCAATGCCAAAATCAAATAAATAAATAATATTAAAAAACAAAAAAGGTAAAGCTCCTTACACACACTGACAATTTTGCTGATGTGAGACCATTTTTTTATAGAAGGGGTGGTGGGTTATGCCTTCCTTTAACCACTTGACAACTGGGCACTTAAACCCCCCTCGTGACCAGACCAATTTTCAGCTTTCAGCGCTCTCACACTTTGAATGACAATTACTCAGTCATGTAATACTGTACCCAAATGAATTTTTTGTCCTTTTTTTCATACAAATAGAGATTTCTTTTGGTGGTATTTGATCACCTCTGGGTTTTTTATTTTTTGCGCTATAAATGAAAAAAGACCGAAAATTTTGAAAAAAAACGCATTTTTCTTTGTTTTTGTGATAAAATTTTGCAAATTAGTAAGTTTTCTTCATAAATTTTGGCCACAATTTATACTGCTACATATCTTTGGTAAAAATAACTCAAATTAGTGGATATTATTTGGTCTTTGTGAAAGTTAGAGAGTCTACAAGTTATGGTGCAAATCATAAAAAATTGATCACACCTGAAGTACTGGTGGCCTATCTCATTTCTTGTGACCCGAACAAACCAGGAAAGTACAAATACCCCCCAAATGACCCCTTTTTTGAAAGTAGACATTCCAAGGTATCTAGTAAGATGCATGGTGAGGTTTTTGATGTTGTCATTTTTCCCACAATTCTTTGCAAATTGAAGATTCCCCCCCCCCCACAAAATTGTCATTGTAATAGTTATTTCTCTCACATGGCATGTATATACCACAAATGATACCCCAAAATACATTCTGCTACTCCTCCTGAGTATTACGATACCACATGTGTGGGACTTTTTCACAGCCTGGCCACATAGAGAGGCCCAACATGCATGGAGCGCCATCACGTGTTCTAGGAGCAAAAATTACACATCTAATTTGTTGACTACCTATTACACTTTTGAAGGCCCTGGAGCACCAGGACAATGACATGTGACACTGACGTGGCACTGATGACAAATGGCACTGATACGTGGCACTGATGTGGCACTGATGACAGATGGCACTGATACGTGGCACTGACACTGATGTGGCACTGATGACAGATGGCACTAATACATGGCACTGATGACAGATGGCACTAATACATGGCACTTATGACAGATGGCACTAATACGTGGCACTTATGACAGATGGCACTAATACATAGCACTGATGACAGATGGCACTAATACGTGACACTGATGACAGACGGCACTAATATGTGGCACTGATGACACGTGGCGATGATGACAAATGGCACTGATGACAGATGGCACTAATATGTGGCACTGATGAAAGGTGGCACTAATACGTGGAACTGATGACAGATGGCACTAATACATGGCACTGATGACAGATGGCACTAATACGTGGCACTGATGACTGATGGCACTGATACGTGGCACTCATGACACTGATGACAGATGGCACTGATACGTGGCACTGATGACACGTGACACTGATGACAGATGGCACTATGTGGCACAGATGACAGATGGCACTTTTACGTGGCACTGGGGACAGATGGCAGTGGGGACAGATGGCAGGGACATGACAGCAGGGACATGACAGCAGGGACAGATGGCACTGGGGACAGATGGCACTGGGGCAGATGGCACTGGGGCAGATGGTACTGGGGCAGATGGCTGGGGCAGATGGCACTGGGGCAGATGGCAGGGGCAGATGGCTGGGGCAGATGGCTGGGGCAGATGGCACTGGGGCAGATGGCACTGGGGCAGATGGCACTGGGGCAGATGGCTGGGGCAGATGGCAGGGGCAGATGGCTGGGGCAGATGGCAGATGGCTGGGGCAGATGGCTGGGGCAGATGGCTGGGGCAGATGGCAGGGGCAGATGGCTGGGGCAGATGGCAGATGGCTGGGGCAAATGGCAGGGGCAGATGGCTGGGGCAGATGGCTGGGGCAGATGGCTGGGGCAGATGGCTGGGGCAGATGGCTGGGGCAGATGGCAGGGTAGGAGCAGATAACCGTGCTGACACTTTTTTTTTTTTCGTTTTTTTTTTCCCTGTTTACTCACCGCCGCAGCGGTTCCGCTCTCCCTGCTCACACGCTGTCTCTGTGTGAGGAGGGAGAGCCGGCGATGAGAGATGATCTCATATGTTTACATATGAGATCATCTCCCATTGGCAGAGCGATCGCACTGTAAACGGCCGCTGTCATTGGCCGTTTACGGCGATCTGTCACTGGCTGTGTCCGAGGGACACGGCCAGCACAAAACTTCCGCGATGCGCACCCGCGGGAGCGCGCAACGCGGAAGTAAAAGGGAGGACGTCCAGGGACGCCCTCCCGGCAATTGGAGTCCGCGCTGTAGCCGTCTTTCGGCTATAGCGCGGACGCCTAGTGGCTCTTGTGCCACTCTTGTGGCTCTTGTGGCTCACCTGACCTGGAGTATGAGCTATGAAATGCTTTATAAGGTCGTTCGTTATTTTGCTTTATTTCTCCAAATTCTATTTTTTAGAGGCGGACAGCAAGTTTATGACCAAATGTTTGCTGTTCTAATGTCACAAATCTCTGAGATTCACCAAAGAACCTATGGTAGCAGTGAATCCAAACCTCACTCCTAATGTGTAGTAATGGCAAACACAGTGCATGGGATTTTGATGGCTACTGTCTAATGATGAATGAATGAATGAATGAATGAATGAATGACTTGTATAGCGCTGCAAATGCGAACTGAATCACCTCAAGGCGCTTAATCCGTTCTGTGGCTCTTAATTAAAGTTGAATCAAGAATTGGAAGTTTGAATCCTAAGAAATCAGTTGCTCTATAGTACATGGCACCTACACAGTGCATTTTTATTTGTTTGGAAGTTTTAACATAACTTAACATGTTGCATTTCTGTTCATGCATATTTTGTTTTTTAGGTTGAAGTAATAGTTATTTGCTGTGCTGTTTTATTAGCTGTCAATAAGGCTAATGATGACCTTGCCATCAAGAAATGTAATGGTAGTGCAACCCCTGACCACATAAAACATGTGATTTGTGCTATGTTGACATTCAGAAGCATATGGGTGGTGGTATAATAATTGTTAGTTATTTAATTTAAGACATAAATAATGAATAATAGAGATGAATTCCAACCCTGCCATCACATTTTATATTATGTTAACACATCAATCATTTCTTGCAGTCACTTACCAAATGACTTACCTTACAGAACTTTTTGTTGAATCAGGATCCTGAGCAGATACATGGCCAATTATGCTGCCTTCTTTCACATCTTCATTTACTTCAAACACATAAAAGGGTCTGTTAAAAATGGGAGCTTCATCAACATCATGCAGTGTAATTTTCACAATAGCTGTATCCTTGAATGACCTAAGGTGTGAAAATCTTGGATCCTCAAATGTATTAGCTGCCTGAACCTCAAATGTGTGCATTCCATGACTTTCAAAATCCAGCAGCTGTAGAAAAACAAATTAAAAGGTACATGAAAAAATGCCTAGTTTATCATTAAACATATACAGTAATTTTGCATTGTTAACATGAAAAGCAATTAACATTTTTGAGAATCAATAAAATGCTCAGTTTACATATATTGCATATTTGAGTATGTGTGGATGTTGGGCAGAGTGAGTCACTCATTAACTTGTAATGAAAAGACCCCAACCAGCTGTAATTAAAGCATAAAAATATAATAAATGCACATCTTTTTGCAGGTAAAAAATGTGCATTTATTACAACTTTACATTGCATCCTGTAAAGCATTGAACCTATGATCAGTAGTTCACAGGTGCAATGCCAGGTTCCTGCAGCTCCTTCAGTACACACTCCGATATGGGCAGGCAGATACTGAATGGCAGGAAGAATTAATTAACTACGAAGATGCTCACCAGCACCCTTGCAACTCATTGAGAACTACAAGCTATCAGCTTTAATGGCTGACCATACTTGTTGTCTACTCATTCTCATCATAAAAGAGCATAAGGAAGATGATTACTGCATGCCTATGGGACAACATTTCTGTCAACCAGACCACTGTAAGAAACACACATACATTGCACATATGCGCCACTTTACAGGCAGATCAAGGGGACCCCCCAGGCACGATAAAGGAATATTTAATTCTTATTGTTTCACTTTAAGCATCATTAAAATTACTGCTCCTATAAAAATGATCATTTTAAAAACTTTTTTTGCATTGATACATGTCCCCCAGGGCAGTATCCAGATCCCCATACACTTTTTATGGCAATAACTTACATATAAGCCTTTAAAATTAGGACTTTTGATTTTTCATGTTCATGTCCCATAGACTTTAATAGAGTTTGCATGTTTGGTAGAACTTTTTTTTTTCCATAAAGATTTTATTCAGTTTAGGAAAATATATAAACATATCAAATACAATACAGACGTCATATGACAGTATATAACTATGACATCAAATGAACGTGTAATAGACCAGTAGTATAGAAGGGCAGAGGATCTCTTTCTCATTTTTTCACCTCCCCCCTTTCCCCCTCCGGATTTCATCCACGAGAGGGGACAGAGTAATGGTTCATTCTCGATCAAGGTTTAAAGCATAGTGCATCCTGATAAGGCACTTGTAATAGCCAAAGGGGGGTACCACAAATTAAATCAAATCATATATGTTCAATTGGTACATATGGAAAAATATTTATTCCGTACTAAAATGTACAAAGGATAGGAAAGTGCAAAGAGAACAGGGAAGGGAAAAGTAGAAAAGAAAACGAGAAAAGAGAAGGGAAAGTAAAGATGGGGGGAAGGGGGGACACAGAAGGGGATAGAGCGAAGAGGGGACATCAGGGGGAATCCCAAGTGGGTCTGCACCCGTGCACCCCCCGCACCCACGGCATCCTATCACACACTACAGAGATCGCTTATCAACTCTGGGAGACGTGCTGGTGATATCGTTCAGTGGTGGTGAAATGTGACCAACAGGCCCAAACCATTGAGAATTTATATATTCTGTCCTGTGCGATATGGATCAGTTCCTCCATCTCTTTTATTTTTGAAATTCTCGCAAACCACTCCCTGATCGTCGGAGCGCAGGTGGACTGCCACAGTTTGGGTATACAAAGCTTAGCTGCATTGACCATGTGCATGGCCAGGGATTTATAGTAATCTCTTTTAGGTAGGGTTGTATGATGTAGGAGAAACTGGGCTGGGGTATAGTCAAGATTGAAAGTTGTGACGTATGTGATGATGTCGTGGACCTCCCTCCAAAAGGGTTGGAGGTTCTCACACTCCCACCACACATGTAACTTAGTGCCTATCCCCGACCCGCACCTCCAGCAAGTATTAGGAATGTTAGGGGAGAATTTATGGAGGCGCGAGGGGGTCCTATACCATCTGGTGATCACTTTATAGCAATTTTCTTGGATGGCAACATTTAATGAACCCTTGTTTGTGTATTCATGTATAGTGTTCCAGTCCTCTGTTGTCAACGGAATTTTTATATCTCTGGTCCAAGAGAGTTGTGAGGGGGTTGGAACTTCGGTAGGCATTTCCGATATCAGGGTGTGCAAGAGAGAGATTAAGTGTCTTTGCGGTGTTTTGTGATGGCATAGGGACTCGAATGGCGTAAGTTGTCTCGTCCAGTTTGTTTGGAGGGCCTGGGTTGCAAGGAAGTGTCAGATCTGTCTATAAGTCCAGAAGGAGAGCGAGGCAGCCTGACGTGTGCCATTGCTGATAGGGAAGGCGTTCGACAGGTGACCGTTAACCCTAACCGCTGCAGAAGGACCGGAGTATAAGGCCATTATATGCGACAGCATGCGGCCCCCCAGTCCGATAGCCAGGAGAGACGCACGCATATAGTCCCATGCCACCCTGTCGAACACTTTCTCAGCGTCTAGTGAAAGGAAAAATCCTTGGGTTTTGGAGGTCGTGAGCCAGTGGTGTAAGTTTAGTGTGCGGATGGTGTTGTCTCTGGCTTCTCTGCCAGAGACAAACCCCACCTGGTCCAGAGAGATGAGACTGGGGATTAGGGGCAATAATCTATTGGCCAGAATTTTCGCATATAATTTGATGTCCACATTTAAAAGTGATATCGGTCTATAATTGGCTACTGATTCTGGGTCCTTGCCTTCTTTAGGTATCACCATGATGTGGGCTGTCAGCATTCCCTCTGGTCTGATCTGGGGATCTGATAAGGCGTTAAAGGTAACTAAAAGGTTGGGAAGAAGGATGTCGGCAAAGGATTGATAGTACTGGAGGGTGAAGCCATCCGGTCCTGGGCTCTTGCCCGCTTTCATTTGTTTCAAGGCCGTCTCCAGTTCTATCGCCAAAATGTGGTTCTCGAGGTCAAGTGTCTGTTGGGGGGTTATTGGCCTAGGACTGTATTGGGACAGGAAATCTTTGATAAGCTTGGTGCGTGTTTCAGGGGTGGTCTGGGTTATGTGGTTAGTCTGTAAGTTATAGAGGCTTGACTAAAAGCTCTCAAATTCCCTGGCTATTTCCTCATTCTTGGTCCAGAGAGTGGTCACGAATGTGATGTATTGTAGAGGAGATTTTAGAATTTTGGATCGTACAAGCCAAGAGTCGACCGCATTTGTTGCCCTGCTCATAGAAAATCCTCTGGCCAAGAATGTATCGTCTGTTAGTGCCTTTGTCGAACTCTTCCAATAGCTGGGTGCGGGTGTGTACCAAGTTTTGGAGGGTGGATTGTGCCTGTGTCAGTTTACGGGTTCTTTCCAGGGATTTAATTGTAGTGAGGAGAGTATTAATGGTCTCTTGTTGTTGCCACTTAGCTTTTGTGGCCAGGGCAATAAGTTCTCCCCCCGGATTATGCATTTATGTGCTTCCCAAATAGAAATCGGGTTCGAATTTTCAGAAAAATATTGCTGGAGTCGTGTGCGTACGTGTTCAATCGAGGAGGGGTCCTTGCGTAAGAAGGGTTTAGTCGCTAGATCTTTGTTCTGAAATCTGTTTCAGGGAAAGATAGTGTAACTGTAACAGGATGATGATCAGACAGAAACATAGGTTCTATGGTGGACATTTGAAGGGAGGGTAAGTCCCTCTGGGAGAGGAAGAAATAATCGATTCTAGAGTATTTCTGATGGGGGCCGAGTAGAAAGTATAGTCCTTATCCGAGGGAGACAGGGTGCGCCACGTGTCGTGAAGGGATAGCTTTTGGAACTGCATTTTAATTTGACACAATGCTCTATATGTTAGGGTAGAGGTGCCTGTGGAGGAGTCTAATTTTGGGTTTAGTGGGTCTCTTGCAAGAAAATGAAATGAGCTTTGTGTTTGGTGAGAGACGCTAAGACTTGTGACCTTTTTTCCGGTAGATTAAGGCCTTTTACATTGAGGGAAATGCACTTTAACGTCATGTGTTGCTGCTGTTGTAGGCTTCATAATGATGCCGAGACAAGTCGGTTACTCTACCACAGTGCTCTGTAGGTTTTGAGGAATGCCAAAGACTGCCGGGGAGGGGATCCGGTGGGCGGGCACGGACCCAGTCAGAA
Organism: Lithobates clamitans; assembly: GCA_037952925.1. Taxonomy (NCBI): domain Eukaryota; kingdom Metazoa; phylum Chordata; class Amphibia; order Anura; family Ranidae; genus Lithobates; species Lithobates clamitans. Next base: position 4,578,094 of record JBBGZY010000288.1, read on the forward strand.
GGGGGGGTTCTTGGATCAACCCACAGGGGGGGAAAGTGTGATTAGGAAGTGGAATTAGGGGAGAAGTCAGAGGAGGGGGTGGGGGAGGAGAAAGAGGGGGAGGCAAGACAGAAGGGTGGAGAGAACGAGATTAGTTTGAAAAGAATGGGAGAAGAAGGGGAAAGGAGGTACAAAAAGGAAGACAAATCAAACCAGAGGTGAACGTAGATTATCCAGTCCACCTAGAAAGGGAAAATCTGGGGTGTCAGCCAATGTCCACACTAGGACTGCTGCGAGGGGACGAAAGGAAGGACGGAAACCTCAGGGTGTTTGCGAACCGGGGACCAGAATAGCATATATTATGTGGGTACATGGAAGGCCTACTATGTAGCAGGGATTACAGCACAAGTGAACCAGAACAAAAAGGATATAAACCATATTACAAACGTGTAAAACTTGTAAAACATGCCTGCCATGAACCGCCTCAAAAATATATCTAGAGAGTAAGTTGGGGTTACCAGTGACCATGTCGGTCAAACATATTGCATTTCAACTGATATATGAAGCTTTGCATGAAGAAGAAAAAAAAAGTGGGGGGTGGGGGGGAAGGGGAGGGAGGAAGGAAGGGGGGGATGGGGGGAGGGGAATGGGGGGGGAGGGGAGGTAGTGGGGGAAGCTTCTAGATTGCGGAGGGAATGTATCTAAGGCTTCACTCTTCATAGGAACCTGATCAGGTGTATTGCACAAGTGTATTCCTGTCACCCGGGCTTAATTGGCGTCGGGAAGACTATCCATCATATTTCAGAGATGACCTCTTTACCCATTAATACATCTGGGTAAACAATAAAAAACTGCGTAAGTATATAGCTGGAATTACAGAAAAGTCAAATGAACGAATCGGTACTGGATCCATCATGAAGTAGTGGTGGATAGGTCTCAGCCTGTTCCTCCACTTGTGGTCAAAGTATATGGGAAGACAGTGACGATCTGTAGCTATATGTGTAACTGAGGCGCAGGAGCGCGGTTAGAGTAGGTTGTGAAAGTCCCAGGATGAGGTCATGGGGCAGTGTCACCAGTATGGTTCAGTGGGAAGAACAAAGGATGGGGCAAGTGCTTAAAGAGCTCCTTGGAGCGTGTGTGCATTGAAGGGTAATACCTCAAGCTGGCGGACCTCAAGAGTCACAGCAAGATGCTGGCATTGATAGGACTTCCATGGATCTGTTGCTTCTTCCCACACTGTCCGTGACCGCAAATGCTCAGGAGTTGTGCCTGGATAAGATAGAGTCTTTCAGAGCAGCGTGACTGAGGGCGTTGCGTCCATTGCGTCCATTGCTGAGCCGGGAAGATGGAAGAAGCACTGGAAGAGCAAGGGTTCGTTGAAGAAGACTAGGGGCAGAGGAATTGTGAAAGCCGATATGGTCAACAACAAAAGGTAGGAGGTAGAGGGATTACGGGCTAAAAGTCTTACTCACAAGTGGCGATCCATGGCAGAAACGGGGTGCACGACTCACGCTTCCTGAAGATCCCTTCTCGCAGGAGGTGAAGCAGGAGAACCCGGGGCTCGTTGATAGAGGTCTCGGCGAGACGAGCGGGGGGGCGGAGAAGACCTGTCTGTTCTGTGCCTGCGAGATCTCTGGCATTGAGCCTTTGGAGAAGGATTGAGGGACACCGGGAGCCATGGTTCTGCTGGGAAATAGAAAGAGCCCCATTCCGGAAGCTCAATACTAGGGAGATTGAGCTGCTCACAAAAGCTCTGCAGATCTTCCGGCGTGCGAAGTAAGACAGAGCGTCCCCTGGCGGACGCTGATAGACCGATGGGAAACTTCCAGCTATATTGGATGTTTCGAGCACGTAGAGCATCCAGCAGAGGGCGCATTGCTCTTCTATTTTGTAATGTTATCTGGGACAAGTCCTGAAATAATTTAACTTCAGCGCCATTATGGAGAATGCGGCCTTTCTCCCTTGCTTTGCGGAGGATCTCCTCCTTAAGTGGAAAGTTAACTACACAACAGATTATGTCCCTGGGTGGCTCATTCTCACGGGGTTGAGGGCGCAGGGCCCGATGAGCCCTCTCCATTTCAATAGGCGAATCTGCAGGACGATCGATCAAATCATTAAAGATTGTGCAGATGGTCTGTTGGATCGATCCTGGATCAATGCTCTCAGGGACTTCCCTTACCCTGATATTGTGCCTCCTGCCTCGATTGTCGAGGTCTTCAATGTGTCTATGGAGATCATACATATGGGAGAGTTGTGCATCGTAGGTGTTTTGGACCTGACGAATGGCGGCTGCATGGGTCAGGGTAGGTTGCTCCACATCATCAATGCGGTGAGCCACTGCCTGTATATCTGATTTCAGGTCGGCTATCGTGGCTGTAACTTGATGTTTTTGATGTCCGAGGCAACTTTCTCCAGGTCAAACAGACTGGGGGCCTGTGAGCTTCCCATCATCATTGCTCCCGGCTGTGAGTTAGTTGAGGTCGGGGTCTGGGCCTGGGAAGCCGCATGGGCCGGTTGTTGCTGGGTCCGGAATAGCTCCGGGATGTTTCTGCTTAGCTGAGTACCTGGATCCATGGCCGTGCGGGATGCCGATGAGCTCCGGGTGGATCTGTTCATACTGGTTCTAAGACATAGGCTATCTAATAAGCAAGATTCGGTCCCCGGGTCGCAGGAGCTATCAGTTTATGCTGCCATCTCGGTCTCCGGACAGGCCACGCCCCCCCCCTTGGTAGAACTTTTTGCCTGTTTGAGACGTTCTGGTGCGAACCATACCTATTGCCAAGTGAACATTCTCTGAACCTTAACGTATGCAAAACTAATTTTAAAGAATGTCAAATATTTTTGCATCTAATATATTTTTTGTTTGTCATTATTTTTCACTCTACTTTTTAAAGCTGCAAACAAAAATGTTATAATTTATGAATAAGTTTTTAAAAGTACCAGTATTAGTTATAGTAATTATCCACAAAGGTTATCTAAACTCAACAACAAAAATGTATCATATAAAAGTGTATAAGTCCTTAGCTGTGGTGTCTGCATTATTGTTTCTTTAGGCTTGTTTTGCTTTATTTTAATCTGGTGATCCTGCCATTGACACATTTCCTTTTGGAGAGTCACAACTCTCACTCTATTGTATCTATGGGGAAGCAGCATTGTCACCCCAGACTGCTACTTCTGGTTTGAACTACAAACTTTTAACTTCATTACAATGGCTTTTCAAATGAACTTACTATGGGGCTACCATGGGTACCTAGTAATAATGCATTGAAAAAAATGTAAAGAAATGCAACCATATGTCTTATACAAACCAATGATATATCATACTAAAAACATACATGGATAGGTATACCTTCTAAAAACAACCCATAGCTACAATCCTGTTCTCCATTACATGAAGGAGTGGTATTCATAAAGTATACAGGTTAAAGGGGTTTTGCTTCGCAGTTCTTTGCTCGGGTACTCTAATAGGGATGGGTGAACTGTTCGGCCCGGCCATAAGTTCGGGCCAAACTTTGGTTGTTCGGACGTTCAGCAAACAACGAACATTATGCGTTAATCGCTGCAAATTCGAAAGCCGCGGAACCCCATTAAAGTCTATGGAACCATAACATTAAAAACCAAAAGTGCTAATTTTAAAGGCTTATATGCAAGTTATTGTCACAAAAAATGTTTGGGGACCCCAGGGGACATGTATCAATGCAAAAAAAGTTTTAAAAATGGTAGTTTTTTCGGGAGCAGTGATTTTAATAATTCTTAAAGTGAAACAATAAAAATTAAATATTCCTTTAAATATCATGCCTGGGGGGTGTCTATAGTATGCCTGTAAAAGTTGCAGTTTTCCCATGTTTAGAACAACACCACAGCAAAATGACATTTCTAAAGAAAAAAAAAAAGTCATTTAAAACTGATCGCAGCTGTAATGAATTGTCGGGTCTCGGCAATATAGATAAAACTCATTGAAAGAAATGGCATGAGTTCCCCAGTCCATTACCAGGCCCTTCAGGTCTGGTATGGATATTAAGGGGAACCCTGCGCCAATTTTTTTATAATTAAATCTATCTATCTATCTATCTATCTATCTATCTATCTATCTATCTATCTATCTATCTATCTATCTATCTATCTATCTATCACTATAATTGCAGACATTGCATAATGGCTGGTGAGCTGTAATATACTTAATTGCATTTTTGTTCTTAGGTTATGATATCCTTTTAAGTGGTAAACATGAACTTGCCATCTATTCTGAAAGCAGTAGGGTTGATTTACTAAAATCTGGTGCAGCTGTGCACAGACACCAATCAACATCCAGGTTTTTTTGTCAAAACTTAATTGAACAAGCTGAAGTTAAAAGCTATTTGACTACTATGCACAGCTGCACCAGATTTTGCACTCTCCAGTTTTAGCAAATCAACCTCATTGTGTATTACCCTTTAGGGCCCTTTCACATTGCTCTGTAGCAAAATATCAGTAAAAACGCATGTGCACATTTTCCCCAATTTTGCTATGTTTCATATGCATTTCCTGTGCGTTTCTAGTATGTTTTGGGGTTGCCTGCACCTGTGAAAAATGGAGATGTGACTCAAAAACGCAGGAAAAACACAAATTGTGGTGTGTTTTTGCCACATTTTTACCACAATGTATTTGAGATTTTCATTTTTTCCAATGGGAAGCTGCAATTTTGGTGCAGTTTTCAAAACCGTACCACAGATGCAGCATGCAGGTCTTTTCCAAACACAGCATCCACAGTGCAGTATTGTGAAAAGTCCCATATGATTTAAAGAGAAACATTTTTTTGCGTTTTTCTTACAAGGTAAAAACATAGGAAAAACGTATCGGTGTGAAAGGGGTCTAAGGGTCCTTTCACATGGGTGTTCCATTTTCTTCATCGGTTCCATCACTTTTTTTTGTTAGAAATCGGAGGAAAAATACATCTGTTTTCTAACGAATTTCTATTTTTTGGAACAAAAAGAATTTGAATCATTGAAAATGAATCGACTGATCCAAATTCTAGTTGAAGAACCACTAGTTGCTAAGGAGCAGGCAAGTAATCCGGCCTCTGCGTCCTTAGCAACCGATGAGTCGTCAGCTGAATTTAAAACAAAACATTGCTGGAAATTTTAAAAAATGTGAAAAAAATCAAGTGGGGTCCCCCCAATCCATACCAGGCGCCTTGGGTCTAGTATGCATTTTAAGGGGATCCCCACACTAAAATTAAAAAAAAAACAGCATCGTGTCCCCACAAAGTTCACACCAGACCCTTATCCAAGCATGCAGCCCAGCAGGCCAGAGAAGGTGGGCCCCTGAAACATACCAGGCAACATGCCCTCAACATAGGAGGGTGCTTTTGGGCTTTTTTGCCCCCACCCCAAAGCCCCTTGTCCCCATGTTGATGAACAAGGGCCTCTTCCCCATAACCCTGGGAAGTGGTTGGGGGGTCTGCGGGCAGGGGGAGTTTATCAGAATCTGGAAGCCCCCTTTAACAAGGGGACCCCAAGATCCTGCCCCCCATGTGAATGTGTATGGGTTACACAGTGCCCAACTCATTTACCAAAAAATTATAAAAAAAGTGAATAAACACAGTGCACACGTTTTTGACAATTCCTTTATTAAAAAATAAAAAGCAAAGTCCCCTGACATAGAACCATCATCAATCACGCTGCCCGTTGCCACTGCTGGACCCAGAAAAAAAAACCCTCCAGTCTCGTAGAAGGCTACCCACCTGCTGGTGGCAGAGGGTGGCATGATTGATGATGAATCTACATCGGCGGACATTGTTTTTTAACTTTTTTTATAAAGGAATTGTCAAAATCCTGTGTACTGTGTTTAAGTGAATGTAAACCCTCACATATATGCAGTGGAGTAAACAGCCTCAGATGATACACAGGGATGAAACAAATCTCCCCACATAAGTTTTATAATGTACATTATATCTGCTGTCTTCAGCTTTATATATTCTTTAGAAAGTTCAGATCATGTTACATTTTCTCTTCCTGATCAGCACTGCAGTGAAGCCTGGGCATAAAGCCAAGACAGCTGATTGGAGGAAAGGCACACACCCCCTCTCCTCATACTGTAGGTAGAGACTTTCAGAGCTGTTTGTTGAATCATTCAGCTCTGTGCTAATCTATTTATAACAAACTCAGGCTGCTTTTATCCCAGTTGATGTAGAACTCGTCAGAAGTTATCAGGTTAATAAAAAAAGAACGGAGCAGGAGACAGCTACGGGACATAGCGCTTTGAAGCGAGATAAGAAAACACTGCAGAAAACACTGCAGATATACACTCCCAGCTCAAATTTCATGAATCGGGTTTACGTCCACTTTTATTCACTTTTTACCCTTTATTGGTGAATGGGTAGGTATGTACCCCATACTCATTCACATGGGGGGGATCTCATGGCCTTCTTGTTAAAGGGGGCTTCCAGATTCTGAAAAGCCCCCTGCCCGCAGACCCCCACAACCACCACCCAGGGTTTTGGGGAAGAGGCCCTTTGTCAGGGAAATGGCCAAAGAACTGGCAATCTTACTAACACCCATCATGGCCACATCAGGCGCGCTCCCATGCATATTGGTGTATGCAGATGAGCAACAACACTAATGGACATACGCAGATATGCAATGGTGCCTCCTGGCCTATGTAAACCTGCTACTGAGGCCTGTACATTACTGGATTATTGTCAGCTCCTCTGTTTTCTGTGCTCCTGTGTTTCCTGATCTTTGACCTCCAATTACCGACCTGGCTTGCTTAACCTGTTATCCTGATCTCCTGGTTTAACCTCTGGCTTGTACTACTGACCCTGCTCTTGTCTGCTCCACTGTATTTTTGATCTCGGCTTGGCTCACCGACTCTGCTGCAACCTGTCTCACCATGTATGACCCTGGCTTGTTCCAGTTCTGCTACCTGAATCTCACATTGACTTATTTACCATGGATGACCCCTGGCCTGGCTTCTGGTTCTGTTTCCGGATTGTCCATCTGCCAAGTTTACCTGGTACACCACAAGTACACCTGCCCTACAGTGCATCTTGCTTGTTCCAGCAACCTTCTGGTGATCAGCACATGAAACCACAGCAACTGGCAAACCGTGCTTCTTTGGGCACTGCACTCCCTGTACCACTTCCAGGGGTGCACTGCACCTAGCCGCAAAGGGGAGCACACTCAGCACCTCAGCCTTGCACCTGGTATGTGACACCCTTGTCCTCATCAACATGGGAACAAGGTGCTTTGGGGTGGGGGGCCAGAGTCCCCCTGCCCCAAAGGCACCCCCCATGTTGAGGGCATATAGCCTGGTATGGTTCAGGAGGGGGGCGCTCTCTCCACCTCCCCTTTCCTGTCCTGCCAGGCTGCATGCTTGGATAATGGTCTGATATGGATCTTGGGAGGGAGCCCACACCGTTTAAATAAAAAATTGGGGTTTCCCTTAAAAATCCATACCAGGCCCTTAGGGGAGGAAGGGACCCCCACGCTGTTTTTGTTCACAGTTTTCTTATTGTCGGCAGTGTTTTTTTTTACATTCAGCTGTCAGTGGGGAACCCAGATCATTGGTTGTTAAGGAGGCTTCCCGACCCATTCCTTAGCAACCATCTATTCATACATTCAGCTGTCAGCGGGGAACCCTGCTTACAGCCGATGAGCCATCAGTTTTTAGGACACCGGCACCTAACAACAGATGCACAAACAGACCATTTGTCTATTGACATTTATTTAGGTCCACTGCCATTTTTTAAACTGAAGAAAAATAGGGCTTCCTTCCATTTCAAAAACTGTATGTTAACGAAGGCTAATGTCAGCGGATGTCAATGGATCATCATCCGCTGACATCCCCTTGCCCATAGGAATACATGGGTGTCCATTTTTCCCCCGTCAAGGGACAGAGGAAAAACGGACAAATGTAATGCCCATGTGAAAGGACCCTTACAAGTAGTGGACCAAAGTGGCAAACAGAAGCAGTGGACTGCTAATATACACCACCGTGAAAGTTGGTACAGATAAAAGGTTAATTGATTTACTGCAAATACATCATTTAGGAAGGAAAATAGGGGTGCAATGCAGCAAAAGCATTTTTAAAACATATAAACTGCGCTAAACAAAGGTTATATGTGTTGAGGTGGATAAATAATGTGATCTATCACCAACAAAAAAAAGGTTTTCAAAATACACAAATCAAATGAATAAAGTCCAAATTTCCCATGTGGTAGGTATTCAGTATAAATGTGAATGCTGATCCAAATGAGCTATGATTGCTCTTACCAGAACTCCAAAGAAATAAGCGGATGGCAAAAAACCCTTGCCGGGGCCTCTGGGGTATTGAACCAAACAGCACCGTCCGTGGTCAGATCAAAGTCCCCTCAATGGATACAGGGTAAAAGCAAACACAAGAAAAAAGACTGGCCATAGTGTAGTATGTTAAATGCTGGACATGGACATACGAACATACCAATCACCCAGGTGTGCACATAAAAACAACCAAAAACAGGGGGGGAGGGAAGTGAAAAAAACCCCACCACCGTGGCTGTAGATTGTGCTTACCGACTCACGGTGATACACAGGCTTTTAATAGGTTAGGAGCTGACATATAGTTGGCAAGAAGCACCTTGATACGTCCTCATTACACGAAGTCCACATCGTCAGTATACCACCCAGAATAGAATAATACACTCTCCATGGTGAAGTACGTTTTAAAAGCAGATTTAATAAACAAAGTATTGCACTTACATAATAAAAGCACTTATATCGCATCAGTGAATGTCGCCGGCCGGCATACAAGCATGGTGGTGGCTCACTGCGCTGCTCGTCCCCATTGAGAACGTCCTTTTGATGACGAAACGCGTCTGGGTACACACGCAGCGACGCTACCACGAGACCAGGAAGTAGGACGAGCTTCGCTTCCATGCTTGTATGCCGGCCGGCGACATTTACTGATGCGATATAAGTGCTTTTATTATGTAAGAGCAATACTTTGTTTATTAAATCTGCTTTTAAAACGTACTTCACCATGGAGAGTGTATTATTCTATTCTGGGTGGTATACTGACGATGTGGACTTCGTGTAATGAGGAAGTATCAAGGTGCTTCTTGCCAACTATATGTCAGCTCCTAACCTATTAAAAGCCTGTGTATCACCGTGAGTCGGTAAGCACAATCTACAGCCACAGTGGTGGGGTTTTTTTCACTTCCCCCCCCCCCTGTTTTTGGTTGTTTTTATGTGCACACCTGGGTGATTGGTATGTTCGTATGTCCATGTCCAGCATTTAACATACTACACTATGGCCAGTCTTTTTTCTTGTGTTTGCTTTTATCCTGTATCCATTGAGGGGACTTTGATCTGACCACGGACGGTGCTGTTTGGTCCAATACCCCAGAGGCCCCGGCAAGGGTTTTTTGCCATCCGCTTATTTCTTTGGAGTTCTGGTAAGAGCAATCATAGCTCATTTGGATCAGCATTCACATTTATACTGAATACCTACCACGTGGGAAATTTGGACTTTATTCATTTGATTTGTGTATTTTGAAAACCTTTTTTTTGTTGGTGATAGATCACATTATTTATCCACCTCAACACATATAACCTTTGTTTAGCGCAGTTTATATATTTTTCTCTGTTTTATTTGGTGTTGTCGCACTGTTTACTGCTGCTTATCCTTTTGTGCTTCTAGCGCGGAACTTTTTGCTTTACATTTTTAAAACATGTTCAGTTTGGAAATCATTGATTTTACATGTCAAATACAGCTTTGAAACAACCTTTACAGTATACAGAGGTCATAAACAAATGTAAACAGAATACTCCAAAAAAAGTGGTCTGACAGCATCAAAGCAATCTCTTTTATCCATTCAAATAGATCCAAAAGTATTATGTATGTAAATTATTAAATAATAACAATCTGGCATGACCTTTTTAACTGTTATGATTCCATCCTGTGTTTTCTTGTCTGTGATGATCTCAAAGTAGTCTTTGGCATCTCTATCAATAACTGTGTATTTGATCTCTGCATTTTTACCCACATCATCGTCATTGGCTTTTATTCTTCCAATTGCTGTTCCTATAGCAGCAGACTCCAGTGACATAAACTGGTAAATGCCTAAAATTTAACAAAATCACTTTTTTTAATGAAAAATGACATAACAACAATAGCAAATGTACAATGCACAATCAATATTTGTTTCTTCTAATATAAAATAATTGTTAATGCAATCTTCACGTCTTGTAGGCTAATAGTATGGCGCTGTAAACCTACAACAATAATTTAGTTTTTAAATACATCTTTTGCTTTCTTTATATGCCTTAGTTGTGTTTTTGCAAGCAAAATGTAACAAAACGGCAATTGAAAATTGAGAACAAAACATATACAGTGCCTTAAAAAAAGTATTCATACCCCTTGAAATTTTCCACATTTTGTCATGTTAGAATCAAAAATGTGAATGTATTTTATTGGGATTTTATGTGATAGACCAACACAAAGTGGCACATAAATGTAAAGTGAAAGGAAAATGATAAATAGTTTTCAATTTTTTTTACAAATAAATATCTGAAAAGTGTGATGTGCATTTGTATTTAGCCCCCCTGAGTCAATACTTTTGCTGCAATTATAGCTGCAAGTCTTTTTGGGGATGTCTCTACCAGCTTTGCACATCTAGAGAGTGACATTTTTGCCCATTCTTCTTTGAAAAATAGGACATGAGGGGGAGGGGAAATTGGGACTTTAAATGAAATTACGGCCTGGTAAGGTCGCATATTTCCGTCCCTGTCATTATGACTATAAATTTATTAAAAAAACCCTGCAAGCGAGTCGCTAGCGAGTAAAGGAGGAGGAGTTGGGACTTTAAATGAAGCCAATGGTTTGCAAGCCAACACATAACTGGTGGGTGAATAAGCTGTTTAATACATACAAACAATGGTATCAAACAATGTCTTATTAACACTTAGCAAGATATCTACGATGAGTAATAGCACTGATAAACAGTTGTCAGCGTACAGATTACTAACATCAGTTGGCAAGACAGGTAATACAAATAATAACACTGGTACAAACATCATTGCTGGGTAAAACCAAAGGACCACCAATGTCAGAATGGGTAAACAATTATTGCTTGATAATGCCTGCCTGATTTCTGGCCTCAAAATTCCTGTTACAATTAATAATCCATGTGTACAATGAAATTGGTGAATAGAAGTTAGCTGGTAGCTTGACGCGTTTTGTGGTTCAAGACCACTCATCAGGAGCAGACACGTCATGTTTCTGTAATTTAGAATGATATAATAGGTCAACATGGTTAACATGGGTACAGGAGAGCAGATAGATCCCCCAGAAGGATCAAAGTACTCACTGGGATATGTTTGTTGGTGGTGAGTGGCCAGAGGTGGTAAACCGTCCGGGTACACGGCAACCGGGAGCTGAGGCGGGTGCCCCCGCTGCAGCAACAAACACAGGCACCCACCGAGGAGACACAGGACCACAAGGCACCCTAGAGATAAAGGTGGCAGGTGAACCAAAATGAGGGGATGTATGTGAATGAGAATGAATGGGGAAGGGGGGTGGGGGGAGGTGTGAGAAAGTGCCGTGTGGAGAAAAAGGTGAACAGGGGTGGACAAACTATTAGGGAAGAAAGATGGTGAATAATAGGGCCTATGAGGTGAGAGTGAAGGAGAGCTTTAAAAAAAGGGGGGGACCAAAATAGTGTGGGATGCTAGCATGGAGTGAGAGTGCCTGGAATGGTGTGGATTACATGGTGTGGCATGATGAAGAATGTAGTGTGGAAAGGAACACCGACCAACACAATAGTGTGTCTCGAGTGCCGCATCCCCTCATACAAAATTGGGTGCCTATATATAGACGCCGCTGCGGGAAAGCCCGCCAACGTCACGCTTGCTGAGCAAAGAAGGTGGGAGGAGCCCCAGCTGGAGGCCGACAATCAGTCGGCAACGGCCTGGGAGGTCCCACCAAAGCCCGCGAGTGTGGTAACAGCAAAGTAGCGGGTGCGATGGTGCTGGAAGGCGAGACACACACCTGCTGCAGGTGGCCTGACATCGATGCGCAATGGTGGCAAGCCCCGCCCTCTACACCCACCGCGACAGGCGGGGGAGGGGTCCAACAGTGCCCATTGCAGCTCCCAGATAATGCAGAAGCCAGACAGCCCCACCGGTGAACCAAACACAAGCAACAAAAGGTGGAGCATTAAACACACCTGTCAGGAGAGTATATTACACATTAGAAATTAGACCAATTAGGTTGGAAACATGATGGGTCATAATTGTACTAATAAAAAATGGGATAATAGTTAAAATAGGCGAGGCTTCCAGGAAATCAATCGGGGCAGAGTAATTATAAAAATTATTGATAATATCAAAGTTAACCAATAGAGCAAACCATGTGCTTTCATCCCTGTTTAATATAAGACATGAGGGGGGAGGGGAAATTGGGACTTTAAATTAAATTACGGCCTGGTAAGGTCGCATATTTCCATCTCTGTCATTATGACTATGAATTTATTTAAAAAACCCTGCAAGCGAGTCGCTAGCGAGTAAAAGAGGAGGAGTAGAGACTTTAAATGAAGCCAATGGTTTGCAAGCCAACACATAACTGGTGGGTGAATAAGCTGTTTAATGGTTCACATACAAACAATGGTATCAAACAATGTATTATTAACACTTAGCAAGATATCTAAGATGAGTAATAGCACTGATAAACAGATTACTAACATCAATTGGCAAGACAGGAAAAACAGATAATAACACTGGTACAAACATCATTGCTGGGTAAAACCAAGGGACCACCAATGTCAGAATGGGTCAACAATTATTGCACGATAATGCCTGCCTGATTTCTGGCCTCAAAATTCCTGTTACAAGGAATAATCCATGTGTACAATGAAATTGGTGAATAGAAGTTGACTGGTAGCTCAACGCGTTTCGTGGTTCAAGATCATTAATTAGGAGCAGATACGTCATGTTTCTGTAATTTAGAATGATATAATAGGTCAACATGGTTAATGTGGGTATAGGAGAGCAGATAGATCCCCCAGAAGTCTACAAGCTATGGTGCAAATCGTAAAAAATGTATCACATCTGATGTACTGGTGGCCTATCTCATTTCTTGAGACCCTAACAAGCCAGGAAAGTACAAATGCCCCCCAAATTACCCCTTTTTGGAAAGTAGACATTTCAAGGTATTTAGTAAGAGGCATGGCGAGTTATTTGAAGTTGTAATTTTTTCCCACAATTCTTTGCAATAGTAAGATTTTTATTTTTTTTTTTTTTTTTCACAAAATTGTCATTGTAATAGATTATTTCTCACGTGGCATGTGCATACCACAAATGACACCCCAAAATACATTCTGCTACTCCTGAGTATAACGATACCATATGTGTGGGATTTTTTTCACCGCCTGGGCACATACAGAGGCCCAACATGCAGGGAGCGCCATCAGGAGCATAAATTACACATCTCATTTCTCAACCACCTATTACACTTTTGAAGGCCCTGGAGCACCAGGACAATTGAAACACCCACAAAATGACACCATTTTGGAAAGCTAACACCCCAACATATAATATATGAGGCATAATGAGTCTTTTGAACAGGTCATTTTTTTCCAGAAGTTTTTGGAAAAACGCATTTTTTTTTTTACACAAAGTTGTCAGTTTACAAGATATTTCCAACACATTGCATTTAGATGGCAAACATGAAACCCCAAAATACATTCTGCTACTCCTCCTGAGTATTGCGATACCACATGTGTGGGACTTTTTCACTTCCTGGCCACACACAGAGGCCCAACATGCAGGGAGCACCATCAGGTGTTCTAGGAGCAAAATTTACACATCTCATTTCTCAACTACCTATTACACTTTTGAAGGCCCTGGAGCACCAGGACAATGGAAACACCCACAAAATGACCCCATTTTGGAAAGCTAACACCTCAACGTATAATCTATGAGGCATAATGAGTCTTTTGAACAGTTCATTTTTTTCCAGAAGTTTTTGGAAAATGTGGAAAAAAATTAAAACACTTTTTTTTTTACACAAAGTTGTCCATTTATAAGATATCTCCAACACATAGCATTTAGATAGCAAAAATGACACCCCAAAATACATTCTGCTACTCCTCCTGAGTATGGCGATACCACATGTGTCAGACTTCTACACAGCCTGACCACATACAGGAGATCCAACATGCAAGGAACACCGTCAGGTGTTCCAGGGACACATAGCATGCACATACCAAGAATTACACCCCAAAATACATTATGCTGAGCAAAGTGTAAACAAAAGATCACCTGTGGTTGTAGTAGCGCAGTTGTACACAGGAGGATAGCACTGGTCCAGGCAGCAGGCAGGGACTTGGTCGGCAACGGCAAACACAATTGTCCAGGCAGCAGGCAGGTATACTTTCCATATACAGTCCAGGGTTAGTGCAGGCAGAGATATTGTCAGAAGTGCCATAAATATTGGTCCTGGTAGTAGGCAGGAACATGCGGTGTAGTCAGTGCAACAGGCAGGGACATAATGGCAGTAAGTCCTACAGGCAGCAGTAGGGCCTCATTCAGGACAGAATGGGGACAGGGGTAGAGTCTTCTCCCACCCAAATCTCTCTGAAGCCTCCGAGTCTCCAGACCCTAATCTAGGAATGAGAAAACAAAAAAAATAGTTTTCTTCATCCAGAAAAACAATTCTGGAGCCCCTCACATATGTGAGACCCCTAAGTTGAATCCCACTAGTCCAGTTACAGGGTACAAGATCAGTCCAAGAGGCAGGCAAATATCATGATCAAACAGTCCAAGGTCAGTTCCAGATCAGGCAGAGGTATGTACAGAATCGTTAGGCAGAAGCATGGTCGAATAACAGTCCAGGGTCAGTTCCAGATCAGGCAGTGTTATGTTCAGAATCGTTAGGCAGAAGCATGGTCGAATAACAGTCCAGGGTCAGTTCCAGATCAGGCAGCGGTATGTACAAAATCGGCAGGCAGAAGCGTGGTCGAATAACAAGCCAGGGTCAGTTACAGAGCAGGCAGTGGCATAAGGGGTGTGAAGGTGTGTGAAGGCAGGAACTGAGGATTACGTTACCATACTTCACTAATAATTTATTGAAGTATGGTAACGGCGAAAGCATTCACCTATGCAGAGGCCTGGTTCAGAAGGGCATTGGCACAGTAATAAGATGTGTCTCTTCTGACTCCTGCTCTGGTACACACCCTACATTTTTTTTGACATCGTTGGCCTGTTGGTCTGGGAGGGAGTCTATCTGGAAAGTGGCGTTCAGAGAGTCGACTAAGAACATGTGATCAGATGGTTTCTGGGGGGCCGTTCGGGAATATAAGGGCAGTGTAAATTTCCTCCTGGTAGCCAAGGAAGCATTTGGGGTTTTGGGTGGAGTTACGGTAAATTACATAGGAGTTGTATATGGCCAATTGAAAAAAATAAATTGCGACTTTCTTATACCAATGGTATGTCCGTCTTGTGGCAAGCTATGGTTCCAACATTTGGTCATTGAATTTGACTCCCCCCATGAACAAATTATATTCATAAACGCATTTTGGTTTTTGGATGGGGCCATTTCTTCTAGGGATTTCCACAAAGGTATCATTGTGGATTGAAGACAACATGTAGACATCTCTTCTGTCCCTCCACTTCACTGCCAAAATCTCCTTGTTCCGCAGACTTGCCGTTTCTCCTTTCCTCAACCTCTTATTGACAAGACTTTGAGGAAAGCCCTTCCGTTCCTTTTTACGGAGCCACATGCAGGCTTCTTCTTCCGGTGAAGGTTGTGGAACAGGGGCAGAGAGTAGAAGTTGTCTACATACAGGTGGTAGCCTTTTTCCAGTAGGGGGTATATCAGGTCCCAAACAATTTTCCTGCTTGATCCCAAGTAGTCCGGGCAATTAGGGGGTTGCAGCTGGGTGTCCTTCCCTTCGTACACTTTGAAGGCATACACGTACCCTGTGACTCGGTCACATAATTTGTATACCTTCACCCCATAGCGGGCCCTTTTGCTGGGAACAAATTGTTGATTTTAAGCCTGCCATTAAATTTAACAAGGGACTCATCCACACATATATGTTGGTCCAGGGTAAACAGCTGGGGGAATACGTCAGAAAAATAATTTAATATTTTGAAAAGCCTGTCATAATTTGGGTCGTTTCGGGGAGGGCACTGGGTGCTATCATTGAAATGAAGGAACCTCATTATCATTTGGTATCTGGTTCTGGGCATTACCTTGGAGAAGATTGGCATGTGGTGGAGGGGGTGGGTTGACCAATAGGAATTTAAGGTGTTTTTTTTGTGAGTCCCATAGAAAATGTGAGGCCTAAAAAAACCTTCAACTCTTCCACCGTTAGGTCTCTCCACTCGTAGGGATGGGCATAATAGGACATTGGATTAAGGTTGCACTGGGCCACAATTGTTGATAGCATGTCCTCTGTAAAAATTAAATAAAAAAAATGTATTGGGGAAAAATTTTCCGTGTCCACCTGGACACCTGGCTGGGCAGTGAAAGGGGGAATGTTGGCTTCTCCTGAATTAGGAGAAAGCCACAAGGGGTTTTGAAGGGCATAGGGAAGGCTGGCATGGGTCCTTGGCCTTTTTTGCGAAGGTACTGCGGTGCTGGTGGATGGCACTGTGGTGCTGGTGGAAGGCACTGCGGTGCTGGTGGAAGGCACTGCAGTGCTGGTGGATGCCACTGCCTCCTCACTAGAACGCCTTCGTTTGGTGGGCCTAATATCTTCCTCCTCTGAGTCACTCAATGTTCCACTACTGAGGACTGGCTCATAATTGACGTCCGACTCAGAATCGGAGTTTGAAATGGAATCCGAACAAGAGAGCTCCCCGTTGCTCTCGTCGGCCTGGGAAAGAATCTGGTATGCCTCCTCGGCGGAAAAGACTCTTTTGGACATGCTTGCTGGTGATGCTGTGACTTCACAGGTGTGTGCTAAGCCTGCACTGATGGGCACTGATGAGGCGGTACTGATGAGCACAGATGGGCACTGAGGTGGCACAGAGGGGCACTGATGAGGTGGCACAGAGGGGCACTGATGAGGTGGAAGAGATGTGCACTGATGAGGTGGAACAGATGTGCACTGATGAGGTGGCAAAGATGTGCACTGATGAGGTGACACTGATGAGGCTGCACAGACGTGCACTGATTACACAGATATGCACTGATGAGGTGACACAGATGGGCACTGATGAGGCGGCACAGATGGGCACTGATGAAGCTGCACAGATAGGCACTGATTGATTGCACAGATGGGCACTGAAGTGGCACAGATGGGCACTGATGAGGCGGAACAATTGTGCACTGATTGATTGCACTGATGAGGTGGCACAGATGTTCACTGATGAGGTGGCACAGATGTGGCGGCACAGATGGGCACTGATGAGGTGGCACAGATGGGCACTGATGAGGCGGCACAGATGGCCACAGATGAGGCGGCACAGATGTGCACTGATGATGCGGCACAGATGGGCACTGATTGGCACAGGTGGGCACCGATGAGGTGGCACAGGTGGGCACCGATGAGGTGGCACAGGTGGGCACCGATGAGGTGGCACAGGTGGGAACCGATGAGGTGGCACAGGTGGGAACCGATTGCAGATGTGCACAGATGTCTGAACACTGATCACCAATGGCACAGATGGGCACAGGTGAGCACAGATTGGCACAGGTGGGTGCAGGTGGTCACCAATTGGCACAGGTGGTCACCAATTGGCACAGGTGGGCACTAATTGGCACTGTACTGTTTGAGCACTGTTTTGGCACTGTTTGGGCACTATTTGATCACTTTTACCACAGTAAATTATGATGTAAAACTCACTGAAGGCACAGATCGCTGCAGCTATCCTCTCTCTCCTCACACGCGGTCTCTGTGTGAGGAGAGAGAGACGGCAGTAAGAGATGATCTCATGTGTTTACATTTGAGATCAACTCTCATTGGCACCGGCGATCTCGCTGTAAACGGCCGCTGTGATTGGCCGTTTACCGCGATCTGTGACTGGCGGTGTCCAAGGGACACGGCCAGCACAGATTTTCCCCGATGCGCACATGTGAGCGCGCACGGGGAACGAGGAAAGGGGAGGATGTCCTATGACGGCCTCCCGGAGATTGAGGTCTGCGCTGTAGCCGTCATTCGGCTATGGCCCGGACCTCAAGTGGTTAAACAGCTTATTCACCCACCAGTTATGTGTTGGCTTGCAAACCATTGGCTTCATTTAAAGTCCCAACTCCTCCTCTTTTACTCGCTAGTGACTCGCTTGCGGGGTTTTTTAAATAAACTGCTTTAAAAAATAGCTCAAGCTCTGTCAGATTGGTTGGAAAGCGTCTGTGAACAGCAATTTTCAAGTCTTGCTACAGATTCTCAATTGGATTTAGGTCTGGACTTTGACTGGGCCATTTTAACATATAAATATGCTTTGATCTAAACCATTCCATTTTAGCTCTGGCTGTATGTTTAGGGTCGTGGTCCCGCTGGAAGACAAACCTCCGCCCTAGTCTCAAGTTTTTTGCAGACTCTAACAGGTTTTCTTCTAAGTTTGCCCTCTATTTGGCTCCATCCATCTTTCCATAAACTCTGACCAGCTTCCATGTCCCTGCTGATGAAAAGCATCCCCACAACATGATGCTGCCACCACCATGTTTCACAGTGGGGATGGTGTGTTCAGGGTGATGTGCGGTGTTAGTTTTCTGCCACTCATAGCATTTTGCTTTTATGCCAAAAATCTCAATTTTGGTCTCATCTAACCAGAGTTCCTTCTTCCACATGTTTGCTGTGTGCCCTACATGGCTTCTTGCAAACTGCAAATGTGACTTCTTATGGGTTTCTTTCAACAATGGCTTTCTTCTTTCCACTCTTCCATAAAGGCCAGATTTGTGGAGTGCACAACTAATAGTTGTCCTATGAACAGATTCTCCCATCTGAGATGTGGATCTCTACAGCTCCTCTAGAGTTTTCATGGGCCTCTTGGCTGCTTCTCTGATTAATTCTCTCCTTGCCCGGCCTGTCTAGGTGGACAGCTTAGCCTTGGTAGGTTTGTAGTTGTGCCATACTCTTTCCATTTTCAGATGATGGATTGAACACTGCTCTGTGAGATGTTCAAAGCTTGGAATATTTTTATAACCTAGCCCTGCTTTATACTTCTCCACAAACTTTATCCCTGACCTGTCTGGTGTGTTCCTTGGCCTTGATCCTGCTTGTTCACTAAGGTTCTCTAACAATCCTCGGAGGGCTTCACAGAACAGCTATTTTTAAACCGAGATTAAATTACACACAGGTGGACTCTATTTACTAATTAGGTGATTTCTGAAGGCAATTGGTCCCACTAGATTTTAGTTAGGGGTATCAGAGTAGAGGGGGGTGGAGACAAATGCATGCCACACTTTTCACATACCGTATTTATTTGTTTTAAAATTTGGAAATTATGTGCTACTTCATGTTGGTCTATCACATAAAATCCCAATAAAATAAATTTACGTTTTTGGTTGTAACATGACAAAATGTGAAAAATTTAAAGGGGTATGAATACTTTAAGGCACTGTACTTATTAGAGTATATGTATTACCATGCATAGCTAAAACACTTTATTTGGAATTGGATAGAATAGGGAAGGATTAGAGTCCCTATCAAGCGTTTATTATTTTCTTGTTTCTTTTAGGTATAGTCACCCTCTCGGTCTGCCTTGGTGTAATTTCCACAAGTGACACCTGTTCTAGAGACAACTAGGCATAACTAGAAAAATTATTTGGCTAAACATAAACATTTTGTTATTTGAATACCATGCAGGCTGCCCCATTGTCCTGCTTACATGTCTATAAGTGGCATAGAATAAGCATGCAGCAAGTAAAGTCAAATAAATTTAGTAGTCATGATCTCGTTACTTGTTCTGCAGTAGGGATTTAGCAAGATTTGGAGTCACTGGTTCATCTTGACGGCCAGGCAGCATTTCTAGGCAGTAACAGTAGCCTGCATACCTATCTTTTCTCAGTTTAGGTTTACATTCAATTATTAAAGGGTAACTTCACTTTTGTGGGGAAAAAAAACAAAAAAAAAGCAAACAAAGAAAAAATAATATAGCTTATACAATTGCAACACAATTCATATTGTAATTGAATTCTTTTAAAAATTACCTTTCCATTTTAATCTACATCTCTGTAATTTTCTGCAAATGCAATATGGCTACCTGGAGGTTTTCAGTGCACAGTATGTGTACAGAACCCCCACCAGAATTTCCTGCTTCTGTGATTAGCTCACTGATTTTCCCGGAAGTCTACACTAAAATACAAGTAAGATTTCAACATCCCCTGCAGCAAAAATGTCATTTTTGGTGAGATACTGCCAATAGGAAATTATGTCTAAAGTGATGCAGACCCAGCAACTTTCCTCATTAGTGATCTGCAGGTGCTGCAGCTGATTAATAATTATGAAACCAATCCCATTGGACTCAATTTCCCACATGGACACAGACAAACACAGGGATTTCTTCAGAATAACAAAAAGTTGGAATCTGCAACAAAGTTTGTTAAAAACCTTGTAATGTATATAGATCACCCAGCGGGGAATGTTTTTTTTCTCAACAAAAGTGGAGTTACTCTTTAATTTGAATGATGGTTGCCACTTTGATTATCTTAGTGAAACCCCTGCATCATCATAAGTTTATACCCATAAGCTATTATTCAAATGACTTTTCCACGGATGTATCCAAGAATTGAAAGCCAGCACAGGTGACAAGCCTGAGGAGCTCTTGTATATACCACTTTCATTATGCAAAAAAGCTAGTTGCTTCCATGCACATTGATTGCTTTGAGAGATTTTACACATGTTTAAATTAGTGAACTAAGAACTGCTCTCTGTGGGTGGGCAAAAAATGGCATCATAAAAATGAATGTGTTTTCTTTTAATATATGTTTTATTGTTTTACATCATAATTAAACTAAATTAAATTTTCTCTGTAATAGACACGGTCATAAAGAGAAGAAACGGTTCTTATACTACATTTGTAAGATCCCAGTTGTAGACTGTGAAGATTAGCTAATATAAACATCTGTATGCATGGCAGAAAAAGTGAGGAAATACTCTTGTGTAACCAACAGTGTCAGGAACATGTATGTGTGTGTATATATATATATATATATATATATATATATATATATATATATATATATATATATAGTATATACAGCATATATAAATTATGTGAGATCACTAATAGTATATGTGTTCTCACATTTCATGCATGGATATAAAGAAAAGTACAGCATTGCTCTCCACCTAACCTAAGCTTACATATGAATATATAAGTGCACAAAAAATAAATAAATTGCTCAGCCAATGCACAAACATAAAATAAATAACTCATATAACCAACTCAATATATATGCACAGATGTGACAACAAAGTCTCTAATTTGTGATTTTAAATTTGTGTAAATGAGACAAATTCCTCCAGTGCTCCACTACAAATACAATTTTCACATGTGCTCCACCTTCTGTGTGACAAGCCTCTCACCTTAAACCATTGACCTATGGGAGATATACTGTAGGTCACCAAACGCATTACCGGGTTACATGACTGTCAGCTCTCCTCTCACTCTTCCGCTCTGATCCACTTGTTTATAATCAACAGGGTATATTCTCTTTAAGGGGGATGAAACCTCCTTCTTCAATCAGCTCCTTGGCTCGGTAATCTCTTTACAATCAGTTATTAAAAAGTAAAAAAAAAAACCTAACAATAACTGGCGCACTCAACTGGTGCACTACAGAGACACAGCCAACAAAGTCTGAATAGATGAATAGACTCACTGATTTTCCCAGAAGTCTGCATTAAGATACAAGTCAAATTCTAGGCTCCCACTACAATGTACTCTAATGCCGCGTACAGAGGATCGGACATTATGACAACAAAATCCTGGATTTATTTCTGACGGATGTGGCTCAAACTTGTCTTGCATACACACGGTCACACAAATGTTGTTGGAAATTCCGACCTCCAAGAATGTAGTGACATACAACACGTACGAGGGGACTAGAAAAAGGAAGTTCAATACCAAGTGTGCCACCCTTTGGGCTCCCTGTGCTAACCTCGTGTTAGTAGAAGTTTGGGGAGAGACGATTCGTGCTTTTCAGCCTCATGCTTTTCAGTCCGTTACTGCTCTTGTAATGGATGTGATTAAGGGAATCATGAAATGTCTATTCCAATGTATATATATAAGTGCATGTTTTAAATATCTATCATATATCAGCTTCTACGCTTATAAGCCTTAAAAACAATATTCAGTAGATATCAAAGCTTGCCCCTCTCTTACTGTGGCTGGACTGCAAGAGTTAACAGAGAAGTTTGCGCCTGCTTCCCAGAATACATTCAGAATATAACAACATAACACGAACATAACATGAATTAATTAAAAGGAGCAAGAAGTGCTGCAAAGTGCTGCAAAGTGCTGCAAATATAAAAGCAACTTCCGCAAATGAGTACCCAAAAAGCAAAACCAAAGTTTTATCACTATATGTATTTTTATATTTGTGGTTTGTATGCGCCAGTCTTGTTGACGTATCTCAATCTTTAATGGAATATATAAAAGTCTTGTGGAAAGTGGAAATATTAAACAGAACATAATTTGACTCTGAACTAAGCAGTCTCAGTGTTAGCTTACTTGAAGCATGCATGCTTTATACTCAACAATCTAATCAATGGTAGATATAATAATATCAGAACTTTTGTTCTGAATCCAAAACACTCTTCAGTTTGTGCTTGTGGGTTTGTATCTGTTTTTCAGTGCATGTAGTAAGTTCGTATCTAGTTTTCAGTGTGTTCTTGTCCGCTCCTTTCTGATTTTCAGCTTGCTCTTCTCAGGCCTTTCTGATTTTCAGTGCGTTCTGTTAGTTCGTTCTGACCAGCCAACCGTTTTGAAGCCATGTTGCGGGTACGTACTCATTGTAGAATTTGCGCTATGCGGGGGCTTGGTGTTGGGGTTCTTACTTTGACCCAAGCCCAGTCCATGAACAGGGGGAGGAGGAGTTCATGGACAAAGAATTGGTTGCTCCAGCATGACCAATTCTTGCACATTCCTTTGTTGCGGGACATCCAGGAGAATAATCCTGATAATTTCAGGAATTATCTCCGGATAACGGACCCTGTTTTTCACCGCCTGTTGGCTTTGCTGTCCCCTTGTACTACAAAGCAGGACAACTGCATCCGGCAAGCCATCACTCCTGAACAGAGGCTAGTTGCCAAGTGGCGGTACTTGGCGATGGGGAGAAGTCTGCAGGACATCAAGTTCTCGACAGGCATCTCCCCCCAGGCTCTGGGAATCATCAAAATTCCAGAGACCTGTTTTGCTCTCATTCAGGTCCTGCAGAAGGATTATATTAAGGTAAGTTTTATCCTCCAGATCACATTCTATGTATTTAATGTTTGCTAATGTATTGTATTTATTTCATCATTCCCTAATTACCATGATTGTAATATGCTGTGAATGTCCTCTTTATCCTCGTGCATGCTGGAAGTTTTTTAAAGTTCCTTTTTTGACCTCCATGCATATTTGCCTTCACTAACCTCCCCGGCATGCTATCCTGGGCCCATACACACCTAGCCTAGTCACTTATCAATGTATTTTGTCAGCTCCATTATACTGCTTTACCCTAAACACCCCCTAAAATGTTATTGTTGTCATTAAATTCAAATTATGCCAGAGGCTTTTTTTGGGGTCCCAAACTCATTTGGAACCCTCCCCCCCAATCCCTAAGTCAACCGATACCAATACTCTGTCTGCTGACTTTGCCAAACCCATACACATTATACCTACCTCTTTGTGGTCAGATTTATGGATGAATTCACCAAAGCATGTAGTGAAAGGGCCTGCCTGAATACCTTCAAATGGTACTGTTTAAAGTTTTGTTCTCCTATTATCTTGATAGGTAATTGCAGAATGTAAAAATGTGCTTCAATTTGTACAGTGTGTATTCATATTTTTGTATTATGACACTTCCTACATGTCCAGTGGGCTGTCAATAGTGTAAGTAAGGAGGGTCAGGCCAAAGTAACACACATTATGTATGCATTCAGCTCTCAATGAAGTGGAGATGGTTACCTGTCCAAAACATACCCCCCTAAAATTTTTACAATGGGCCATCAGAGGGGGTGAGGAATCTGATAAGTGGACCTTATATTTTTGTCTTTAAATACTCCTTAAAATCAATGTTATATTGATGTTGGCCAAGAATGTTTGTGTCTAATCTGCTTGCAATGTTATGTGCAAAAGTACTATTTTTTTTCTTGTTTCACGTCACAGTTTCCTTCAACGCCACAGTAATGGCAGACTGTGGCTTCCCAATTTGCCCAGCAGTGGGACTTTCCCAACTGCAGAGTAGCAATTGATGGGAAACATGTCCACATCGTCCCACCCCCCAAACTCGGGGTCATACTATTATAATTACAAGGGTTTTAATAGTATAGTGATGTTGGCGGTGGTGTCGGCAACATACAAGTTTTTGTATGTGGACGTGGGGAAGTATGGCCGGATGTCGGATGTCGGATGGCGGAGTCATTGCCCAGGCCGAGTTCTATGGACGGCTCAAGAGTGGTGGCTTGGAATTGCCACCTCTGGAAGAACATGTGGCTGGTCTACCGTTCGTCTTTGTCGCTGATGAAGTGTTTGAGCTTGTTGAACACCTGATGCAGCCATTTCCGATGACGACCCTCACCCTGGACCAGAGAGTTTTTAACTACCGGTGGTGGAGTATACTTTCGGGATAATGGCCAGCCGGTTCCGCCTATTCCTGACGTCAATCAACATGGCAGAATATAAACTAAATTATATAATACTTTCATACTGCATTCTATACAACTTTCTAAGGAGAAATCCTATGAACTATGTGGCCTCAGTTGGGCCTGAGGCCGGATTTCAAGAACAAACCCTGATGGCACTTGAAGCTGGCCGTCCTGGCTTGCCCCCCCAAAGCGCCCACGAGATCCATCAAAAATATATGGAATACTTTACGGGTAGGGGGGCCATTGATATGCCAGCAAATGTTTAAGAAACATTTTTCAAATACATTTTTATTTTAAACTGAACTCATATTTCATTTGATTTACTGTTTGTGTTTCTTTTAGCTGTCTCCTAGGTTCTCCAATGGGCTTTTCCTTTTGGCCATTTTCTTCAATAGTGCAAACATAATTTCTTGATACATGAGGTGACAATCTCTTCAGCTAACTATTTTATGTTGTGGGTCTGCTACACACACACACCTTGTTTTTGTTGTTAATGTATGTAATGCAATAATTATAAAAATAATCAGCCTTTTCCGCACCATGAATTACTTGTTTTGAGTCCTGAAGATGGCCAGATTGGGACAAATTTTGGAGCACTGTGGGGGTAATTTACTAAAGACAAATCCACTTTGCACTTGAAACTGCACTGAAACTGCACTGAAAGTGCACTTGTAGTGCCAAGTGGATTTGCCTTTAGTAAATAACCCCAATTGTCACTGTAAACACCAACTTACTCCAAAAACTGGAATTGAGCATTGAAAGAAGAAGCCACACTTTTTACTCTGTGCACATTCACATGTGCATTAGAAAAGGGTTTTGGAACAAACCAACATATTTGTTGTATAACATTTTTAGGTTTGACAGTATATAGCCTTTTTTTGGGTTAAACAGGCATGTTTAAAACCATAAAACATACACAAATCAGGAACTTACAAAGTTCAACTTTGACAAAGTGAAGGCAATTTGAGACATTAGTATGTCCAAACTGTGTTGATCTTGCCTTCATCAGATGGGGTGATCTCACCCCTCTGAAAGCCAAATTTTGAAGATCCACACAAATTGGGAGTCAAAATGGGGATTTCACCCCTGATCCCATGCCTAATGTCAACATGTGCTAGCTCCCATCATGGGGGATCAATGGACTTGTTTCGGGGGGGCAACCCCTTCCTCTCATCTACTTTAGTTGCGAGGAACGGGTTGCATCCACAAAATGTATACATTGATATACCTTGATGGCAGATAGCACATGTTGACACACTGTGTGCATCTTCAAAATTTGGCATTCAAATTACTTTAAAATTGTTTGAAAAATCACAAATTTTACAACAAACTTGAATAATTTTGGAGTGTTTTAAATTCTGCCCAAAATATCAATGATGTTTTTGAGTCTTTTTTCAACATCATTGATGTCTTCCTTGATCTTCTGTAATTCACAATTGCACACCATTATCTCCCCAATGAGGACTTGTGCACTTGCACTTGTGAAATGAGATTCTTCTTCCACAACATCCACATCACCTAAAAAGAATAAAACATACCATGTATTATAAATATGCAGGCATACATCTAAGCAGTGGTCTCAGACACTCACCTGTTGTGGTCACTATTTCAACCACTTCCTGAACCTCTCCTTCCTCCTTATCCTCAGATTGTGGTGTGCTGAGTTCCCATTCTTTAGGAGGCGTGAGCTTTTTGGTGTCCTCTGATGTCCCGAGTCTTTTCTCCCCTATGTGAATTAAAAAAAGGTATACTTAGCACACATATATTTGAGACCAGAAATAGGAATATGAAACATTGCTTGGAAGTGTCGTACAATTGTCTGTTTTGTCAGAGTTCCAAGCTGTAGACATTATTTTTCTCCCTTTCTAAAGCTGGAATACTTACCTGTTTTGGTCAAGTTTCACACATAGAGAGACACCTAGTATCCACTGGAGCACCTGTGTGGGACACCCTAAAAAGTTTGTTCTGGTGTCCCACACTAGTGCTCCTGCGTCCAGATGTGTAAACAGCTGCTGAGTGTCCTCTTCTTACACTGAATCAAGTTTGCATTTCATTCTAGTTACAAACCCATCTAAACAACAATGTACTAAACTTCTTTTAACAAAATAGGCATGATCAAACGTAGTAAACCTGCATGTGTCAAAAACATTGTATTAGTGGGCGAACGAACAATGTTTACTACTAACGATTACTGTGCCCACAAACTTGAAAGTTGCCATTTTAAACTGTACAACAGTAAAGAAAAGCACATGGAGCAGCATGCAAGTAATAATAATAATAGAAACACACAACTACTTACTTTTTAGAAGAAGTTTCCTGATCCTTCTATACTGATCGTGCTCTCTCAATTTCAGGTCTGACCAGCATTTTCTCAGTTGATCTTTGGATCATCATACCCCAAAATTCCTGTGTAGACTTTTCACAACTTTAGTCATGATCTTGGCTTTTCTCACATTTGGGTTTGGGTAAGGTCCATGCTTCCCATCATAGTCGGCCCTCTTCAAGATGTCCACCATCTCTATAAAGGGTATATTTGAGGCCTTAAATCTACTCCTGGATCGGGACGGTTGTGGCTCCAGGCTTTCCTCGTCATTGCTGCTGCTGTCTGCATGCACTTGTTCTTTCTCCGCCATATGCTCTCCCGCTTCGCTGAAAGATAAGGGGCGGGGAATATACTAGAAAGAAGGTCAGAGGTGAGCGGAGTTTCACGCATGCGCAGTGTCAATAAAGCGTAACATGCGTGCGTCGTACGTACGATCTGTGAGCGGAGGAAGGAGTATCGGATGCGCCAATCGTGCTAACGAAGGTACAATTTTAACTTGGGCCGTCAGTGGCCTATACTGCTTAGAGATTGAGGCCTATATTGGAACAAGATTAGGAGAGTTTAGCCTGACATTAGGGTTTGTCTTGTGTTGTGTCTTGCAGAGAAAATGGATTGATTCAACGATCACGACTTCCTCCCCCAATTTATTGATATGTACAGAGAGCTGCCCTGTCTGTGGCAGACAAAACAGCCCTTTTATACTAATAGAATAAAGAGGCAGGCAGCGCTGGATCAACTGTTGGAATTTGTGAAGCCCCAGATCCCCATGGCAAACATCAACTATTTGAAGTGCAAAATTGGTGGCCTGATGAGCACTTATAATAGGGAGAGCAAGATGGTCCAGGATTCCCAGAGATCAGGAGCAGCAGCAGATGACATTTATGTCCCCAGGCTCTGGTACTACGACAGACTGCGATTTCTGTCAGACCAGACTGAAATCAGGCCATCACTCTCAACCCTTCCTTCCACTCTTCCTTCCAACCCAGCTGAGGCTTCCGATGTCCAACCTGGGCCTTCCACTCAGGAAGAAGTGGAGGAGCCCAGCTTGAGTCAGGTATAGCATTGTTCAACATATTTATCAAAATTGTGTGTGATTGGTGAACAATAAACTAAAACTATGTGTCATTTTCATACACAGGAAAGCCTCAGCCAAGAGGAGGCTGTGGAAAGTGGCAGCCAGGAGGTGGCCAGGCCCAGTAGCCTGACCTAATCGCAGATTCCTCCCCTCTGCCTTCCAACAAAAAGGACCAGGAAGGGGAGGAATGTGCAGGAGTTAGCACTTTCTTTGATTCGGGAGGCTACTACGGCCCTCAGAACCACCCCTAATATTCAAGAGACCTATGCCTGCATGGCTGCCAGCAAAATGCAGGAAATGGAGGTGGGCCAATGCCTCATTTGTGAGGTAGTAATCTGGCCCTAAATAAGGGGTTGAGGGGTGAACTCACAAGCAAAACCCACCTGTGTGATTTGGACCATCCTACTCCTCCTCCACACCACCTCCTGCCACAACTCCAAAACCAGAGCCACAGCCTGGAAGCAAGCCTGAAAGCAAGCATAGAAGTAAGACAAGAGTGTGATGGCCTGGGTTAAGTCTGGTCTGACAAAAGACTCGGGCTGTTGTATGACCACAGCCTGGGGATATATATTTCATCTGCTGCTGTTCCTGATCTCTCAGAGTCCTGGACCGGATTGTGCTCCCTATTAAATAGACTCCTCAGGCTACCAATTTTGCCTGCCAAATAATTGATGTGTGCCCTGGGGTACAAAGGCTTCGCCAATTTCACCAGTTTATCCAGCATTGCCTTCCTCTTTATTTTGTTATGACCCCTAATAAATGTCTATTTTTTTATCACTAATACTATGTGTTTTAGTTAAAAAAGGACAGTTTGATTGTGAGTAGGCAGGTACATTTCAAAAAGACAATGTCAAATTAACAAGGTACACCAACACCAACCAATCTCCTTGAGGTTAAAAAATATAAGATAATAATGGTGTTGTGGAAACTTGACACACAAAATGAAAAAAAAAATATTATGGCGATCACAAAAATAAATATCAGGAGATTTTGATAAAAAAAAAAGGGTAGATCACTATTAAAAAATATAAACATTATTCTGGAGTAGGGATGAGCTTAGAGTTTGAGTCAAACCCATGTTCGACTCGAATATTGCATGTTCGCTCGTTCGCCGAATTGCGAACGTTACGGGCCGTTCCCACAAAAATTTGAGCGGCGCGTCACTGCCTATAATTCACTGCGGCATTGCAGTGCATTGCTGGCTGATGATTGGCCAAGCATGCACTATGACTCGCATGCTTGGCCAATCACAGCGCCGTCGGTACAGAGAGTCGTAATTGGCCAAAGCCAAGGTGGCTTTGGCCAATTATGGCTCAGGGGGTTTAGTACACACCCCACGCTATATAAGGCCGCTTGCATGGCGGCCTTGTGTAGTGTGTTGTGGCGGCAGTGGAGAGCTAGACAGAAAGACAATGTCATTTGATTTAAGTTAGATAGAGTAGGCAGGTGAGTCAGTTAGCTGCACTTACAGTGTATTGTATATATATATATATATGCATCCTAGGTTTTGTATATATTATATATATATATATATGTGTATATATATATATATATATATATATATATACACATACTGTATTCAGTTTAGCTAGATCCGTTCCTGTTATTCTCTTCCTACTAACAGGCAGGCGTTTTTACAGTATTTACAGCTACCTGAAGAAAATTGCTGGTGTTCTTATGATCCTATTAGTCCTATTAGCTACAGTATTTACAGTTAGTGTAGTGCGTCCTCTGCACAGTGTGCAACCTAAAGCTACCTGAGGAAAATTGGTGGTATTCTTCTGATCCTATTAGTACCGCAGGCAGCTGCAGTATTTACAGTTAGTATACTGCGTTCTCGGCACAGTGTGCACCTAAAGCTACCTGAAGAAATTTAGTGGTGTTCTTCTGATCCTATTAGTCCTATTAGCTGCAGTATTTACAGTTAGTGTACTGCGTCCTCTGCACAGTATGCACCTAAAGCTACCTGAAGAAAATTGGTGGTGTTCTGCTGATCCTATTAGTACTGCAGGCAGCTGCAGTATTTACAGTTAGTGTAGTGCATCCTCTGCACAGTGTGCAACTAAAGCTACCTGAAGAAAATTGGTGGTGATCTTCTGATCCTATTAGTCTTATTAGCTGCAGTATTTACAGTTAGCGTAATGCGTCCTCTGCACAGTGTGCACCTAAAGCTACCTGAAGAAAATTGGTGGTGTTCTTCTGATCCTATTAGTACCAGAGGCAGCTAAAGTATTTACAGTTAGTGTAGTGTGTCTTCTGCACAGTGTGCTCCTAAAGCTAGCTGAAGAAAATGGGTGGTGTTCTTCTGATCCTATTAGTACTGCAGAGAACTGTAGTATTTACAGTTAGTGTAGTGTGTCCTCTGCACAGTGTGCACCTAAAGCTACCTGAAGAAAATTGGTGGTGTTCTTCTGATCCTATTAGTACCGCAGGCAGCTGCAGTATTTACAGTTGGTGTAGTGTGTCTTCTGCACAGTGTGCACCTAAAGCTACCTGAAGAAAATTGGTGGTGTTCTTCTGATCCTATTAGTACCGCAGGCAGCTACAGTATTTATAGTCAGTTTAGTGCGTCTTCTGCACAGTGTGCACCTAAAGCTACCTGAAGAAAATTGGTGGTGTTCTTCTGATCCTATTAGTACCGCAGGCAGCTGCAGTATTTACAGTTAGTGTATTGTGTCCTCTGCACAGTTTGCACCTTAAGCTACCTTAAGTAAATTAGTGGTGTTCTTCTTATCCTGTTAGTACCACAGGCAGCTGCAGTATTTATAGTTAGTGTACTGCGTCCTCTGCACAGTGTGCACCTAAAAGTACCCGAAGACAATTGCTGTTCTGATATTATTAATACCACAGGCAGGCAGCTTTAGTATTTACAGTTAGTGTAGTGCGTCCTCTGCACAGTGTCCACCTAAAGCTACCTGAAGAAAATAGGTGGTGTTCTTCTGATCCTATTAGTACTGCAGGCAACTGCAGTATTTACAGTTAGTGTAGTGCGTCCTCTGCACAGTGTCCACCTAAAGCTACCTGAAGAAAATAGGTGGTGTTCTTCTGATCCTATTAGTACTGCAGGCAGCTGCAGTATTTCCAGTTAGTGTACTGCGTCCTCTGCACAGTGTGCACCTAAAGCTACCTGAAGACAATTGCTGTTGTTCTGAACCAATTAATACCACAGGCAGGCAGCTTCTGTATTTACAGCTAGTGTACTGCGTCCTCTGCGCAGTGTGCACCTAAAGCTACCTGAAGACAATTGCTCTTGTTCTGAACCTATTAATACTACAGGCAGGCAGCTACAGTATTTACAGTTAGTGTACTGCGTCCTGTGCACAGTGTGCACCTAAAGCTACCTGAAGAAAATTGGTGGTGTTCTTCTGATCCTATTGGTACTGCAGACAGCTGCAGTATTTACAGTTAGTGTAGTGTGTCCTCTGCACAGTGTGCACCTAAAGCTACCTGAAGAAAATTTTTGGTGTTCTTCTGATCCTATTAGTACTGCAGGCAGCTGCAGGATTTACAGTTGGTGTACTGCGTCCTCGGCACAGTGTGCACCTAAAGCTACCTGAAGAAAATTGGTGGTGTTCTTCTGATCCTATTAGCTACAGTGTTTACAGTTAGTGTAGTGCGTCCTCTGCACAGTGTGCACGTAAAGCTACCTGAGGAAAATTGGTGGTGTTCTTCTGATCCTATTAGTACAGCAGGCAGATGCAGTATTTACAGTTAGTGTAGTGCGTCCTCTGCACAGTGTCCACCTAAAGCTACCTGAAGAAAATAGGTGGTGTTCTTCTGATCCTATTAGTACTGCAGGCAGCTGCAGTATTTACAGTTAGTGTACTGCGTCCTCTGCACAGTGTGCACCTAAAGCTACCTGAAGACAATTGCTGTTGTTCTGAACCAATTAATACCACAGGCAGGCAGCTTCAGTATTTACAGCTAGTGTACTGCGTCCTCTGCGCAGTGTGCACCTAAAGCTACCTGAAGACAATTGCTCTTGTTCTGAACCTATTAATACTACAGGCAGGCAGCTACAGTATTTACAGTTAGTGTACTGCGTCCTCTGCACAGTGTGCACCTAAAGCTACCTGAAGAAAATTGGTGGTGTTCT
The DNA here is from genome assembly GCA_037952925.1 of Lithobates clamitans. Classification (NCBI taxonomy): domain Eukaryota; kingdom Metazoa; phylum Chordata; class Amphibia; order Anura; family Ranidae; genus Lithobates; species Lithobates clamitans. The sequence continues at coordinate 4,610,321 of JBBGZY010000288.1, forward strand.
TCTGATCCTATTGGTACTGCAGACAGCTGCAGTATTTACAGTTAGTGTAGTGTGTCCTCTGCACAGTGTGCACCTAAAGCTACCTGAAGAAAATTTTTGGTGTTCTTCTGATCCTATTAGTACTGCAGGCAGCTGCAGGATTTACAGTTGGTGTACTGCGTCCTCGGCACAGTGTGCACCTAAAGCTACCTGAAGAAAATTGGTGGTGTTCTTCTGATCCTATTAGCTACAGTGTTTACAGTTAGTGTAGTGCGTCCTCTGCACAGTGTGCACGTAAAGCTACCTGAGGAAAATTGGTGGTGTTCTTCTGATCCTATTAGTACAGCAGGCAGATGCAGTATTTACAGTTAGTGTAGTGCATCCTCTGCACAGTGTCCACCTAAAGCTACCTGAAGAAAATTGGTGTTGTTCTTCTGATCCTATTAGTACCGCAGGCAGCTACAGTATTTATCGTCAGTTTAGTGCGTCTTCTGCACAGTGTGCACCTAAAGCTACCTGATGAAAATTGGTGGTGTTCTTCTGATCCTATTAGTACCGCAGGCAGCTGCAGTATTTACAGTTAGTGTATTGTGTCCTCTGCACAGTTTGCACCTTAAGCTACCTGAAGAAAATTGGTGGTGATCTTCTGATCCTATTAGTCTTATTAGCTACAGTATTTACAGTTAGCGTAATGCGTCCTCTGCACAGTGTGCACCTAAAGCTACCTGAAGAAAATTGGTGGTGTTCTTCTGATCCTATTAGTACTGCAGGCAACTGCAGTATTTACAGTTAGTGTACTGCGTCCTCTGCACAGTGTGCACCTAAAGCTACCTGAAGACAATTGCTGTTGTTCTGAACCTATTAATACCACAGGCAGGCAGCTTCAGTATTTACAGCTAGTGTACTGCGTCCTCTGCACCGTGTGCACCTAAAGCTACCTGAAGACAATTGCTGTTGTTCTGAACCTATTAATACCACAGGCAGGCAGCTTCAGTATTTACAGTTAGTGTACTGCATCCTCTGCACAGTGTGCACCTAAAGCTACCTGAAGACAATTGCTGTTGTTCTGAACCTATTAATACCACAGGCAGGCAGCTACAGTATTTACAGTTAGTGTACTGTGTCCTCTGCACAGTGTGCACCTAAAGCTACCTGAAGAAAATTGGTGGTTTTCTTCTGATCCTGTTAGTACTGCAGGCAGCTGAAGGATTTACAGTCGGTGTAGTACGTCTTCTGCACAGTGTGCACCTAAAGCTACCTGAAGAAAATTGGTGGTGTTCTTCTGACCCTATTAGTAAAGCAGGCAGATGCAGTATTTACAGTTAGTGTAGTGCATCCTCTGCACAGTGTGCACCTAAAGCTACCTGGAGAAAATTGGTGGTGTTCTTCTGATCCTATTAGCTACAGTGTTTACAGTTAGTGTAGTGCGTCCTCTGCACAGTGTGCACGTAAAGCTACCTGAGGAAAATTGGTGGTGTTCTTCTGATCCTATTAGTACCGCAGGCAGATGCAGTATTTACAGTTAGTGTAGTGCGTCCTCTGCACAGTGTCCACCTAAAGCTACCTGAAGAAAATTGGTGGTGTTCTTCTGATCCTATTGGTACTGCAGACAGCTGCAGTATTTACAGTTAGTGTAGTGTGTCCTCTGCACAGTGTGCACCTAAAGCTACCTGAAGAAAATTTTTGGTGTTCTTCTGATCCTATTAGTACTGCAGGCAGCTGCAGGATTTACAGTTGGTGTACTGCGTCCTCGGCACAGTGTGCACCTAAAGCTACCTGAAGAAAATTGGTGGTGTTCTTCTGATCCTATTAGCTACAGTGTTTACAGTTAGTGTAGTGCGTCCTCTGCACAGTGTGCACGTAAAGCTACCTGAGGAAAATTGGTGGTGTTCTTCTTATCCTATTAGTACAGCAGGCAGATGCAGTATTTACAGTTAGTGTAGTGCATCCTCTGCACAGTGTCCACCTAAAGCTACCTGAAGAAAATTGGTGTTGTTCTTCTGATCCTATTAGTACCGCAGGCAGCTACAGTATTTATTGTCAGTTTAGTGCGTCTTCTGCACAGTGTGCACCTAAAGCTACCTGATGAAAATTGGTGGTGTTCTTCTGATCCTATTAGTACCGCAGGCAGCTGCAGTATTTACAGTTAGTGTATTGTGTCCTCTGCACAGTTTGCACCTTAAGCTACCTGAAGAAAATTGGTGGTGATCTTCTGATCCTATTAGTCTTATTAGCTACAGTATTTACAGTTAGCGTAATGCGACCTCTGCACAGTGTGCACCTAAAGCTACCTGAAGAAAATTGGTGGTGTTCTTCTGATCCTATTAGTACTGCAGGCAACTGCAGTATTTACAGTTAGTGTACTGCGTCCTCTGCACAGTGTGCACCTAAAGCTACCTGAAGACAATTGCTGTTGTTCTGAACCTATTAATACCACAGGCAGGCAGCTTCAGTATTTACAGCTAGTGTACTGCGTCCTCTGCACCGTGTGCACCTAAAGCTACCTGAAGACAATTGCTGTTGTTCTGAACCTATTAATACCACAGGCAGGCAGCTTCAGTATTTACAGTTAGTGTACTGCATCCTCTGCACAGTGTGCACCTAAAGCTACCTGAAGACAATTGCTGTTGTTCTGAACCTATTAATACCACAGGCAGGCAGCTACAGTATTTACAGTTAGTGTACTGTGTCCTCTGCACAGTGTGCACCTAAAGCTACCTGAAGAAAATTGGTGGTTTTCTTCTGATCCTGTTAGTACTGCAGGCAGCTGAAGGATTTACAGTCGGTGTAGTACGTCTTCTGCACAGTGTGCACCTAAAGCTACCTGAAGAAAATTGGTGGTGTTCTTCTGACCCTATTAGTAAAGCAGGCAGATGCAGTATTTACAGTTAATGTACTGCGTCTTCTGCACAGTGAGCACCTAAAGCTACCTGAAGAAAATTGGTGGTGTTCTTCTGATCCTATTAGTACTGCAGGCAGCTGCAGTATTTACAGTTAGTGTAGTGCATCCTCTGCACAGTGTGCACCTAAAGCTACCTGGAGAAAATTGGTGGTGTTCTTCTGATCCTATTAGCTACAGTGTTTACAGTTAGTGTAGTGCGTCCTCTGCACAGTGTGCACGTAAAGCTACCTAAGGAAAATTGGTGGTGTTCTTCTGATCCTATTAGTACCGCAGGCAGATGCAGTATTTACAGTTAGTGTAGTGCGTCCTCTGCACAGTGTCCACCTAAAGCTATCTGAAGAAAATTGGTGGTGTTCTTCTGATCCTATTGGTACTGCAGACAGCTGCAGTATTTACAGTTAGTGTAGTGTGTCCTCTGCACAGTGTGCACCTAAAGCTACCTGAAGAAAATTTTTGGTGTTCTTCTGATCCTATTAGTACTGCAGGCAGCTGCAGGATTTACAGTTGGTGTACTGCGTCCTCGGCACAGTGTGCACCTAAAGCTACCTGAAGAAAATTGGTGGTGTTCTTCTGATCCTATTAGCTACAGTGTTTACAGTTAGTGTAGTGCGTCCTCTGCACAGTGTGCACGTAAAGCTACCTGAGGAAAATTGGTGGTGTTCTTCTGATCCTATTAGTACAGCAGGCAGATGCAGTATTTACAGTTAGTGTAGTGCATCCTCTGCACAGTGTCCACCTAAAGCTACCTGAAGAAAATTGGTGTTCTTCTGATCCTATTAGTACCGCAGGCAGCTACAGTATTTATCGTCAGTTTAGTGCGTCTTCTGCACAGTGTGCACCTAAAGCTACCTGATGAAAATTGGTGGTGTTCTTCTGATCCTATTAGTACCGCAGGCAGCTGCAGTATTTACAGTTAGTGTATTGTGTCCTCTGCACAGTTTGCACCTTAAGCTACCTGAAGTAAATTAGTGGTTTTCTTCTTATCCTGATAGTACCACAGGTAGCTGCAGTATTTATAGTTAGTGTACTGCGTCCTCTGCACAGTGTGCACCTAAAACTACCCGAAGACAATTGCTGTTCTGATATTTTTAATACCACAGGCAGGCAGCTTCAGTATTTACAGTTAGTGTAGTGCGTCCTCTGCACAGTGTCCACCTAAAGCTACCTGAAGAAAATAGGTGGTGTTCTTCTGATCCTATTAGTACTGCAGGCAACTGCAGTATTTACAGTTAGTGTACTGCATCCTCTGCACAGTGTGCACCTAAAGCTACCTGAAGACAATTGCTGTTGTTCTGAACCTATTAATACCACAGGCAGGCAGCTTCAGTATTTACAGTTAGTGTACTGCGTCCTCTGCACCGTGTGCACCTAAAGCTACCTGAAGACAATTGCTGTTGTTCTGAACCTATTAATACCACAGGCAGGCAGCTTCAGTATTTACAGTTAGTGTACTGCATCCTCTGCACAGTGTGCACCTAAAGCTACCTGAAGACAATTGCTGTTGTTCTGAACCTATTAATACCACAGGCAGGCAGCTACAGTATTTACAGTTAGTGTACTGTGTCCTCTGCACAGTGTGCACCTAAAGCTACCTGAAGAAAATTGGTGGTTTTCTTCTGATCCTGTTAGTACTGCAGGCAGCTGAAGGATTTACAGTCGGTGTAGTACGTCTTCTGCACAGTGTGCACCTAAAGCTACCTGAAGAAAATTGGTGGTGTTCTTCTGACCCTATTAGTAAAGCAGGCAGATGCAGTATTTACAGTTAATGTACTGCGTCTTCTGCACAGTGAGCACCTAAAGCTACCTGAAGAAAATTGGTGGTGTTCTTCTGATCCTATTAGTACTGCAGGCAGCTGCAGTATTTACAGTTAGTGTAGTGCATCCTCTGCACAGTGTGCACCTAAAGCTACCTGGAGAAAATTGGTGGTGTTCTTCTGATCCTATTAGCTACAGTGTTTACAGTTAGTGTAGTGCGTCCTCTGCAGTGTGCACGTAAAGCTACCTGAGGAAAATTGGTGGTGTTCTTCTGATCCTATTAGTACCGCAGGCAGATGCAGTATTTACAGTTAGTGTAGTGCGTCCTCTGCACAGTGTCCACCTAAAGCTACCTGAAGAAAATTGGTGGTGTTCTTCTGATCCTATTAGTACTGCAGGCAACTGCAGTATTTACAGTTAGTGTAGTGTGTCCTCTGCACAGTGTGCACCTAAAGCTACCTGAAGAAAATTGGTGGTGTTCTTCTGATCCTGCTAGTACCGCAGGCAGCTGCAGTATTTACAGTTAGTGTACTGCGTCCTCTGCACAGTGTGCACCTAAAGCTACCTGAAGACAATTGCTCTTGTTTTTAACCTATTAATACCACAGGCAGGAAGCTACAGTATTTACAGTTAGTGTACTGTGTCCTCTGCACAGTGTGCACCTAAAGCTACCTGAAGAAAATTGGTGGTGTTCTTCTGATCCTATTATTACCGCAGGCAGCTACAGTAATTACAGTTAGTTTTTTGCGTCTTCTGCACAATGTGCACTTAAAGCTACCTGAAGAAAATTGGTGGTGTTCTTCTGATCCTATTAGTACTGCAGGCAGCTGCAGGATTTACAGTTGGTGTACTGCGTCCTCGGCACAGTGTGCACCTAAAGCTAGCTGAAGAAAATTGGTGGTGTTCTTCTGATCCTATTAGCTACAGTGTTTACAGTTAGTGTAGTGCATCCTCTGCACAGTGTGCACGTAAAGCTACCTGAGGAAAATTGGTGGTGTTCTTCTGATCCTATTAGTACCGCAGGCAGATGCAGTATTTACAGTTAGTGTAGTGCATCCTCTGCACAGTGTCCACCTAAAGCTATCTGAAGAAAATTGGTGTTGTTCTTCTGATCCTATTAGTACCGCAGGCAGCTACAGTATATATCGTCAGTTTAGTGCGTCTTCTGCACAGTGTGCACCTAAAGCTACCTGAAAAAAATTGGTGGTTTTCTTCTGATCCTGTTAGTACTGCAGGCAGCTGAAGGATTTACAGTCGATGTAGTGCGTCTTCTGCACAGTGTGCACCTAAAGCTACCTGAAGAAAATTGGTGGTGTTCTTCTGACCCTATTAGTAAAGCAGGCAGATGCAGTATTTACAGTTAATGTACTGCGTCTTCTGCACAGTGAGCACCTAAAGCTACCTGAAGAAAATTGGTGGTGTTCTTCTGATCCTATTAGTACTGCAGGCAGCTGCAGTATTTACAGTTAGTGTATTGTGTCCTCTGCACAGTTTGCACCTTAAGCTACCTAAAGTAAATTAGTGGTGTTCTTCTTATCCTGATAGTACCACAGGTAGCTGCAGTATTTATAGTTAGTGTACTGCGTCCTCTGCACAGTGTGCACCTAAAACTACCCGAAGACAATTGCTGTTCTGATATTTTTAATACCACAGGCAGGCAGCTTCAGTATTTACAGTTAGTGTAGTGCGTCCTCTGCACAGTGTCCACCTAAAGCTACCTGAAGAAAATAGGTGGTGTTCTTCTGATCCTATTAGTACTACAGGCAACTGCAGTATTTACAGTTAGTGTACTGCGTCCTCTGCACAGTGTGCACCTAAAGCTACCTGAAGACAATTGCTGTTGTTCTGAACCTATTAATACCACAGGCAGGCAGCTTCAGTATTTACAGTTAGTGTACTGCGTCCTCTGCACAGTGTGCACCTAAAGCTACCTGAAGACAATTGCTGTTGTTCTGAACCTATTAATACCACAGGCAGGCAGCTACAGTATTTACAGTTAGTGTACTGTGTCCTCTGCACAGTGTGCACCTAAAGCTACCTGAAGAAAATTGGTGGTTTTCTTCTGATCCTGTTAGTACTGCAGGCAGCTGAAGGATTTACAGTCGGTGTAGTGCGTCTTCTGCACAGTGTGCACCTAAAGCTACCTGAAGAAAATTGGTGGTGTTCTTCTGACCCTATTAGTAAAGCAGGCAGATGCAGTATTTACAGTTAATGTACTGCGTCTTCTGCACAGTGAGCACCTAAAGCTACCTGAAGAAAATTGGTGGTGTTCTTCTGATCCTATTAGTACTGCAGGCAGCTGCAGTATTTACAGTTAGTGTAGTGTATCCTCTGCACAGTGTGCACCTAAAGCTACCTGGAGAAAATTGGTGGTGTTCTTCTGATCCTATTAGTACTGCAGGCAGCTGCAGTATTTACAGTTAGTGTCTTGTGTCCTCTGCACAGTGTCCACCTAAAGCTACCTGAAGAAAATTGGTGGTGTTCTTCTGATCCTGTTAGTACCGCAGGCAGCTGCAGTATTTACAGTTAGTGTACTGCGTCCTCTGCACAGTGTGCACCTAAAGCTACCTGAAGACAATTGCTGTTGTTCTGAACTTATTAATACCACAGGCAGACAGCTTCAGTATTTACAGTTAGTGTACTGCTTCCTCTGCACAGTGTGCACCTAAAGCTACCTGAAGACAATTGCTGTTGTTCTGAACCTATTAATACCACAGGCAGGCAGCTACAGTATTTACAGTTAGTGTAGTGTGTCCTCTGCACAGTGTGCACCTAAAGCTACCTGAAGACAATTGCTGTTGTTCTAAACCTATTAATACCACAGGCAGGCAGCTACAGTATTTACAGTCGGTGTAGTGCGTCTTCTGCACAGTGTGCACCTAAAGCTACCTGAAGAAAATTGGTGGTGTTCTTCTGACCCTATTAGTACCGCAGGCAGATGCAGTATTTACAGTTAATGTACTGCGTCCTCTGCACAGTGAGCACCTAAAGCTACCTGAAGAAAATTGGTGGTGTTCTTCTGATCCTATTAGTACTGCAGGCAGCTGCAGTATTTACAGTTAGTGTAGTGCGTCCTCTGCACAGTGTGCACGTAAAGCTACCTGAAGAAAATTGGTGGTGTTCTTCTGATCCTATTAGTACCGCAGGCAGATGCAGTATTTACAGTTAGTGTAGTGCGCCCTCTGCACAGTGTCCACCTAAAGCTACCTGAAGAAAATTGGTGGTGTTCTTCTGATCCTATTAGTACTGCAGGCAACTGCAGTATTTACAGTTAGTGTAGTGTGTCCTCTGCACAGTGTGCACCTAAAGCTACCTGAGGAAATTTTTTGGTGTTCTTCTGATCCTATTAGTACTGCAGGCAGCTGCAGGATTTACAGTTCTTGTAGTGCGTCTTCTGCACAGTGTGCACCTAAAGCTACCTGAAGAAAATTGGTAGTGTTCTTCTGACCCTATTAGTACCGCAGGCAGATGCAGTATTTACAGTTAATGTACTGCGTCCTCTGCACAGTGAGCACCTAAAGCTACCTGAAGAAAATTGGTGGTGTTCTTCTGATCCTATTAGTACTGCAGGCAGCTGCAGTATTTACAGTTAGTGTAGTGCATCCTCTGCACAGTGTGCACCTAAAGCTAGCTGAAGAAAATTGGTGGTGTTCTTCTGATCCTATTAGTACTGCAGGCAGCTGCAGTATTTACAGTTAGTGTATTGTGTCCTCTGCACAGTGTCCACCTAAAGCTAGCTGAAGAAAATTGGTGGTGTTCTTCTGACCCTGTTAGTACCGCAGGCAGCTGCAGTATTTATAGTTAGTGTACTGCATCCTCTGCACAGCGTGCACCTAAAGCTACCTGAAGTCAATTGCTGTTGTTCTGAACCTATTAATACCACAGGCAGGCAGCTTCAGTATTTACAGTTAGTGTACTGTGTCCTCTGCACAGTGTGCACCTAAAGCTACCCGAAGACATTTGCTGTTGTTCTGAACCTATTAATACCACAGGCAGGCAGCTACAGTATTTACAGTTAGTGTACTGCGTCCTCTGCACAGCGTGCACCTAAAGCTACCTGAAGACAATTGCTGCTGTTCTGATATTATTAATACCACAGGCAGGCAGCTACAGTATTGGTGGTGTTCTTCTGATCCTATTACTACCGCAGGCAGCTGCAGTATTTACCGTTACTGTATTGTGTCCTCTGCACAGTGTGCACCTAAAGCTACCTGAAGAAAATTGGTGGTGTTCTTCTGATCCTATTAATAACTCAGGTAGGCAGCTACAGTATGTACAGTTATTGTACTGTGTCCTCTGTACAGCGTGCACCTAAAGCTACCTGAAGACAATTGCTGGTGTTCTTCTGATCCTATTAGTACCACAGGAAGACAGCTGCAGTATTTACAGTTAGTGTACTGCGTCCTCTGCACAGTGTGCACCGAAGGCTATCTGAAGACAATTGCTGGTGTTCTCATACTAATAATACTACAGGCAGGCAGTTGATTCTGCTAGTTGCAATATCAGAATATATATATATACATATATACACACACATCCCAGCTTTGTACAGCTATATCTCACTGCAGGCCATTAATATGTCTGGAAGCCAGCAAGGAGAGGCAGACAGTCACAAGCCAATAATAGTGGGCAAGCAGGCTCTGTGTCTAGATTCAACAGTGCTGGTCGTGGAGACGGTGCATCCTCATCAGCACGTAGCCGTGGGACACACTTGTCCTTTTTTTTGGCAGCTGGCCGTGTTGAGCCGCAACATGCGGAAGACTTGGTAGAGTGGATGACCAAGCCGTCCTCATCCTCCTCATCCTCTCTCACCCAGGCTCAGGGTACTTTGTCTGGCAAAGAAACTGCCAATGCGGCCTCTTCCCTCAGCTCAATGGCATCAGTCACTCCTTTTCCTAGCCCCACTATGTCCTTCTGAGGAGTCCCCCAACTGCTTGACCACAATGTTGTGTACATGCTCCAGGAGGATGCCCAGCGTTTTGAAGGCTCCGATGATGGTACCCAGCTAGAGGAAGGCAATAACGTGAGTCCAGAGAGAGGGGGTGCCCAAGAAGGACAGCATTCTGTCAGTCATGTTCCCCCAGCTGCAGCTTACTTCTAGCTTTGCTCCAGTGATGAGGAGGGAGGGGATGATGAGGTCACTGACTCCACGTGGGTGCCTGATAGGAGAGAAGAGGAGGAGGCACATCTCCAACAAGGCAGGATTCCCTCCAGGGGCCAGCTTAAGGGCAGCACACCGACTTCATCACACCGCAGAGTTCTGCATGTGCGGGGCGCTGCTGTCTCTGCGCTATTCCAAAAGTTCTTTGGTGTGGGCCTTTTTTTGAGATGAGTGCATCAGATCCCACCGCTGCTATTTGCAACATATGTCTCAAGTGTATCTGGCCTAAACATTTCCCGCTATGGCACCACATGCTTGACCAGACATATGTCGACCTGCCATGCAGTTCATTGGCAAGCGTACCTAACAGACCCACACCAAAGAACAAAGTGGACCTCTCCTTGCTCCTCATCAGCTGGGATCTCCAACCCCACTACACCTTCAGTCCTCTCTGAATCCTTCACTGAGAGGAAAGAAGGTGTATAATTAGGTGTGTCACAACCAAGTACTTTCGGGCAACCTGCTATCAGTACACCGACGTCAGATTGTACCAGGCAAATTTCCCTGCCCCAGCTGCTGCACCACCAAAAGAAGTTTGCTTCCAGCCATCTACATGCCCAGCGGTTGAATGCTAGCTTGGCTAAATTGCTAACACTTCAACTGCTGCCTTTTCAGTTGGTAGACTCTGCCCCCTTTCATGAGTTTGTGGAATGTGCAGTTCCTCATTGGCAGATTCTCAAGCGACACTTTTTCTCATGGAAGGCAATTCTGGATCTCTACCGGCATGTGGAAGGCAATGTCTTGGCCTCACTGAACAGGGCAGTCAGCGGTAAGGTGCATATTACCGCTGACTCACGGTCCAGCAGGCATGGACAGGGACATTACCTATCTTTCATCGCGCACAGGGTGACTCTTCTGGCAGCTGGGAAGGATGCCGGACAGGGTGCAGTAGTGTTGGAGGTTGTTCCGCCACGCCTTCCAAATTCTACTAGTTATGATTCTGCCACACCTCCCTCCTCCACCCCCTCCTCTTCTTCTTCCATGGCCTCTTCCTGTGCTGATTTGTCCTCGGAACCAGCGGTGCTCTGTAGGCGTTCAAGGGGCTATGCAAGCACACTGGCAAAAAGATGCCATGCGCTGCTTGAGCTGGTGTGTTTGGGGGACAGGAGCCACACTCGGGCAAAGATTCTGTCTGCTCTGCAGGGGCAGGTTCAGAGGTGGTTGACGCCATGCTAGCTTAAGGCAGGTATGGTGGTTTTTCGACAAAGGCAACAACCTCCTTTCCGCCCTCCGACAGGGACAACTGACCCATGTGCCCTGTTTGGCTCACGTCCTTAACTTGGTGGTGCACAGTGGCTGCACACCCAGCAGAGGGCCATCAATGAGTACCTATGTGACTATGGCACCAGGACAGGGTCGGGGACCTTGTTTTTTTTCCCCACATCAGTGGTCTATGATCAGGGATGCATGAACTGTCCTGTCACCATTTGAGGAGGCCATGAGAATGGTGAGCAGTGACAGTGCATGCATCAGTGACATTGTCCCTCTTGTCCTCCTGTTGGAGCACACGCTGCATGGAATAATGGACAGGGCACATGAGGCAGAACAGAGGGAGGAAGAGGAGGATTTCCTTACCTCTAAAGGCCCCCTTTATCCAGACAGTGTTCCTGAATGCCTGCCAATCACACGGGAAGAGGAGGAGGAGGATTGTGTCAGCATGGAGGTGGAACCTGGCACTTAGCATCAGCAGCAGTCTTCAAGGGATCATTTACAGTCCAAAGAAACCCATGGACTTGTGCGTGGCTGGGAGGAGGTGGCTGTGGATCATGTCGTCCTTAGTGACCCAGAGGACTCTGGACCAAATGCCTCAGCAAACCTACGCTGCATGGCCTCCCTGATCCTGCAAATCCTGCGGAAGGATCCTCTTATTCGTAGTATCAAGGAGAGGGATGATTACTGGCTGGCAACCCTCCTTGATCCACGTTACAAGGGTAAGGTTGCAGGCCTTATCTTGCTGTCGCAGAGGGAGCAGAGGATGAAACATCTTTGGGAGGCCTTGCAATAAGGTTTGTGCAATGCGTTTCCAGAGCCGTGGAGGTTACAATTTCCTGGTCCTCCTGGACAACGTGTTGCTGAGGCTTCGGTCAGTCACAGAAGGAGCGGTGGAGAAGGTGGCCGTCCAACCGATGTGTTCAGACAATTTTTTAGTCCGCAGCCCCAAGGTCTGATCGGTTCCAGCCACCATCATCAGCATCTGATTCACATGGTGCAGGATTACCTACGAGCAAGATCAGACTTGGACACCTTTCCCACCGAAAATCCTTTGGGTTATTGGATCTTGAGGATGGATCACTGGCCAGAGCTTGCACAGTATGCAATTGAGCTACTGGCCTGTCCTGCATCCAGCATTCTTTCGGAACGCACATTCAGTGCTGCTGGAGGCTGTGTAACCGATCACAGAGTGCGCCTGTCCACCGAATCGGTCGATCGGCTGACCTTCATAAAAATGAATCAGTCTTGGATCACCAGCTACCAAGCACCTGATGCTGATGTAACCGATTTAATTTTTTTAATGTGAGATCCCTTCAAGACTGCCTATGCTGATGCTGAGTGACTATCCTGTTATGCTGAGTCACAATTCTCTTCCTCCTCAATTTTCATGCTGATAGCTTGTAAGAACATTTTTGGGTACAAGGCCAAGGCCCAATTTTTCTGCCCCTGTTTAACAGGGGCGTGTAATTACAATTTTTGAGTAGAGCTCATTCATGCACTCCAACTAGAGTATCTGTGAGGGGTTGCAGTGTTGTGGCACCAGCACCAGTGCCCAAGGCCCAATTTTTCAGCCCCTGTTAAACAGGGGCTTATATTTACAATTTTTGATGCAATACTTTGCAGCAGGGCTCATTCCTTTGCTCCAACTATAGCATCTGTGAGGGGTTGCAGTGTTGTGGCAATTTTTCAGCCCCTGTTTAACAGGGGCGTATAATTACAATTTTTGATGAAATACTTTGCAGCAGGGCTCATTCCTGCGCTCCAACTATAGCATCTGTGAGGGGTTACAGTGTTGTGGTACCAGTGCCTAAGGCCCAATTTTTCTGCCCCTGTTCAATAGGGACATGTAATTACAATTTTTGATCTAATATTTCACAGCAGGGCCCATTCCTGCACCCACCAAGAGTAACTGTGAGAGCTTACAGTGTTGTGGCACCACCATCACCACCACCAAAGGCCCAATTTTTCTGCCCCTGTTCAACAGGTGCATGTAATTACAATTCTTGATATAATATTTCACAGCAGGGCCCATTCCAGCACCCACCAGAGTAACTGTGAGGGCTTACAATGTTGTGGCAACACCAACACCTAAGGCCCTAATTTCTGCAGAGTATATAGGACAGGCCCCTACTTTCAAACATCCAACTTACAAACGACTCCTACTTGCAAACGGAAGGAGACAACAGGAAGTGAGATGAAATCTACCCCTAGGGAGGGAAATTCTCTCCTGTAAGAGTTAATATGGGAAAAACGTGTCTCCTCTTCATTGATGCTTTATCACCAATCCTTGTTTCACTAAAAACCCCAAATTTTCAAAAAACATTTGTCATTGGGACAGAAAGTGAGGTGAAATTTTCTGAAGAGGTGCACAAACAGCAAAACAAATGTTACAGGGGTGATAACCCTTCCCTATGTTTTCCAAAAAGCTTAAAAATAGATTTTTTTGGCTGGAGCTACACTTTAAAAATGTACCAGTTCAAAATTACAGATTCTACTCAACAACAATCCTACAGTCCCTGTCTTGTTTGCACCCCCTGTATTCTGCTGTCCAGAGTATATAGGGCCTGGGGGCCCCACGCCTTTCCTTTTTTTTAATTTGGGTGCGGGGTTCCCTTTAATATCCATACAAGACCCAAAGGGCCTGGTAATGAAATGGTGGGGGGGTACCCATGCCGTTTGTCTCACTGAGTTTCATCCATATTGCCGGGACTCAACATTACATTAAAGCCGTAAGCAGTTTTTTATGACTTTTATTCCTTTAAAAATGTAGTTTTGGAGGGGCGTGTCCAAATGTTGAAGGGAAAGGATGTGTGGCTGAAGAGCTCCTCCGACCCTTCTACAATCCACTGCCATCTTGCTAAATAAACGACTGGGTGAGCCTCCAAACCTTCCCAAGCAGCCACTGGACATTCCCTACACCAGTTCTTGGGGAAATTGTGGAGCTCGGGCGGCCGATTGAGCTCCTGTTAGGCTGCGGCGGGCTCCACATCACAGAGACTTACCGCCATCTTGCGGCCTGTGAGATCTCCTCTGTCCCCGGGCTCGAGTGCCATGATCGGCAGAGCGGAGGAAGGCCGACCCATCCGCATCTGTGGGGATTGCCCCCGGGCGGAGGCTGAGCTGTGTGGGGACCTGAAAGACTGCCAGAGGGCCCACGGCGGCAAGCTCCGAACACCCGGGACCCGCCGCCATCTTGCGGCCTGTGAAGCCTCCAGCATCCCCGGGCTCAAGTACCATGACTGGTGGAAAGGGGGACAGCTAATTCATCTACAACCACAGCGGATGTCACCGGGAGGTAGCAGGACTGTGCAAACTCCTGAGAGGTCGCCAGAAGATCAGTAAAAGGAGATTTCCAGGCACCCACAGCACTCCGCCATCTTGCGGCCTACTATATAAGGTGCATCCTCCACATACATGTACTGTGTGCTCTAGGGATACTGTACTTTTCTTGTACCTCCATCCTTACTAGAACTGGGTCCTAAAGCAAGCCCTGAACCTGCACAGACAGCTTAGACACCCAGATTCCTGGCTGCCCCCTGTTCCCAGTATCCAGGTCGCCTTGTTCCCCCCGCACACATCACAGTAGGGAGATCAGACTGTTAACCACCTATTAAATCACTAGCATAAACCGATCTCTGGCCTGCCCTTGGCCCCAGCGTGTGGGATACAACTGCCACCTCCACATCTCCTCCCCTGGCCTGATCTACACATCTCAGTACTTCCAAAGCTCCTTAAACTACTTATCAACTATTGGGCCCCTCTTGCTGGGCTGCCTAAAGCTACATCTCTTGCGAGCCTCTGTGGGATATTTACAACACGGCTGCTATTGCACTGCGTTGCGGCCTTCACAGACACTGGATTGTTTCCTGAGTAGGCCTGAATCTCCAGCCCAGACTATACCCAGTACCGCGTCAGCACTCGCACACACCCGTGGTGAGGTAAGGGACCAAATTGTACACACGCTGCGCTTATCAAAATAAAAAATAAGAAATTTCCCCTAAATTATTAATAAAGCGATATTGTGCTTAACATATACAAAATCTATTAATACTATGATATACGTTAATGTGCAATAAATTTCAATGAATGAATAAATAAGTGAAAGTGCTCCAATAAGCCTGTGTATTGCAAATATTCCACAAGGCTTGTGCAATTTTCAAACATGAATAGATAATTCAACACAAACATCAATGCAATTTAGTGTTGCATCCAAGCATATCAGTACTGCATCAAAAAAGCATCCATGTGGTTTGGTGCTACATCCATGTGATTCTGTGCAATTCAGTGCTGTGTTGCTGTGCAATGATCAAATTAACAGTCTGATTTAGTGTTGCATCCATGCATTTCAGTGCTGCATCTATGCAATATGGTGTTAGTGCAATGTTCAAACAATAAAAAGTTAAAAAATACAAAAAAAACGCATCCATGCGATTTGGTGTTGCATCCATGCTATTCTATGCAATTCAGTGCTGTGTTGCTGTGCAATGATCAAATTAACAGTCCACAGATCTTCCACAATCTACTCATGTGTTATGGTGAACACAAACTAAAGTGCTGTGCGCTCATACAAGTGCTCCCCCCAGGTGATAGCCCCTCACCTTAGGGCGTGCGACCTTGCAATTAAGCTTGGTCAGAATGCGCCTTAGAACCTCTCTGGGTTCGATGTTATATGCAGGGTCCTGGATAGATTTGCACTGGTGCCTCTGTTCCTCACAGCAGTCCCGTTTGTACCTCAATATATCAACACAAAAAGGACTTCATGGTGCAGTATGTACTTAAATTTATTAAAATCATAAACAAATCCCGCAATGGGTACTCACAGTAACAAGGCGCTTAAGGGCGCCACACTAAAACAGCAGAGACGAACGGGCAACAGAGGCCGGTATGGGGTGGCATGCTAATCTGTCCCAACAGGTTGTATGTATAACGTTCCGTCCTGTCCCCTTCCCCTATGCGTGTTCGATACAAGGGGTATTTCGTATCTTCATCAGGGGGGATGAAGATACGAAATACCCCTTGCTCCTAAACCCCCAGCAGGAGCGAACCCCAGGGACATTATAGTACACTTTTATTATTACGATAGCAAGGAAGCTTTGACCATGGCCACCCGCAATAGATTTCGGTTGGAATTCAAAGGGGCTAAAATACAAATTTTTAGCGACTTGTCTCCTTGCTAAATGCCGCAGCCTTCGTCCAGTGACCACGTACTTGTAAAACCATCATCTTCCATACCGATGAGGATTTCCCTTCTGTCTGTCTGCCTCGAAGGATGGTGTCCAATATTCCATGAGGAATCTTCAAGAGAGTGAGGCGTTCATACGCAATCTTGGTCTTCCACCGCTACCAGATGAAGACCCCATACCACTCCCGACAACACCTAAACCTGCATCCATCCCAGGCCGGATTTGGACCCCTGCTCACCAGAAATCACAGAAGACCTACTTCACATCTCAGCGTCACCCTTTCTCTAGACTCCCACCTTGAAAGATATCTTTTCTGCAGTTTGTTCAATTTGGCTTCGGCCCTTACCTCACTGAGTTTCCCTTAATTTGGGGAGTTTACACCCCTGTACATGGGATGCCTTTTCTGTGAACTATAGTTCAGTTTTTCTACCAAGTTTTTTATATTCTGTCAGAAGACGGCGGGGATCACTCCAGAGAAGTTGGAGCTCCTCGTGTGCCTCCTTTTGATCCACAGCCACGGCTGTGGACTTCTGAGTGGTTTTTACCCCCCTGGCTATACTTCAATTTTTTTTTATTTTTTAGGTCTTTTTTTGACCTATATTTCACCTTTTACTTGTTGTACTTATGTCTTTTACCATTGTCAATCCTCACTACTGTTAAGTTCTATTTCATGTCTTCCCTCCATAAGATACACCATGGACTTTTTTGCCCATTTTGTATGTCTATGTTTTTGTGGATGATGCTTTTCTTTTATGGTCACCATAGCTTAACCAGGTTTCACAGTGATGGCTTTACGAGTCCTTACTTATAATGTGAAAGGTTTGAACTCTGTTCATAAACGCTGGTTAGCCTTGAAGGCGTTCAAATCTTCAAATGCGGACATAATCTTAGTCCAGGAGACACATTTCCACTCAGGGGGATCTTTTAAATTCGCTGCAAAACATTTTCCTGTTTCATTTATAGCTTCTGACCCCTCTGGCAAAGCAGGGGTTGCCATATTGATTAGAAAATCCTGCCCTTTAAGAGTAAAATCCTCATTTATGGACCCTCAGGGCAGGTATATTTTCCTGGACTGCGAGTATCTCTCACGCTATTTCACCTTGATCAATGTTTATGTTCCCAATTCAGGTCAACTACAATTTCTCACTGATGTATTTGGGAAACTTGGCAAATATGCTCAGACTTTTATGATTGTTGGGGGAGATTTCAACATGACCCTGTCCCCTAGAAGAGACAGACGCACACTATTCTCTTCCACCCCTTCAGCTAAAGTAGAACGTCAATCTACCTCTTTCCGCAGACTCATCAGATCACATAACTTACTGGATATCTGAAGAATCAAACATCCCACACCAAACAATTTTCCTATTTTTCCCCTCCACATAAAATGTATTCCAGATTTGATTATTTGTTTGTCACGGCCCCTTTACTGACATCCTCTGTAGCCTCAGAATTAAACCCTATAACTTGATCAGATCATGCTTCTGTCCAGCTTGATCTCGCACTTTCCTCATATACACCTAGAACCTGCCATTGGAGACTTAATGACTCTCTACTTCGAAACCCTATCACTGAAACTCAATTGTCAGCTCTGTGGCAGACGTGTCTACCCTATGGGAGGCCCGTAAAGCATACGGGCCTCAGCGGGCTCTCGCTTAAAGAGGGATTCTGCAGCTCAGAGACCTGATATTCTCTCCCAGCTACTAAAAGCAGAAGGTCTGCTACTTGCCTCTCCCATGGTGGCACGTCTGCACACAGTCACCTCTTTACGCGAATGGTTAAAATCTATTGATATGAACAAATGCTTCAAATCCTTACTTTGGGCTAAACAGAAATTCTACGAATATGCTAACAAACTTAATAGGATGCTAGTAAATAACTCTCTTACCCCAAATTTTTTATCCAAGCTGATGGAACCCAAACCCACTGTCCTCAAACAATGTCTAAAGTCTTTGGAACATTTTATGATAAGCTATATAATTGCCTAAACACAGACCCCAAACATCTACTCTCCCAAGAGGAGTTTAACTCCTTCTGTAACTCTTTGAAATTGCCCAAATTGTCCTTACCCTCAAGTAGCTACCCTTAACGCTGCTATAATGCCAGAAGAACTAGCTGAAGTTGTCAAAGAGCTGCCTTTGCATAAATCCCCGGGACCAGATGGTTTACCCTATATCTATTACAAAACCTTTCTCCCAATTCTAAGCCCATATTTAATAGACCTTTTTACTTCTCTGCAAAAAGGCGATATCCCTTATTCTCAATTTTTACATGCCCATATTACAGTTCTCCCAAAAACCTGGCAATTCCCCATCATTACCAGATAACTACAGGCCCATAGCCTTACTTAATTCGGATTATAACATTTTCACAAAAAGCTTAGCTAATAGGCTTTCTCCTATAATACCTAGCCTTATCCATAATGATCAGGTAGGCTTTGTCACAGGCAGACATGCAGGCGACAACACTAGACGCACCATTGATCTGATAAATTTACTTGACAAAACTCCCCGCTCTGCTCTTATCTTGAGCTTAGATGCTCAGAAAGCATTTGATAGGCTCGGCTGGCCATATATGTTTGCCATACTTACGCGCTTTGAGTTCACAGGCTCCTTTATATCATCTCTTCTGACCTTATACTCTCATCCCACATCCCAAGTTCAACTGGCGTCTTTTATGTCTCCATCCTTTTCGCAAGAATGCCCCCTATCCCCCTTATTGTTCATATTATGCCTTGAACCCCTAGTTGAAGCCATTCAAATACACCCAGATATAAGTGGGGGCTATCTGCGACAGAGAGAGTACAAACTGTCTCTTTTCGCAGACGATATCTTGCTTACTTTAACAAAACTGCATATTTCTCTTCCCAACCTCCATGCTTTTTTAGATACATTCAGTAAACTTTCTGGTTATAACGTTAATACGGCCAAGACGGAAGCTCTTCCTATACATATTCCCCCCACTCTTCTTAACACGTTACAAAATAACTTCCCTTACCATTGGTGCTCTACTTCCCTTAAATATTTAGGTATACACCTGACAGCATCTTATTCCAATCTGTATCAAGCTAACTTCCCCTCCCTAATTTCGGAAACACATGGCTTACTCCGTAAATGGACGGAATGTCCTCTGTCTCTTCTGGGTAGGATAAATGTCCTCAAGATGGCTATACTCCTGAAGTTCTTGTATCTTTTTGAAACATTGCTAATTGCACTCCCTATGTTACAACTTCGAAATATTCAACGGGCCTTCACTAAATTTATTTGGGGTAATAAAGCACACAGGATTGCTGGCACAGTGGTATTTGCTCCTCGTTCTCAAGGGGGGTTGGGAGCACCCGATATTAGTAAATACTATTATGCCACCCATCTCACAGCGATCATCTCTTGGTCATCACGCTTTGCAAAAAGTAGATGGTCGGAATTGGAACTGAGTGTTACTACCCCTGTACATCCTTGTTCAATGCTATGGGCTGACTTGACTACTTCTGTATCTCAGCTCAGACATATTTGTTTTGTTTACTCTCTCAATCTTGAAAAAAATGTAACAAAGGGTTCTCTCTCTCTTCTCCATGCCCACCGCTCTTGAATGTTATTTTCAACCCGGAAATTCCGGATAGTTTTTCCTATAGTAATATGTATCCATGCATTTTTCAGCTCCGTCACCTAGTACTTCCTGTTACTCGCAAATTACTTTCTTTCCAAGATCTCCAAACCAAATTTGATATACCCAAAAAGCTTTTTCTCTTATCTTCAATTTAAACACTACTTCCGTTCTATATCGCCTGCCTTGACCTTAGAAAAACCCAATGCTTTTGAAGCTTTATGTGCCCAAGGTCCATACCAACCTGGTCTCATTTCTTATATATATTCTTGTATATATAAGATCTTCCATGATTCCAAAACGCTTACGATGGATTCTCATGTTTACATGCGAAAATGATCCAAGTTACTTCCTACCCCTTTATCCCTCCCTCAATGGCAGAAGATCTGGACTTCTATATCTAAAGTTTCCAGATGCGTGGAGCAGAGAAAGACGACTTACAAAGTCCTTATGTTCTGGTATAGGACCCCGGAGGTTATCCATAAATATGACCGCTCTATATCCCAGAAATGCTGGAGATGTTCACGAGATATGGGAACACACTACCATATTTTTTGGGAATGCCCGTTAATTTTGCCATATTGGTCCTCGGTCCAATCAGTGCTTCAATCTGTGTTGGAGATGGACCTTCCAAAGGACCTGGTTCATTACTTACTAGGCCTCCCAGTCCCTGGAATACCTAAATATGCCAATAAGCTGCTGTCATATATTCTCTTAGCCGCCATGAGAGTAATACCTATACACTGGCTGTCTCCCAACACTCCCACACAAGCCCAATTGATCTTGGCTATAGCACAGATACGTAGAATGGAACATATGACAGCGGTGATACATGATTTTCTGCCCCTATTCTCAAAGATATGGGACGCTTGGGATAACTCCTCTTTCAATCCTGAATCACTATCCTAAACTGCTGTCAAGTGTTCCTGAGACAACTAGCTCTTTCATATTCGAATGATTAGCCTGAATATTATTATTTTTATATCCACTATTATTATATATGTGCTGTGACAGGATCCATGGTGTACTCTCCCTTACCTTGTTTCTTTTTTCTTTCCTTTCTTTTTCTGACTATGACGCTGTTCACTAAGAGATGCTTTTTCCTCTATTTATAAGATAGCAGTGATATTTTTCTGTAATGTGTTTGTTTTTTTGTTTTGTTGAAAACTTCAATAAACATACAATTATAGAAAAAAAAAAATATTTTGTGCAGGGACTGTTCTAAGCACAGGAAACATGTGCCACTTTACAGGCATACTATAGACACCCCCCCAGGTATGATATTTAAACAAATATTTCACTTTTTTTTCACCTTAAGCATCATTAAAATAACTGCTCCTGAAAAAACGTCAGTTTTTAAAACTTTTTTTTGCATTGATACATGTCCCCTGGGGCAGGACCCGGGTCCCCAAACCCTTTTTAGGACAATAACTTGCATATTAGCCTTTAAAATTACCACTTTTGATTTCGAACGTTTGAGTCCCATAGACTTTAATGGGGTTCTAAAGTTTGCTCAAACTTTAGGTCCGTTCGCAGGTTCTGGTGCAAACCGAACCGGAAGGTGTTCTGCTCATCCCTATTCTGGAGATCTGGTAAAAAAAATAATAAAGATTATTCGTGAGATCAGGAGAAATAATAAAGAAATTAGTTTGTCAGAACTCTGTGTGAATATCAGCAGCCAAACAACTTCATTATTCTAGCATCATTAAGAGTGAAGAGAATGCGCTGCATTAAAAGATTAAAAACTTTGCAGCGTGAGGAATGTGCTATCTCCATTATGAATGCTAGTTTTACTAGACTGAGCGCTTCCGTCTCGTACTTGATTCAGAGCATGTGTGGAATTTTGTACTTCGGAATTGTCTACACATGCTCGGAATTTATGACAACGGATTTTGTTGTCGGAAAATTTGAGAACCAGCTCTCAAATTTTGGTTGTTGGAAATTCCGACAAAAAATGCCTGATAGAGCCTACACACGGTCAGAATTTCCGACAGTAAGCTCACATCGAACATTTGCTGTCGGAAATTCCAACCGTATGTACGTGGCATTACACTTAAAAGTGGTTCTAAAGGCATAAGTTGTTTTGGTTTTTTTTGTTTTTTCTTTTACCATATTGCATTCTCTGCATTAATCACTTGACCTCCAGAAGGTTTTATTACCTTCATGGCCAGGACATGTTTTGCTATTCAGCACTGTTAACTGGCAATTGCTTGGTCATGCAACACTCTATGCAAATTAAATTTATATTATTTATTTTTACACAAATAGATCTTTTCTTTGGTGGCATTTTTTTTGGGACGTACTAAACTGCATATTGGGATGATGGGATGATTGGATTATTGGCTGCAATACTGAGAACTCTCACTAGATGTCAGTGTACCATATACACATATATATGGTAATGACTCTGTTGTTTCTCAAAATATGTTATTCTTTACTGCAGTGCTTGATACAATGTTGCAAGAAGCAGTTGCTAATGTTTAACTCTTCACTTGCCGATATATATGCAGCTGTACAACAGGATACAGAAGTAATATAAAAATTACATTTGACCTATTTTTGATGGGAATATGAGTAGAATTATTATTGCTCATGGGGATTATTGGAGGAATATCATGTTAAAAACCGACAATGAACATATTTAATTAAAAATAATAATATGCATATACTTTTTCTACATAGGGATTATGGGTGGAATATTGTAGTTAGACATACATAGGAATATATTAAACCTATTTCTGATATAAATATGTATATAATTATTTTTCTACATGGGGATTATTGGTGGAATATTATTTAAAAATATACATAGCAACATATTAAACCCATTTCTAATGAGAATATGCATATAATTATATTTCTACATGTGGATTATTGTTGGAATATTGTTTATAAATATACATAGCAACATATTAAACCTATTTCTAATGAGAATATGCATATAATTATGATTCTACATGGGGATTATTGGTGGAATATTGCTTATAAATATAGATAGCAACATATTTAACCCATTTATGATATGAAGATGCATGTAATTATTTTTCTACATGGGGATTATTGGTGGAATATTGTTTATAAATATACATAGCAACATATTAAACCCATTTCTGATGAGAAAATGCATATAATTATTTTTCTACATGGGGATTATTGGTGGAAAATTGTTTAAAAATATACATAGCAACATATTAAATCAATTTCCAATGAGAATATGCATATAATTATATTTCTACATGTGGATTATTGGTGGAATATTGTTTATAAATATACATAGCAACATATTAAACCCATTTCTGATGAGAAAATGCATATAATTATTTTTCTACATGGGGATTATTGGTGGAATATTGTTTAAAAATATACATAGCAACATATTAAACCCATTTCTAATGAGAATATGCATATAATTATATTTCTACATGTGGATTATTGTTGGAATATTGTTTATAAATATAGATAGCAACATATTAAACCCATTTCTGATGAGAAAATGCATACAATTATTTTTCTACATGGGGATTATTGGTGGAATATTGTTTATAAATATACATAGCAACATATTAAACCCATTTCTGATGAGAAAATGCATATAATTATTTTTCTACATGGGGATTATTGGTGGAATGTTGTTTAAAAATATACATAGCAACATATTAAACCCATTTCTAATGAGAATATGCATATAATTATGATTCTTCATGGGGATTATTGGTGGAATATTGCTTATAAATATAGATAGCAACATATTTAACCCATTTATGATATGAAGATGCATGTAATTATTTTTCTACATGGGGATTATTGGTGGAATATTGTTTATAAATATACATAGCAACATATTAAACCCATTTCTGATGAGAATATGCATATAATTATTTTTCTACATGGGGGTTATTGGTGGAATATTGCTTATAAATATACATAGCAACATATTAAACCCATTTCTGATGAGAATATGCATATATTTATTTTTCTACATGGGGATTATTGGTGGAATATTGTTCATAAATTTACATAGCAACATATTAAACCCATTTCTGATGAGAAAATGCATATAATTATTTTTCTACATGGAGATTATTGGTGGAATATTGTTTAAAAATATACATAGCAACGTATTAAACACATTTCTAATGAGAATATGCATATAATTATATTTCTATATGGGGATTATTGGTGGAATATTGTTTATAAATATACATACCCTGTTTCCCCGAAAATAAGACCTAGCGTGATTGTCGGTGATGGCTGCAATATAAACCTTACCCCCCAAATAAGCCCTTGTAGGTCTTATTTTCAGGGTAGGGCTTATTTTCAGGGAAATGGGTTAAGGCTTATTTGGGGGGTATGGCTTATATTGAAGCCATCACCAACAATCACGCTAGGTCTTATTTTCGGGGAAACAGGGTAGCAACATATTAAACCCATTTATGATATGAAGATGCATGTAATTATTTTTCTACATGGGGATTATAGGTGGAATATTGTTTATAAATATACATAGCAGCATATTAAACCCATTTCTGATGAGAATATGCATATAATTATAATTCTAAATGGGGATTATTGGTGGAATATTGCTTATAAATATACATAGCAACATATTAAACCCCTTTCTGATGAGAATATGCATATAATTATTTTTCTACATGGGGATTATTGGTGGAATATTGTTCATAAATTTACATAGCAACATATTAAACCCATTTCTGATGAGAAAATGCATATAATTATTTTTCTACATGGAGATTATTGGTGGAATATTGTTTATAAATATACATAGCAACATATTAAACCCATTTCTAAAGAGAATATGCATATAATGATTTTTCTACATGGGGATTATTGGTGGAATATTGTTTATAAATATACATAGCAACATATTAAACCCATTTGTGATGAGAATATGCATATAATTATAATTCTACATGGGGATTATTGGTGGAATATTGCTTATAAATATACATAGCAACATATTAAACCCATTTCTGATGAGAAAATGCATATAATTATTTTTCTACATGGAGATTATTGGTGGAATATTGTTTATAAGTATACATAACAACATATTAAACCCATTTATGATATGAAGATGCATGTAATTATTTTTCTACATGGGGATTATTGGTGGAATATTGCTTATAAATATACATAGCAACATATTAAACCCATTTCTGATGAGAATATGCATATAATTATAATTCTACATGGGGATTATTGGTGGAATATTGCTTATAAATATACATAGCAACATATTAAACCCATTTATGATATGAAGATGCATGTAATTATTTTTCTACATGGGGATTATTGGTGGAATATTGTTTATAAATATACATAGCAACATATTAAACCCATTTCTGATGAGAATATGCATATAATTATTTTTCTATATGGGGGTTATTGGTGAAATATTGCTTATAAATATACATAGCAACATATTAAACGCATTTCTGATGAGAATATGCATATATTTATTTTTCTACATGGGGATTATTGGTGGAATATTGTTCATAAATTTACATAGCAACATATTAAACCCATTTCTGATGAGAAAATGCATATAATTATTTTTCTACATGGAGATTATTGGTGGAATATTGTTTAAAAATATACATAGCAACGTATTAAACACATTTCTAATGAGAATATGCATATAATTATATTTCTATATGGGGATTATTGGTGGAATATTGTTTATAAATATACATACCCTGTTTCCCCGAAAATAAGACCTAGCGTGATTGTCGGTGATGGCTGCAATATAAACCTTACCCCTCAAATAAGCCCTTGTAGGTCTTATTTTCAGGGTAGGGCTTATTTTCAGGGAAATGGGTTAAGGCTTATTTGGGGGGTAGGGCTTATATTGAAGCCATCACCAACAATCACGCTAGGTCTTATTTTCGGGGAAACAGGGTAGCAACATATTAAACCCATTTATGATATGAAGATGCATGTAATTATTTTTCTACACGGGGATTATTGGTGGAATATTGTTTATAAATATACATAGCATGTATCCTTATAAACAATATTCCACCAATAATCTCCATGTAGAAAATAATTATATGCATTTTCTCATCAGAAATGGGTTTAATATGTTGCTATGTATATTTATAAGCAATATTCCACCAATAATCCCCATGTAGAATTATAATTATATGCATATTCTCATCAGAAATGGGTTTAATATGTTGCTATGTATATTTATAAACAATATTCCACCAATAATCCCCATGTAGAAAAAAAATTATATGCATATTCTCTTTAGAAATGGGTTTAATATGTTGCTATTTATATTTATAAACAATATTCCACCAATAATCCCCATGTAGAATTATAATTTTATGCATATTCTCATCAGAAATGGGTTTAATATGTTGCTATGTATATTTATAAACAATATTCCACTAATAATCCACATGTAGAAATATAATTATATGCATATTCTCATTACAAATGGGTTTAATATGTTGCTATGTATATTTTTAAACAATATTCCACCAATAATCCCCATGTAGAAAAATAATTATATGCATTTTCTCATCAGAAATGGGTTTAATATGTTGCTATGTATATTTATAAACAATATTCCACCAATAATCCCCATGTAGATAAATAATTATATGCATATTCTCATCAGAAATGGGTTTAATATGCTGCTATGTATATTTATAAACAATATTCCACCAATAATCCCCATGTAGAAAAATAATTATATACATATTTATATCAGAAATAGGTTTAATATATTCCTATGTATGTCTAACTACAATATTCCACCCATAATCCCTATGTAGAAAAAGTATATGCATATTATTATTGTTAATTAAATATGTTCATTGTCGGGTGTTAACATGATATTCCTCCAATAATCCCCATGAGCAATAATAATTCTACCCATATTCCCATGAAAAACAGGTCAAATGTAATTTTTATATTACTTCTGTATCCTGTTGTACAGCTGCATATATATCAGCAACTGTTGTACAGCTGCATATATATCAGCAAGTGAAGAGTTAAACATTAACAACTGCTTCTTGCAACATTGTATCAAGCACTGCAGTAAAGAATAACATATTTTGAGAAACAACAGAGTCATTAATATATATATGTGTATATGGTACACTGACATCTAGTGAGAGTTCTCAGTATTGCAGCCAATAATCCAATCATCCCATCATCCCAATATGCAGTTTAGTACGTCCCATTTTTTTTGCTATATAAACATATATAAACATAGTTAAAAAATGCAGAAAATGAACAAAAAAAAACAAAAACAAAAAAAACATGTTTTTCTTAGTTTCTCTTATAAAAATTTGCAAACAAATAATCTTTCCTCATAAATTCAGGCTAAAATGTTGTTTGCTACATTTCTTTTGTAGAAATAAACCAAATCAGTATATATTACTACTTAGTCTGTGTGAAAGTTATAGAGTCTACAAACTATGGTATATATATTTGAAAATTGATAAATCCTAATGTACTGATGGCCTATTCCATTTCTTAAAAGCCCGAAAATGCTAAGGCAGTAAAAATACCCCCAAATGACCCCTGTTTGGAAAGTAGACAGTCCAATGTATTTAGAAGCATGGCAAGTTTTATGAAGTTGTAATTTTTTGTCACCATTCTTTCAAAAATTAAGAAATTTAAAAAATGGGGGCGTGGCCAAGGCAGGCATGTGAGAGGACGCATCTCCCACAGCTCCCAGCAGTGATCCGGTAACCGATCCTCCCCCAGCCCACATACCGGCTTTATTTTGCCCTATGCAGCACGGGCACGATCCTGAGACCCCAGGGGATCATCCGCCGGCTCTCTGTACCAGAGGAAAGTTCCGAAAAGGACAAACTGAGATGACGGGCCTGGAGATCCAAGATGGCGCGCGGCGTCCTCAGTGAAGCACACACCGCGCGGACAAGACAAGCTGAAGGACTCTTGGCCTAAAGCAAGTAAGACGCCAAAATTCACTGGTAAAGACGCCCCTAGAGACATGATTTACTATGCACAGAAAATGGCTGGGACATTGGGAACAGAGCAGTCATCCAGTCAGGCTGGGACACATGCTATGCAGGCAGACATCACACAGGTGCTCTGAGGAGAGGAGGAGGGGGAGCAGTCAGCCCTTGCATCTGGGGAACTACAAAGCCCAGCGGACCCGGACGCTGTACAGCCCACTTTAGCTGATATACTCAGAGCTGTGAACAATTGCACAGCTTCAGTTAACACCTTGAAGGAGCAATTTGGGGGCCTGAGAGAAGATGTGTCATTACTAAGGCAAGACATGCAAAAGATACGTGAGCGCACCACGGCTGTGGAAAGCAGAGTCAGTGACATGGAAGACCAATTACCACCTATAACACAAGATACCAGAACAGCACTGCAATTGGCCAGGGATGCATGCGATCATGCTGAGGATTTGGAAAATCGCTTAAGGCGAAATGTTCGTATAGTGGGGTTGCCTGAGAAGGTGGAGGGCAGGGACCCCACTACCTATGTTGAAAACTGGCTAATGGAACTTTTTGGGAAAAATGCATTCTCCCCAATGTTTGCGGTGGAACGTGCTCACAGAGTGCCCTCACGCCCTCCTCCACCAGGGGGCCCTCCAAGATCCATTCTTGCAAGAATTTTACACTACAAGGATAGAGAGGCAGTGCTGAGACACGCTCGAG
Source organism: Lithobates clamitans (assembly GCA_037952925.1). Classification (NCBI taxonomy): domain Eukaryota; kingdom Metazoa; phylum Chordata; class Amphibia; order Anura; family Ranidae; genus Lithobates; species Lithobates clamitans. Next base: position 4,638,788 of record JBBGZY010000288.1, read on the forward strand.
AGAAGGCAAATGTTCTCCACAATGGTGTCCGGGTATCCTTCTACCCGGACTTCTCGGCAGAAGTCCAGAGGCGCAGAGCTAAATTCACTGACGTGAAACGCAGATTGAGACTTTTGCAACTCCCATACGCTATGCTATATCCGGCGAAACTTCGGATTGTGGTGAGAGGCCAAGCACAATTCTTTGAATCCGCTAAGGACGCTTCAGTCTGGTTGGATAGAAATGAGCAGGCACTGAAATGGCAGGCTCCACAAGACGAAGACTGAAAGAACTGAACCGGCTACTTGCAGAGGGCTGGGATACTAGAAAATGTTATTCTGTTCCTTTTTTCTAGATGGGCAACCAGAACATACCCTATCCTCTATTTCCAGTGTTGACAGATGTTCCTTGGCTGGGGGACTGAATATTCCTAAGCAGTGCAATGAGAGCGAATTGGACTAAAAGTTGAATTTACGAATGATCATTTTCAGTAAAAAAGAGCGATGGAATGTCGCATACGTTGCTAAAGTTGCCTTGTTGGCAGAATGTGCAGTTTATAGCACAAGAAAGTTTTCTTTTTCATCACCCCCCACTGAAGCGGGGAAGATCCTAGCAATTTACAAGCAGAACGCATGTTACCTCAACAGGACACGAATTCATCAAACCTACGGCAAACCTAGCAGAACCTTGCTACAGAAATGGATCCACTACCTTGCACAGGTGCACACAAAGTACCGGTCAACACAACTCACCTACAAGCAGACATGGCGGACATCCCATTAGTATCCTGGAACGTTAGGGGACTACACTCCCCATTGAAGCGTACCATGATTCACATGTGTTTGAAGAAGTACATCCCCGGAATTCTCTGCTACCAGGAGACCCACTTGACTGCGGACACTGTGAGCTTCCTGGGATACTCCTGGGTAGGAAAGGCCTATCACTCCACGCACACCTCCTATTCTAGAGGGGTGAGCGTGTTGATCCATGGCAACCTGGACTATGAAGAAATCGCAAATGAAATTGATAGTGAAGGTCGTTATGTTTTTCTCCATTGCAGGTTGGGTACACTGACTTGTGTGCTGGCGGTGGTATATATTCCTCCCCCCTTCACGGCAGCGGTACTTAGGTCTCTGCTGACATTTATGGGTGGCAGGCCTGACGCACCACTGTTGGTAACGGGGGACTTTAATTGCTGCTTAAATCCAGTTGAAGATAGACACCCAGGACCCGGAGCCTCTGCCCTCTCCAGGGCTACCCCCCTGGCGCGGTTGTTGCAAGAGGTGGGCTGGGTGGATGTCTGGAGACATAGGAACCCAGGAGTTAGACAATTTACATGTTTTTCCAAAACCCATGGTTGTTTATCTAGAATTGGCCATGGTGGTGTGTAGCTTAAACATGCTCCCGTTTGTTTCTGATGTGATACATAGGCCCCACAGTGTATCGGATCACTCACCAGTGGTTATACGGCTTATAATTGCCCCAATAGTTACACTACCTAAAGCCCCTTGGAAATTTAATGCTTTTTGGTTGAAACTATTCCGCTCACACGAGGGGATAGTTGGGAGCATGTGTGAGTTTTTCCGCACCCAGGATCCAAATGAATCGATGATTGGGCAATGGGATGCCTTTAAGGCATATTTGAGGGGTGTGTTAATTGCTGAAATGAATAAGGTTAAACAAGACTCTTCAGCACTTAAAAATGAACTTGAAACTAGAGTACAAGAGATGGAACAATTATATGTCACGGATCCTTCTGATTCGACCAAGGAGGCATGACAGGCGGCCCTTTCTGCATACCGCCAACTGCTGTCCTCATCGGCCGACAAGAAGAGATTCTTCGCTAAGCAGGCGTTTTTTGAGGAGGGCGAGAAAACAGGCCGCATACTGGCGAGAATCGCAAATTCATACCAGAAGTCCCCAACTATAGGTGCTATTAGGACTAAGGAGGGTAACATAGTTAACACGCCTGAAAAGGTGCTGCAGGAATTAAACGCGTTTTATGAAGATTTGTATAAACAGGGTACATCTTATACATCTGAGGAGTTAGAACAATACTTAGGACAGATAGATTTCCCTAGATTAAACAAAGATCAGAGAGGGCTCTTGGAGAATCCCCTTACAGTGGAAGAACTGCAGGAGGCGGTTGGATCTTTTCCTAACTGCAAAGCGCCCGGGGAAGACGGAATTCCCATAGAAATATATAAACAGTATCCTACTGAGTTACTACCCCAGTTGCTTAAAGTCTTTAATAGAGCCCGGGAGGAAGGCCGCCTTCCAGGATCAATGTCAAGGGCCAATATTATTTTGTTACTCAAACCTGGTAAGGATCCAGTAGATCCAGGGGCGTATCGCCCGATTTCCCTGTTACAGAGTGACGTGAAAATATTAGCGAAAGCTCTGGCCATTAGATTAAATGAAGTTATTACTTCAATTGTCCATGGAGACCAAGCTGGTTTCATGCCCAATAAATCGACGGCAGTTAATTTGAGAAGACTATTCCTTAATATGCAATCCAAAGCAGACAATATGGGTTCCAGGGCCTTGCTGTCACTGGATGCCACTAAGGCATTTGACAGCATAGACTGGAATTATCTGTGGTCGGTCTTGCAGAGTTTTGGATTTGGCCCCCAGTTTGTTTCTTGGGTTAGGCTCCTTTATAGTCGACCGGAGGCCGCTGTGAGGGTTTCCGGCTATCTTTCCCCAAGCTTCGTGCTGAGGAGGGGTACGAGACAGGGATGTCCCCCGTCTCCTCTCCTCTTCGCGTTGGCTATTGAACCATTGGCGATCGGGATCAGGGCAAATCGGGGCATTACAGGCTTCTGTTATGGTGACATGCAGGAAAAAATTATGTTGTACGCTGATGACACCATGCTCCTACTCGGTGACACCGGCCCCTCCCTTCAGGAGGCCATGTCGACTATATCTAAATTTGGGAAGTTCTCTGGCCTGCATATAAATTGGTCAAAGTCTGCCCTTCTTTTATTAGATGGAGATGAATCACAGGAGGTATGCGCCACTTGTCCCATCCCGATTGCCACTACTTTCAAATACTTGGGGATCCAGATCACGTCCCAGCCCCGGGACTTCATACATTTAAATATATTTCCACTCCTGCAGCGCTTCAGAGACAAAATTAAGACCTGGAACTCTCTCTTAATGTCAGTAGCAGGTAGAGTAAACCTAGTGAAGATGATTCTCATGCCACAGTTACTTTATTTTCTACATAATATATATTTAGGGAAGGCGTGTTGTGCACATTTTCTGACTTAAAAGAAGCGTATAATCTGCCAGCATCAATGTTATTCTACTATATGCAACTTAGACACGCGGTACAGACACAGGGCCGCTCCTCGGAGTGGCACTTATCGCCAACCCCGGTCTTCAACCTTCTGGGGGATGCTGTCTCATCTAAGGGATTTATCTCCCAATGCTATGCCTGTTGCAATCCGTGATGAGACGTCATCCCTTGAGGGTGAGAGAGAGGTGGGAGGCAGAGGTGGGACAGCTAGACGGGGATCAGTGGGAGGAGATCTTTCAGGCAGTGAACCAATGTTCACTTAATGTGTCACAAAAACTCACCCAACTATATATATTATTGAGAACATATTATACTCCGCACAGATTACATTTAATGAACAGGCTGACGGAACCAACATGTACTAGATGTAAACGTGAACATGGTGACCTGATACACATGCTGTGGAGATGTCCCAAGTTACACATGTATTGGGCAGGAGTGGTGCAAAATATTAACTCAATCTTTAATGTGAGTCTTCCACAGGACCCTAGAGCGTGTCTCTTGGGTGCTTTGGAGGAATACGAATGGGAAGGACACAACAGAGAAGCTGTGCATAGAGTACTTTTTCAGGCCAGAAGGCTGATTATGACTCACTGGAAGTCCGATAGGTGCCCGACTTTTAAGGAGTGGACTAAAAGTATTAACATGACTCTAAAAATGGAAAAGTTGATTTACCAACATAGAGGTAGCATGCCAAAATTTGAAAAAATATGGGGTCCATGGTTAGATGTACCGGGATTAGCACCTATGGAACTGGTATATGACAGGTTGTTAGGAATCAATGCCGGATGAGACATGGATAGAGGTTAACTGTGATTGGAACTAGCTTTTAGCTGTTATATTGGGATTGTTACTTGGCTATTGGATTATATGTTGCATAAGAGGTACTGTGTAATCCTGTTTACAATATTTGTAATGCTTTCCCTGCAAACTCAATAAAATCTTGTTGGATTAAAAAAAAAGAAATTTAAAAAATGATTTTTTTTTCACAATTTTTATCACATACTGTCACCAGTGCAGTACAGCGTCATCATATGTCTGGTGTGGCGGTGATCAGGGATCCTGACTGGTGACAGTATGTAAAAAAAATAAAAAATAAAATAAATATTTTTTAATTCAATGTTCTAAACATTTTTTTCTTTTTAAACTTTTTTTGGTTCTTTTTTTTTCCATTTTTTTTTCGGTCACTAAAGTAGTTCAATGGGATTTTTTTGTTTACATTGTTATTGCTCATAAGATGATCACTGTTATAAGCAATAGTTTTAACCATCACGGATGGCTTTCATTAATGACAGCTTGCTTACTATTGTGATTCTGTGTTTGGCCCAGGTAGCATATGATGTGGGTCAATCACAGCATCACAATAGTAATGCTGGCCATAAACTATACGAAAAATCGGCCGAAAAATCGTTCGTATAGACACTTCATTCGTTTTTCGGCAAGTTAATGGGCACAAATCGATAATCGTTTGTGATGTTTTTGTGGGAAGAAAACGAACGGCAAGTTAGGAAAATTTCTGCCGAACGTACGATAAATTGCAAGGTTAATGTGTTTCCCCTCCGAACTGTCTGCACTAGGTATGTGTAAAAAACAAACAAAAAATTATTTATTCATGTCCACTGAACAATTTATCGGTCATTACATGATGGCACGATCGTTTGCGGTCACGGTCGAACGTTCGTTTTTCAAAAATGTGTTCGGCCGATTTTCTGTATAGTGTATGGCCAGCATAAGCAAGCTGTCATTAATTACTTCCATTCATGACAGTTTTGCTTAAATGTAATCATGTGATCGCTATGATTGGTCATAGCGTTCACATGATAACCCAGCCACTGTGAGTACAAGCACTGTGGTCCGCCCATTGGGCCACATACGTGGCTGGACTCTCCTATACCACCTGTAGCCTCAAGCATGGGGGGGACCAGACTCAAGTCCCTGCTGTCTGACATGTTTTGACTGACAATGCTGAGGCTCTGAAGAAGGGTTGTCCTTCAAAACGCATCAGTCAGCAGGTCCCCCCATGCTTGAGGCTTCAGGCAGTCTGGGAGAGTTCAGCCTTGTGTGTGGCCTGATGAGCAATTTTAACACCTCTGTGAGTAGATATTGTTTGTTTTCCATACGCTAATAAATATTTGTTGGATAATGCACTGGGCCAGTGAGCCCTCTTTTCTTTTATTTCTATACCACAGAGGATAACACAAGGGTTAGGCAGGCCAAAGGAGAAACAGGGTTGAATGTATAATCATAACCCGAGTTTCTTGGTTCTCTTGCTTCCCTCCTGTTTTTTCTTTGAAAGGTTACAGATCGCTACAGATTACAAGGAGTCAGGCGTGTGGAACTGATTACAGTTGGTTTCATACAAGCTGTCCGATCAGGTCTCCCTGTCAGTTTTTCAAGTGGACCTGATCAGACCATTCATAGCGCTCTATGGAGTGGCGGACGTCAGTGGACATGTGTCCGCTGAACCTCACCGGCGTCCATCTGATCCTGTCTGCCAAAAACAGTCGATCGGATCCAATGATGGTCAGATGGAAGTAGACAGGTGGGCCATTTCCTTCTGACAAAAGTGGGGCTGTGTCCGCCTGCTCAGTGGGGAGATCCCCTGGATGCTGACTATGGAGAATGCCTGTGTGAAACCAGCCTTAGAGTAGAGAGAGAATAGTCATGTGAAATAATGGACTGCTGATGACAGCTGCTGCCAGTAATTAGTTTAAAGTGGTATTAAGCCCCAAAACAAAAATATAATATATTACATTTTTGACTTTATTTTTACCTTATGATCAAGCCATTCAATCTAATATGTTTCAACTTCCTTTAACAGATCAAGCTGTTCAGCAAAAGTGGCAGTTAGAGGGTTGAGTAAAGCCATTTAACACTGATAGGGTGCTTACAATGATCAGTTTTTATTAATTATATGTAAAAGCCTTGATCCCAAAAGGAAATAATGACTGCTGATATAACTGCTTTAAAAGGGTTAGCTGGAGTTTTCCTTTAATGTGTTGGTCAAGGATTTCTAAAACTGCTAGTGCATATAACACTAACCTCTTCCCAGACCGGCAATGCAGCTGTTCAAATGTGTCTCCCTTCCTCCTCCATCCAGAGTGGAAACACCCTAAGACAGGAAATGTGTAACTGGCAAGATTAGGTGCAAATATAGAAATAAAAGCCTAAAAAAGAAAACGAATGCAGACACCTCAATTATGGATGGTAAACTGCAATATTTTATTTTTTCTGGGTTTAATACTGCTTTAAGGCTATCTGCCATAACATCGTATGTAGAATAGGGATGCAAGAAATTGAGAGTTTTTTTTCATATTGCTAATAGGGATGAGCTGAACACCCCTGGTACAGTTCACAGCAGAACTTGCGAACAGGCAAAAAATGTGTTCGAACACGCGAACACCGTTAAAGTCTATGGGACACGAACATGAATAATCAAAAGTGCTCATTTTAAAGGCTTATATGTAAGCTATTGTCATAAAAAGTGTTTGGGGAACTGGGTCCTGCCCCAGGGGACATGTATCAATGCAAAAAGAAGTTTTAAAAACATCAGTTTTTTCGGGAGCAGTGATTTTAATACTGCTTAAAGTGAAACAATAAAAGTGTAATATTCCTTTAAATTTCGTACCTGGGGGGTGTCTTATAGTATGCCTGTAAAGGGGCGCATGTTTCCTGTGTTTAGAACAATCTGACAGCAAAATTACATTTCAAAGGAAAAAAAGTAATTTAAAACTACTCGCGGCTATTAATGAATTGTCGGTCTGACAATACACATAAAAGTTCATTGATAAAAACGGCATGGGATTTCCCCACAGGGGAACCCCAAACCAAAATAAAAAAAAAAAAATGTGTGGGGATCTCCCTAAATTCCATACCAGGCCCTTCAGGTCTGGTATGGATATTAAGGGGAACCAATTTTTTTTTTTAAATGGCGTGGGGGTCCCCCTAAATTCCATACCAGGCCCTTCGGTCTGGTATGGATATTAAGGGGAACCCCGTGCCAAAATTTAAAAAAATGGCGTGGGGGTCCCCCTCAAAATACATACCAGACCTGAAGGGTCTGGTATGGTTTTTAAGGGAAACCCCACACCAAAAGTTAAAAGAAAATGGCGTGGGGTCCCCCAAAAATCCATACCAGACCCTTATCCAAGCACGCAACCTGGCAGGCCACAGGAAAAGAGGGGGGGATGAGAGAATGCCCCCCTCCTGAACCGTATCAGGCCACATGCCCTCAACATTGGGAGGGTGCTTTGAGGTAGTCCCCCAAAATACCTTGTCCCCATGTTGATGGGGAGAAGGGGCGCACCCCCATAACCCTTGGCAGGTGGTTGTGGGGGCCTGCGGGCAGCTTACCGGAATCTGGAAGCCCCCTTTAAAAAGGGGACCCCCAGATCCCACCCCCCCTGTGTGAATTGGTAATGGGGTACGAATGTACCCCTACCATTTCACAAAGAACACAAGAGACAGTTTTTGACAAGTCCTTTATTAATTTCTTCTTCTTTCATCTTCTTTCTTCTGGTCTTCCTTCGGTGTTCTTCTTCTTCCTCCATCTTCTTCTTCTCCATCTTCTTCTTCCTCCACTCTTCTTGTCCCGCATCTTCCTCCAGGCTTCTTCTCCGCTCCGTCCACACGATCCGCCTCAGTGGGAGTCTTCCGCCATGTGACGCTTCGGTTCTTCTGACATTTCTTATATAACGGAGGGCGGGGCCACCCAGTGACCCCGCCTCCTCTGACGCATGGAGAACTTCCCTGTGGCTTTCCCCGTGTTGTCAGAGGGGGCAGGGTCACCCAGGTACGTAAACAGGTGAACCCGCCAGGCACTTTCGCCCCTTCCTGCCCAGGACAATTTTCAGCTTTCAGCGCTGTCACGTGTTGAATGACCATTGCGCGGTCATGCAACACTGTACCCAAACTAAATTTTTATAAAATTTTCTTACCACAAATAGAGCTTTCTTTTGGTCACCTCTGGGGTTTATAGATTTGCTAAACAAACTAAAAAAGACCAAAATCTTTGATTAGATTTTTTCTTTGAAAAAAAGTTTTAGTTTCTGTCATAAAATTTTGTTTTCTCCTTCACTCACGGGTGCTAATGAGGCGGCACTGATGGGCACCAATGAGGTGGCACTAGTGGGCACTGACTAGCCAATCGGCTCTCCCTGTCAGCACGAACCGAGGAATGCTGTTTACCGGGACTTCCTGGTTCACGCGATGATCAGCTGTGATTGGTTGCAGCTGATTACATGGTAAGGAGCCTCTGTCTCTGGATATGACGATGAGCATGTGCACTCAATTTCTTTGGTTGACCATGGCGAGGCCTGTTGTGAGTGTAACCTGTCCTGTTAAACCTCTGTATGGTCTTGGGTACCATGCTGCAGCTCAGTTTCAGGGTCTTGGCAATCTTCTTATAGCCTAGGCCATCTTTATGTAATTTTTTTTTTCAGATCCTCAGAGAGTTCTTTGCCATGAGGTGCCATGTTGAACTTCCAGTGACCAGTGTGAGGGAAAGAAAGCGATAACACTAAATGTAACACACCTGCTCCCCATTCACATCTGAGACCATGTAACATTAATGAGTCACATGACACTGGGGAGGGAAAATGACTAATTGGGCCCAATTTGGACATGTTCACTTAAGGGTGCACTCACTTTTGTTGCCAGAGGTTTAGACAATAATGGCTGTGTGTTGAGATTTTTTGAGGGAACAGAAAATTTACACTGTTTTACAAGCTGTACACCACTGTACACTCACAAAGTGTCATTTCTTCAGTGTTGTCACATGAAAAGATAATAAAATATTTACAAAAATGTGAGGAGTGTATATATGCACTTAAAGCTACCTAAAGAAAATTGGTGGTGTTCTTCTGATCCTATTAGTACCGCAGGCAGCTGCAGTATTTACCGTTGTTGTACTGTGTCCTCTGCACAGTGTGCACCTAAAGCTACCTGAAGAAAATTGGTGGTGTTCTTCTGATCCTATTAGTACCACAGGAAGACAGCTGCAGTAATTACAGTTAGTGTACTGCGTCCTCTGCACAGTGTGCACCGAAGGCTATCTGAAGACAATTGCTGGTGTTCTCATACTAATAATACTACAGGCAGGCAGTTGATTCTGCTAGTTGCAATATCAGTATAATATATATATATATATATATATATATATATATATATATATATATATATATATATATATATATATATATATATATACATACATATATACACACATATACACACACATATATACATATACAAAGGAAACCTAGCATAAAATTAAAAGACCTGTAAAAAAGTCTTGAACTTGTCAAATTTTCTGCTCAGCTGTCTCATAACACTGAACAAAACAATGTTTAATGGAGTACACCATAAAAACACAATTTCTATCTAAAAGAAAAAATACCAAATTTCTTTTAAGTTAATAAAAGAACACCTGGATAACCACAAATAGGGTTTTGCTGAACATTACTGAAGTTCAGGTGCCAAATCCAAAACACACTGAAGTTAATAGAAGCTAAACACTAAGCCCGGGTTCACACTATAAACGGGCTGCAGATCGCACAGGAGCGCTGTGCGTCCCTGTTCCCCGTTTCAGGGACGAATCAGGGCCCATTCTATGCTTGAATTCGGCCCTGAAATGGAGCCAAAGACGCACAGCGTTTTTGTGCAGTGCGCTCCACCGCCGCCCCGGAGATATGTGAACCGGCTCCATAGGGAGCCGGTCACATTCTCCTACTATGCGAATTAGATGTGGGGAAATGCACATCTAATTCACATAGGTGTGAACCCGGGCTCAAAAGCAACAATGGCTATTTTCTAAGCTAATAGGCAGGGGCTGTCAAACAAATGGCATATGGGGACATATGGTAGCACCAGGCAGTAACAGACCATCCACAATTTGCAACAAAGAGTGCTACAGAAGAACATCAGACTACTGATCTGTGAGCTAAAGTTGAATAGAAGTTGAGAATGCAGAAATGACAATTACCATAGACATAGGCGGAATACACAGTCTAGCCTAAACAGAAAATTATTCATATTCTAAAATGGACAACCTTATTCCAATTAATATGTTGTGGCATGACCCAAGAAGATCTATTCATGCAAGGACTCTCAGAAATTTAAAATAACTGAAACAGCTTTCCAAAGAGTGACAGGAATCATGTGGCAGAGGTTGCTGATATTAAAGAAACATTTACTATTTTTAAAATAAAAGGTGTCAAGGTAAAAAGACAAAGTTTAGATTCTCAAAAAAATGTGTGAAGCTGCAGGGCCGATCCTGGGCGGGTGCGCGGGGTGCTTCCCACCCGGTGCTGCAGAGGGGGGCCAAAGTGTCAGACTGCTCTCCTCACTCCTCCTCTCCTTGTGTCACACACAGAGCCGTTTCTAGCGTAAGGCAGCTGCTAGGGCGCCAGGAGGGCACTGAAGCCGGGAGTGACAAAATGTCCCTGAAGAAAAATTACGCTGCCGCCACCCTCCACTCTTATCTAGCTCAGCAGCACAGGTACAGACACAAAGCGCAACATGACAGGCGGCACAGCCCCCACAATATGAACTTCAGAAATTCAGCCGCTGTTTCCAGTGGCGGAATTACCAGGATCACACTTGCGCCCTGGCATTCCACCAGTGTGGGGGCACCCAAGACCCTGCACCTCCCCCTGTACCTCTGGGCCGGCTGGCATCTCTAACTTTACAGGGGAGGGGGCAGAAGGGGGGCGATCACCAGCTCTGTGATATCCCTCCAGCCAGCACAGTTCATCTCCCGAGTGTCAGTGTATACAATGGAGAGGGAGGGGTAGAGAAGGAAGCGCCACCTGAGTGTAGTATTAACAAATGATGTTTAATGACACCAGGTAAAAACACACTTACAGGATAAAAACATATAAAAGGCTCATCTGTATAGGTATGTGGTCCCCGGTGTTCCCTCAGATCCTGTGGTGGTGACGGTGCAGGGATGCTGGGCTGCAGAAGGTGGATTACCAGCCGGGAGCTCCTTCTGTGGCCATCATTAAGAGACTAGGGGCCGGTGTGGAGCGCACGTGGAGCGCGCGTGACGTCACAGGTCATCGGTCCGCTTCTGGGTTTGGTATCCAGGGGAGGGATCGTCCAGGGAGGAGGGCTAGCAGGGAGGTTCAGAGAAGGCTACGTGCTCTGAGCCACTGCTCCTTCAATAGGCCTCTGAACCTCCCTGCTAGCCCTCCTCCTTGGACGATCCCTCCCCTGGATACCGAACCCGGATGCGGACAGACGACCTGTGATGTCACGCACGCTCCACGCCGGCCCCTAGTCTCTTCCTGTTGGCCACAGAAGGCGCTCCCGGCTGGTAATCCACCTTCTGCAGCCCAGCATCCCTGCAGTGTCACCACCACAGGATCAAAGGGAACACTGAGGACCACATACCTATACAGATGAGCCTTTTATATGTTTTTATCCTGCAAGTGTGTTTTTACCCAGTGTCATTTTGGGATCTGATATGCTATCGATCCTAGCAGCTATCACTGCACACTTCGACTGTATAAATTATCATTATTTATGGGGTTGTGTCCTTGGTTTCAGGTCCTGAGACGTTTGGACCCCAGCCTGCGCACAAACGCCGCGCCAAACCCTCAGGCGCCGCGTTCTTTAGCACAAATTGGGATTTCCTCTGTTACATCAGTCTTCTACAATACCATCCTGTATGGCCAGCCATTAGGCTACCTTTACATGCACACGGCCTGGGAGACCTTTTGTGAAGTTGATTTTTTGCCTTGGATACTCTTATAGCATTTGTACTTTTGGAAGTGAGTATGACTTTCACACATACCTTCACTGGGTCTGGGGGGACTGTCATCTGCTTTGTGTGTGATGTTAATTACTTTCTCTTACTCTGTAATCCCATAGATGGTAACTCTCACTTGGTGAACCCTGATGAAGGATTCTCTGAAACGCGTCGGTTCAGTGAGACTTATTATATCCCGATCTTTGGTCTTTTCTCCACGGTTATGCTATTTGTATTCTTAACGATATGTACTCTGCTTTTGAAGTATCCCATTGTACATACTACACTCAGGTGGCGCTTCCTTCCCTACCCCTCTCTCATCCATCACAGAGCCAGCTCTCTGAGGATAGCAGCCGCCTAGCCTGCCAGCATACTTTACCATTACATTACCATTTACCACTTAACCCTTGAACTTCCAGCCTGTCCCCTATGGACTAAGTTGCTCAGCCCTTTATATCTCCTGTTATATATGGACTTTTGTGTTTGTGCTTACAGTAACCAATACTCTGTTTATACAATGGAGAGGGGAGGGGCCTCTGACCCTCTCCATTGCGGGCACCAGATTCAGTGCACAAGTTTGTCCCTCTGTTTGTACACTCTAAATCTTGCTTGGGTCAGAGGCTCCTCCCCTCTCCATTGTATACACTGACATTTGGGAGGTGAACTGTGCTGGCTGGATGGACATCAGATATCACAAGGAAGCATGTACAGGGGCTGTTGCTTGGACTTCTCATATAAGGTAAGCCCAACACTGCCCCCCCACCTGTGACACTGACCCCCCACCAGTGACATCCCCCCCACCTGTGACACTGCCCCCCACCAGTGACACTGCCCCCCCACCAGTGACATTTCCCCCCAAGCCAGTGCCCTCACCTGTGACACTGACCCCCCCACCAGTGACATTCCCCCCACCTGTGACACTGACCCCCCACCTGTGACACTGACCCCCCACCTGTGCCCCCACTTGTGACACTGCCCCCCACCAGTGTCATTCCCCCCACCTGTGTCCCCACCTGTGACACTGACACTGCCCCCCCACCTGTGACACTGGGCCCCCCCACCTGTGACACTGGCCCCACCACCGGTGACACTGGCCCCACCACCGGTGACACTGGGTCCCCCACCTGTCACACTGCCCCCCCTGGTGACACTGGGTCCCCCACCTGTCACAATGTCCCCTTGCAACAATACCCCTGTCATACTGCCCCTCCATCATTCTGCCCTCTCGTCACACTGCCCCCTTCTATCATATTTACCCCCCTCCTGTCACACTACCCCTGTCATACTGCCCCCTCTTGTTACACAGACTCCCTCCTTTCACAGTGATCGCTGCTGAACTGGAGGCATGTGGGATGAGGGGGAGGAGCTGAGTAAGACCAGGGGGAGGTACCAGGCGGCACAGGAGTGGGATCAACGTGGTACCATTACCAAGACATACCATCTGCTTACCAAAAAATGTACCTCTTAGCCCCCCATTCACACTGAATCAGATAAAGCACACTATATAGACGGCACATTGATCTAATGCTGTGAAATTGAATCAGTGTGACGTGTATCATAGGAGCCTGTGAGTTTGAATCCAAGCTCTGTGACAGCAGGAGATCGCTGCTCTGTGTGATTCATCTAAGGACACTGAGGCTGAAACTGGTGGGCACTGATGAGGCTGAAACTGGTGGGCACTGATGAGGCTGAAACTGGTGGGCACTGATGAGGCTGAAACTGGTGGGCACTGATGAGGCTGAAACTGGTGGACACTGATGAGGCTGAAACTGGTGGACACTGATAAGGCTGAAATTGGTGGACACTGATAAGGCTGAAATTGGTGGGCACTAGTAGGCTGCATTCTATGGGCACTGATAAGCTGCATTTGATGGGCACTGATGAGGATGCATTGATGCATTGATCTCTTGTATCATTTCCACAGTCTCTGACCATCTCCTGTAGTATGTCTGCAGTATGTCTGGGGGCTCTTTCTAACAGACTCTAACAGAGGCCTCCAGGTCCCATTAGAGTACTTTGCTTCTCTTCCTGTATTTTGTTTATTGTTAACAGATTGTGGGAGGATCCCAGGTTAATGAAGACTCCTTAGGGGAGCATCTCTGTGAGTCGTTGCCATAGAAACATTTGTAAAAGGGAGGGGTTAGCAAGATGACCACGCCCATGTGGGGGGGCACCAGAAATATTTCTGCACCCAGGCGTCTGTGACCCTAGGATCGGCCCTGAGAAGCTGTCTTGGATATGGGAAGCACACATACTAACTTACATTCAGCCCCTGCTCACAAATTAAGGTCTTGCATGAGACCCACACTCTTAATTTTTTTTGCTCTCCCTCACATAACAGGCTAGTACATTTGGTTTTGCAAATATATATGCTACAATCTCTAGCAGTTTTAAAGAAATATATAAAGGGGTCACTTATACCCATAGGATCAGTGTAAACACAATGAGCAGGCTTAAGTTCATAGATTAAATAATTAAAAAATACATCTAAATTTCAGATTTCAAAATGTGGTGACTGTGTATACACAAGCATTACAAAATACATTCATTCAAACAAATCAATTGTTTAAAACCAAAGAGATAAAGAGGAAAATGTGGAACATATCTGTATTCAGCAACTGAACCTTGAGAACATAAACATTTCAATATCTGTCTTTATATTATTTAAGATCAAAGAAAAGTGTCTGCCCCATCTGTCTCTAATCAGATGTAAGGTAGCATCGGTTGTGTGCTGAGCATATTCTCAGGCATGTTTATACTTAACAAAAAGCTTTACACTTATGTATTCGTACAAACCTATGTGATATCACAATCATTTCTTGCAGTGGTACCTGCAGTATTATTGAATTCCCCTTCCGAATGCCGCTAGGGTATCCGAAAAATTCAGGTTTTCGTATTATAGGAAAGCAAACATGACCATTCCAAAAAGTGGTACTTAGTGCCTGAGAGGCTAGGGGTGGGAATTGGGGCAGGATGAACTAATATATTTCCCAATACGCTTTTCAAAATAAACTTACAATATGATTGTAAATTTCCATTTTCTTTTCCACAACTTACATACACAACTATTTTAACTACTTTACCTGATAGGTAACCCAAAAGCCAAATGAGGGACCTCACATGGCAGAATGACAAAGCTGCTGCTAATTACAAAGCAGTGGTTTAGAGTTGCCAGCACAGGAAATGTTGTTATTGGCAGTATCACTAGGTAAGAAAATTTGCAGCAGATTCACAAAAAAGTATTTGTTAGGAAAACTGTACATATTCAGGTTGATTTACTAAAACTTGAGAGTGCAAAATTAGGTGCAGCTCTGCATTGTAGCCAATCAGCTTCTAACTTCAGCTTGTTAAATTAAGCTTTGACAAATAAAACCTCAATGCTGATTGGTTTCTATGCAGAGCTGCACCAGATTTTGCACTCTCCAGATTTAGGAAATCAACCCCAGTGAGTCATGATGCCATACATACTGAAAATTGATTTTGGATTTAGATACACGTTAACAACAGTTTGGTATGATTGCCTGTAGCTCTATATTCTAACTATACTTTATTATTTGCTTATGTAGTTTTCACCAATTCGCTCTGCTAGTGAAATAGATTTTCACCTAACCAGATATGGGCTCAGATTCATGTAAAAAAATGCATTTATGTGCCACAGTTCTGCTTTAAATGAACATTAGTTTCAGTAGTACAGCAGATCTAAACAGATACTTGTGCTCGAATTACTGGCTGTCAGTGACAGCTGTACTTTAGCCCAAAGCCTGGGGACTAGGGATGAGCTTCGAGTTCGAGTCGAACTCATGTTCTACTCGAACATTGGCTGTTCGCAAGTTCGCCGAACAGCGAACAATTTGGGGTGTTCGCGGCAAATTCGAATGCCGCGGAACACCCTTTAAAAGTCTATGGGAGAAATCAAAAGTGCTAATTTTAAAGGCTTATATGCAAGTTATTGTCATAAAAAGTGTTTGGGGACCCGGGTCCTGCCCCAGGGGACATGGATCAATGCAAAAAAAAGTTTTAAAAACGGACGTTTTTTCAGGAGCAGTGATTTTATTAATGCTTAAAGTCAAACAATAAAAGTGTAATATCCCTTTAAATTTCGTACCTGGGGGGTGTCTATAGTATGCCTGTAAAGGGGCGCATGTTTCCTGTGTTTAGAACAGTCTGACAGCAAAATGACATTTGGAAGGAAAAAACTAATTTAAAACTACCCGCGGCTATTGCATTGCCGACAATACACATAGAAGTTCATTGATAAAAACGGCATGGGAATTCCCCACAGGGCAACCCCGAACCAAAATAAAAAAAAAAAATGATGTGGGGGTCCCCCTAAATTCCATACAAGGCCCTTCAGGTCTGGTATGGATATTAAGGGGAACCACAGCCAAAATTTAACGTGGGGTTCCCCTTAAAATCCATACCAGACCTGAAGGATCTGGTATGGAATTTAGGGGGAACCCTACGTCAATTTTTTTTTTTAATTTTGGCTGGGGTTCCCCTTAATATCCATACCAGACCTGAAGGGCCTTGTATGGAATTTAGGGGGACTCCCACATCATTTTTTTTTTTAAATTTTGGTTCGGGGTTGCCCTGTGGGGAATTCCCATGCCGTTTTTATCAATGAACTTCTATGTGTATTGTCGGCAATGCAATAGCCGCGGTAGTTTTAAATGAGTTTTTTCCTTCAAAATGTCATTTTGCTGTCAGACTGTTCTAAACACGGGAAACATGCGCCCCTTTACAGGCATACTATAGACACCCCCCAGGTATGAAATTTAAAGGGATATTACACTTTTATTGTTTGACTTTAAGCATTATTAAAATCACTGCTCCTGAAAAAACGGCCGTTTTTAAAACTTTTTTTTGCATTAATCCATGTCCCCTGGGGCAGGACCCAGGTCCCCAAACACTTTTATTGACAATAACTTGCATATTAGCCTTTAAAATTAGCACTTTTGATTATTCATGTTCGTGTCCCATAGACTTTAACGGTGTTCGCGTGTTCGAATGAATTTTTTTCCTGTTCGCATGTTCTGGTGCGAACCGAACAGGGGGGTGTTCGGCTCATCCCTACTGGGGACTTAATTGATATGCTCCTGGTTTGGGGATTCTGTTTAAAAGCTCTCTTTGGGATCCCTCTCCTGCACTATGCATCACAAGGTTTCTGCATTGTGGCTACAGAAGAAATATAACATAAGCTGTGATGCCATTGGATGCCATTGTAACCTCAGATGGCCATGTTGGAAAACATGTATGGTAGGTGTATTAACACGTCACTGAAAACTGATTTATTGTTTGCTAATAACAATGAACAATGGATTACTATTAAAATGTTTTCAGTGCTGCAGAGGTGTATGAATCTGTAGGATCTACTCTGACCAGTCTCAGTCTGTAGGAACAGATCACTGTAATAGTAAGATGAGAGGAGGTGGAAGTGTATGCATGTAATAAAATCCCATAAAAATAACATCCAGGCCAATAACCCCAGCTGCCACCCCCCCCCCAAAAAATGCATTGGACAGTCTGGATCACAATTGCACTGCCTATGTGATCAACTGCTCACGCAACCATGAGAAATGACATTCAAAATGTTTGCAAATGTAAACCTGTGAACAAAGGCGGCTCTCTAAATAGGCAAATTAGGCGGTCGCCTAAGGCCTCACACTCACAGGGGCCTTAGCAAAACAATACAAATATATATTCCCTCTGCTCCGGAGACACAGATCGCCCCCCCATCACCCCTCGCTGAAATGCTGCGCTGAGCGATCCCAGCACACACGGAGGAGGCATCCAGCATCTGACTGGTAAGCAGAGGTGAAGAGGAGAGTCCTGCTGAAGCCTCCCCAGGGCTGTATGGAGCGGATGGAAAGGGGAGGTAGAAGAGAAGAGCTGAAGAGGTGTCTGGGTCTGGAGCTGTCAATCAAGGAGGGGAAATCTGGGGCTCCAGCTGCAGGGAGAGGCATAGCTACCATGTCACAACCTCTTCTGCAGACAGCGACCACTGGCATAAGAAAGAACCATCCCCATCCCTGCTCCTCCAGCATTCCTTAGCCACAGCCACTGGCCTTTATATCCACCCCTGCCCCACCCCCCACTGCCTTCCTCCTGGTTATCAGTGCCACAGTCAGGGCAGCTCAGTCCTGTGCCAGTGTGCAAACCTGTGATTGACAGCCCCTGACCCCTCCCTCCACCCTGCTCTTACCCCCACATATGCAGGGCTCCACTGCGGGGGTCGGGAGGTCCTAGCCCAGTCCAGTGCTGATCCTCAGCCATGGTGGGCTGGTCGCTCTGCATCCTGCGCTAGCACTGCCTGCTGATTGGCTTCTCTGCTGCTACCTCCCTCACTGACACCAGCACCGAGATAGAGAACACTGACACCAGCACCGAGATAGAGAACACTGACACCAGCATCGAGATAGAGAACACTGACACCAGCATCGAGATAGAGAACACTGACACCAGCATCGAGATAGAGAGCACTGACACTCACCAAAGTTGAGATAGAGGACATGGACACCAGCACCGAGAGAGAGAGCACTGACACCAGCACCGAGATAGAGGCCACGGACACCAGCACTTTAAAGCTCTTAATATATGCAATTTATACAGTTATTTTTTTTATCGCTTGAATTATTTTTCCCATTATGAGCGTGAGTGGGGCCTCATGTCTAGGTTTTGCCTAAGGCCTCACAAAGCCTAGAGCCACCTCTACCTGTGAAAATAGTGCCATAATAGTGATTTCTACCTAATTCAGTCTTATTTATTTGTATCCTATATTATACCTATAGACAAAGTGGTAGGCCTAAGTGCCAAATCCAGAATACTGCATACATTTATTTCCAAAAACACATTCATATAAAAAGAAAAAAAATCAAATGTATTATATTACCAAATACATTTTTTGTGGTTTTAATACCATACCATACCATACCATATGTCCTACCTTGTTTTCCATACTGACCAATAACATTTATCACAATATATTGCAAAATAGATCTCAAGATAACTCTGCATAACACATCTCTACATGTCTCACTGGTAACACACAGCCTGATTCATCAGGTATACCAGAAACACTATATGAAATCCAAATCTGCCAAATGAGACCTGGAGATCATACAGTACTGTACTATATACAGTGATGAGTGCAAAGGTACGAGGTGTGAAAATCAAGCCCCCTTGCTTAGTGTGGCTCTCAAATGGCCACGCCTCTCAATCTCATCATTCGTATAGCAAATAATTATACATGCCACTTGTAGATTAAATACATGCATATGATAGGGCACAGTAAGGAACCATATTTTCTTATTCAAGCTGCATGTATGGGAGCTGTGACAACTGTTCATTATAGAGTTCTCTGGGTATGACATCCAAACGAGTTCCACTGAGTCAACTTTCATATAAATACCTACTTAGCCACATTTTTCTTAGACATGTAAGTGATTGTCATAAGGTACAGTGTATCTTTTTCCAAAAACAACCGCTATGTTTAAAGTAATATGCTCTGTAGCTATGTCAAAGAATCAGTAAATTAACTTTAATCTATGCATTTTGGTGGTAAAAATCATAGATCATTATTAATTAGTACATGTTATAATACTTACTGCCTTTCAAAAATATAAATACCAGTTGGATTTATTTTAGGTACAAAACACGCTTGTCAGGCCCAGTTGACATATATCCAAGATGTACAGTATGTATAAATGTATATTTTTTGCAGAATCAACTGTACAGCCCCATACAATACACAATCCTACAGAGAGCATGAAAGCTTCATGTAACCAGTTACATTTTTATCACACTATGCAAAAAATACTTTTTTCTGTTGTTTAAGTCTGAATGAGGCATTGAAAAATTCCCACAATAATAGCTAAACATTGCTAATCCATACAATTTTGAAACATTAGTAATGGGCCATAACAATTGCTCATTTGTATAATACAGTTTATAATGCCACTGCATGATCATATAGTGTTACTATACAACCTGCAAATCTAAAAATGAATTAGTTATTATATCTACATCACTCATCACGAATTGGTTTGCACCAGAACCTGCGAATGAACCAAAAGTTTGCGCAAATTTTAGAACCCCATTATAGTCTATGGGACTTGAACGTTCAAAATCAAAAGTGCTAATTTTAAAGGCTAATATGCAAGTTATTGCCCTAAAAAGGGTTTGGGGACCCAAGTCCTGCCTCAGGAGACATGTATCAATGCAAAAAAAAGTTTAAAAAACGGACGTTTATTCGGGAGCAGGGATTTTAACCACTTCAGCCCCGGAAGGATTTACCCCCTTCCTGACCAGAGTGTTTTTTGCGATTCGGCACTGCGTAGCTTTCATTGACAATTGCGCGGTCGTGCGACGTAGCTCCGAAACAAAATTGACGTCCTTTTTTTCCCATAAATAGAGCTTTATTTTGGTGGTATTTGATCATCTCTGCAATTTTTATTTTTTGCACCATAAACAAAATAAGAGTGACAATTTTGAAAAAAAACGCATTATATTTTACATTTTGCTATAACAATTATACCCCAAAAATATATTAAAAAAAACATTTTTTTCCCTCAGTTTAGGCTGATACATATTCTTCTACATATTTTTGGTAAAAATCGCAATAAGCGTTTATTGATTTGTTTGCTCAAAAGTTATAGTATTTACAAAATAGGGGATAGTTTTATGGCATTTTTATTAATAATTTTTTTTTTACTAGTAATGGTAGCGATCAGTGATTTTTATTGTGACTGCAACGTTATGATGGACATGTCGGACATTTTTTACACATTTTTGGGACCATTGTCATTTATACAGCAATCAGTGCTATAAAAATGCATGGATTCCTGTATAAATGACACTGGCAGTGAAGGGGATAACCACTAGGGGGCGGGGAGGGGTTAAGTATGGGGGAGTGATTTCTAACTGTCAGGGGGATGGGCTGGTGTGTGACGTCATTGATCTCTGCTCCGATGACAAGGAGCAGAGATCGAGTGACACCTGTCACTAGGCAGAACGGGGAGATGCTGTTCATCCTCTCCGTGAGGCGATCGCGGGTATGCCCGCGGTGATTCAGTCCGCGGGACCCGACTCACGGAGATCGTGGCAGGCGTGCGCACACGGCTGCAAATTCAAAGTAACATACGGGTACGTTACTTTGCGCAGCCCTGCCATTCTGCCGACGTATAAGAACAGGAGCCGGTCGGGAACTGGTTAACCACTTGCCGATCGCCTCACGCAGATATACTGCGGCAGAATGGCATGGGCAGGCAAAATCACGTACCTGGCGATCAGACCTCCCCGGTTCCTGAGGCGGTCGGCTTTGGTCTGGGAACGTTCAGATGAGGGGGAGGCCATCCATTCGTGGCCCCCCCTTGCGATCGCTCCCAGCCAATGAGATCATTCCCCTGCCTCTGTATAGTACACAGAGGCAGAGGAAATTATGTCATCTCTCCTCGGCTCGGCATTTTCCATTCTGGCGCCGGAGGAGAGAAGACTGCAATGTGAGTGTAAAACACACACACAATCACAGTAGAACATGCCAGGCATACAATACACCCCCCTTTACCTCCCGATCACCCCCCAATCACCCTGACACCAAGCAGTTTTTTTTTTTTTCTGATTACTGCATGGTGTCAGTTTGTGACAGTTAGTGTGGTAGGGCAGTTAGTATTAGCCCCCTTTAGGTCTAGGGTACCCCCTAAAAAAGTTTTAACCCCTTGATCACCCCACGTCGCCAGTGTCACTAAGCGATCATTTTTCTGATCGTTACTGTCACTGGTGACGCTAGTTAGTGAGGTAAATATTTAGGTTCGCCGTTAACGTTTTATAGCGTCAGGGACCCCCATATACTACCTAATAAATGTTTTAACCCCTTGATTGCCCCCTAGTTAACCCTTTCACCAGTGATCACTGTATAACCATTACGGGTGACGCTGGTTAGTTTGTTTATTTTTTATAGTGTCAGGGCACCCACCGTTTATTACCTAATAAGGGTTTAGCCCCCTGATCGCCTGGCGGTGATATGCGTCGCCCCAGGCAGCGTCAGATTAGCGCCAGTACCGCTAACATCCACGCACGCAGCATACGCCTCCCTTAGTGGTATAGTATCTGAACGGATCAATATCTGATCCAATCAGATCTATACTAGCGACCCCAGCAGTTTAGGGTTCCCAAAAATGCAGTGTTAGCGGGATCAGCCCAGATACCTGCTAGCACCTGCAGTTTGCCCCTCCGCCCAGCCCAGCCCACCCAAGTGCAGTATCGATCACTGACACTTACAAAACACTAAACGCATAACTGCAGCGTTCGCAGAGTCAGGCCTGATCCCTGCGATCGCTAACAGTTTTTTTGGTAGCGTTTTGGTGAACTGGCAAGCGCCAGCAGCCTAGTACACTCCGGTCGTAGTCAAACCAGCACTGCAGTAACACTTGGTGACGTGGCAAGTCCCATAAGTGCAGTTCAAGCTGGTGAGGTAGCAAGCAGAAGTAGTGTCCCGCTTCCACCAAGAAGAAGACAAACAGGCCCGTCGTGCCCATAGTGCCCTTCCTGCTGCATTCGCCAATCCTAATTGGGAACCCACCACTTCTGCAGCACTTCCCCCATTCACATCCCCAACCAAATGCAGTCGGCTGCATGAGAGGCAATTTCTTTATGTCCTCCCGAGTACCCCTACCCAACAAAGCCCCCCAAAAAAGATGTTGTGTTTGCAGCAAGTGCGGATATAGACGTGGCACCCGCTATTATTGTCTCTCCTGTCCTGACAATCCTGGTCTTTGCATTAGTGAATGTTTTGAACGCTACCATTCACCAGTTGAGAATTAGCATAGGGTACAGCACTGCACAGACTAGGCACACTTTCACAGGGTCGCCCAAGATGCCATTGCATTTTGAGAGACCCAAACCTGGAACCGATTACAGTTATAAAAGTTAAAGTTGGTTACAAAAAACGTGTAAAAAAAAAAAACAAAACAAAAAAACAAACCACCACAAAAAAAAAAATATAAAATAAAAAAAAAATAGTTGTCGTTTTATTGTTCTCTCTCTCTCTCCCTCCATTCTCTCTCTATTGTTCTGCTCTTTTTTACTGTATTCTATTCTGCAATGTTTTATTGTTATTATGTTTTATCATGTTTGCTTTTCAGGTATGCAATTTTTTATACTTTACCGTTTACTGTGTTTTATTGTTAACCATTTTTATGACTTCAGGTACGCCATTCACGACTTTGAGTGGTTATACCAGAATGATGCCTGCAGGTTTAGGTATCATATTGGTATCATTGTTTTTAGCCAGCGGTCGGCTTTCATGTAAAAAGCAATCCTAGCGGCTAATTAGCCTCTAGACTGCTTTTACAAGCAGTGGGAGGGAATTCCCCCCCCCACCGTCTTCCATGTTTTTCTCTGGCTCTCCTGTCTCAACAGGGAACCTGAGAATGCAGCCGGTGATTCAGCCAGCTGACCATAGAGCTGATCAGAGACCAGAGTGGCTCCAAACATCTCTATGACCTAAGAAACAGAAAGCTACAAGCATTTTGTGACTTAGATTTCTCTGGATTTAAACAGCGCCATTGGGAAATTGGGAAAGCATTTTATCTCACCGATCTTGTTGTGGTCAGATGCTTTGAGGGCAGAGAAGAGATCTAGGGTCTAATAGACCCCAATTTTTTCAAAAGAAGAGTACCTGTCACTACCTATTGCTATCATAGGGGATATTTACATTCCCTGAGATAACAATAAAAATGATTTAAAAAAAAAAAAAAAAATGAAAGGAACAGTTTAAAAAAATAAGATAAATAAAATAAGAAAGAAAAGCACCCCTGTCCCCCCCTACTCTCGCGCTAAGGCGAACGCAAGCATTGGTCTGGCGTCAAATGTAAACAGCAATTGCACCATGCATGTGAGGTATCACCGCAAAGGTCAGATTGAGGGCAGTAATTTTAGCAGTAGACCTCCTCTGTAAATCTAAAGTGGTAACCTGTAAAGGCTTTTAAAAATGTATTTATTTTGTTGCCACTGCACGTTTGTGCGCAATTTTAAAGCATGTCATGTTTGGTATCCATGTACTCGGCCTAAGATCATCTTTTTTATTTCAAACGTTTGGGCAATATAGTGTGTTTTAGTGCATTAAAATTTTGAAAAGTGTGTTTTTTCCCCAAAAAATGCGTTTGAAAAATCGCTGCGCAAATACTGTGTGAAAAAAAAAAAAATGAAACACCCACCATTTTAATCTGTAGGGAATTTGCGTTAAAAAAAAATATATAATGTTTGGTGGTTCAAAGTAATTTACTTGCAAAAAAAAATAATTTTTCATGTAAACAAAAACTGTCAGAAAGGGCTTTGTATTCAAGTGGTTAGAAGAGTGGGTGATGTGTGACATAAGCTTCTAAATGTTGTGCATAAAATGCCAGGACAGTTCAAAACCCCCCCAAATGACCCCATTTTGGAAAGTAGACACCCCAAGCTATTTTCTGAGAGGCATGTCGAGTCCATGGAATATTTTATATTGTGACACAAGTTGCGGGAAAGAGACAATTTTTTTTTTTTTTGCACAAAGTCGTCACTAAATGATATATTGCTCAAACATGCCATGGGAATATGTGAAATTACACCCCAAAATACATTCTGTTGCTTCTCCTGAGTACGGGGATACCACATGTGTGAGACTTTTTGGGAGCCTAGCCGCGTACGGGACCCTGAAAACCAAGCACCGCCTTCAGGCTTTCTAAGGGCGTAAATTTTTGATTTCACTCTTCACTGCCTATCACAGTTTCGGAGGCCATGGAATATCCAGGTGGCACAAAACCCCCAAAATGACCCCATTTTGGAAAGTAGACACCCCGAGCTATTTGCTGAGAGGTATAGTGAGTTTTTTGCACATCTCAAATTTTGAAAATTGAAAAAAAAAAAATTCTCTTGTCTTTCTTCATTTTCAAAAACAAATGAGAGCTGTCCCGGCAATATGGATGAAAATCAGTGAGACAAAAGGCATGGGTACCCCCCAGTCCATTACCAGGCCCTTTGGGTCTTGTATGGATATTAAAGGGGAACCCCGCACCCAAATAAAAAAAAAAGGAAAGGCGTGGGGGCCCCAGGCCCTATATACTCTCGTGCATTACAGCAGTATACAGGCAGTGCAAACAAAACAGGGACTGTAGGTTTGTTGTTAAGTAGAATCTGTTAGTAATTTTGAACTGGTACATTTTTAAAGTGTAGCTCCAGCCAAAAAATCTATTTTTAAGTTTTTTGGAAAACATAGGGAAGGGTTAACACCCCTGTAACATTTGTTTTGCTGCCTGTGCACCTCTTCAGAAGATTTCACCTCACTTTCTGTCCCAATGACAAATTTTTTTTGAAAATTTTGGGTTTTTAGTGAAACAAGCATTGGTGATAAAGCATCAGTGAAGAGGAGACACGTTTTTCCCATATTAACTCTTACAGGAGAGAATTTCCCTTCCTAGGGGTAGATTTCATCTCACTTCCTGTTGTCTCCTTCTGTTTGCAAGTAGGAGTCGTTTGTAAGTTGGATGTTTGAAAGTAGGGGCCTGCCCTATATGCTCTGCAGAAATTGAGGCCTTAGATGTTGGAGTAGCCACAACACTGTAAGCCCTCACAGTTACTCTTGGTGGGCACAGGAACGGGCCCTGCTGTGAAATATTAGATCAAGAATTGTAATTACATGCCATTGTTGAACAGTGGTAGAAAAATTGGGCCTTTGGTGGTGGTGGTGGTGCTAGTGCCACAATACAGAAAAATTGGGCCTTAGGCACTGGTGCCACAACACTGCAACCCCTCACAAATGCTTTAGATGGAGCGCAGGAATGAGCCCTGCTGCAAAGTATTGTATCAAAAATTGTAATTACACGCCCCCATTAAACAGGGGCAGAAAAATTACCACAACACTACAACCCCTCACAGATGCTATAGTTGGAGCGCAGGAAAGAGCCCTGCTGCAAAGTATTGCATCAAAAATTGTAATTATATGCCCCTGTTAAACAGGGGCTGAAAAATTGGGCTTTGAGCACTGGTGCTGGTGCCACAACACTGCAACCCCTCACAGATACTCTAGTTGGAGTGCAGGAATGAGCCCTGCTGCAAAGTATTGCATCAAAAATTGTAATTACACACCCCCGTTAAACAGGGGCAGAAAAATTGGGCCTTGGAAACTGGTGGAAGTGCCCAGAACC
Source organism: Lithobates clamitans (assembly GCA_037952925.1). NCBI lineage: Eukaryota > Metazoa > Chordata > Amphibia > Anura > Ranidae > Lithobates > Lithobates clamitans. Next base: position 4,664,997 of record JBBGZY010000288.1, read on the forward strand.
AAAAATGTTCTTACAAGCTATCAGCACGAAAATTGAGGAGGAAGAGGATTGTGACTCAGCATAACAGGATAGTCACTCAGCATCAGCATAGGCAGTCTTGAAGGGATTTCACATTAAAAAAAAAAAAATCAGTTGCATCAGCCTCAGGTGCTTGGTAGCTGGTGATCCAAGGCTGATTCATGAAGGTCAGCCGATCGGCCGATTCGGTGGACAGGCTCACCCTGTGATCAGTTACAAAACCTCCAGCAGCACTGAATGTGCGTTCCGAAAGAACACTGCATGCAGGACAGGCCAGTAGCTCAATTGCATACTGTGCAAGCTCTGGCCAGTGATCCATCCTCAAGACCCAGTAACCCAGAGGATTTTCAGTGGGAAAGGTTTCCAAGCCTGATCTTGCCCCTAATCCTGCACCAAGTAAATAAGACACTGGCGATGGTTGCTTGAACCAATCAGACCTTGGGGCTGCAGACGAAAAAAATTGTGTGAACGCATCGGTCAGACGGCCACCTTCTCCAACGCTCCTTCTGTAACTGACTGAAGCCTCAGCAACATGTTGTCCAGGAGGACCAGGAAATTGTAACATCCAAGGCTCTGGAAACCCGTTGCACAAACCTTTCTGCAAAGCCTCCCGAAGATGTTTCATCCTCTGCTCCCTCTGTGATGGCAAGATAAGGTCCGCAATCTTACCCTTGTAACGTGGATCAAGGAGGGTTGCCAGCCAGTAATCATCCCTCCCCTTGATACCACGAAAACGAGGGTCCTTCCGCAGGCTTTGCAGGATCAGGGAGGCCATGCAGAGTAGGTTTGCTGAGGCATTCGGTCCAGAGTCCTCTCGGTCACTAAGGACAACATGATCCGCAGCCACCTCCTCCCAGCCACGTACAAGTCCATGGGTTTCTTCGAACTGTAAATGATCCCTTGAAGACTGCTGCTGATGCTGAGTGCCAGGCTCCACCTCCATGCTGACACAATCCTCCTCCTCTTCCTGTGTGATCGGAACGCACGCAGGAACACTGTCTGGATAAAGAGGGCGTTGAGAGGTAAGGAAGTCGTCTTCTTCCTCCCTCTGTTCTGCCTCAAGTGCCCTGTCCATTATTCCATGCAGCGTGTGCTCCAACAGGTGGACAAGAGGGACAGTGTCACTGATGCATGCACTGTCACTGCCCACCATCCTCCTGGCCCCCTCAAATGACGACAGGACAGTGCATGCATCACTGATCATAGCCCACTGGCATGAGGAAAAAAAAAAAAAAAAAAGGGTGCACTGACCCTTTCCTGGTGCCATAGTCACATATTTACTTATTGATGGCCCTCTGCTGCATGTGCAGCCTCTGCAGCATGGCCAACATTGAGTTCCACCTGGTGGGCATGTCACAGATTAGGCGGCATGTCACAGATTGGGGCTAGGGAAGGAGTGACTGATGCCATTGAGCTGAGGGAAGAGGCCGCGTTGGCAGCTGCTTTGCCAGACAAAAGTACCCTGAGCCTGGGTGAGAGAGGATGAAGAGGATGAGGACGGCTTGGTCATCCACTCTACCAAGTCTTCCGCATGTTGCGGCTCAACACGGCCAGCTACCGAAAAAAGGACAAGCGTGTCTCACGGCCACGTGCTGATGAGGATGCACCGTCTTAGACCAGCACTGTTGCCTCTAGACACAGAGCCTGCTTGCCCTCTTTTATTGGCTTGTGACTGTCTGCCTCTCCTTGTTGGCCTTACAGCCACACTAATATCCTGAAGTGAGATGTAGCTGCACAAAGCTGTCATGTATATATATATATATATATATATATATATATATATATATATATATACACACATATACATACATACATACATACATACACATATATATATATATATATATATATATATATATATATATACTGATACTGCAGCTAGCAGAATCAACTGCCGGCCTGTGGTACTAATAGGGTCGGAAGAACACCACCAATTTTAATCAGGTAGCTTTAGGTGCACACTGTGCAGAGGACACAGTACACTAACTGTAAATACTGTAGCTGCCTGCCTGTGGTATTAATAGGATCACAACAGCAATTGTCTTCAGGTAGCTTTAGGTGCACACTGTGCAGAGGACGCACTACACTAACTTGTAAATACTACAGCTGCCTGCGGTACTAATAGGATCAGAACACCACCAGTTTTCTTCAGGTAGCTGTAAATACTGTAAAAACATCTGCCTGCCTGTAGATAGATAGATAGATAGATAGATAGATAGATAGATAGATAGATAGATAGATAGATAGATAGATAGATAGATAGATACACACACACACATATACATACATACATACATACATACATACACACTACACTGTAAGTGCAGCTAACTGACTCGCCTGCCTACTCTATCTTACTTAAATCAAATGACACTGTCTCTCACTCTCTCTCTCTCTCAACGCCGGAACACACTACACAGGGCTGACGTGCAGGCGGCCTTATATAGTATGGTGTGTGTACTAAACCCCCTGAGCCATAATTGGCCAAAGCCACCCTGGCTTTGGCCAATTGCGACTCTCTGTACAGATGGCGCTGTGATTGGCCAAGCATGCAGGTCATAGTGCATGCTTGGCCAATCATCAGCCAGCAATGCACTGCGATGCCGCAGTGAATTTTGGCACAAATGGCCCATATCGTTCGCAATTCGACGAATGGTCAAACATGCAATGTTCGAGTCGAACATGGGTTTGACTCGAACTCGAGGCTCATCCCTAATCACGAACAACATCTTGAATGGCCATCTATCTCTACAGTAAATGAGGCACCATCCAGACCGGAAAGTAGACCTGAATTCAAGAACACTTGTAAAATTATTTATGATATAAATAATGATATTATGACTATTTATAAAGATCCAGCTATTGAAATATTAAGACTTAGAATAATTGTCCCACTTTTACTAACTGTGGTCAGTAGTTAGTAATTAGGATCCTGTGTGTAGCTTATACAAATGTGTGGACTAGCTTTGTGTAAACAGATATTAACCTGTTGCTGTGCTTCAATACATTAATTTTTGAATACATTGCATATAAAAAAAATCATTTTGAAAAAGATATATTGTAAGTTTTGCATGTTAATGACTGACACAAATAAAATGATATTTTTGAGCCACAGAATACCACTTCAAAATGAATAATGTCAGATTTACTTCAAATAATAAATGTCCAGATGCTGTTAAAGAAAAATCATAAGAGTCTGCTTTTATAATGCTCAGGCTTGTTAAATCTTTCAATGGAATGTTCTCAATCCGGCAGCCATGTGATACCTTGTTTGACTTTATACTACCCCAAGCAGTATTGATTCTTGGCTAAAACCTGATCTACTGTCTATCTTTGGGATATTTAATTTACCTTTTTCTGTGTTCATTGGATGAATACTTAGAGAGAATAGGTTCTTTCAATATAGGAGAGCTATAAAATGCTATATGTTATATTTTCAGTTTCAATAGGTTTTTATTTAAAAATATGAAAAAACACTGAGAGTCACAGAAGGTTACATAATCATACACACTAGGTAATTGGTTATCAAGATAGGAACAGTGCAGGCCCACATTAATGCTCATAGAAATAACAAGCACACATAAATCATGTACTCGGGATGCCGTATTTTAATATGCTGAAAGTCTGGAGTGATAAATGTAAACATAGGTTGCCTCATCCTGGTTAAGGTGAGGGGTTGATTTGCACTCAAGGTGTCAAGAGCTAGTCATTTATAGAGGGCAATTCGTTTCTGGGAAGATGTTAGTAGTGGCAGAGTTGTGATTTGCCTTTTGTAAATGACTCCCAATGAGTTGGGTGATCAACCAAGCTCTTGCAATATATCATTTTCAAGCTAGTAGTACATAAGTGGCTAATTTTGGACCAAAATCTACTCACATTGTACAGATCCACCAGGTGTGCATCACGTCTAGCATTGCAGCCTCAAAACACATATTGGTAAGTGAGGTCTAGAAGCGTGCCGACCTGGATATACCAACGGGTGACCATTTTAAATGCCAATTCAGCTATAATTATATTTAGAGATCCTGAAGTAATTGTAGACCAAATTTGATGCCAATCTTCTTCATTTTTGGTGCACTGAAGGTCGCTCTCGCATTTATAAACAAAAGTGTGGACAATATGTTTGGGTAGAAAATTAAGCTGGGGAGTTATTGATGGGGATCTGTTTGGGAAAAAGAGGAAGTGCAGTCGCTGTAAATCTGAGATGAAGATCTGAACTGAGGAGAAGCTCTGCTTCAATTGCCAGATAGATAAAATGCTGTACTGCATGATATTCATAAGCAATAATTAGAATTGCTTATCCCTGGCAAACATGCTGCAGAACATGCTACAGAGAGGGAACCTTTTTTCTATGGGAAAGTAGTGATCTTTTTACAGAGGTCTGACAAACTCCCTGTTAGGCCAGATCTAGAGATCTGCATTCAGCAGTTCAATAGATTATTAATAGCAAAAAAAAAAAAAAAATACAAAACCACTGTAGATTTATTTTAAATAGATGTGCCGACAATATTAGAGCCATCCTAGATAATTAATTTTAATTAATTAATTCCAACACAGCTATTGGAATTGCTTTAGATTTTGGGTGGCAGTCAACCAAAAGTTTATAGGTTTCTTTTTTCATCTTTTTTTAAAAGCCTCCCAGTACAACCATTCAGGAGTGAATATCCAATCCAATTTAAATGTAAACTGCATAGGCTGGTACAGTTCATCACTGCAATAGCAAGAAAACATATTGTTGAAAAATGGAGGTCATCTGACCCCTTAAAATAGAAGCTGTGTATTTAACAATGTATTTTGGGGGAAAAAACACTATAATAAAACATTTTTGAAACATTAAATGACAATTTTTTCAATAAAGAATACTGAAGCAAAAAAATAAAAAAAATTTGATAGCACATGGCAAATTCAGATATATATATATATATATAAGTAAGTTTACAACACTCTATTACCCTCTGAGTTGGCAAGTGACAAACTCACAAGGGCCGGTATTGTTTATAAGCAATCATTATACATGCAGGACAAAACTTTATGCTAGTTATTTTCCTCTTTGTAAGATTTCTTGTGCATTCTGTTTGGAAAATTGCTGATATAATTTGTTGCAAAATTAAATAAAAACTTGATTGGAAATGTTGACATTGTTTGTCAGAGTAGTAAAATCCTTAGCACTTTTATCAAATTTATGAAAAACATACAAGGAGGTAAGTATAACCTCCTATAGCCCAGTGCTGAGCAACCCAAATACAACCAAACATCTGAAAGTCCAAACAAACTAAGGCATACAATGTTGCAGTGCAAATAAATATTTTAATATCTTTCTTCAGAAAAAAGATATAACAAATATACATACAGTATTAGTGTCCAAAAAATGAATAGAAAGTGACAATTGATGTTAACGTGTATCAGTAAGTATAAAACAAAATAAATGTCCACATGTAGTGCTAATTAAATAATCAGTCTTTTGAAGAAGGGAAAGGTGAAAGGAACACTTCACCAGCTTCAGTGTGTATGGAAATGCACACCACACCCAGTGTATATCCAATCTGCTTACCAGAAAGTAGAAATAAGTAAGCATGTAATAATCAATAACCTGGAATCACAGCTTGGCACTGATAGTGGATTTTTGTTTATATAATTATGGAATACAACTTGCATCAGGCATTGCTCACATGAATCCACCAAGATCATGAACTCCAATCAATAGTGAGTGCGATCATCCAAACAATAGGTCAGCAACACCCAGAGAAAATAAGGCAGCAAATAGTGACGCCTGTCAGGTATAAAAGTAGCTATTTATTGTAGTGAGATTACAGGCAAAACAGGATAACAGACATCAGCGTGCTTGCATCTGCCCACCTGACATGTTTCATCCAACTGGATATCATCAGAGGTGTGGCCAAGTGATGCAAGCACCTTTTATCTAGATCGCAGATGATGTGCATCATGGAAGGCTGAACTTCACAGATGATGCGCCAGCCAGAAATGTAATGTAACTGGAATGCATCACGCATTGCGCTTGCGCTCCATGGGTTGCATATGTCAAGGAAGACTAAACATCCCAGATGACACGCCAGCTGGAAATGAGGTAACTGGAATGCATCGCGCATCACGCTTGAAATCCAGATCTCAAATTTTGTTTGTCAGAAAGTCCAACAAAAAATGTCCGATGGAGCCTACACACTGTTGGAATTTCCAACAACAAGCTCCCATTGAACATTTCCCATCAGAAAATCCAACCGCGTGTACGCGGCATAAGTGTGCTATAGTGTGCTATTCTGATTCTATTGTTCAGTCAGTGTGAGTATAGTGTGACCACCATTCATCTTTACATTAGTGTGAATCTAGGGATAGTTCAGTCAGTGTGAGTGTAATGACCGTTTAACACAGTATATTTCATTGCATTACTGCAAGTTTAACGCCGTATATTTCAGTGCATTACATGCCATTTAATGCAGTTTATTTCAGTGCGTTACTGCAAGTTTAATGCCGTATATTTCAGTGCGTTATCTTTTGTTTAATGCAGTATAGTTCAGTGCGATAATGCAAGTTTAACACCGTATATTGCAGAGCATTATGTGCCGTTCAATGCAGTACATTTATGTGCATTTTTGCATACTTAACGCAGTATATATCATTGTGTTATGTACCGTTTAACGCAGTACATTTCTGTGTATTACTGCACACTTAATGCAGTATATTTCAGTGCGTTACTGCAAGTTTAACGGTGTATATTTCAGTGCATTACTGCAAGTTTAATGCCATATATTTCAGTGCATTATCTTCTATTTAACGAAGTACAGTTCAGTGCATTACTGCAAGTTTAACATTGTATATTGCAGTGCGTTACCTTCCATTTAACGCAGTATATTTCAATGCGTTACTGCAAGTTTAATGGCGTATATTTTGGTGCATGATCTTCCGTTTAACGCAGTATACTTCAGTGCATTACTGCAAGTTTAATGCCATATATTTCAGTGTGTTATCTTCCGTTTAACGCAGTACAGTTCAGTGCGTTACTGCAAGTTTAATGCTGCATATTTCAGTGATTTGCCTTACGTTTAATGCAGTATAGTTCAGTGCGTTACTGCAAGTTTAACGTTGTATATTGCAGTGCGTTAACTTCCATTTATTGCAGTACAGTTCAGTGCATTACTGCAAGTTTAAACTCCCTGGAGGTATGATTATGCCAGATTTTTAATGCTGAAAGTGGTACATTGTTTCACATGGAAATTTGGCATTTTATTTTGTAGGCCTGTAATTCTAGTAGACATCCCGGTTATAATAAAGTTTGAAACAAGAAATCATTAATTATAATATAATAAATAACTATAAATAATTATAACAAATAATAATATAATAACAATAACATTTATTCAATAATGTAATCAAATCAAAAACACTGAAATTTTATCAGTTGCAGAATTGTCACTGTCATTACTTTCAGTGCTTGATGACGAGTTTCCCCACAAATCACTATTACTCAATTCTGCAAGTGTTCTAATTTATTATTGCTGTTTTCTAGCTGGTCTAAATCCGATTTTGATGTAAAGGTGCACTTTTTGTTTGCCATGAACAATCTCAAGTTTCCAGGCAGAAAGAAAAGTATATGTAATATAAAACTACACGCAGGGCACTGGACAAAGCACTAGGGACAAAAGGGAGGGGAAATAATTTTATACAGTAATACAATCTGTAATATTACAGTGTACTGTATGTGTTATGTGTTTTTAACTTTTTGAATTTAGTGCCGGGCTCCGTCCCTGTGCATTGCAACGCTCGCAGGGAATGGAGCTCGGCACTGTGATGAATCAAGCAGAGGACACAGCCTGCGCACACAGCAGGAGGACATCGCAGGATCCTGGGGACAAGGTAAATAACTTTGCCTGGATCCTGCTATGTAATCCCGAGTGTGGCTCGGGGTTACCACTTTTGGTATGGAAATTTCACCCCGAGCCACACCGGGGAATACTGCCAGGGAGTTTAACGCCATATATTTCAGTTCGTTATCGTCTGTTTAACGCAGTATAGTTCAGTGCGTTACTGTAAGTTTAACGCAGTATATTTTAGTGCATTATCTTCTGTTTAACACTGAATATTTCTGGGTGTTACTGCACATTTACGCAGTACATTGCAGTGCGTCAGTACAATTTTACTGCAGTATATTATAGTGTATCCGTGGAGTGTGTCTGTGTAGTGAGTACTCAAGTTAAAGTGCAACAAACACCACTTTCCATTGATTAAAGCACATCCATGTATACATTTCCACATTTATATTACATTTAGTTGATAAGCTCTGCCATCACATCTGGGAGGACAACAAGGAGAGGCAGATGTTCCCATGGTACTGTTAGGGAGCCAGCAGCGTATGTGTCCACAGACAAAGGTGGACGTGGTCAGTACTCAGGCAGGGCATCTTTTTCTCTGTTTAGTATGTTGCCGTGCTATCCAGCCACAGCATGCAGAGGAGATGATGGACTGGCTTACTAAACCATCCTCATTCTCCTCATCCTCTGTCACCCAAGCAGAGACTGGTACACAGTCCACTGAAACTGCCAGAGTGGCTAAACCTGCCTCCTTGTCCACAGCTATTCCTGCCATAGCCCCAGCATCAGGCATGGATGAGTCAGCTGAGTTGTTTGAACACAGCGTCAGCAACTTGCTCCTTGACGATGCCCAGCCATTACTTGATTCAGATGTTGGTTCTGAGGTTGAGGAAGGCAGGAATATGAGCCTACAGAAAGGAGAAAACACTGGTACACAAATTGGAAGTCATATTCCTCCAGCCGCAGCATATTGCCAAGTTTCCAGTGGTAATGAGTATGGAGGAGATGATGATGATAAGGTCACTGATGCAACTTGGGTGCCAGATAGAGCACAGGAGGAAAGTAAGAGTGAGGCACTAAACTTTTTTTTATCACTATAGGATAGACACAGAACTATGTACAGTCTACAATCTTTACATAACCCACTCTTTTCATTCCACAAAAATCCGACCTTCTATCCAGCATGGACTTCCCCCATGACCTTCCGAGCCTGGTCAAAGGCTGGTATCTCATGCTTACACAATTTGGTTTCAGATTCATCAATATTACCTTTTCCAGATTTATGTAAATCCTATGGGCTCCCCCAATCTGAATTATTTTGATAATTACAAATTTAAAATGTCTACACTCCCTCTATAAATACAAAGATTGCTATGACGCAATTGTAAATTTTTGAAATTTTTTTTTTTTAAAGATCCACAATGTAGGGGAAGGATTTCATCACTCTACTCTCAATTGCTTACTAAACCTGATGCATCCCCACCATCCTATGTGGTCAAATGGGAAAATGATCTATGTCATACTATTGATACAGCAGAATGGTCTGAGATATGGCCATAACAAAATCTTCCTCACTGAATGTAACAGCAGTTGAGACTGCATACAAAATACTCACATGATGGTCCTTAGTTCCAGCTAGAATCTCTAAATATGTTTCAGATCATTCGGCAACCTGTTTTCGTGGCTGTTCAGAGCTGGGTTCACATTTACACGTATGCTCCAGTGGTACAAGAATTTTAGAAATCTATTTTCATGCTTGCCTCAGTAATGTTCAAAAGTACATTAACACCTGACCCAGCATTGGCTCTTCTAAACTTAAGCCTGGAATTTCTACAACAAAAACTGTTTAAATTATTATTACAGCTCTTAACAGCTGCTAAACAGACTATAGCTAAAGCTTGGAAAACACCTACTCTGAATTTAGCCGATACCAAACATAGAATGAACCAAACTCTGTTACATGCAAAGATGGAAGCTTTAGACAAAAACAGTCTAAAAAAAGTTTAATAATCTATGGAAACCATGGATTAAACATTGCTTGCCATCAGACTTCGAAGACCAAGTACCTTTACCATGGTAGATGAAGATTTAATGTGTAGATATATCATTAAGCTCTGGGAGTAACCTAACTTTGGGGACCACCTATCCCTCCCTCTTCCTACTTGCTTTCTTTCCCCTCCTTGTTGTAAACCCCTTCCCCTCCTTATTTTTCATATTACCCTTTTAACCCAGGTAAACTCCACAATGGTTGGTTGACATATCATAATATTATACTGATATTAGGCCCCAAATCAGGGGTAGCAGTGGCAAAAATTAATATTTGATCCCCAGCATATTTTGTAAGTTTGCCCACTTTCAACTTTTTTTATCATAGGTGTATTTTAAATGATAGAGACAGAATATTAACCAAAAATCCAGAAAAAAAAACACACACACATAAAAACAAATTATATAAGTTAAGCTGCAGTTCAGTGAGTAAAATAAGTATTTGATCCCCAAGAAAAACATTACTTGGTTTTTGGTGCAGAAACCCTTGTTGGCAAGCACAGAGGTAAGACATTTTTTGTAGTTGGTGACCAGGTTTGCACACATCTCAGGAAAGATTTTGGTGCCCTTTTCTTTACAGATCTTCTCTAAATCCTTAAGGTTTCTTGGCTATCTTTTGGCAACTTGGGAGTTTCAGCTCCCTCCATAAATCTTCTATAGAATTAAGGTCAGGAGACTAGGTCACTCCATGATCTTAATGTGCTACCTCTTGAACCACTCCTTTGTTGCCTTGGCGGTATGTTTTGAGTCATTGTCATGCTGGAAGACTCGTCAACAACCCATCTTCAGTGTTCTGGCTGAGAAAAGAAGATTCTCATCCAAGATTTTACAATACATAGCCCTGTCCATTGGCCCCTCAATGCGGCAAAGTCCACCTGTACCTTTAGCAGAGAAACAGCCCCAAAGCATCATGTTTCCACCTCCATGCTTGACTGTAGGGATGGTGTTCTTAGGGTCATAGGCAGCGTTTTTCTTCCTCCAAACACAGTGAGTCAAGTAAATTTTGGTAATAAATTATGGTTAAATTCAAAGCTCGATTTTGGTCTCATCTGACCACAACACTTTCTCCCAATCCTTCTCTGAATCATTTAAATGTTTATTGGCATGACTGTACATGTGCCTTCTTGAGGAGGGGGACTCGCCATGTTTTGAAGAATAAAAATACTGACTATGACCCTAAGAACACCATCCCTACAGTCAAGCATGGAGGTGGAAACATTATGCTTTGGGGCTGTTTCTCTGCTAAGGGTTCGGGCCAACTTTGCCACATTGAGGGGCCAATGAACCGGGAAATGTATTGTAAAATATTCTTCCCTGAAACACTGAAGATGGGTCAAGGATGGGTCTTCCAGCATGACAATGACCCAAAGCATACCACCAAGGCAGCAAAGGAGTGGCTCAAGAAGAAACACATTAAGGGCATGGAGTGGTCTAGTCAGTCTCCAGAACTTAATCCTATAGAAAATTTATGGAGGAAGCTGAAACATCGAGTTTCCAAGAGAGAGCCAAGAAACCTTAAGGATTTAATGAAGATCTGTAAAGAAGAGTGGACCAAAATCCCTATGAGATGTGTGCAAACCTGGTCAACTACACAAAACATCTTAACTCTGTCCTTGCCAACAAGGTTTTCTCCACCAAGTACTAAGTTGTCCGTTTATGAAGCAGTAAACAGCGGTGATCCCGAGGATCACCACTGATCAGTCCATAAACGGCTTATGAAACAGAGATAATTGGGGTTGAACATGTTTGAACATGTTCTCCCGCCGATGATCTCCGCACACAGAAAATCCTCATTAAGTAAAATTTTTTCACTGCTTCATAAACGGACACCTAAGTCATGTTTTGCTTGGGGATCAAAAACTTATTTTACTCACTGAACTGCAACTTTATTTATAGCATTTGTTATGTGTTTTTTTTCTGGATTTTTGGTTGATATTCTGTCTCCATCATTTAAAATACACCTATGATAAAAATTATAGACCCTTCATTTCTGCAGGGAAAATGAAGGTTCTATAATCTGCAGGAGATCAAATAATTAATTTCCCCACTGTATAAGGTTGATTCTTGTTTAGATAGATAAACATTAATTTACTGCATTGATCTTGATTTAATTCTTAACTAAACAATTATATGATGTCATATGCGACTAGAGATATACTTTCCTGTAATAAGATTATCTTAATGTTACGGTGAAAAATTTCTCTTTACTCATTACATTCAATGTTTTCTGATAATCTTTAATAAAATACTTGAACAAAAAAACCTGCAGTAACGCATTGAACTGTACAGCATTAAACTTGCAGTAACGCAACTGAAATATACCATGTTAAGCATGCAGTAATGCCCCCGAAATGTACTGTATTAAACGGCATGTAAGGCACTGAAATATACAGTGTTAAACTTGCAGTAATGCACTGAACTGTACGGGGTTAAACTTGCAGTAACACAACTGAAATATACTGCGTTAAGTGTGCACTAACGCACAGAAATGTACAGCGTTAAACTTGCAGTAAGGCAATAAAATATACTTAAATGTTAAACGGTCACTACACTCACTGACCTATCGCTACATTTACACTAATGTAAAGATGAATGGTCGCACTACACTCACAATGACTGAACTATATCTACATTTACACTACTGTAAAGATGAATGGTTGCACTACACTCACAATGACTGAACTATCCCTACAGTCATACTAATGTAAAGATGAATGGTCGCACTACACTCACAATGACTGAACTATCCCTACAGTCATACTAATGTAAAGATGAATGGTCGCACTACACTCACACTGATCTATCCCTAGATGCACACTAAACTGATATTCTACACTGACAATAGAATCAGAATAGCACACCATAGCACTCTGTCTAAAAACACTGAACAGAGCCCTGTTTTATCTCTCTCCATGCCACTATCACACTGCAAATGGCCACTATGGAAAGAATACTTTGACAGTGTCAAACCATGGCTCTGACAGTGCAAAGCTTTTGTTGCTTCAGCCAATCATGGCTTTCAATGCACTGTGCAGTGGTGCAGTGCATTGTGATCGTTTGGCGGGCCAAACAAATGGTCGAATGACCCTATGATTTGGTTGTTCAGAGAACATCCGAACAGCCAAAGTTTGGCCCAAACTCATGCTTGGGCCAAACTGTTCATCCATCCCTACACATCAACACTGACTTTGTTAATGGGGTAATCAAATTATTCTCTATCCTGAAACCTGTGTTTGCAGGAAATAAAATCACATAATCTTAGGTGATAGGCTCTATTTTTCATAACCACCACCACTTGCAGCTGTTTCTGTCCTAGGGTCTATTCACCTTATGTTGCAATGCACTAAATGCTTGTAAATGAACAAACATTACATTGCCTGATAATGTTGATTGCATTAAGTCAGCTTAATTATTTGAATGGGCTGCCTACCACAACAGACCAAAAATCCTGCATGCACCAGCACAGTGCATTGGTTTTGAAAGGGTCCTTAGCCAGCCATTGCCACTGCAATTGTGTTGCTTCAAAAAAAAAAAAAAAAAAAATTTGTCTGTTTGTAAAGCATTAGAAATAATATGGTGGGGGCGTGGCCTGGATGGGACCCGAGATGGCTACTTGAAGAGACAGCTCCTGCACAGTGAGGACGAAAGAAGCTGAATCTGGGGTATTTGCGACTTGTCCCACGATGGTAAAGTCAAACAGGAGCACCTCCACACCCCGCACTCAGAAAGAACCCACACCGCAACTTAGCGGTAGTATTCCAGACATTTTCTGGACCCGCCAGTGCGCACTGCTAGAGGGGTCACAGGCCTCATCGCAGGCCGCGCACGCCATACAGGCCGCATCCCCGGACTCAATTAGGAGCGCCACGGACCCGCTAATGGACATCGGCGACCACACCGATCCGCACCCAAGCCTGCTAGACCTTCAAAGAGACCTCCAGAAGGTTGCTCTAGACATCAAACACACCATGATGTCAGCAATCTCCAATCTCAAAGAAGACATTCATGCTATAACCCACCGGATCAATGATGTGGAGGAGAACGCCAGACTGCAAGCCTCAGCTATCATGCAAGTACAAAAAACCTACGATCTCCACTTGCCTCACATGTTTGAGCTACACAGACAGGTGGAAGACCTAGACAACAGGGGACGCAGGCATAACATTCAGGTGAGGGGGATCCCGGAGGGGATTGACCAGGCCGCACTTCCCCAAACAGTCAGTACCATCTTTAAAGACTTGCTTGACTGCCTGGCAGACTCCCCCATAGAAATGGAGTGTCTACACCGAGCCCTGCGTCCCCCCCCCCCTCGAGACAACGAACCACCCAGAGACATTTGCTGCATTGTCAATTTCCCCCTTCAAGAAGAAATCCTCAGGAAGGCAAGAGAAAAAGGACGTATAACCTTTAATGGAACTGAGGTGAAATTATTTCAGGACTTATCACAAATCACACTGCAGAATAGACGCACCCTACGCCCCCTACTGGATGTGCTTCATTCCCGCAACATCCAATACAGATGGAAATTTCCCTTCTGTCTTTCTGCATCAACCAGAGGTCGCACAGCCTTGTTAAGAACCCCGGAAGACCTACCCAATTTTTGCGAGCAGCTGGACATTCCACTGGTGGATATCCCTGACTGGCACTCATTCTATTTCCCCACGGAACCGTGGAAGCCAGTATCTACTAATTCTTCCCCCAAAGCTCAAAGGCAACACTCGAGACGCCGCAGGCTGGATCCTACCTCCCCTGGAGACCGCCTATCACGCCAAGACATGCCTGGACACAGCCCTGGGCGACATGACACCCCGCAACGAAACCTTCCGTTGGCATGATCACCGCCTGAACACTCTATCCACGCATACACGGGCAGTACTAACTTTTTTTTTTCCCAGCACCAATCTAGCCTTATCTTATGGAAGTTGGCTTTCAGTTACCGCACCCCACAGACTCCAATGAAGAACATCGTAGATCACTGGGACTTTCCACCTCTTACTTTCTACAGGAAGAAGGAGAAGCCTTACATAGACTTATGTTTTCGTAACCTACTCATTCTATTTCCAAGTATTGTTCACCAGCACACGCACACATGCTGATGGAGATAACTTCTCTATCTCACTTTGGTCACCCTCTTGGAACGTGGGTATCCACTCTCGTGGAGAATCCATATGGTCCTAGAGGATCACCAAACCAATCCCATCTACTTTGTATTTTATCAACCCAGACTAGGAGTATTCTCAGACACTCGCTTACAGATAAACTTAGCTAACTTGTGCACTTTACTCATGATCCCAAAAAGCCTGCTTCCAAAACACACGGTCTTTTGCTCTAGGAGTTAATTAAAACCCTGTAACGATAAAATAACCTTTAAGGAGATAATATAAAGCTACTGCCCTAGTCAAGCCAACCTGCTCTCCTTCTCAAAGAGTAAATATAATTGAGTCTTGGGTTACACTCACAAAATGTCTCATATAATGTTTTATTGCGGTACTGATATACGCTATCTTTACTTTCATAATGTAATTTAGCCTTGCTGGAGAAGGAGTCTACACTGTGCTGTCCGGACTGTTACTGTTACAATTACTGTTACTGCTAGGCCTAGGTCTATGTTTATGTTTTTGTTTTCTCTCAGTTCAATTTGGTACAGGTAGCCCTGTTGCTTTCAGTCAACATTGACCCAGATCCTTATTCATTACTATAGTGCCTAAGATCCGCCCACCTTAGATACAGTAGCCTGCCCATATTCCATACCCCTTACTTAAATGCCATATGTTTTTCGTCTCTTGAAACTTAGACTACTATAGTTTTTTTTTTTTTTGCACACCCCACCCAGCCGAGTCATATCTCTCCACTCGTCCTCACCAGTGCAACAGATCTCGTACCCGCTCAATCCTACGTACCCCACATAGCTGTCCGCTACCAACCCAGAATTTTTACTAGGTGGATAGGCACGCCTACGACCACCTCCGGTAACTGACTCGCCCAGTTCATTAACTGGTGTTTTTTCCTGGTTCCCCTCCTTTCCCCCCTTTTTCTTGTCTTCTTCCTTTTCTCCCTCTTCCCTCGTTTCATACTACCCCCATCCAAACACCTCACCTCACCCCTTTCTCTCTTCCCCTTTTTTCCCTTCTCATACTTTTCCTCCTTTCGTTTTATCTTCTCGAGAGGGCCGCCCCTCCCTCCTGCTCCCCGTCGGCGATCCTTGAGCTCCCTCGATCAGACAAACAGTATTGGAGGGCAGGCTAACACCCATTTAAACTTCTTTCATTATTCACAACACTAATACAATGCGGAAGAGTGCCACCAGCAACTATCAACTCTCACTCAAATGCCTGTCACTTAATGTAAGAGGCCTAAACCTCCCTGAAAAGAGATCTCAAGTTCTCTCAGAACTTACGAAACACAAAGCTCACTTCCTACTACTGCAGGAGACACACTTTCGAACCAAAGCCATACCTAAACTGACGAACCATGTATACAAACAGGCCTTATACTCTACAAATCCATCTTCTAAGACAAAAGGAGTTTCTATACTTATCTCCAAACATGCAGACTTTCACTTATCTGATACACTGATTGACCAGGAGGGCAGATACATTTTCGTCAAAGGCATGTATGCGTCCAAACCCATTACGATAGCGAATATATATTGCCCAAACGACCATCAGGTCTCTTTCCTCCGGAAAATCTGTGAATTACTTTCATCCTTCCAAACAGGCATTCTGATACTGGGAGGAGACTTTAATGTTCCATTGAACCCTTGCCTTGACACCTCTACTGGCACTTCCACACTCCCATTTCGGGCCTTGAAGCAAATTAAACTCCAACTACAAAACCTCACCCTACACGACTCATGGCGCACTTTATATCCGACAGATAGAGATTACACATACTTCTCTCCCCCACACCAGAAATATTCTAGAATTGATTATCTATTTCTATCCCAACCAGATCTCTCATATCTTTCGCAAGCTACAATAGAAAACATGTTCTTATCCGACCACCACCCCATTACGATAACCCTTTCATTCCCAGAATTGCAAAAGACTACCAAAACCTGGAGACTGAACCCATCTCTCCTAAAAGATCCTGAAACAATCCGGCAACTGAACGCTCAAATCCAACTGTACTTCCAGGAAAATGCAACCCCAGGTATCACTCCGGTGACGCTGTGGGAAGCACATAAGTGCGTTTTAAGAGGCAAACTCATAGCCCTAGCCACGGCGGAAAAAAAAGAGACACCAAGAACAGATCAAAGCCCTTACCGCAACAATCCACAGACTTGAAACAACTCACAAAAAGTCCATTTCTCAATCCACACTACAAGCCCTCTCACAGGCAAGAGCATCTTTGCTAGACGAACTGGGGAAGCGCACTAGGCGTAGATACATCCTAGGTCAAAAAGTGTTTTATGAACATGGCAACAAAAGCGGGAGACTTCTCGCTCGCACAATCCAGGCAGCTAAAACATCCTCTACTATACATCACCTCCGCACTGCAAAAGGCACACTTCTTTCCAAAAATGAGGAAATAGCCAAACACTTTGAGGAGTTTTACTCTAAGCTGTACAACTTGTCTCAAAATCCACCAGACTCCCCTTCCGCACATGACCGGTCCTCACAAATCCAAGAGTTTCTGACCCAATATTGCCCCAAGCCAATACCGACACAAAAAGCTGAGGAATTAGAACTCCCCATGACCATAGAAGAACTCAATCTTGCCATTAAACAAACGAAGGCGGGCAAAAGCCCAGGCCCTGATGGCCTACCTCTCATATACTACAAAACTTTCCTAGAGGCACTAGCACCTAAAATGTTGTCGGCCTTTAATTTTCTTTCAAACCCACTCGCCACATCTGGACACATGTTAGAAGCCCAGATAGCAGTGATACCCAAAACAGACAAAGATCCAATGCTAGTCTCTAATTATAGACCCATATCACTGCTCAATGTAGACATTAAATTGTATGCCAAAATTATAGCAAATAAATTATTACCCCTAATTCCAGACCTAGTTTTGCCCGATCAAGTAGGCTTTATCCCGGGCAGAGAGGCAAGAGACAACACCATCTGCACCCTAAACCTACAGCACTGGCTCAATACATCTAATACCAAAGGATTTCTATTATCCCTGGATGCTGAGAAGGCGTTCGACAGGGTGGCCTGGGACTACATGCAAGAGGTACTCAAAGGGATTGGCCTTCTACCACGCATGTTTGCACACATTAGTGCCCTATACACCAATCCAACAGCAAGAGTTAAAGCAAATGGCCTCCTGTCGAACGCCTTCCACATCAGTAATGGTACCCGTCAAGGATGCCCTCTGTCCCCCCTAATTTTTGTCCTGTCTCTTGAACCCCTTCTCAACAGAATAAGAGCCAACCCTGATATCCAAGGTATCCCCATAAACCGCAGGGAATTTAAGGTTGCCGCTTTTGCGGACGACATTCTATTATCATTACAAACACCCTGCACATCCCTTCCTAATCTGTTGAAAGATATTAACCACTTTGGAACATTGTCCAACTTCAAAATTAACTATTCTAAATCCCAGGCCCTTAATGTCTCTCTCCCACCATTGGAAGCTACCCACTGCCAAGCTTCGTTCCCATTTCAGTGGAAAAATGACTAGATCACCTACCTAGGCATCAAAATCCCCCGGCATCTAGCAGAGCTATATGATCACAACTTTATCAACGCCTTGACGAAAATCCAAACAGACCTTCAAAACTGGAGTACACTGAATGTCTCCTGGTTTGGTCGCTCGGCATTGGTAAAGATGATAATTCTTCCCCGTCTTTTGTATTTCATGCAAACGATCCCAATCCACTTGCCCCCATCTTTCTTTTTGGCCTATAAAAAAGCCTGTTCAAAATTTATCTGGAAAAGTGGTCCCCCTCGCATCAAATATACGAAGCTGACATGCTCCAAAACGAAAGGGGGGATTGCTTTGCCAGATCTACACAAGTACTACTTAGCTAGCCACCTCTCTAGAGTGGTAAACTGGAAAACTCATAAACTAAGCAAACTATGGACCATTTTGGAAAATGCCTTTAGTACTATACCCTTGCACACCCTAACATGGGTTCCAATGAAACACTACCCCCAGGCTGTTAAAACACACCCGCTTATATACCCATCACTGCGAGCTTTCTCCACAGCTAAGAACTTATACCACATAGCCTTAACACCAGGTCCGTTGACCCCTCTTCGGGCCAACCCAGAGTTTCCTCCTGGAGAATCAAACTCTTTCCTAACACAAGAGTGGCCACATGACGATATTTATACCCGTCACTATTTTGTTGAAGGGAGGATACATACATATAACTAATTAAAATCCATCTCACGCACAAAAGAGTTCCCCTTTTGGTCCTACAGACAGCTAAGACACTTTTTCACATCGACCAACACAAACGACACTTGGACAAGACCACTTACTCCATTCGAAACAATGTACTCTCAGTCCATTCCACAAGGTCACTTAATTTCCATTATTTATTCCTAACTCCAAGATGATTCGCTTCGCCCACAGACGGAAACCTCAAGAATATCTTGGGGGAAAGACTTACAAATCAATTTCTCTGACGATGACTGGGAATCTATCCTCACATATGCTCATAAGGGGTCTATGAATGTAGCAATTCAAGAGAATGGGTACAAAATTGCCACGAAATGGTATAGAACTCCCGCTCGATTACATCAATTTTCGCCCTCCATCCCCAACATTTGCTGGAGATGCAATAAGGCAATAGGAAACATGTTACACATCTGGTGGGAATGCCCATTGATTCAACCGTTTTGGAAAGAGGTACACTCCATTATTACACATGTAACAACCTATTCTTTAAATTTTAACCCGGCCCAATATCTCTTCCATCACTCAACCTTGTCCAAAAAAGTTTACCACAAATCATTAGCAATGCACATGGTGAACGCCGCTAGAGTGTGTATTCCCGCACACTGGCGCTCAATTACTCCCCCGACCATTGCAGAATGGTTAACCAAGGTTGCAAATTTCGAGGAGATGGAAGAACTGATTCACATATCCCAAGACCGTATCCAAAAATTTACTGCCGTATGGGCTTGTTGGTCCCATTTTAAAACCACTGATTACTATAAATCCTTCTTTCCGTCCTAAGCACCCTCCCTTTTATAGCCTAAAACCCATGACCTCTGTGACTCGCGGGGACGTTCGTGGGGTCTGGATCGAGGGACGGTCCCCCCTTTCTCTCTCTTCATCTGCCTTTATTTCCTTATCTGCCATCTTTTCTTTTCTTCTCTTCTTCCCCTATACCCTCCCCCCAACCCCTATCCCTTTGCCTTAACAATCCCTTCCCACCCATCCCTTTATTTTTTCCAAATTTGGGGTCATGCTCCACGTATGACCATCATAACGTGCCTAATCTCCCACCACAGACACTCAAACTTGTCTCCTTATATTTAATTTACTCAAGGAACAGGACGGGTATTGGACCTCTCTGTACCAGAGATATGGAATATCTTTACTACAGTATTAGCAACAATGGTACATTTCTTGCTATCAAGATTGCCCCCTCTTGTGTGTATATTTGAATCAGTACATATGCACTATGTAAATTCAAACTTGTTAAAACAATAATCTGTATGATGTATCATTGTCCAATGAGTGTACTGTATGATTCTTTTTGATACTCTTTCGATGTATTGTACCTGCTACCTTACTCTTTTTTCAATAAAATATTTTTTGTGGGAAAAAAAAAAAAAAAATGAAATAATATGGTATTTTTCTTTCAAAGGGAAATCAACAATTATTTCTCATCCAATTCTGCTGCTACCATATCCCCACAAAAATAAAATAAAGTGTATCCTATTCCCCAGCTCTGGAGTATTCCCTTAACAGAATTTCCAGTTTTCTCAAAAAAAATACTATCATAGGCTAATACGATCTCCCACACACATACAGAAAGTCCTTCAAATGCCAAGCCCTTTGACCCCTAGAGAGAAGGGAGTCTGCCGTAGTAAAGAGAGTCCAAGAGTATCAAAAGTTGAAAAAAGAAAAATAGATTTCCTTTAAGAGTTCATTTAATAAGAGCGTTTCAGTGGAGAAGAGTCAATTTCAAGACAATCAAGCAGGGAGTTAGTAGAGAAACAGTGTGCCACATAAATGTATCTTTCTTGTCACTGAACGAGAATGGGAGAAATTAGAGTTTAAGTAGATGAAAGTGGATTCAAAAGATGCTTTAATTATATAACTAAACAATTAAAGAAAATGCAAACCTAATCACTGAGATTTTATATAAAATATACGTTTTTCCCTACTCCTATCCCTAGTCCTATAAGTAAAGCTTATACTTGTCATGCAAAGAATATAAAACCCAAATAATGAGGCACTATCCTCTCTAATATCTATTTAGATTATTTTATCATATACCATAGGATTTATCCAGCAACAATAATAATGTGAAATAATGAAACAATGGTAATTCTATGTGCATAAAACAGTGATCAGAAGTACAATATACAGTATATTTCTCATATCTTCAATGTTGTATTTGAGATATTAATAAACTATATGAATCATTTCAGTGTAATAGCAGATAAGCTCAAACATATAACTACATTTCCCACATCTTTAGTGACAATCCCTTCCACATATACTTTACATCATAATGAATTTGTTTCTGTCCATCAAAGTCCCAGAAGAAAATTCCTCTTATATTTATTTTCTGTGGAGAGTATAAAATGTTCCGTTCCAAATATACCCTCCCAATGGACAGTATCCCACAGTCTGTGTTGGACCATACAGTGTGTGTAACATCAATTAAAGCATTACCCAAATATAGGTTAACCGCTTGACATCTGCGCTATTGCCGAATTACAGCCACAGCGTGGACCTGAATTCCCTGCATGCACCCTGTGGAGCGTGCTGTGATCACAAGTCACTAAGACTTGGGTGATCACCGATCCAAGTAAGGGGCCGGTCCTGGCCCCTTACCATGTGATCAGCTGTTAGCCAATAAACAGATGATCACATGATCAAAACAAAAGCTCTGTGATCGTTTTTTTTTCTCCTCACGCTGACAGCGCAAGGAGAAAAAAAAAGCCGTTCACCGGCTTATCTGCAAAGGACATCGGTCCCGAAGAGGCAATTCTGCCTCATATGTGCCACCAGTACCCCCTGCCAGTGCCACCTGCCATTGCCACAAGTGCCACCTATCAATGCCCATGAGTGCCAGATATCAATGCCCACAAGTGCCACCTATCAATGCCCACCAGTGGTGTCAATCAGTGCCACCTAGCAGTACTGCCTATCAGTGTAACCGATCAGTGCCCATCGCTGCCACCCAGTGCCCATCAGTGCCGCCTCATCAGCGTACATCAATGAAGGAGAAGAATTACCTTTTTTAAAATTTTATAACAAAAAAAAAAAAAAAAAAAAAAAAAAATTTATATATATATATATATATATATAAAAAAAAAAGTGATTTAAAAATGTGGTCTTTTTACATTTTAACAAAAAATAAAAACTGCAAAGGTGATCAAATACCACCAAAAGAAAGCTCTCTTTGTGGGAAAAAATGATAAAAATTCCATTTGGGTACAGTGTTGTATGACCACGCAATTGTCATTCAAAGTGCGACAGTGCTGAAAGTTGGTCTGGATAGGAGGGGGTTTAAGTGCCCAGTAAGCAAGTGGTTAAGTGATATGACCATGAGGTACAGTCTTTTCAAAATCTTCTAAGCATGGTTACTTAAAATTATAAAATATAAAGACATCCCTAGTGCTTCCCTTCAAAAAAAAAAAAAAGACTTTAGTAAAGCTTAAAGTAAAATCACAGATTTAATTTCACTTTAAATAGTTAATTTTGCTTAAGCTGGCCTAAACAAACTATTTCCATTATTGAATGATGTGGCCACTGTATGTACTGTAATATATTACAGCAGCATTAGCTGTAGTATATCTACACCGGGACCAGACTGTTGTGTTTCGGACACCATGAGGTGTCGGATGAAGTAACTTTGGTGGCGTGTCAGGTGGCGTCTACGTAACATCTTACTGGGGCCGGTGACTGAATTCACTGGGGCGTAAGAAACCGCAGAAAGCCAGGTACAGTAGGTGACCGCGATATTGTGTCAATCTCGTCGCATTTCTCGGCGAGATTTGACACCTGCGAGCCCCGTCGCAGGAGCCAGGGCTGAGATGGCTCACTCATCGGGAAAGGAAAACTTAATTTTCCTTTCCCGATGAGTGACAGGCAGCGCTGACAGCTGTCTGGTATGAATCCTGAGGCGGGAACACCGCTCCAAATTTTAAATGAAAAAAATGGCGTGGGTTCCCCCCCAGGGGCATACCAGGCCCTTAGGTCTTGTATGGATTGTAAGGGGAACCCCCTACGCTGAAAAATTGGCGTGGGGGTCCCCCCAAAATCCATACCAGACCCCGATCCGAGCACCCAGCCCGGCTGGCCAGGAAAGGGAGTGGGGACGAGCGAGCGCCCCCCTCCTAAGCCGTACCAGGCCGCATGCCCTCAACATGGGGGGTTGGGTGCCTTGGGGGAGGGGGGCGCCCTGCGGGGCCCCCCCACCCCAAAGCACCTTGTCCCCATGTTGATGAGGACAAGGGCCTCTTCCCGACAACCCTGGCCGTTGGTTGTCGGGGTCTCCGGGCAGGGGGCTTATCGGAATCTGGGAGCCCCTTTAATAAGGGGGCCCCCAGATCCCGGCCCCCCACCCTGTGTGAATGAATATGGGGTTCATGGTAGCCCTACTCATTCACCTAGGTAAAAGTGTCAAAAAAAAAAAAATACACAGGTTTTAAGGAGTAATTTATTAGGCAGCTCCGGGGTCTTCTTCCGACTTCTCCCGGTGTTCGGCCTCTCCTCCCGGTGTTCGGCCGCTATCTTCTTCCAGCTCTATTGCCAGCGAGGGGCCCGGTCTGCTGCCGCCGCTGTCTCACAGCGCCCTGTTGCCGAGAACCGGCGCAATGGTATAGCGCTGGAAACACAATCTCGCGGTCAGGTACTGTAGATGGCTGCGTGAACGATCGGGCTGAAATTAACCCAAAGTGGAATGTGACAGGATGGTAGACATGTCTCGGAATATGGCGCTGGTCGCAGGTAGGCGTTTACTATTGATTTGGAGTTGTCTGTGACTACCGTGCAGGATAGTCTTGACCGTATGGGCGGCAACCAGAGATGGTTTGGTAGGATTTTGTAAGGAGATGAGTAGAGTCTAATGGTATTGTGTGAAAATGCCAACTGTGTGTGGCAAGATTATATGAAGGCCAGGATGTGATGGAAATCTCCTGATACTGCCCCAGGGTTTGAGGCTAGGAACCTGTCATAGATTTTCCATGCAGTACGGTAGGCCTTCAAGGTGTTGTGAGAAAATGATAGTTTAATAAGGCAGGTAGCATTGTGAAGGTGTTGTTTTAATCCGAGGTTAGCTACGACCAATGTGGGATAAGAAACATGGTTGGGTCAGTTCCAGATCCCTGCAAAAAGAATGACGCAAAGTTAAAACGGGTAGTGCGTCGGCCAGAGTATTGCATTTGCCTGGGATGTAGATGCAGCAAACATTATTTGGTGCTGTGGGGATAGTTGCACCAGCCTGCTCAGGAAGGCCATGGTGGCCAGCAAGTTGAACCTGCTTTTATTTATAATACTAGCTGTGGCTTGGTTATCTGTGGCAAACGACAGTATTTGTCCTGCCCAGTTACTGCACCAGACATGAGCTGCTGCAATAATGAGGTAGAGTTCGAACAAGAGGATTTCTGACGGCCATGGCCCTGCAAACCAAAGATGGCCAAAATTGATGCGAGGACCTGTGGAGGCTGCGGTGTCCGTGACTACCTGAGATGAAGAGGTAGATGCTAATGGAATGAACATTGACATACCATTCCAGTTGATGAGAAATTCATTCCATCTGGGCAGATCCGCTATTGCTGGCACGTCTAATTTAAGGATTTAGTCAGGGTCTTGTACCTAGGAGAGAAACACTAGGAGGCGTGAGATAAGGGTCACCTCCAGATTGGCTGCTGTTTTAGCTGAAATGAGTGGTGACAGTCATAGAATGAGCACCCGTTGACAGCGTGGTCACCAAGGAGTGCAGCTGAGTAGTCGCGGTCGTTGTGGCGTTATATATATATATATTTTCCAAGCTCTGTGAGCTGCCGCTTGTTGTGCCCGCAAAGGGTGACGGTCGGGTGGAGGCAAAGTTATCGCTGTCGGCCTGCGACATGGCGTCAGCAAAAGCAAAGAAGGGAGAAAAGCAGGGGGGGATCCCTTTGAACTATGCACCTGACTTGATGCCCTAGTAGTGAAATTTTTGGTTGAGGTTGAGGACTGAGGGAACCTGTAGTAAGGTGACATGGGAATTTTGGTTTGACAAGGGGGATTGCAAAGAGCTGTTTGGGGCAGCTGGCCCCCTGGTGAAGATGCAGGCCCTCGACAATTTTTTTTTTTTTTGGGAGATACTGTCCAAACCTGGTGCAGGGTGGACCAACTGGTAGTCTAGCTGACCTAAAAGGGAAAGGGACAGAGAAAATGATGAGTAGCCATGTTGCTACTGGAGATGATGAGTGGCGATTTGCACCACTTGCTGAAATGCTTGCAGCGATTGCAAGGAAGCAGCCTTATTTGAAAGGCAAAAAACAGAGTTTAGCAGAATTATGCATATGTAGGAATGACCGTGCGCAACATTGTACAATAGATGGAGTGGGATGTGAATGTTAATGCTTCGATACACGTAGGGCTGGAGATCTGAATCCCAAGTTCAACTATATTCGTAAGCGCCGATGCAACTAGTTCGAACCAGGCTGAGGTGCCTGGTTTATTTGTGAAAGATCGGTCAAAGAAGTTTTGTATTGCCAAGGATCTGAATCGTTGAGCTGGTGTTGCGATTTGGACTTGGATCGGTCGGTGGAGTTGTACTGTCAAAGATCCGAATCATTGAGCCGGTGCTACAGCTGGATTCGGATCGGTTGGTGGAGTTCGTATTGCCGAGGATCTGAATCGTTGCACTGATGCTGCGACTAGATTCAGATCGGTTGTGGATGTAAGGTGACGAGGAGGCTTGTATGCTGGATCCAAATCTCTGAGCCAGTGCTGCGACTGGACTCGGATCGGTTGGTGATGCTTTGTATTGCAGAGGATCCAAATCATTGAGCCGGTGCTACGACTGGACTCGGATCGGTCGGTGAAAGTTGTATTTGGCAAGGATCTGAATCATTGAGCCGGTGCTATGACTGGACTCAGATTGGTTGGTGAGTTGAAATGCCAAGGATCCGACTGGACTCGGATCGGTCAGGGAAAGTTGGGTTGGGTAGGATCCGAATCGTTGAGCCGGTGCTACAACTGGACTCGGATTGGACGGTGGGGTTTGTAATGCCGAGGATTCTGAATCATTGAGCCGGTATGCGACTGGACTCGGATCAGTTGGTGAAAGTTGGTTTGGGAAGGATCCGAATCGTTAAGCCGGTGCTACGACTGAACTCGGATTGGATGGTGGGGTTTGTAATGCGAAGGATCCGAATCATTGAGCCGGTGTTGTGCCTGGACTCAGATCGGTCGGATGAAAGAAGCACACTGTTGGTGAGTGCTTGTGTATGCTGAGGATCAGAATCATTGAGCCGGTGTTACAACTGGACTCGGATTGGTCGGATGAAAGAAGCACAATGTTGGTGAGTGCTTGTGTATTCTGCAGATCTGAATCATTGAGCCGGTGTTGCGACTGGACCCGGATCAGTCGGATGAAAGAAGCACACTGTTGGTGAGTGCTTGTGTATGCTGAGGATCCAAATCTTTAAGCCGGTGCTGCAACTGGACTCGGATCGGTTGGTGGAGTTCGTATTGCCGAGGATCCGAATCTTTGCGCTGATTATGCGACTAGATTTGGATCGGTTGTGGATGTAAGGGGACGATGGGGCTTGTGTTCCGAATCGTTGAGCCGGTGCTGTGACTGGACTCGGATCGGCTGACGGTGTTAGTGGTTGAAGGGGCTTGTGATTTGCTGAGGATCCAAATCATAGGGCCGATGTTGCGACTAGATTCGGATCGGCTGTTGGTGTGTGCTTGGTATCCAATAAGAGGTGTAGGGGGTCAGTTAGGTGAAGTGTGTGTTTTCCGTAGGCGGTGTAGGGGGTCAGTAGGTGAAGTGGGGGTTTAGTGTGTGGGACGCAGACCCTGCGCTGTAAGTGACTTGTTCCTGAAGGTGGCTTGTGCTTATTTGTACGGTTCTTATCACCTAGTCGGTAAGATACCAGTGGTGCCGAGTGAAGGCTGTCATGAGTCGTAACATCGCGGATGCGACTGGGCTCGAATGAGGAAAGGAGAAAGGCAGTAACTACGGATGTGTGCTAATAACTGAGTAAGACCTACAAAGTCGTAGGTGGTTTACGAAGGGGAACATAAAGTAACGGTTCGGTAGCAGGTAACCACAGTCCTACCTGCGACAGTGAGTGTGGGACAATCAATGAAAAACCTACAACCAATCTCGAAGGACACGCAGTGAGTTGGTAGAGTCGGCCTCTGCAATGCATCTGATACGAATCAGTTTGTAAAACGTATGAAATGAATCCGATACAAATCGGTAGTAAGGAGTATCTGATACAAATTGGTTGTAGAGTGTATGCCATCCCTTATGCTGGCCATACACTATACGAAAAATCGGCCGAAAAATCGTTCGTATAGACACTTCGTTCGTTTTTCGGCAAGTTAATGGGCACAAATCGATAATCGTTTGTGACGTTTTTGTGGTAAAAAAACGAACGGGAAGTTTGGTAAATTTCTGCCGAACGTACGATAAATTGCAAGGTTAATGTGTTTCCCGTCTGAACTGTCTGCACTAGGTATATGTAAAAAAACGAACAAAAAATTATTTATTCATGTCCACTGAACAATTTATCGGTCATTATATGATGGCACGATAGTTTGCGGTCACGGTCGAATGGTCGTTTTTCAGAAATGGGTTCGGCCGATTTTCTGTATAGTGTATGGCCAGCATTACTGTGAAACTGAACACCTACCAACCACCCATCCCCCCAGGCTAATCAAGTGCAGAGATGGCACCAGGTGGGTTTAATTACACCTCAATCAGCCACAGAAACCCATACAAACAATACATGCTCATCTCCTAATGAATGAGATGGCAACCCCATGGACAATGAATTTTATAACCAGTGAAGCCTATTGCGAGTGATATTGAGAACGACCGATAGAACCAAGCCTCCGGTCACTACGAATGAATCGTATATTTGGCTGAAGGAACTTTACGAATGTACTACGCCTGTGCCGAATGATGTCGGGACATGAGCAACAACAACTCCGGGGCAGGTTTTTTCACGAAAGGGGTGCAGGATAGGAAGCATAATAAACCGCAAGATTTTGCACATGACACGAAAAGTTTGGATACTACCTGCGACCATGAGTGGGAACCACCGACCTAGACCATGAATGAAAAGCCGGAGTGCACCTGCGATTGAATGCACAGATTGCCGAACGTGAGGTGAGGTGGGAAGAGTCAGCCCTGTGATGCGCACTGGAACCGACACAGCCCATCCTGGGTGGTATAGTTAAATACCCTCCGGGCTCCTCCCATAATTTCAGGCCAGTAAACAGGCCTTCACATATATATATATATATATATATATATATATATATATATATATATATATATATATATATATTATACTGTATAGCCTATAGTATATAGGCAGAAAGTGAATGCAAAGAATCTACAGTAGATCAGCTCTGTGGTGGAATGCAAAAAAAAATAAAAAGGAAATAGAATAAAAAAAAGTATGTGTTTTAGAAACAACGGCAATTGTTTATAATACATAGTGCTTTTTGCAACTATATGGTTCAGTTAGGGTTTACATGTACTTTTAAGAAATGCAAATAGTAAAAACAGTAAAAAAGGATAGTTTAAAAAAGAACGAAGGATAAAGAAAAAAAGAGAAGTGAGATAAGGAATAGCATAAAATGAACATGTGGCAAGGTGGGATTTATTTTGCTAAATAATTGATGCTTGTGTGGTGCAATAACCAGATGATAAGCATTATTTAGGCCTCTTTAAACTGGCAGCTGAGTGTTCTACAGTGTGAGTGTTTTTAACCACATTTGTTTAACCACTTCAATACCAGGCTCTTTCGCCCCTTCCTGCCCAGGACAATTTTCAGCTTTCAGCGTTGTCGCACTTTGAATGACAATTGCGTGGTCATGCAACACTGTACCCAAACTAAATTTTTATCATTTTCTTCACACAAATAGAGCTTTCTTTTGGTGGTATTTGATCACCATTGGGGTTTTTATTTTTTGCTAAACAGTCTAAAAAAGACCAACATTTTTGAAAAAAAAAGTTTTTCTTTGTTTTGGTTATAAAATTTTTTGTTTTCTTCTTCACTGACGGGCACAGATGAGGTGGCACTAATGGGCACAGATGAGGTGGCACTGATGGGCACTGATGAGGTGGAACTGATGAGTTGGCACTGATAAGGTGGCACTGATGGGCACCTATAGGTGGCACTAATATGCAGCACTGATGGGCACTGATAGGCGGCTGTTATGGGCACTGACAGGCGGCACTAATTGGCTCTGATAGGCGGTACTGATTGGCACTGACAGGTGGCACTGGCAGGTGGCACTGATGGTCAGCACTGATGATGAGGTACTGATGAGGGTTTGACAGGTGTTACTGTAAGGCACTGATTGGCAATGGGATGGGCACTGACTGGCACTGTGGTGGGCACTAATTGGCACTTTTTTGGGCACTTTATTGGGCACTGATAGGAATCCTGAGGGGACACTGACTGGGTACCTTTTTTCCACATCTGATGGGGCTGTGCTGATAATCAATGTGCTGATTATCAGCAGAGACCCCCCCTCTGACAGGGAGAGCTGGCACTTCCTGGTTCATGCGATGATCAGCTGTGATTGGTTACAGCTGATCATGTGGTAAGAAGCCTCTGACAGAGGCTTCTATCACGATCGGTGATGTGGCATGTCAGACTGACATCCGCACTTGTGATCACCGCGCTGCGCACCCTCACGGGCGCGCGCCAGCATGTTATCCTGCTAGATGTCATATAACGCCCAGTCAGGATAACGGAACCACTTCCCGGACGTCAACATGCTATTGACCGGACGGGAAGTGGTTAAGAAATGTTGGTGTTACTGCAAGCTCCTCTCCTTCTGTTTACTGTATTTAGTGGCGTATAACACGCACTTTTTTCACCCTGAAGATCAGGTGCAAATAGTGTGTGTGTGTTATACGCCGATACTTCAATTTTAGCTGCCTCGGAGGGGACAGGGAGGGGGACGGGATGAGCGCCATCAGATTACATACAGTGAGAATCTCCTGTTTACATGGCAGCTTCTAGAATAGGAAGTCCCGTCTCCTGGGCCACCATTGGACCACTGTTCTGTCTTTCATAGGAGATTCTCACTTCATGTAATCTGTCGGCGCTTGTCCCGCCCCTTCCCTGTCCCCTCTAGGCTGCAGATGGGCATCGATCAGGCTGCACTGATGGCAATGGTCAGGCTGCCGCATTGATGGCAATGGTGAGGCTGCTGCATTGACGGCAATGGTGAGGCTGCTGCATTGACGGCAATGGTGAGGCTGCTGCATTGATGGCAATGGTGAGGCTGATGCATTGATGGCAATGGTGAGGCTGATGCATTGATGGCAATGGTGAGGCTGATGCATTGATGGCAATGGTGAGGCTGATGCATTGATGGCAATGGTGAGGTTGATGCATTGATGGCAATGGTGAAGCTGCAGATGGGCATTGATCAGGCTGCATTGATGGAAATAATGAGGCTGCAGATGGGCACTGACCCTTATTTTGTATCAAAGTTCCATATTTAAAATGTATGTTTTTTCCTGAAACTTCCCTCTTAAAATGAATGTGCATGTGTGGCTGCAATGCTGTGCATTGTAGGCAAGGCAAAAATAACCTGGCATGTTGAATTGACAGGCAGCATCGCCTGGTAATATATGCACCTCTTACAGTCCCTATGCTATTAGTGGTTCCTTGCAAATCCTTACAATACTATACAATTTTACAATACTATATTATATTGTGCTATACAATTATACACTATTATTGTGCTGTGGTACAGTCAATACAGTCAATGGAATCACATTGCAAGTGCGGAGCAAAAAACTTGACTCACAGTTGCGGCGCATAAGTCCCACTGAAAGCTAGCATTCCTTCACATGAGAAATGTTTGTGTACCCAGAGACTGAAAGTAAAATTTTTGTCAGGCAAGAGGAGAAGAATATACAGTATCTCACAAAAGTGAGTACATCCCTCACATTTTTATAAATATTTTATTATATCTTTTCATATGACAACACTGAAGAAACTACACTTTTCTACGACATAAAGTAGTGAGTGTACAGCTTGTATAACAGTGTAAATTTGCTGTCCCCACAAAATAACTCAACACACAGCCATTAATATCTAAACCGCTGGCAACAAAAGTGAGTACACCCCTAAGTGAAAATGTCCAAAATGGGCCCAAAGTGTCAATATTTTGTGTGGTCACCATTATTTTTCAGCACTGCCTTAACCCTCTTGGGCATGGAGTTCACCAGAGCTTCACATGTTGCCACTGGAGTCCTCATCCACTCCTCCACAATGACATAACAGAGCTGGTGGATGTTAGACACCTTGCGCTCCTCCACCTTCCATATGAGGATGCCCCACAGATGCTCAATAGGGTTTAGGTCTGGCCACATGATTCGCCAGTCCATCACCTTTACCCTCAGCTTCTTTAGCAAGGCAGTGGTCATCTTGGAGGTGTGTTTGGGGTCGTTATGTTGGAATACTTACTGTCCTGCGGCCCAGTCTCCAATGGGAGGGGTTCATGCTCTGCTTCAGTATGTTGCAGTACATGTTGGCATTCACGGTTCCCTCAATGAACTGTAGCTCCCCAGTGCTGGCAGCACTCATGCAGCCCCAGACCATGACACTCCCACCACCATGCTTGACTGTGGGCAAGACACACTTGTCTTTGTACTCCTCATCTGGTTGATGCCACACACGCTTGACACCATCTGAACCAAATAAGTTTATCTTGGTCTCATCAGACCACAGGACATGGTTCCAGTAATCCATGTCCTTAGTCTGCTTGTTTTCAGCAAACTGTTTGTGGGCTTTCTCGTGCATCATTTTAGAAGAGGTTTCCTTCTGGGACGACAGCCATGCAGACTAATTTGATGCAGTGTGCCGCGTATGGTCTGAGCACTGACAGGCTGACTCCCCACCCCTTCAACCTCTGCAGCAATGCTGGCAGCACTCATATGTCTATTTCCTAAAGGCAACCTCTGGATATGCTGCTGAGCACATGCACTCAACTTCTTTGGTCGATCATGGCGAGGCCTGTTCTGAGAGGAACCTTTTCTGTTAAACCACTGTATGGTCTTGGCCACCATGCTGCAGCTCAGTTTCAGGGTCTTGGCAATCTTCTTATAGCCTAGGCCATCTTTATGTAGAGCAGTGGTTCTCAACTCCTGTCCTCGGGACCCACTAACAGGCCAGGTTTGCAGGATAACTGAAATACATTACAGGTGATATCATTTGCTGCTCAGTGATTGCAGTATTCTAGTCTGCATCTCCCCAAGGTAATACTTAAATTCTGGCCTGTTAGTGGGTCCTGAGGACCGGAGTTGAGAACCACTGATGTAGAGCAACAATTCTTTTTTTCCGATCCTCAGAGAGTTCTTTGCAATGAGGTGCCATGTTAAACATCCAGTGACCAGTATGAGAAAGTGAGAGCGATAACACTAAATTTAATGCACCTGCTCCCCATTCACACCTGAGACCTTGTAACACAAAAGAGTCACATGACACCGGGGAAGGAAATGGCTAATTGGGCCCAATTTGGATATTTTCACATAGCGTTGTACTCACTTTGGTTGCCGGCGGTTTAGGCATCAATGGCTTAGTGTTGAGTTATTTTGAGGGGACAGAAAATGTACACTGTTATAGAAGCAGTATACTCACTACTTTACATTGTAGCAAAGTGTAATTTCTTCAGTGTTGTCACATGGAAAGATATAATAAAATATTTGCAAAAATGTGAGGGGTGTACTCACTTTTTGTGAGATACTGTACTTTAATTATAACTTTGCTGCAATACCAAGTGGCTAAACTGATTAAACTTCTATTACTATCTATTTAAATTACCAGTGATAACAACAAGCATAAAATAGGCAATAAATAAAGCAAAAGATTACTGTATTTTAGTTGATAACTCAAAACTACATCTGTTGCAAATTTCATTGCTTCCCCCACTTGATGTTACTTTTAAAGACAACTACCATTTCCCATGTCTTGAAATGTCTCTCATTATAAAGAATTGAAAAGTAGTTTGTGTTGTCATGAATAAAATATGTTATTAATAATCCTATTTCTGCCTGCAAACATTAAGTAAAATACAGCTTGTAAAGGTCTGTGTTGCAAAAAAATGGATGGTTTTAATTTTGTTTTACTATTTTGCAATAAACGGAAGCATAAAAAAAAATTTCTATTAAAACAGGCTACTGCTCTCCTTTATCTAGGATAAAGCTATAAGCAGGCTCTGCAGTAGCTCAGTATTTATGAAAGCGCATCACAGATGGTATCTGTTAAATTACCAAATTTAAACAGGGTTTTAAACACAGCACAAGTATTAAATGAATCTTACTCTGTGGGAATCTAGGCGGATTGTCATTGACATCAGTCAGTGTGATGTTCACCGTGGTGGTCCCAGATAATCCTCCCATCTGGCCGCCCATATCTTTGGCCTGAATAACCACTTGGTAATGTTCCCTGTTCTCCCTGCTCATGTCTGGTAAAGCAGTTTTGATTATGCCTGCAAAAAGCAGGGGAGAAACACTGTTTCAAAATATTTTCACATGAAATACACTGCAGATGTAAAATCTTTGTCAGCAGATGCACACAAGATAACTTCAGCATTTTTACAAACACAACACCATACCACTTAACAGGTGCTACAACATTCAATAATCAGATTGTTTGATTAATCTCTGTATAATAGTTAGCAAATAAATCAAATGAATAACTACTGTACGCAGGATTAACAAATTTAAAGTAAAAATTGTTTTAATTCATTGCATCAAAATGCATGATAATAAGCTCTCCTCATTCCCATGAGCAACATTATAATTTAATTAACAGATACTTATAAAGCATTTTGTACAATGTATTGAAAAAGAACAACATTGTTTGCTGGGTATTGTTTTTTATATAATTGTACTCTCTGTCTCTTTGTTTAACATAAATCGGCAATATCACATCTATGATGTTTTGGTTGGTTGGTCTCTCTAAGTAAGAATAAAATCTTTTCTTACATAAGCTTCACCTGATATGGTAAAAATTATTTTTAACCAGATATGTCTTATATAAAAAAAAACAATTATATTAACAGATTACACTGCACTACAGTATTACAATCCTTTTTATTAAAGGAGTAGGGAATTTTAGCTACTTAATCAGGTAGAGCAGCGTTCACCTCGAATACTTCATTGTGTACAAGGGAAATAAACAATAATAGAAATGTTGCTTGTACATGTTTGGATTAGCGAAATTAATGAAGTTAATGTTCATTTGTCAAAAATTAAAATTAACCACATTGGATTTAATGCAGAAATCCTGCTAGCCAACATAAAACAGCCTAATGAGGTCTCAATGAGTCATTGCTGTGATACTTGAGAGTTTCAAATGAACAGTTTTAGGCTTGTACAATAATGTGATGCAGTGGCACAGAACAGTGATATACAGTGTGTTATTTTTTCTTCTTTATCCATGAAAAGTCCACAGAAAACTGAGCACTGATATGATATTCTTACCTGTGTCAGCATCAACTGAGAAATATGGCTGTCCCTGAATAATGCTGTACACAATTTTAGCACTATTACCATAGGAAGGATCATCAGCATCTATGGCAGTCACCTGAATCACAGATGTACCTGGAAACAGTAATATATTGCATATTTAGAGGTACACAAGACTTTACTACAGATATTCACAAAAGTAAAAATAACTGGATGACAAATAGTACACTATGGTGTGTACATAAAAAATACAGATATACTGTAATAATCAAATATTTTCCTTTCAACACTACTTGCAGGCAATATTTAAATATGTAATTAAATCTAAAATCTCCCCTCCTATAAGCACAGGTCACTTAAGATTTAACTAAACTCCATGGATAAAGATAACAGGCCTTGTATCTTTCCAATTCATTGACTGGAATATTTACCATGACGTGATATGGTTTTGATGGATGACAAAATACTCTAAATTGCTTCTATGAATCTCTAGGAGCCTTGGAAGTGCATAATATCATAACACTTGGTGAGTGAAAATCTTAAAGCACATTTTACACAGTTTTGGCCTGGATGAGAACATTTCTGGCTGAGAACTTTAATTGACATACCTAGAAACTTTAATTGCAGTTTTTTTTAGCATCAACTTAATTACTAGTAGATGAACTGTCAAGAGCTTTATATGGGTCTCACATAAGTATATAAACTTCACAGGAAACTTAATTTCAACCAGAGGTAGCCTTAGGCTTATATGCACCACATACTGTACCAACACGAATGCAAAAGAAACATATGCTGGCATACATCTTTTTATGCTATGGGTAATAAATGCTAAATGTCCTGTAATCACCGGATTCTAATGAGACAGTTGAAATGTTTTTGTCTGAGTCTGATCAGTGGCTGTCTATAACGCTCAGCCCATTTATAAATGTGCAATTTTAAAATTCAAATCTACAAAAACATGATTATACATGCAAAATATATGGACCCTAACATGATAATCAAATAAAGTTCTACAAAGCAAAAAATGGATTTTTAAAACAGCTTACCTGTAAAATCCTTTTGTTGGAGTACATCACGGGACACAGAGCACCATAATAATGGTGGGTTATACGCTTACCTTTAGGAGATTGGACACTGGCAACCAATAGTAAGACGGTTCCTCCCATATAACCCCTCCTACACAGGAAGTGCCTCAGTTTTGTAGCAAGCAATGACGATCCCAGAAAAAGAGGGGAGGGACCTCTGTGTCCCATGATGTACTCCAAAAAAAGGAATTTACAGGTAAGCTGTTTTAAAAATCCATTTTTTCTTATCGTACATCACGGGACATAGAGCACCATAATAATGACTATGTGGGATGTCCTAAAGCAATGCATCTGAGGGGGGGGGGCACATCATCCCTAGACCCAATGGATCTGAGATTATAAAGCAGCCTTAAGCATGCTGTGGCGAAACCAGTCTCATTTTGGGATCTCACATCCACCTGGTAAAAGCTGGTGAATGTATGAACTGAAGACCAAACGGCTGCTTTGCAAACCTGAGCCATAGACACCTGCTGGTGTACTGCCCATAATGCTCTAACCCCTCTAGTGGAGTGTGCTCTTTAATCCTGGGGTGGAACGCTGTGCTTTAATCCATACGCCTGGACAATAGTCTGGCGAATCCACCTGAATATAGTTGAACTTGTTGCCGGCTGTCCTCTTTTAGGACCCTCAGGCAAGACAAAAAAAGGTCAGTTTTCCGAAACGGAGCTGACATTTCTAAGTAAGCTTTTATCGCCCTCACCACATCCAGTGAGTGAAGCGACCTTTCCTCCCTAGTCTTAGGGTTTGGAAAAAAGGAAGGAAAAATGATATCCTGATTCAAATGAAATTTGGTAGAAAATCCGGATGAGGTCGCATGACCACTCTGTCCTTATGAAGAACCATAAAAGGTTCTTTGCACGAAAGGGCGGCCAATTCTGACACCCTTCTAGCTGATGTTATAGCCATTAGAAAAACTAATTTCCTGGTCAATAGGACAAAAGGGATATGCCTAATAGGTTCAAAGGGCTGACTCTGTAAGGCTGACAGTACCAAATTTAAGTCCCAAGGACATAAAGGTGGTTTAAGCGGTGGCCTCAGGTGTGTTACTCCCTTGACAAAGGTTTGCACCAGAGAATGGGATGCAATTGGTCTTTGGAAAAAAAACGATAAGGCCGAAATCTGTCCCTTGATTGTCCCTAAAGCAAGCTGCAAGTCTACCTACGAGGGTTCCATTTCCTTTTCTTACACCAAGAAATGTATGACTTCCAGACTCTATAATAGATAGCTCTAGAAACTGACTTTCTAGCGTTTATCAAAGTAGACAAGACTGAACCCATAATACCACGCTCTTTCAGTAGTCTGGTCTCAATAGCCAGGCCATCAAATTCAGCAACCGTAAAGAAGGATGGAATATGGGCCCATGATACAACATGTCTGGGCGGCAAGGAAGAACCAACGGATCTCCTACTGCCAACTTCAAAATCTCTGAGTACCATGATCTTCTGGGCCACGCTGGGGCCACTAAGATCACCGGATTCCGTTCCTCTAGGACTGCTCCCCAGCCGAGAAGACTGGCGTCCGTAGTCACCACTAGGGATGAGCTTCGAGTTCGAGTCGAACTCATGTTCTACTCGAACATTGGCTGTTCGCAAGTTCGCCGAACAGCGAACAATTTGGGGTGTTCGCGGCAAATTCGAATGCGGCGGAACACCCTTTAAAGGTCTATGGGAGAAATCAAAAGTGCTAATTTTAAAGGCTTATATGCAAGTTATTGTCATAAAAAGTGTTTGGGGACCCGGGTCCTGCCCCAGGGGACATGGATCAATGCAAAAAAAAGTTTTAAAAACGGACGTTTTTTCAGGAGCAGTGATTTTATCAATGCTTAAAGTCAAACAATAAAAGTGTAATATCCCTTTAAATTTCGTACCTGGGGGGTGTCTATAGTATGCCTGTAAAGGGGCGCATGTTTCCTGTGTTTAGAACAGTCTGACAGCAAAATGACATTTGGAAGGAAAAAACTCATTTAAAACTACCCGCGGCTATTGCATTGCCGACAATACACATAGAAGTTCATTGATAAAAACGGCATGGGAATTCCCCACAGGGGAACCCCGAACCAAAAAAAAAAAAAAAAAATGATGTGGGGGTCCCCCTAAATTCCATACAAGGCCCTTCAGGTCTGGTATGGATATTAAGGGGAACCCCAGCCAAAATTTAAAAAAAAAATTGACGTGGGGTTCTCCCTAAATTCCATACCAGACCCTTCAGGTCTGGTATGGATTTTAAGGGGAACCCCGCGCCAAAAAAAAAAACGGCGTGGGGTCCCCCTAAAAATCCATACCAGACCCTTATCCGAGCACGCAACCTGGCAGGCCGCAGGAAAAGAGGGGGGGACGAGAGTGCGGCCCCCCCCCCTCCTGAACCGTACCAGGCCACATGCCCTCAACATTGGGAGGGTGCTTTGGGGTAGCCCCCCAAAACACCTTGTCCCCATGTTGATGAGGACAAGGGCCTCATCCTCACAACCGTGGCCGGTGGTTGTGGGGGTCTGTGGGCGGGGGGCTTATCGGAATCTGGAAGCCCCCTTTAACAAGGGGACCCCCAGATCCCGCCCCCCCCTGTGTGAAATGGTAAGGGGGTACTTACCCCTACCATTTCACTAAAAAACTGTCAAAAATGTTAAAAATGACAAGAGACAGTTTTTGACAATTCCTTTATTTAAATGCTTCTTCTTTCTTCCTTCATCTTCTTCTTCTTCTGGTTCTTCTGGCTCTTCTGGTTCTTCCTCCGGCGTTCTCGTCCAGCATCTTCTCCGCGGCGTCTTCTATCTTCTTCTCCTCGGGCCGCTCCGCACCCATGGCATGAGGGGAGGCTCCCGCTCTTCTCTTCATCTTCTTCTCTTCTTCATCTTCTTCTTCATCTTCTTCTTCTTCTTCTCTTCTTCATGTCTTCTCCGGGCCGCTCCGCAGCCATGCTGTGGCATGGAGGGAGGCTCCCGCTGTGTGACGGCGTCTCTTCGTCTGACGGTTCTTAAATAACGGGGGGCGGGGCCACCCGGTGACCCCGCCCCCCTCTGACGCACGGTGACATGACGGGACTTCCCTGTGGCATTCCCCGTGACGTCACAGGGAAGTCCCGTCAAGTCACCGTGCGTCAGAGGGGGGCGGGGTCACCGGATGGCCCCGCCCCCCGTTATTTAAGAACCGTCAGACGAAGAGACGCCGTCACACAGCGGGAGCCTCCCTCCATGCCACAGCATGGCTGCGGAGCGGCCCGGAGAAGACATGAAGAAGAGAAGAAGAAGATGAAGAAGAAGATGAAGAAGAGAAGAAGATAAAGAGAAGAGCGGGAGCCTCCCCTCATGCCATGGGTGCGGAGCGGCCCGAGGAGAAGAAGATAGAAGACGCCGCGGAGAAGATGCTGGACGAGAACGCCGGAGGAAGAACCAGAAGAGCCAGAAGAACCAGAAGAAGAAGAAGATGAAGGAAGAAAGAAGAAGCATTTAAATAAAGGAATTGTCAAAAACTGTCTCTTGTCATTTTTAACATTTTTGACAGTTTTTTAGTGAAATGGTGGGGGTAAGTACCCCCTTACCATTTCACACAGGGGGGGGCCGGGATCTGGGGGTCCCCTTGTTAAAGGGGGCTTCCAGATTCCAATAAGCCCCCCGCCCGCAGACCCCCACAACCACCGGCCACGGTTGTGAGGATGAGGCCCTTGTCCTCATCAACATGGGGACAAGGTGTTTTGGGGGGCTACCCCAAAGCACCCTCCCAATGTTGAGGGCATGTGGCCTGGTATGGTTCAGGAGGGGGGGGGCCGCACTCTCGTCCCCCCCTCTTTTCCTGCGGCCTGCCAGGTTGCGTGCTCGGATAAGGGTCTGGTATGGATTTTTAGGGGGATCCCACGCCGTTTTTTTTTTTTTTTTTGGCGCGGGGTTCCCCTTAAAATCCATACCAGACCTGAAGGGTCTGGTATAGAATTTAGGGGGAACCCCACGTCAATTTTTTTTTTAAATTTTGGCTGGGGTTCCCCTTAATATCCATACCAGACCTGAAGGGCCTTGTATGGAATTTAGGGGGACTCCCACATCATTTTTTTTTTTTAATTTTGGTTCGGGGTTGCCCTGTGGGGAATTCCCATGCCGTTTTTATCAATGAACTTCTATGTGTATTGTCGGCAATGCAATAGCCGCGGTAGTTTTAAATGTGTTTTTTCCTTCAAAATGTCATTTTGCTGTCAGACTGTTCTAAACACGGGAAACATGCGCCCCTTTACAGGCATACTATAGACACCCCCCAGGTATGAAATTTAAAGGGATATTACACTTTTATTGTTTGACTTTAAGCATTATTAAAATCACTGCTCCTGAAAAAACGGCCATTTTTAAAACTTTTTTTTGCATTGATTCATGTCCCCTGGGCAGGACCCAGGTCCCCAAACACTTTTATTGACAATAACTTGCATATTAGCCTTTAAAATTAGCACTTTTGATTATTCATGTTCGTGTCCCATAGACTTTAGCGGTGTTCGCGTGTTCAAACGAATTTTTTTCCTGTTCGCATGTTCTGGTGCGAACCGAACAGGGGGGTGTTCGGCTCATCCCTAGTCACCACCTTCCAGGCTACTGGTGGGAAAGATTTCCCTCTTTGTAAGTTGCTGGTTCTTAACCACCAAGAGAGGTTCCATAGAACCTGTGGAGATAGAACCATTGGTTGATCCAAGGTTCTAGCAGACTTGTCCCAGGCTTTCAGGATACTGTTCTGGAACACTCTGGAGTGGAACTGTGCATATGGCACCGCACTGAAAGATGACACCATCTTGCCCAATAACCTCATGCACAGCCGGACAGAAGGTGTTGGTTCTTTTTTTACCTTCTGTACAAGTTTCACTATGGAGGCGACCTTTAAGGGTGGAAGAAACACCTTTTCTTGGGCGGTGTCCAAGACCAGACCCAAATACAACAAGATTTGGGTTGAACAAAGAGCTGACTTGTCCAAATTTAGTACCCAACCTAGGCGTTGTAAGACCCGCACCGTACTTGACACGTTTAGAACTAGTGTAGTGTAGTGTGCAATCCCTTAGAAGTAGATCGTCCAGGTATCCTATTATGGAGACTCCTTGAGATCTTAAGGAAGCCAATACTGGGGCCAGAACCTTTGTGAAGACCCT
This sequence comes from Lithobates clamitans, assembly GCA_037952925.1. Classification (NCBI taxonomy): domain Eukaryota; kingdom Metazoa; phylum Chordata; class Amphibia; order Anura; family Ranidae; genus Lithobates; species Lithobates clamitans. The sequence goes on from JBBGZY010000288.1 coordinate 4,705,898, forward strand.
GGGGGCCGTGGCTAGACCAAAAGGTAGTGCCACAAACTGGAAATGACTGCCCTCTACAGCGAAACGTAAGAACCTTTGGTGTGGACCGAAGATCGGCACATGAAGGTAAGCATCCTTGATATCTATGGATGCCAAATAGTTTCCCTTTCTCAAGGACCTTATTACTGAGCGAACCGTCTCCATGCGGAAAGATTGGACATCTACAAAGAAGTTGAGAGCCTTGAGGTCTAAAATGGGCCTTACTTCCCCATTTGGTTTCGGCACGGTGAACAGGTTTGAGTAAAACCCCTTGAATCTTTCTTTGTGCGGGACCTTCACAATTACCCCCTGCATCAGCAGATGGTGTAAAGCTAGGAGTAGGCAACTTCTTTTCTCTGGATCCGCCGGGACCCTTGAGTGTAGAAAGCGGTTTGGGGGAACCTCCCGGAACTCTATTCTGTAACCGTTCTTTACAGTGGAAATGACCCATCTGTCTTGAACCAGTTCCTCCCAGGCCTCTCCAAACAGCCGAAGCCTGCCCCCCACCCATAAGAGCGGGGGCACCCCTTCACAAGGTAGACTTGGAGTTAGGCTTGGGTGGCTTTTGGGTCCATGGTTTTTTCTGACCCTGTGGTCTTTTAAACCCAGACGGCTGAGGCCATTGATACCGTTTAGGGGAAGAGGCACCAGGCCCTGGGGGATTAGAAATTTTATTGGAGGGTTGCTTCCCCTTCTTATTAATAGGAAGCAGAGCGCTCTTTCCCCCAGAGATCTTTTGGATATATTTATCCAGATCATTGCCAAACAGGCATTCTCCATGAAATGGAAAGGCAGCAAGTAGCCTTTTACATGGTGTCTCAACAGAACAGTTCTTTAGCCACAATACTCGGTGCATATGAACTGATAGTAACGCAAAACGAGACATCTGTTGAATTGAGTCCTTTAAAGCATCTACCGCAAAACACAAGGCATGAGGGATCTCTGATAGCTCTTCATCACATTCCCCCTGGCAAGGAATGCTTTTTACTATCTTCTTAAAGCGATCCTTTAAGGATTGACAAATCCCAATAGCTGCAATAGCAGGCTGAATTTCTGCACTGGCAACCAAGAAAGAGGCCTTCAATAAGGACTCTAGCTTTTTATCAGCCGGATCCTTGAACCCCTGGGCGTTATCCACTGGACAGGTTAAGTTTTTATTCACGGAAGATATGGCAGCGTCTACCAAAGGTGTGCTCCATTTCTTCCTAAACTTCTACTCCATAGGGTACAAAACCGAAAACCTTTTGGGAGGTAAGTATATCCTGTCAGGATGCTCCCAGTCTGAATAAGTCACCTGCTCCAGTAACAGATGCAAGGGAAAGGCTTGGGAGATTTGCTTATGTCGCAAAGATCCCAGAGTGGAACAAGCGAGTACAGACTCCTGAACTGGGGGTAACTTAAACGCAATTCGTACCATCTCCATTAGAGATTGGATAAACAATTGCTGGCAATGGGAGGCTGAAATTGGCTCCTCAGAGCCAGAATCCTCCGCCGAGGAATCTTCAACCTCTCCTACCTCCTGGTCCTTCATGACCACCTCCTCTGGATCCTCTGCCCATTCTGGTTCCAGGTTACCTGGACCCATACGGCTATAAGAATCCTGGGGCTCTAGTGACTCACCACTTGGCCCAGGCCCGGGGGGAGGGAGATCTTTTACGCTTCCTTCCCCCCTGTGTTACAGAGGCAATCAAGCCATCTATCTTGCCTTCAAGACCCGCTAAGGCAGATGCCAAATCATCCTTTGTAACATAAGCTGAGGCAGGTGCATTGGTAGTGGCTACTATGCCTGACAAGTGCAATGGCTCAGCCAGGTCAGAAGCCGCAGGTCCCTCAGAAGAAACTGAGACTGCATCAGCATGGGGTTGGTCTCCTATTATTTGTGGAGGAACTCTTACCCCTGTGCTTGCCTTGTTCCCTGCTCCACGTTTTTTGGAAGACATTGCTTACACATGAGAAAACTAAACAGGAGTACTCCCCACGAACTATAACTAGTTTAAACCTATCACCGCTGTGTCCAAAACCGCCAGGCTCACGTGCCCACCATTCGCTCTGCCTCCTCCATGCGCACGCCATAGCTCCCTGCTTTAAAAGCACTAGAATGAGAGCGAGCACGCGCATCAGCGATTGGCGATCCACCTACTGCATGGCGCATGCGCCGTCCTAACGCGCACCTGTGACGTGGATAGCGGCGGTGCACGCACACACAGGTGGCGCACTCGCACGCCGGTGGAGCACACGCGGTGTGTGCATGGCACACGTGGTGTGCGCACAGCACACACGCGCATGCGCACTTGCACGCAGAAAATTTTAAAAATGCGCGCCAAACCGGCCTCTGTAATCCTAGCACAGCTCAAGGTTACACTAGCAGTTTTACAAGGGGAAATACATATATTCACATGTGTATATATATAAAAAAGCCCCAAAAGGAGTACTCACCATCCCAAGCAGCAGGGCCTGTCTTGCCAGGCCCAATCTTCCCCCATCACGGCGGGTAGTGCCTCTAGGGACCTTCAGGGACCGGGTCCCCCATATTGGGGTCCACACCCCTGGACATGTAAAGCAACCTTTATGGTTTCCTTTGCAAGATTGACCAGGAATACCAACTTTAACAAGGGTCTAGTGCCTAAAAAGGATACATTACAAGCAACACCTCGTTCTTGAGCCGAGGTTCGGGTACCATCCACTTTAGCTTAGTAAGCCATCCGAATGGATCCGATTATAAACATCCTCAATGGGAAATTTTCTTTGAAGAAACTTGAAGAGCTTCAACAGCCATGACCATCGCCTTCAAGACACTGGAAAAAAAACTGAGGCACTTTCTGTGTAGGAGGGGTTATATGGGAGGAAGTCTTACTATTGGTTGCCAGTGTCCAATCACCTAAAGGTAAGCGAATAACCCACATAGTCATTATTATGGTGCTCTGTGTCCCGTGATGTACGATAAAGAAATCTCTATTTATTATCTCTCTTATTCTTTCTCATGGATTAGCAGAAACATCCTAATATGCTGATAGTGTAGATTCATTTAGGGATTATAATCACTATTTTCAATTATGGAACCTGGCTATTGGTATGTGAGACCTTGTTTTGGATAGTGTTGATAGGATGATGCAAATCTGGGTAGACATCGTGTAAATGGTAAGACATGTAAAAAAAAAAATTGTGCTTTTGTGTGAACACACAAAAGCCAAAATTAATGATTATCTTAGTCAACTTAATAATGCAGCACACCACAGAAGTTAGATTTCATTAAAAGAACAACAGCATTGCGAATAATGTTAAAATAATCCACTGCCTCAAGATGCCATGGACCTGTCCTGTGGGAGAAGCAAAGTAGGATGCAAATTCATCCCTGATGTATGCACCCTGCCTGTGTTTCTGAGACACCACGGGTCCCATGGGCCCTTTCCTTGTTGTGTATTAACGAGGAGTCCACAAAAAGGAAATATTCATGCTGGTGAACAAAGTTGCACTGGGCACATGGAACTTTAACTGCACTGATAGCCTTTTGTTTTTTTAAGATTATGGGAGTGTGCAGACTAACCAATGATTATCCAGTTTCTAGGTACCTAAAAACAAATTTAATAAATCATTTATTTTCTTTTAACAGTAAAGACAATTAAAATTAAAGAAAAGAGACTCAAGGATGATTATGCACATTACCAGAGATCCTTATGAGAACACATAAGTGAATCAGTGGCCTCTGCTCCGACTGCATATTTACATGCAAAACAAATGGACTTCTTTCGGTCAGTTTTAAAGAAGGTGTTCCAGAAATTGAGCAGCCACAAACCCAATTTACAATTTCCTCTTCTGTGACCCTCTTTATCTGTGGAATAATTAACTCCACCACAAAGTGTTGCCCTTGTTTATACAAGTACTAATCCTTGGATAAGTGATCTACAAAATGATAAAACATGAATCCCACCAATTCCCTAAAAAAAATGAATGTAAGTTACTAAAGGTAAACTGTGTCTACTTAATTTGATCAGCTGCCACTTTAAAATAATCAAAAACTCAAACTTATCACTTAAAACAAATATCTATAGGTAAAAAGCGGCACTAAAGTGCAGAAATAAAATGACATAGCCTATTACCAGTGCATGCTATTGTTACATACACTGGAAGCTGTGATATGCATACAAATACCCAAGTGAATTGTGTCAAAATGTGGCTGTATGGCAACCAGAAGTGATAAATTTTGTGAAGCCGGAAGTGATGTTCTGGCAAGATACCCTGGCCCGGTGAGACACTGCCATTTGGCACTAGGTCTAACCGAGGATATAGTGTGGATGTATATTTGTTACATGCCTGTTTTTATTTTAAATATTGCAAGTGTAATGATTGAAAACTCCTTTTACATAAAACGTGTTTGAGACATACTTCACTAGTCGAGCTCTCCCCTTTCTTCCCATACATGAGCAGCTTGATCCATATCTACAGAGTTGGAGATTGCTATGGAGGATTTATGAACCTTTTGTGGTTAATAGCTCAATTGCCAAATATGAGAATCTGAGGCAAATAGATTCAGTGAGTTTAAATCTAATGGGAAAGTGGTAGCTTGCACACACGTGGTGTGTTGTGAAGAACTGAACACTATTGAAGCAAACTTTGCCACCTTGTTTTCTACATGAACTTTTCTGCCATATATTTTTTTCATTTTGGGTGTTTTAATGTATATCACAGCTTCCAGTATATGTAACAATAGCATGCACTGGTATTGCTATGTAATTTTATTTATGTACTTTAGTGCCACTGTTTACTTATAGACATTTGTTTTAGGTGATAAGTTTGAGTCTTTTTCATACAAGAACAATTACAGTATAAGTAGTGCAAGAGAAAGGGCAGCAGGACTTTAATCGGATATAGGACATTATGGCCACCATGGCCAAATGCATGGAAGGTCAGAAGAACTGATCTTTGCAAGGAGTCTTGAGGGACTAACAATAATAATTCCTCTTGACCTGAATACTAATATATGGGCAGCTGTCATTTGATACATTGCTATGTTAATTTCTCCATTCAGATCTGATTGGGATACTACATACTGCTCCTCAGAACCACCACCTCCTTATGAGCCTTATGACCATTACCTCACCCCTTCTCGATCACCATCTTAATAGTCATTACCAGGGCTTTTTTTCAGCCGGAACTCACCTGAACTGCATTCCGGAACCCCTAGTAGCCCTCTCCTCTCCCGGACAGTCTGGTTTTTGAAAGATGTGTACGGGTTTTCATCTGCTCTAGACCCGGACATGTAATTCACACCGGACTGCACTGGGAGTGACATGTCTGCTGTCTGCACGATCATCAGCTGCATGTCTCCCGTCCCTGCAGCAGCCTGTCTCACTCACACACAGCAGAACCAAGCTGTCTCCTCCCCCTCCTCCTTCTCATTCAGCTCTGTATGCACACAAGAGGGGGAGCAGGAACACTCGCTGACTTCAGATCTGTACAAACTTTTCTATGCTTTATAGATAGACAGGGATGAGGGGGGAAGAGTGGCTGGGATTGGGAAGGAGGAAACAAAAACGATGTACACTTGGTGGAGTGATTGGGGGGTTAGGAGGATATGTGCTTTGGTATGAGAAAGGACATATGCCAGAAATCAGTGTGGAATTAATTTGAAATCTGACAGCCCCTTCCAGCAATAGCCCCCCTCCCCCTAGCACATTTCCACCCCCCTTCCAGCACTAGCTCCCCTCTCCCCCCAGCACATTTCCAACCCCCCCTTCCAGCACTAACCCCCTCTCCCCCAGCACATTTCCAACCCCCCTTCCAGCACTAGCTCCCCTCTCCCCCAGCACATTTCCAACCCCCCCTTCCAGCACTAGCCCCCCCCCTCTGCCTCCAGCACATTTCCCACCCCCCTTCCAGCACTAGCTCCCCCCCCCCCCCAGCACATTTCCAACCCCCCCCTTCCAGCACTAGCCCCCACTTCCAGCACTACCCCTCTCCCCCCTCCCCCTTCCAGCACCAGCCCTCTCCCCCTCCCCCTTCCAGCACTAGCCCTCCCCCTCCCCCTTCCAGCACTAGCCCCCCTTCCAGCACTAGCCCTCCCCCTCCCCCTTCCAGCATTAGCCCTCCCCCCTTCCAGCACTATCCCCCCTTCCAGCACTAGCCCTCTCCCCCCTTTCCAGCACTAGCCCTCTCCCCCCTTCCAGCACTAGCCCTCTCCCCCCCTTCCAGCACTAGCCCTCTCCCTCCCAGATATTCTTCTTCTCACAGACGGCATGATCATGGACCCCGACAGATGGATGACATTTACCTTGGAGGCCCACACAAACTCCTGCTTGACAAGTTAATGGAGCCAAGTGCCAGAACTTGTTCCAGCTCTGGGCTCCAGGACTCAGCCCGGATTCATGGGACGCTGGGATTTAGTTCAAATCTCAGGAAAGGCCCATTAAAACTGGGACAGTATGGAGGTTTGAATTTGGATTAGAAAGGGGGAAAGGATTTGTGCTTGTAAGGGAAAAGTTTGTACTGGCAGAGGGGATTTAGGTGGGAGGATATGAGAACTGGGGAAAGGACTTGTGTAGGAGGGGCTTGGAGGAAATGGACAAGGGGAGAGGAATTGTTCCAGGATGGGGAGCATGTTGTGCTGGAAGGGGAGATTTGGGGGAGAGAATTTGTACTGGGAGGAGGATTTATGCTTGGGGAATGTTGGGGTGGGGTATTTTTGCTGGGATGAGAAGCTGTGCTGGGATATGGATTTGTGGGGTGGAAGGAGATTTGTGCTGAGAAGAGGGATTTTTTTTTTTAGGGAGAGCTTTGCAGAGACTGAGTTCATTCAGAGAGGAGTGCACTGTGAAAGTGTGTGGGGGAAGGGGAATATGTGCAGAGAGGTAAAGTTTGTGTGCGTTTAGCAGAGGGGAGAGCATTGTACACAGAGGAGAGCTGGGGGAACTTGTGATGAAAGGGGAGCTGAGAAAGTATGTGTTTGGAGGGGGGGGGTCAGCAGAGAGGAGAGCTGGGGCTTTGTGATGAGAGGAAAGCTAGGAGGGGATTTGTGATGAGAAGAGTACTAGGAGGGGATTTGTGATGAGAGGAGAACTAGGAGGGGATTTGTGATGAGATGAGAGCTAGGAGGGGATTTGTGATGAGAGGATATCTAGGAGTGGATTTGTGGTGAGAGGAGAACTAGGAGGGGATTTGTGGTGAGAGGAGAACTAGGAGGGGATTTGTGATGAGAGGAAAGCTAGGAGGGGATTTGTGATGAGGAGAGCTGGGGGGCATTTTGGGGAATTCCCCTTATGTGATACACAGTTCTAAGCCTTAATTCATTACAATTTTTTGGCACCGCTGTAAATCTCTCTTCTAATGAAGGTGTGGCTGGGGGCGGGGTTTGGGCATGATTGGGGTGGAGAGTTGGACAGAGAGGGTGAGTTCCTGCACCTTTTCTCTGAGAAAAAAAGCCCTGGTCATTACCACAATACCATAACTATGCTTCACGACCTTTATCACCCCATCCATCTAATCCATCTAATTGGCCTCCAAGGCCTCTTGGGCCAAAGCCTTCCACACCCACCATTTCCTTAAATACATCTTTGTCACATGGTCATTACACCCAGGCAATGAAGTGGCAATGTCATCAAATTACCCTATCCAATCACCAACCACTTATCATCATTTATGAAAACCTTGCATGCCTCATGTAATTACCTATACTTATTAAAACAGTATCATTGGTAGTAATTAGCATGGCTTTATAGAGGATCTTTTTCTGCCAGACTAATCTTTTAATATCTTATGATTAAGTGAGCTGTCTTGTAGACCAGCTTTTTTCAAGCTGTGTGCCAGGGGTGCCGTAGCTCCCTCTCCGATCCCCAGCTAAATCAGCACTGGAGAGCTCTGTAGGAAAGTAAAAGCAAGGCAGAGCTGTCTTGCGAGCGTGGGCTCTGCTCTCTTCCTTCCCTACAGTGCAGTACCCAGCAGTTAGAAGAAAGGTACAGTTACTGCTATCTGTGTGTTTATATGTATGTGTGTGTACTGTATGTGTGTGTACTGTATGTGTGTGTATGTATGTGTGTATGTATGTGTTTATATGTATGAACTGTGTCTGTGTGTTTATATGTGTGTGTACTGAATGTACTGTGTGCGTATGTGTATGTACTGCTGTCAGAGGAGAGGAGACATGTCGTTTGGTCCTAGTAAGTAGGAACAGCGATGTCTCCTCTCCTACTTAGTCCTAAACCCATACAGTTAGAACACAATGAGGGAACACACATTTAACCCCTTGATCACCCCCTAGTGTTAACCCTTTCCCTGCCAGTGACATTTACACAGTAATCAATGAATTTTTTATAGCACTGATCACTGTATAATTGTCAATGGTCCCAAAAGTGTGTCAAAAGTGTCTGATTTGTCCGTTGCAATACTGCTAAAAATTTCAGATCACCGTCATTACTAGTAAAAAAAAAAAAAATGGCATAAAACTTTCCCGTTGTTTGTACACGCTATAACTTTTGCACAAACCAATCAATTTAAAAACATTTTGCATTTTGGGGATATTTATTATAGTAAAAAGTAAAAAAAAAAATGTTTTTCAAAATTGTCATGCTTTTTTGTTTATAGCGCAAAAAAAACCACAAAGGTGATCAAAAAGCACCGAAAGAAATCTCTATTTGTGGGAAAAAAGGACGCAAATTTAGTTTGGGTACAGCATTGCATGACCGCACAATTACCAGTTAAAGCAGCGCAGTGCCAAATTGTAAAAAGTGCTCTGGTCAGGAAGGGGGTAAAACCTTCTTTAACCAAAGTGGTTAAATTGCAACAATTAAAATTAAAAATTATTTTAACTATCATGCCTGGGGCCTTAATGTGCCTGTAAAGTGGCACATTTGTAACTCATACAGTCCATGCTACAGCAAAACTGACATTTCTAAATTTAAAAAAATTCAAGTTTTGTTTATCCTCTCAGGTGCTGTCCTGAAAGTCGTTAAGGGATAATTCAAGTTAGACTTACCGGTAACTTGTTTTCCAGGAGTCTTTCAGGACAGCACCTGAGAGAGTGGCTCATCCCACTTGTCAGAAAACATACCTCCACCAAACTTTAAAAAGAGGCTCCTTCCCACATGTTGCCAGTAGTAGTACAGAACTTCTGGCCCAAGCTGGAACACATAATCAGAATATGGTTAGTCACAGCAAAAAATCAAACAATAAGGGTGGGTTGTTGCTGTCCTGAAAGACTCCTGGAAAACAAGTTACCGGTAAGTCTAACTTGAATTATCCCTTAACGACTTTCAGGACAGCACCTGAGAGGATAAACAAAACTTACCAACTAGGGAGGGACCTCAGCCTGCAGGACCCTACTGCCAAAAACCTGATCATTTGCTGACAGAAGATCCAGTCTGTAATGATGGACAAATGTTAAGTAACCACGTAGCAGCCTTACAAATTTTCTCTGGGGTGGCACCATGTAGTGGCCTCAGCCTGGTAGAATTTGCTTGAATTCCCGGTGGGGGAGACAGCCCCAACTGAGAGTAGGCTGCCAGAATAGTGCATTTAAGCCATCTAGAAATTGAACCCTTTGATGCTTGGTGGCCCTTCTTTTTGCCTGAAAAAAGTACAAAGAGTCCGAAGACCTAAAATCCTTTGTTACTTCAAGGTAATGTAATAGAGTTCTTCTTACATCCAAATTGTGGAATTGGCTTTCTTTTTCCCCCGAAGGGATTGAGCAAGAGGTTGGTAGGATGATCTCCTGTGACCAGTTGTGAACTGACGCTACTTTTGGTGAAAACCCCAGATCTGTTTTAAGTATAATTCTATCTGTGTAGATGGATAAGAAAGGTTCTTTAACCAATAGGGCATGCAGTTCACTAATTCTCCTTGCCAATGTGATTGCAACTAGAAATAAAGTCTTAAATGTTAGATTTCTTAGAGATACTGCTTGTAATTGTTCAAAAGGTTCCTTTGTGATGGCTTGTAGGACCACTGATAGATCCCATTTGGGAAAATGCTTAGCTGGATCTGGTCTAGATCTAGTATGTGCTTGTGACCAAGGGCTCAGAAGAGACTGGTCTCTCCAGAAAAACTCACAATGCAGTCACTTGCACCTTAAGTCTGCTGACTGCAAGGTCTTTGTCTGCGCTATTTTGTAGGAATTCCAATACTGACACCAAATTTTCTACAGTTCTATTTATCGAAAAACACCAGGAGTTGTAGACCTTCCAATATTTAGCGTAAATGTTTCTAGTTACTGTTTTGCTACTGGAAAGTAAAGTGTTTACTAAGGGTTCTGACAGACCTTTGTCCCTTAACAACTGCTCCTCAGATACCAGGTGGTGAGGCTTAGTCTGACCACATCCGGGTGATGTATCGGACCCTGCCGAAGTAAATCTTGTTGGAGAGGTAGCTGGGAAAATGGTTTGACTGCCATCTTCAGAACGGTGGTAAACCAAGCTCTTTTTGGCCAGAATGGAGTAATCAGGATTACGGACACCTTTTTCTTTTGTATTTTCCTCAATAATAATGGAATTGGCTGGAACGGGGGGAAAGGCGTAACCCAGATGAAAGTTCCAAGGATGTGCCAAGGCATCTATCCCCTGAAAACTGTTGTTTCTGTGAATGGAAAAGAAAAGTGGGAGATGTGCATTTTCTTCTGATGCAAACCGGTCCACCTGTGCAAATGATTTTCCGCCCACTCTAGGATCTTTGATGCCAGCAACTGAAGCGTTTCACTTCTTGTGCCTCCCTGCTTGTTCAGGTGGGCTATGGAAGTGGTGTTGTCTGATAGAATCTGGACACGGAAACCTTAGAGGATTGAAGAGAAGGCATCCAATGCTAAGGAGACTGTCCTTTGTTCCCTCCAATTTGAGGACCTTTTTGCCTCGAACTGGGACCATTCTCCCTTTGCTAAGTTCTGATTCAAGTGGGCCCCCCATCCCCACATGCTGGCATCTATCATCACCACTTTTTCTATTGTGAATCACCAAAGAAGGCCTTTTGACAAAATTGCCTGACTTCTCCACACCAGAGTGATTGTTTGACTCTGGTGGGAATCTTTACCTTTGCGTCCAGAGATTCTGTGCTGTGGTTCCATGTCTTTAGAAGGAAACTCTGAAGAGGTCTGAAATGTAGCCTTGCACATTGAATGGCTGGTATAGTCGAGGTTAAAGTTCCTAGGGCTGACATAGCCCTTCAGACTGACATTTCCTGATTTGTCTGTAGCATAGCTATGATATTTTGGACTTCTGGAAAAAAAAAATTGCTCAACTGAGCTTATTTGGTACCCCAGAAATTGTACCTTTTTGAGCCGGATTGAAGTTTGACTTCTGAACATTCACAATCCAACCCAAGGTTTCTAAATGACTGCAGGCATTGCCCAGGTCTTCTAACAATTTCTCCCTGGAAGGGGCAAAGAACAGCAGGTCATCCGGGTATGGGATTACTGTGACTCCTTGAAGGGGGAGAGGTGCGAGGGCTTCTGCCATCACCTTTGTAAATATTCAAAAACACAATAAGTCCCCTAAGAATGGGACCCCACATAGCTTGTTTTTGGATGCTGCATCTCCCAGCCAGGTTTTTAACCACAGCACCCTTCTGACTGAGTTAGTTAGGGCTGCAGCTTTTGCTGACATCCTAATAGATTCTGATGCATCTGAAACATAAGCTACAGCTGCTGACAAAGTCGTAAAGGAATCGAGAATATATTGCTTGGGAGAATCAGCGATTATGAGCTTTAAGCTGATTCACCCAATATTCCATATTCCTAGAGACAAAAGTAGTTGCCATTGCTTGTTTGAGGTTACCCAAGATGGATTGCCAAGCCCTCTTAAGCTTGTTGATCCATCTTTTTATCCATGGGGTCCTTTAAAATCCCCATGTCCTCAAATGCCAGATTAGTTCTTGAAACCTGAGAAAATCAAGTTTTGGAACTTTATTCCAAAGTGCCGCTGGGTCTTCATTGAATGGGAATCTCTTTTTATAGGCCCCTGGGAAGAAAGGCTTTCTTTCTGGTTCAGCCTCTTCTTTCCTAATTGTCTCAGTAATTACTGAGTGGACCGGAAAAAGTAAGATTTTTGGGCTCACTGAGTCCTGCATACATCCTGTCATGCAATTCCTTTCACTCTTCCTCTAGGCCTATGGTAGCATAAATTGCCCTTAGTAGGCCATCTACTTGTTCCAAAGACAATTTATATTTAGAAGGTGAATTTTCCACCTCGTCCTCCTCCTCATCCGACTCTTCCTTTAAAATGTGAGGGGGAATGCCCTTCCCGGTTATGAGAACCTACTTCTGCCTCCACTGTTGGGACTAACAGTGAGCTCTTAGAGGATTGTAAGGTGACCGGCTGACTTTGGTATGGATTTGTGAGCGAAGATCGAAAGGATTGAATGGTTCCTTTTTGACTGATGCAATCAAATCACTGCAAGCCGAAGAAGCCTCTTCCTTCACTAAAGAGTCAATGCATGCTTGACATAGTGTATTTTTCCAGCCTTCAGGTAATTTTGCTTTGCATGAAGGGCATTTTTATTTATTCAAGCCTTTCATTACAAGGGAAAAAAGAAATAGAAAAAATAAACCATCCTATTGAGTCAGCCTGAACTCTTTCAATATGCTCACCACTGGTGCACAGTGAGAAAACTATAAGCGTCATGTGCCCAGACAGGCCCTGCCACCAGGGGGAAACCCAACACAAATCCCACTGAAGAGATGAAGAGAAAGGGAGAGAGAGAGACCTCAAAATAACACAGAGCAGAAAACCCATCTGCCCCTTACCTGGGTCTTGCTGGTACCGGTGCCTGTCCCACTTGCTGCGGTTCCCAAATCCATCCTGGTACTGCAGTATGATGTATGTGGCTAAACACTGGTTCCGGACTCCATTAGGGCCTCTGCACCAGACCGAACCCAGAAATATAGGCACCAGACCTGTTCCTCCCTCCTCCCCCTGCGCTTTCCGGGGGAATGAAGCCCTGTGCCTAGGATGCCACCCCACTTCCAGGTACCTCAGGACCTGAGAAAAAAAGATGATGTCCGCCGCCACTTGCCCACTTGCCGCAACCCCTGGAGCAGTCCCGGCTCTCCCCGAGCACTGACGAGGGAGTAGGAGCCCATGCAACAGATTCTGCATCACCCTGTGGAAATGGGAGGAATTGGCTCTCTGAGGTAGGGAAAAGAAAAAAATGGTGGAGCAGGGACCATGGCCTCTCAGGACAGCACTTTGAGAGCTCCTGACTGCCCGAGGGAACACAAAAACTGGCAACAGTGGGAAGAAGCCTCCTTTTAAAGTTTGGTGGAGTTGTGTTTCCTGACAAGTGGGAGGATCCACTCTCTCAGGTGCTGTCCTGAAAGATGTTAAGGGAAAAATCCCATTTAAAATGACTCACGGTTACAATTTCTGGCTATGGAATTTAAGGGGAACCCACACCAAAATAAAAATAAAAAACGATGTGGGGTCCCCCCCAAGATCCATACCAGACCCTTATCCAAGCATGCAGCCTGGCAGGTCAGGATAGGGGGATGAGCAAGCGCTCCCGAGCCATACCAGGCCACATGCCCCCAACATTGGGGGTGGATGCTTTAGGGCACCCCACCCCAAAGCACCTTGTCCCATTGTTGATGGGGGCAAGGGCCTATTCCTGACAACCCTGGGCTGCAGTTGTCGGGGTCTGCAGATGGGGGGCTTATCGGAATCTGGAAGCCCCTTTTAAACAAGGGGGACCCCAGATTCCCACCCATGTGAATGGCTATTGGGTACATGGTACCCCTACCCATTCACCAAAAAAGTGTCAAAAAGTACAAATCACAAGAGATAGTTTTTGACAAATCCTTTATTAAAAAATAAAAATATATACGATGTAATCTACCGGCAATCATGCCACAGCTCTTATATAGGCAAGGGCGGGGCCACCCGGTGATATCACCGGTTGGCCCCTCTCTTGCATATATAAGAGCTGTCAAAGGCAAGAGAGCACAATGGGTAGCCTCCAATGGAGGCGGAGCATTTAAATTTTGTTCCTATTTTTTAGGTCATGATTGCCAGTGGATTACATGGCGGGACACTTTTTTATTCTTTAATAAAAGATTTTTCAAAAACTGTCTCTTGTGGTTTTTACTTTTTGACACTTTTTTGGTAAATGTTTAGGGGTACGATGTACCAATACCCATTCACATAGGGGGGGGCGGGATCTGGGGGCCCCCTTTTTAAAAGAGGATTCCAGATTCCGATAAGCCCCCCACCCACAGACCCCAACAACCACAGCCCAGGGTTGTCGGGAAGAGGCCCTTGTCCCCATCAACACGGGGACAAGGTGTTTTGGGGTGGGGGGCACAGAGCCCCCTTGCCCCAAAGCACCCACCCCCCATTTTGAGGGCATATGGCCTGGTATGGCTCAGGAGGGGGGCATTTGCTCATCCCCCCCATCCTGATCTGCCAGGCTACATGCTCGGATAAGGGTCTGGTATGGATTTTGGGGGGACCCCAATCTGTTTTTTTTTATTTTGGCGTTAAATTATGGATTTTCCCCTTAAAATCCCTACCAGGCCCTCGAGGGCCTGGTACGAACTGGGGGGGGGGACCCCATGCTGTTTTTTTATTTTTTAATAGCCGGGTGCTGGCAATTGTAATCGCAAGTCATTTTAAATGTTTTTTTTTCTTTAGAAATGTCAGTCTTGCTGTAGCATGTTCTGTATATGCTACAAATGCGCCACTTTACAGGCACATTAAGAAGGCCCCCCAGGCACGATATTTAAAGTAATTTTTCATTTTCATTGTTGCACTTTAAGCATCATTAAAATCACTGCTCCAGAAAAAAACAATTGTTATTATTATTATTTTTCATTGATACATGTCCCCCAGGACAGTACCCAGACCCCCATACCCCTTTTATGGCCAATTACTTGCATATAAGCCTTCACAATGGGCACTTTTGATTTTTCCTGTTCGGCTCCCATAGACTTCAATTGGGTTTGCTGTTCGGGTTAGAACATTTACCCTTTCCGGGAGTTCTGCTGCAAACCGAACACAGGGGTGTTCAGCTCATCCCTAATGGGGACTTAATTGCCAGTTTTAACTACAATGGTTGCTAAATCTTTTTATCTGTTTTTTTTAACTCTGAGGCAATGATTGTGTATTATATGTGCCCTTTATTTCTGCACTTTCCACAAGCACAATCACTAACACCATCTTAAAATGGGAAGCCGGGGGGGGGGCGTGGCTTAGCAATGGCCGAGTAGGACGTGTATTGCTGGAGCTCCCTGCCCAAACCTACCTACACGGACCGAACAACACCTTTAAACGCATGTGAACAAGGCATGTACAGCGCCAAACGATACAGGACAAGATCAGCTACCCGTGGAACTAACCACCGGACTATACAAACAGGGATACCGCACTTTTTTAACGGCAAACCAATACTATCCCCAGGCGCCATTGCTGCCGCACCTCGTGGAACTTCAATGGCTACCACATCTAGCGGATCGCAGAGACTACCTCTAGCACCCACACAGACACCTATTTCCCTCACGGGGACGCCGGCGATATTCGGTTCAGAAGTAGAGAACTCACGATTGTCCCAGATTCCCATGGAGGATGACCTCCGCAGCATGCTCAGAGCACTCCCTACAAGAGCGGACATAGAGGCCTTAATCCTAAAGATAGAGGAGGCACACAGTAAGGACATCCAGGAGGTAAAGGCGGACTTACACAATGTGGAGAATCGGGTCTCCGCCGGCGAAAACAAACTTTCTGCCCTGGAAGACAAAGTGCAAGCTCTGGAACAACTGCAGCAGGTCCATACACTCGAGGCCCAGGAGATGCAGCTCCACCTCGAGGAAATGGAGGACCGTAGCCGCCGAAACAACCTACGGCTACGTGGAATCCCAGAGGCTACCGGCCCTGAAGACCTGGCCGAAACAGCAACGGCAATCTTTCACAACCTCATGGATGACTTACCCCCCAACCTAGAGATCGACCGGATTCACCGCACCCTAGGACCCAAGTCAACTGATCCAACCAGACCCCGTGACGTGCTGTGCCGGCTACACCGATATGCACAAAAGGAGATACTTCTGCGGAAAGCCTGGGACCGGGGAGATATTGACTTTGACGGCGCACACATCCAAATCCTCCCGGACCTCTCCAGAGCCACGCTACAACGACGCGCCATGCTAAAACCTGTGCTGGAGGTAGCACGAAGACAGGGCTATACATACAGATGGGGATACCCGCTGGCAGTCACCTTTCGATCGGAACGGGAATCTTTTACACTGCGCACTCCAGCAGATCTCCCAGCACTCTTTGCCTTCATGGAGACAGAGCCGGTCCCAGTACCAAACTGGCTGCAAAAAATCCCTCGACCTACCGGCCGACCTGGTCTGGCTATGGGAAGATCCAACCCACCTGCACGCACCCAACGCTCCAGAGGCCGTTCTCGCATCAGGCCTGGAAACAACAACAACCGTGAGTCTTAAAAATGAAGATGGAGAGCGAAACAGAATGTTGCACTTTTAGCACTCTTTTTTATTATTCAGTTCTAAGTTTGAGTTTCGTTTTTCTTCCTTGCTCTGCAAACACTTACAATGCCTCAAAATCAGCACTAGAGGAATACTCTTTTATCACCCACCCTTGTCGCTCTATATGAGATGTGGCCCCTCCCCCTTTGACCTACAATGGTAGATTGCTCGGTCCCCCAGCAAGCCAGCAACTCACAAAGATCCGCTGCTCTCCACTGAGGATGGGGAGCGGGAATGTAACTGACTTTCTCCCTGGTGGCCCGACACCCCTCCCCCCACCCGAACGAGAATACTTCTGTCCGTAAGGAGAGAGAGGCGCCATCTAGTGCTCCAAGCCACGAACGCCACATCCCAGGGGACTCTGTGTAGAGGCATGAGACGGATGATGACCGGGATACCTGACCTGGGGCAGTCTGCCATAATCTGGACAACAGAGACCCTGGCCGAGGCCAGACGTGAGTGACACTCTCCTGATTTGTTATCCAGACCACACACAAGACCTCCTTGGAAGACGCTGTAGGTTAACAGTTGGTCATGTGGAAGGGACTGGGGGGAGGGGGAGTGATGCAGTGACGGATAGCAGTCTGGCGCTCTTTATTTTATTTTATTTTATTTTATTTTATTTTATTTTGCACTGCGGGTGGGAGGGGAGTTGGAGAGGCCATAATATTGTAATGGGAGGGGGTCGGTGATGCAGGGTCCGGGGGGTAGTGGCTGGGAGCCCATCGAGGCAATAGATGATAAGACGGCACTACGCACACTCCATGGGCAACCCCTCCGGACAATGCCGCTGGGGCCCCTACACACTGCCTCTAGACAAGGGGATTGAGGGACACACCCCCAGACACGCGAATCTTGGACAGGCAGTGGTGGGTATTAATATTATTACTATTAACCACAAGAAAAGAACATAGAATTTGTTGAGGTAATGTGCAAAATATTTGGTTGAAATATTTACTATAAATGTTCTTATGTTGCTGCTGTTGTTCATGTTTGTTATTAGTGAAGGTCACTAAATACCAATATTACTTGGTATCCACATATTGACTCGGCACAGGCAAGCAATATATATATGTTTGTTCACATACTCATATGTTACTATAGGTCTGTGGGGGGATAGGAGAGGGCGGGGACCTCCGTCCTTGGCTCCTGCTGAACTCACCTCCACGTAGGCAGACGCCTTCACCTGGACCTCCCTGGTGGGTGTTGAAGCAATTATTTGCTAAAACTCTTAGCCTTCACCCTAGTGGGCTGATACTGACTGGGGGGGATACCCTCAGGGCACGCCGGCCTACTATCTCTCTTAACTTCTCCATTTACTCTTTCTTGCTTTTTCTTTCTCTTTCTCCCACCCTACTCTCCTCCCTCCCCCACCTGCCCACCCGCAAGCATGGAGGTACTAAATGTGATTACTCTTAATGTAAAGGGGCTCAACATCCCTGAGAAAAGACGTATGCTATTAAATGACATGAAGAGAATGCAAGCAGACATTATACTTCTGCAGGAGACACACTTTAAAGAAAATAAACTCCCAATACTTAAAAACAGATATTACCCAACAGTATATCATTCCACACACTTAGCAGCTAAATCCAGGGGAGTCTCGGTTCAGATTTCAGCAAAAGTCCCGTGGACCTTGACAGACATAAAGACAGACACGATGGGGAGGTTCTTATTTTTAAAAGGCCTCATAGGTGGTGCTAAAGTGACCATCGCCAACTTCTATGTCCCAAACGTCCACCAGGACTCTTTTATGAAAAAACATTTAGCCTTACTCCAAAACTTTACAGAGGGTCAACTTATCATTGGCGGTGACTTTAACATACCCCTACTACCCGCGGAAGACACCTCCACAGGGTCCTCATCAACTTCCAGAGGTGTACACAAGGGGATACATTCTGCATTTCATGCAGCACAACTCGTAGACGTATGGCGCCTCTCTCACCCGGGCGAGAAGGATTATACCTTCTTCTCCCGCCCCCATCAAACGTACTCACGCATTGATCTTTTTCTAATCCCTCAGAACCAATTGCATGCTGTCAAGGGCTCGGCAATTGGGTCTATCACCTGGTCAGACCATGCACCAGTCTCAATGCAATATGCCCTAACTGACTATTTTAAGGGACAAAGGAACCCATGGAGACTTAATGAAAGTTTATTACAAAACCCTGACGTAGTTGCAGACGTGACTAAAGAAATAACACACTACTTTGACACTAACAATACAACTGAAGGAGAAGGGGGTTTGATCTGGGAAGCACACAAGGCGGTGATACGCGGGGTGCTTATAAAGCATGGCGCACGGTTGAAGAAACAAAGGACGACACAATTAATAACACTACTAGCTAAGCTACAGAAATTGGAAAAAGATCACAAACAGACACCAACCAGAATGCGAGGAAGCGAACTAGACACGACACGCACACAGATAACAGACCTCCTACACTATAAGGCAAAGGCGGCACTCCAAATTTCCCGAAGGAGGATATATGAGTCAGGCAACAAGTGCGGTAGATTACTTGCACAATCGATAAAAGCGCAAAAAACGGCGTCATATATACCACACGTCTATAACCCCGCGGGACAGAAGAAGACCTTACCCCAGCAGATTACACATGAATTTAAGTCTTACTACAAGACATTATACAACTTACAAACGACAACACCTCCCACCGAACACATAACAGACTATATAACAAACTCCCAAATGCCAACACTACCGACCACGATGAGAGACCTTCTTGATGAACCTATAACAATATCAGAAATACAGTTGGCGATAAAGAATACTAAAAAAGGAAAATCCCCAGGACCAGACGGACTGACCATTCAATATTATAAAACTCTACTCCCGTCTCTAGGACAGCACTTACTTAAACTTTTCAATGACTTAGGTAAAGGTAGGAAATTCCACCATGATACACTACAAGCCCAGATAGCAGTGATACCCAAGGAAGATAAAGACCTGACGCAATGCGGGAGTTACCGCCCAATATCCCTCTTGAACACAGACCTAAAACTGTTTACCAAAATACTAGCCACCAGACTACAACAACAGATACCTGGTCTGATACATCTTGACCAAGTGGGTTTTGTCCCATCTAGGGAAGCCAGGGATAACACTACCAAGGTCCTGAATTTACTCTATAAAGCCACCACCACTAACACACCATCGGTCTTCCTTAGCACAGATGCCGAGAAGGCGTTTGACCGGGTTAACTGGTCATTCATGTTTGCCACACTTAGACATATAGGCCTAGGAAGTAATATGCTAAACTGGATCTCGGTGATTTACACTGAACCGTCAGCAAGAGTCAGGGTTAACAGGGTAACATCAAATGCCTTCACAATAACGAACGGTACACGCCAGGGTTGCCCACTTTCACCCCTACTCTTTGCACTCTCACTAGAACCCTTCCTGTGTCGCATCAGATTGAACCCAGACATAACCGGAGTATATATTAACCAAGCCCAACATAAAGTCTCCGCCTATGCGGACGACTTGATGTTTTCACTATCAAAACCGGCAATCTCACTGCCGAACCTATTGAAAGAATTTACCATCTACGGCACCCTCTCCAACCTGAAAATAAACTTAGCAAAATCGGAAGCGATGGGGATAGGGATTCCATCTGCACAACTTGCAGGTCTCCAGTCTAGTTTCAAGCTAAAATGGACAAACAAAGCCCTAAAATATTTAGGTACATTTATCCCTGCAACATTCTCCAAATTATATGAACTTAACTTCCCCCCATTGCTATCAAAAATCAAATTGTTATTGTCTAATTGGCAAAATGGTCTACATTCTTGGCTAGGCCGTTGCAATATTTTGAAAATGTCCATATTGCCAAAAATATTATATCTCATGCAGGCACTTCCCATACATATCCCATCCATCTTTTTTAAACAGGTACAGTCTGCTTTCACAGATTTTGTCTGGGCAAAGAAGAGACCAAGGCTCTCTAACAAATTACTTGTACTCCCCAAAAAATCAGGAGGCCTTGCACTTCCGAACATTCGTGCATATTATCATGCGGTACACTTGGGAAGGCTCATAGACTGGTGCCGACACCAGGAGACCAAGATGTGGATCCGTATAGAACAATCACACACCAGTATTCCATTAAGGGGCACACCATGGTGTTTTCAAGATATACCAGTAGACACTAAACGACACCCACTGATTGGCAACACGGCACGGATATGCTCACAACTAATCCCCCAGAAAACCCTCACACCCCAAAATTCACCTCTATACCCTATAATAGGCAACCCTTTGTTCAAACCGGGATTGGAGGACGGAATCTTCCGAAAACTAGGCGATGCAGGACTACTTTTAGCGTCCCACTATAGCATTGGAGGACGCTGGAGAACACATAGAGAACTCTGTGACCCCAACGGCCTATTCCGATTAGACTTTATGCGAACTCTCCAGTTGAGGCATTTCCTTAACGCTATCCCACCCCCACCCGAAGAGAATGATCGAATCCCCACAACTCTGGAATCACTCCTCACTGAGGAAGGTACTCTACCACACACGTTATCAATAGCCTATAATCTCATAAATACCCCTCCCACAGACTTTGTACCCCCGGGACTGTTGAAATGGGAAATAGAACTGGATCGCAGGTTTGACAACACAAAGAGGCAACGTATTCTTGGATTCACGCACAAGTCTTCGATTTGCGCCAAGATCCAAGAAACAAATTACAAAATACTCTCCCATTGGTACAGAACCCCAGCATTACTACATAAATTTTTTCCTGCAACATCGGATAAATGCTGGAGGTGTCTGAGGGAAAAAGGAACTCTCTTGCACATCTTTTGGACTTGTCCCAAATTAGCACACTTTTGGAAAGTAGTGCGAGAAACAGTACAACTTTTTACTGACAGGACAATAACCGACGACCCTGCACTCTTTTTACTACACGCCACAGACACTCCCGACAAAATTTATAAGAAATCAGTGATACGACACCTACTAGACGCAGCTAAAGCCTGCATCCCGCTCTGTTGGAAATCTCCCACCCCGCCGACTATTGACATGTGGTTGGGGAAGGTGGAGGAAATAAGACAAATGGAAGACCTTATTCTGACGGCACAACATAGAGAAGAAACGTTCTCTAAAACTTGGCAATTGTGGATCATGTTTATTTACTCGTCTGAGGGCCAAGCACTGAGAAGGACTGATGAAGCCCCATGATCACAAAATTCACATCACACCACTGATACTCCTCAGCGAAAATATCACCCCCAGAAAACTTAGAACACGAGAGACTCCGAGCTTGCGGGGGGTAGAGGGTTTAACTCCCTCTTAACCCCTCCTACCTCCAATCCCTATATCTCTACCCCATCTCTTTCCCCCC
Source organism: Lithobates clamitans (assembly GCA_037952925.1). Lineage (NCBI taxonomy): Eukaryota > Metazoa > Chordata > Amphibia > Anura > Ranidae > Lithobates > Lithobates clamitans. The sequence continues at coordinate 4,727,735 of JBBGZY010000288.1, forward strand.
TCCTCCCCGCTCTCTCCTCTTATCTCTTGCTATTTTCTCATTCTTTTCTATATGTTCTCTTTTAGTTTTTATATTTAAGAAAAGAGAACCGAACCAGTGGGCAGTAATACTTAACAAACCCAACTGAGTAACAAGAAGTACATATTCTTAATTGCAATGGTCTCTAACTTGTAATATAAGGTATTGATGACAGGATTAATGGAGATATGAAACCGCAATACGTAATGTATGTTTGTTGCTCTTATATCACTCTGTATCGATTTGTGATAAATGTGGTTTTGTGTAACTTGTTGGTCCATTGGGACCAGGTTCTGCATATAAATAAACAATTCAAAAAAAAAAAAATGGGAAGCCGGCACACCATGGGATATGGGTTTTTTTTTTGTCTTAAATTACTTTTTTCCTGGTGTGATTAATTTATTTATACTCACAATTTTTATTGAGGTTTGTCAAAAGTAATGAAGGAATCAAACATAGGGAGAGAAAGCAATTGTAAAAGATAGATGTGGTATAAATAAAAGCAAGAAGATCTGGTTCATATAGCCAAAAAAAACACTTTAACTGCGTAGACTGCGTATACAATAAGAAAGAATTTCAGATAAGGAACATTGCTTAAAAGCAATAGGTATCTCAATAGGAAGCATGGATTGGAAACCTTCATAAACATACTAAGTAGGCTTTAAAGCAGAACTCTGGAATTTTCAAAAAATTCCCCATTAGTACACCCCCACACACAAAACACTAAACAGTTATTACATTTGTGAAATTTATTACCATTTAAGAGAAATGTCTGATTGAATTTTCAGGAAGTCAGCTCTGTTATTTGAAAAAATACAGCCTATATTCTGGCAAGGAGGAGGTGTTAGAACAGTGATTGCATCATATCCTCTCTCTCTCTCTCTAAACTGTAATCAGACTACATTTCCCATGAATTCTTGGAATTGGAGTGAATGTGGGAGGTACACTAGGCTTGTACATGTAAATGTGAACTCACCCACTTCAACATAAATCACACCCCTTATTCTGCAGCCAGCAAACCATGCTACTCAGTAACACATGGTATGATAGGTTACAGCCTTATAAATGCAAAGCATTTTAATATAAATGCATTGCAGGGGCCACCAGTGCCGCATGCCAGGGACCACCGGTGCCGCATGTCAGGGACCCCCAGTGCCGAATTTCAGGGACCACCAGTACCGTATGTCAGGGACCACCAGTGCCGCATGTCAGGGACCACCAGTGTCGCATGTCAGGGCCCACCAGTGCCGAATGTCAGGGACAACCAGTGACGCATGTCAGGGGCCACCAATGCCCCATGTCAGGGGCCACCAGTGCTTAATGTCGGGGGCCACCAGTGCCAAATGTCAGGGACCACCAGTGCCAAATGTCAGGGACCACCAGTGCCATATGTCAGGGACCACCAGTGCCATATGTCAGGGACCACCAGTGCTGAATGTCAGGGACCACTAATGCCACATGTCAGGGATCACCAGTGTAGAGCGGGGATTAATATCAAAAATTACTTGTATGACACAGCGGGGATCTCCCGCTGTGTCAGGTATTGTATATGAGAATGCTGATCGCTGATGTCCCACCGGTATTGGGAGCGGTATTGGGAGCACTGTTCCAATACCAGTGGGAGGCAAGACATCAGCGATCGGTGTTCTCATATCCAATACCTCACACAGCAGGAGATCCCGCTGTGTCATACAAGTGATCTCGGATAATAATCCCCACTCTACACAGAGATATCAGGCGGGCAGGTGGCAGTGGGGGGCAGTGCGGCAGGGATGGTTTGGAGGGCCTGTGACTGCCAGGAGCAGAGGAGGGAGGAGAAGGAGGATACCTCCTCCATGGGCGGCACAGACCGGGGGCTATGAGACCCCTTCCGCCCACTACATGTCTGCTTCCTCCCTGCTTGCTTTCAGAGGACTACAACTGGGTGTGTCAGACTGCTGGCTGAGGATACAGGAGGACTAGCAGCCAGCGGTCTTGCAAACAGGAAGTCACCAGGCAATAACATTTTTTCAGCAAGATGAGCAGCCTATTACAGAGAAACTACAGAGCTCAGAAGAACACGTGTGACATATTTGGTGAAGATATGAGATCAGCAACAAAGACATGTAAAAAAAAATTGCCTGGAGTTCTGCTTGCCAGGGCAAGTGTCCACCTTATCCAAATACCAGCAGGATTGTGTTTTAGAATTACTCTCCAAGCCACTAGGAAGCAGATAAAGATCCATTGCGTGGAGCTACAGTGCTTTGAAAAAGTAATCATACCCCTTTAAATTTTCCACATTTTGTCAAGTTACAACCAAAAATGTAAATGTATTTTATTGGAATTTTATGTGATAGAGCAACACAAAGTGACACATAATTGTGAAGTGGAAGGAAAATGATAAATGGTTTTCAAAATGTTTTACAAATAAATATGTGAAAAGTGTGGCTTGCATTTGTATTCAGCCCCCCTGAGTCAATCATTTGTAGAAGCACCTTTCACTGCAATTACATCTGCAAGTCTTTTTGGGTATGCCTCTACCAGCTTTGCACATCTAGAGAGTGACATTTTTGCCCATTCTTCTTTCCAATATAGCTCAAGCTACATCAGATTGGATGGAGAGTGTCTGTGAACAACAATTGTCAAGTTTTGCCAGAGATTGTTATTTGGATTTAGGTCTGGACTTTGACTGAACTATTCTAACACATGAATATGCTTTCATCTAATCCATTGTAGCTCTGGCTGTATGTTTAGGGTCGTTGTTCTGCTGGAAGGTGAACCTCCACCCCAGTCTCAAGTCTTTTGCAGACTCTAACAGGTTTTCTTCTAAGATTGCCCTGTATTCGGCTCCATCCATCTTTCCATCAACTTTGACCAGCTTCCCTATCCCTGCTAAAGAAAACTCCACAAAATGATGCTGCCACCACCATGTTTTACGGTGGGGATGGTGTGTTCAGGGTGATGTGCAGTGTTAGCTTTCCACCGCACGTGGATAGCGTTTTGCTTTTAGGCCAAAAAGTTAAATTTTGGTCTGATTTGACCAGATCACCTTCTTCCACATGTTTGCTATGTCCCTCATATGGCTTCTTGCAAACTGCAAATAGGACTTCTTATGGCTTTCCTTCAACAAAGGCTTTCCTCTTGCCACTCTTCCATAGTTACATAGTAGGTGAGGTTGAAAAAAGACACAAGTCCATCAAGTCCAACCCATGAAAGGTCAGATTTGTGGAGTGCACAAATAATAATAATTATTATTATTATACAGGTTTTATATAGCGCCAACAGTTTGTGCAGCGCTTTACAACATGAGGGCAGACAGTACAGTTACAATACAATTTATACAGGAGTAATCAGAGGGCCCTGCTTGTTAGAGCTTATAATCTAGAAGGGAGGATCAAGTGAAACAAAAGGTAATAATTGTGGTTGATGAGCTGATGGAGAAAATAGACATACAGTTGATAGGTGTGGGTAGGGTAGACTTCTCTGAAGAGGAGGGTTTTCAGGGATTGTCTAAAAGCTAATAGAGTAGGAGATATTGGAGAGATTGGGGTAACAAGTTCCATAGGATTGGAGAGGTTCTGGAAAAGTCCTGGAGGCAAGCATGGAAAGAGGTGACGAGGGAGCTAGTGAGCAGAAGGTCTTGAAAGGAATGAAGAGAATGATTAGGTTGGTATTTTGAGACTAGGCAAGTGCTGGGGGCTAAGTTGTGGATGGCTTTGTAATTAGTTGTCAGTATTTTGAATATAATTTGTTGGGTGAGCAGAAGCCAGTGGAGGGATTGAGAGAGAGGTGTAGCAGATACTGAGCGGTTGGTAGGTGGATGAGTCTGGCAGCAGCATTCATGATGGATTGAAGGGGGGATAGACTATGTAGAGGTAAGCCAGTGAGAAGAGGGTTACAGTAGTCGAGGCAAGAAATGGCCAGGGAGTGAATTAGGAGCATTTTTATTGTGTCATTAGTTAGAAAGGGGTGTATTTTGGAGATGTTGCACAGGTTGAGTTGGCAAGATTTGGACAGTGATTGGACGTGGGGCTTTAAGGTCCAGGACTACACCTAGGACCTTGGCATGCAGGGATGGGGTTATAGTTGTGCCATCAATTTTTTTTTTAAATAGTTTTTATTGAACAGTTTTCCAAAGTACAAAATGGTACAAGTAGTGTAAAAGGCATAAGAATACACGGTAATGCGTAAAGTATCCAAAGTATACATTGCATAGCTTAATAAGTTTGTCTATAGAGGATGTACACCTATGAGATGTGGGATGGCGTTATTCACCTCTAAAGATAACGTAGTGTATTCTTGTAGAACAATAAGGTTAGAAAGGGGGGGGGTAAGTTAGTAGATAAATAGTAACAAAGTTAACATTAACATTAACAGTTTCCAGTTAGGTAGGATGTGTAAAAGACTAGTAGTACTAATATATAAACGCAGTCAAAAAAGAAAATACACATGACATAGTACGATCCTTATTCCGCTATAAACCAGTCTGACCATATTTTCCACTGTTGATCAAAGAAGACTCTCTTTTCATTATTATTCTCCAGTAGTGATTAGTAAGTATAGTTAGTTTGTGTAATTTCAAGTGCTTCTGATACATTGGGCACTATGTTTGATTTCCAATTTTTGGTTATTAATGACCTAGTGTCATTTACCTGGTAGGAGTCTGAAATGAGGAGGTCAGCCTCTCTTGTATCTCCAATCCAAGCCCCACTGGAGATAGAACAGATGGTGGCAAGGATCAGGAGGAACACAATTGCCTGTGAATGCTGCGTGCAGAACTTGCCGGAAGTGTTGCAGACTGGGAAGTGCAGGCAGGGTTTCTGGTGAAGAGCTGGAACTAGCACAGCTGAGAGGATGGACGGCCAGCACAGGTACTCGGAAACAGCATGGAGCCAAACAGGAGACAGGAGCGAGGTCATCAGGTAAGCCGGGTTCTGTAACGGGCGGGCAGCGAGGTACCAAGGTATAAACAGGAGCAAGGTCAAACAGGAAGCCAGGATCATGAACCAGTAATCAGAGTAATCAGAGTCCAGAAACAGGGTCAGGAAGGCCAGGGTTTCAGCAACAGGAAGTTAAGTCAAACAAACAGGGTTTCAAAATCTCAGGACACAGCTGAAGATCAAGCAGCACCTGTCAGAAATCAGAGCAACCCTTAAATAGGCTGTCAGGTGCCAATTGTGGTCAGATGTGTGTTCCTGCGCAAGGAAATCTGCCGATGCCCGTGAATGCGCGCGTGCGCACGTGTGCATGCCGGGCGCATCCTGACAGTTCTCTTATATTGCCCCCCCTTGAGGGCAGCCTCTCAGAGGCATCCACCTCCAAAACGTAGGCTAAGGATGGATCAGGATGTTTCAAGATAGGAGCTGACATGAATAAAGTTTTTAACTGTTCAAAAGCTGTTTGAGCTTCAGGGGTCCATCGGAAAGGAACATGCTGCTTTGTTAACTGAGTGATGGGAGTGATGATGCCAGAAAAGTTCTTGATAAATTTTCTGTAAAAGTTGGTGAATCCCACAAATCTCTGAACAGCTTTCCTGTCGACAGGGGCAGGCCATTCCAGGACGGAAGTGACTTTCTGTGGGTCCATGGAGATACCGTCAGCAGAGATGACAATTCCCAGGAAATGTATGGTTGGTTTTTCAAAGTCACATTTCTCAGACTTTGCGTAAATTCGGTGTTCCCTAAGCCGACCCAGTGCTTTCTTTACATGAGTCCTATGGGATTCTAGAGTTTCAGAGAATATAAGGATGTCATCCAGATACACGATGACGAATAAATCAAGGAAGTCCCGAAAAACGTCATTAACCAGATGTTGGAATGTGGCAGGGGCGTTGCAGAGTCCGAATAGCATGACTTGATATTCAAAATGCCCGAAGCATGTTTGGAAGGCCATCTTCCATTCATCTCCCTCCCTGATTCTGACAAGATTATAAGCACCTCTCAGATCCAATTTGGAGAACACTCGTGCCCCACGCAGCCTTTGAAAAAGTTCAGGGATCAGAGGCAGAGGGTACCGGTTTTTAACAGTGACCCTGTTAAGGTCACAATAGTCCACACAGGGCCTAAGGGTATGGTCTTTCTTTTCCACAAAGAAAATACCGGCCCCTGCTGGTGAAGTGGAGGGCCAGATGAACTGTTTTTTAAGGCTTTCATCTATATAAATCCGCAGGGCTTCTAGTTCAGGCTCAGAGAGAGGATAAATTCGCCAAAATGGGATCTCGGCCCCTGGTAAAAGTTCAATAGGACAATCATATGTTCTATGGGGAGGAAGAGTGTCCACTCCTTTCTTGTTAAATACATCCAGATACTCGTGGTAGGCAGCAGGGACCAGATTAGAGGTTTCATGGTCAGGGAGGATACCCAGTAGGGGTGTGGTATTGAAAGTCTTTTCAGATAGGCAGTGAATTTGGCAGTAGTCAGAGAAGGAGATGTCTCCGGTAAGCCAGTTAATGTGAGGATTATGTGCCTTCAACCATGGAATGCCAAGGATGACCAGGAACATGGGAGAAGCTATGATATCCAAACGGAGGAATTCATGGTGGCCGGAAGAAGTACGGCAGGAAATAGGTAAAGTCTCTTGGGTAACTGGGCCTGATTTAATGCCGGAACCATCAGCCAGATGAACATGGAATTCCTGCTTCTTGGCACATACAGGCAGCTGGTGGAGAGAAGCAAATGCAGAGTCCATAAAACAACTACAGGCCCCAGAGTCTTTGATGCAAGTACAGGAACAGTCTTTTCAGAAAACTGGAGCACAATGGAAAGAGAGACATGAGACTGGTACCTCCCTGAGAGATGCATCATGTGAGGCTGACGGGAGAAAGACCTGCGGGTCTTTGCCAGGCAAGTCTGTATAAAGTGACCCGCCTCCCCGCAATAGAGACACAGATTGTCCTGTAATCGATAAAGGCGTTCATCAGGAGAAAGGGGTGGTCTTCGAAAACTTCTATGAGGAGTCTTATGCAGTTCCCTCCTTCTGGGGGATGCAATGGATGAGGATGCAGGAATGTCAGACCTTGAAGCCACAGAAAGGGTTCCTTGGGACCCGTTAGATCGATCAGGTCTTCCAGGGATGCTGGAACTCCCACTCTGGCAAGCTCATCCTTTAAGGTGTCAGACAGTCCTAGTCGAAACTGATGGTGAAGTGCGGAATGATTCCATTGGGTATCTGCACTCCATACACGGAAATCAGTTACAAATTCCTCAGCAGGCCTTGGACCTTGCTGTAATTTGCCAAGCATGAATTCGGCAGTCTGCTGGTAGAAGGGGTCTGCATAAAGCTGAGCCATGGCTGAGAAGAAAGAATCCGTAGTTGTCAGGACAGGGTCATGTTGTTCTCGGAGATGATGAGCCCAGGAAAGTGGTTCATCCAATAGTAATGTAATGATAAACCCCACCTTGATGTTTTCAGACGTGAAGGTCTGGTGTAACAGGGAGAAATATAGTTTGCAGGAATTCCGGAATGTGCGAAACTTCTTGCGATTTCCGGAGAATCGCTCAGGCATAGGCACCCTGGGTTCAGGAGCCGAAGCAACCTCATGGAACAAGCCGGTCTCTCTTTGGGTATATGAATCCGAGACCAAAAGCAGAGCATAGGCCAATGCGACATTCTCATCGTGGGGAAATCGCTCTTCCATGCAACTCAGATTTTCTTGTAGCTTCTGCACAATATTGGATAGCACAGAAATAGATCTGTAAATGTCCTCTGGTGGAGAGGCCTCCCTTTCAGACTCCATTTGAGGCTGCTTGATACTGTCACGTACCTGGTAGGAGTCTGAAATGAGGAGGTCAGCCTCTCTTATATCTCCAATCCAAGCCCCACTGGAGTCGGAACAGATGGTGGCAAGGATCAGGAGGAACACGAGTGCCTGTGAATGCTGCGTGCAGAACTTGCCGGAAGTGTTGCAGACTGGGAAGTGCAGGCAGGGTTTCTGGTGAAGAGCTGGAACCAGCAAAGCTGAGAGGATGGACAGCCAGCACAGGTACTCAGAAACAGCGTGGAGCCAAACAGGAGACAGGAGCGAGGTCATCAGGTAAGCCGGGTTCAGTAACGGGCGGGCAGCGAGGTACCAAGGTATAAACAGGAGCAAGGTCAAAACGGGAAGCCAGGATCATGAACCAGTAATCAGAGTAATCAGAGTCTAGAAACAGGGTCAGGAAGGTCAGGGTTTCAGCAACAGGAAGTCAAGTCAAACAAACAGGGTTTCAGAATCTCAGGACACAGCTGAAGATCAAGGAGTACCTGTTAGAAATCAGAGCAACCCTTAAATAGACTGTTAGGTGCCAATTGTGGTCAGATGTGTGTTCCTGCGCAAGGAAATCTGCCGATGCCCGTGAATGCGCGCATGCGCACGTGTGCGTGCCGAGCGCATCCTGACAGTTCTCTTACACCTAACTGCTATTAAGACGTGTGTAACCACAGGGAAGTTTACAATACCCAGGTTTACCCAGGTTTAGTAATGCTAACCCAGGACTTGGTGATGTTAAGATTTCTGGGATACGTGAGATACATTTAAATATGCTCTTCCAGAAGCTAGTAAGGTGTTTACACGACCAGAACACATGTAGGATATATCCCACCTCACCACACTCTCTCCAGCATAGTGGGGAGTTGGAGGGGGAGAATTTAGACATCCTATATGGTGTAAGGTACTACCTCTGAGCTATTTTCAGGGAGAGCTTCCAGTGGTTTGCACATCTGGATGCCTTGTATATTGTTCTAAGTGCACTTTGCCATTGGGTCTTTGCAAAGGATTCTTCCAAATCTAGTTCCATTCTTTTGAAAGGAGGGGGTTTAGTGAAGGTGACCTTGTTTTGAAAGAGATTGTAGAAAAGAGATATGCCCTTGGGAGCGATTAGTGCTTTTGTATAGAATTGCCACGCTGTGTCTTGTTGGTGTATGTGGTGGGTCTTCAAGGATTTCAGAAAATGGGTGATTTGAATGTATTTATAGTAGTCAGCTGGTGATAGTGTGTATTCTTTTATGAGTACATCAAATGGTTTAAGTGTGTTGTCAACGTATAAGTCAGTTATCTAGGAGATACCTTTAGTAAGCCAGTCTGAATAATTGGTATGCGGAATTGCATGAGTTAGGATTTCTACTGATAGTGGGATGTCTATGTTGTTGGGGGGAAGTGAAGTTAGTTTGTGTAGGTCTCTCCATGCCATTAGGGAGGCTTGGATAGTTAGTGGGAATAGGCATAGAGAGAATGGTCTCCATACGTCTAATAGCAGGAGGTGTCGTAGATCTCGGGTTGAACTTAGGGCCTGTTCTATACTGCTCCAGAGAATATCGGGAGAAGGTGAGATCCAGTGTTTGAGTTGAGTAAGCATAGATGCTCGATAATAATCTTTTATATCAATTAAACCCATTCCGCCCACTGATCTATGCTTAATCAAGAGGGCTTTAGTGCATATAGGTCTCCTAGGTCCCCAGATGTATTGTTTGAGAAGGGAGTTTAGCGACTTACGGTGGGTGTTTTTAAGTGGGATGGGTAATGCACGAAATACATATAATATTTGGTCGAGAAGGAGCATTTGAAAGAATGCTAGATGGCTCGACCAGGTTAGTTCTACATTGGCTAAACGCTTTGTTTCTTAGGTAAGTTTGTTGAATAAGGGGTTGTGGTTGGAATCTGCTAGTTTTGAGGGATCAGCAGTAATTTGTAATCCTAGATAAGGAATGCTGTGTGCATTCTATGTATAGGGGAAGCTGTTTTGTAGATGAGACTAGAGAAGGGGGGTGAGATTTAGACCCAGTACTATTTTGTAAAGTTAACCTTATAGTAAGATACTTGACTAAATATGTTGAGAATATTGGGGGCATGTTGTAGGGATGCGTGTGGTGAAGTAAGAAGAAGAATGTTGTCATCTGCAAAAAGATTAATATTATGGGATTTACCTAAAAGGGAGAATCCTGGTGTACCTGGGTGTGCTCTAATTTTTTCGGCTAGGGGTTCTATAAGAAGGTTAAAAACTGAGGGGGATAAAGGGCACCCCTGCCTGGTGCCATTGATAATGGAAAAGGGGAGAGAAAGAATGTTTGATGTGTATACCTGTGCACATGGGGAGGAGTACAAAGCTAAGATAGCAGAAAGGGCCTGAGAATCCACATTTTTTGAGTGTTTGAGTCATGTATCCCCAATGGACCCTGTCGAATGCCTTCTCTGTGTCCAAGGAGAGCAGCAGAGAAGACAGCCGACAGGATCCAGCATAATGTATGATATCAATGACTCTCCTTGTGGCATCTGATGCTTGCATGCCCCTGGTGAAACCTGTTTGGTCAGGCCCAATCAAAGTTAGCAAGATTGACAGAAGTCTTTGGGCCAGGATTTTGGCATACAGCTTTATGCCTGTATTTAATAGACAAATAGGTCTGAAGTTGGCTGGTGTATTGGGGTCTTTACCTGGCTTTGGGATAGTAACAACTAGGGATGAGCCAAACACCCCCCTGTTCGGTTTGCACCAGAACTTGTGAACAGGCAAAAAATGTGTTCGAACACGCGAACACTGTTAAAGTATATGGGACACGAACATGAATAATCAAAAGTGCTAATTTTAAGGGCTTATATGCAAGTTATTGTCATAAAAAGTGTTTGGGGACCTGGGTCCTGCCCCAGGGGACATGGATCAATGCAAAAAAAAGTTTTAAAAACGGCAGTTTTTTTGGGGAGCAGTGATTTTAATAATGCTTAAAGTGAAACAAAAAAAGTGTAATATTCCTTTAAATTCATACCTGGGGGGTGTCTATAGTATGCCTGTAAAGGGGCGCATGTTTCCCGTGTTTAGAACAGTCTGACAGCAAAATGACATTTCAAAGGAAAAAAAGTCATTTAAAACTATTCTATTTAAAACTATACTATTAATGAATTGCTGGTCCGACAATACACATAATGTGTTTGTCATACTGTTCTAGAAGCATGACCCTTCAATCTAAACATGTTTTAGTTAGTTTGTTTGCTGTGGAAGTATTGGATAAGCTTTTGTTTTGGGACTCTAGGAGTCTGATATCTGTTAGGAGGGCGTCTAGTCTTTGTGTCCTCTGCCTCTTTGCCCGCTAACACATTTGAAGTAAAATGCCTCTAATATATGCTTTATGAGCACACCACACAGTAAATGGGTTGGTCACAGAATGAGCATTAAGGGCAAAGTATTCATTTAGGTGTTTGGTTATAAGGGCAACTTGTGAGGGTTGATGGAATAGGCAAGGGTTAGCTCGCCAAATGTGGGCTGGAGCTGTTGTGTGTTTCTTGTTTACTGTAACAGAGACTGGAGCGTGGTCTGACCACGTGATATCATGGATGGTAGAGGAGGAGATCTTTTGTAACAGAGTTCTGTTTACCAAAATTAAGTCTATGCGGGAGTACGAATTGTGGCTGGAGGAATGGACGGTGTAGTCCCGTTCATAAGAGTGTTTACACCTCCAGGCATTGTACATCTCTTCAGCATGGAGCAAGGGTTGTAGTGAAGGTAGAGGGTGTTGTGCCTTAGAGGTGGTGACCATCTTGTAGTCTACTGACATGTTGTAATCACCGCACATTATGACTGCACCTTGCTTAATTAAGTTGACCTTGCGGTCTTTTTCAGAAAGCGAAGCTGGTGGGTGTTAGGTGCATATAGATTTATGATTGTGTAGAGGCTATTGTTAATTTCACAAACCAAAATCAGGTAGCGTCCCTCATGGTCCCTCAGGGTCTACGTGGGTCTCCTGCAGGTAGAAGGCCACAGAGTCCCTGATGGCAATAAAAACACAGTTATGTTTTTTAGAAGCTGAGGCATTAAATATGTGAGGGTATAAGGTAGAAGTTGGGGGCAGCCGAGGCTACCCAATGTGTCTCTTGTATACACAAGATATCAGAATGTAGTCTAAGAGCTTCCTTCCAGACTGAGGCTCTTTTGGCAGGGTGGTTCAGGCCATGAACTTTGAAGGAAGTCACGTTTACTGCCATTTCTGATATGTGGGAGGAAATGATAACAGTACCTTAGGAAGTCCAGAATTCTCAGTTGGTGAATTGTGAGTGCTGGTGAAGAATAAGTAGTCTTCTCATGTGTAAACTTGTTTTCCATCTTGGACGGGGTAGGCTATGAAGTAGGAAGTGGAGTAAATTGAAAGAAGAAAGTAAAAAAACAAACAAAAAAAACTGTAATTTAAAAAGGTAGATTCCATCCGGGATCTGGTGGCAGATATACTGCACATTACTCAAGGAGGGGAACTTCGTGGGCTGTGAGCTCCATAGTGTATCAGGAATCTTGTGGTTTTGGGTAGCTTGTTACATTCGAGGTGATTGGGCATTACGTTTATTTGTTTTCTTTTTGTGTGACACAACCTGCCACTAATTCTGGGTGTCTAACCTAGAAGTGGAGGTGGATCCTTCAGGGGTATGTTCTGGTAGAATATCCCATGAGCGCAGCAGCACTAGGCTTCCTCTAGGCTCAAGATCACTGAGGATTTGCCTTCTCGGAAATCATGAGTTTCGTTGGATAGCCCCACCGGTATACAATGTTATGGTTACGCAGTGCTTTGGTCACAGTTATCAATGATTTGCGTTTCTGCATAGTATACTGTGAAAAATCTGCAAAAACCTGGACAGCAGAGTATTACTCGGGGTTGTGCGTTTTTCTGAAAGGCTAGCATAAATTGTTCCTTCACATGGAAGAAATGTACCCGCTTCAAAACGTCTCTGGGAATGTTATCCGGGAGATGTGATGGTTTGGATAGATGATGTATTCTATCAATGACCAATTCTGAAGAGGGTAATGATGGTAGGAAAGTCGACATAAATTCTTGGGCATAATGGTGAAGTTGTGCAGGTTGGATGGTTTCTGGGATACCGCGCATCTTCATGTTATTTCTGCGTGATCTGTCCTCGAGGTCAGCGACCTTTGCTTTAAGCCAGGTCACCTCATCTGACTGATCATTGTGTGCATCTACTAACGTGTTATATGAGGCTGCATATTCCCCCATCTTTTTTTCAACATGATCCACTGTGCCTCCTAACTCTCCCACTTCAGGTTTAAAGTTCCTCATACACTCCATCATGCCTGCATGCAGGGAACTCCGCAGGGAGACCAGCATGTCCTTTAGTGTTGTGTCAGAGAGGGGCTGGTTGGCAGTGGGGAAGGAGTTAATTGTGGCTGCCAGCTCCCTTGTGTCTTCCATGGATCCCTGGCATGCACTCACCTTGTGGCTGTGAGAGTCAGCAGGTATGCGGGGCCTGGATTTGGCTGGGCTGCAGGAGAGGGGAGTGGAGGTATCAGGGGAGTGTTGTTGTGAGCCCATCCCAGAGCTCGGGCTTGGCGTGGCAGAGGGTGATCTATCCGATGATACCAGAGAGCTTGGATAGTGCTGCGGTCTTTAGGAGGAAAGAAATCTCTTAGTTCCTTTGGCTGCGATGTGTTTTGTCATTTGTGGGTCATCTCCGGGAGTAGCGCGGTGCTTTAGCAGGGCACTGGTGCTAATGGGGTCGGTCTGGGACGCCCAATTGTCTGGATTCCCATTTCTGGAGCGGAGCTAGCAGATCAGCCGTCCATACAGCAGCACGGTAGCCACGCCCCCCCAGTTGTACCATCAATTTTGACAGAGAGATCAAGGGAGGGGGCACGTGGGGGAGGAAAAATTATAAATTTAGTTTTGGATAGATTGAGTTTGAGGAAGTGGTGTGACATCCAGACTGACATCTGTTAGTAAATTAGTGATACGTGAGGAGACGTAGGGAGTGAGCTGAGGGGAGAGAAATAGATTTGGGTGTCGCCAGTGTAGAGATTGTATTGGAAGTCATGGGAAGCTATCAGCTGACCCAGGAAGGTGGTGTAGATTGAAAATATGGGAGGTCCAAGAACAGAACCTTGGGGGGACCCCAACAGAGAAAAGAAGAAGAAAGGTGGAAGCAGAATTGTAAGTAACACTAAAGGTGCGGTTGGATAAGTGGGAAGAGAACCAGCCAAGAGTAGAGTCACGGAGATCAAAGGCATGGAGTTTTTTGTGGAGGAAGGGGTGGTCAACCGCATCAAAGGCAGCAGAAAAGTCCAGGAGTAGGAGTACAGAATAGTGTCCATTGGTTTTGGCTGTTAGTAGATTGTTTGTTAGTTTTAAGAGCTCAGTTTCTGTGGAGTGTTGGGGACGAAATTCAGACTGAAGGGGACTGTAGACCAGACGTTCAGGGAGTTTGGATAAAAAGGGGAGCAAGCAGATGGCGTGTAGGTTGTTAAGATTGGTTGGGTCCAGTCAGGGCTTTTTAAGTATGGGGCTGACTAGTGCATGTTTTAGAAAGTTGAGAAAGATGCCAAAGGAGAGGGAGAGGTTGAAGATGTAGGTTAGAGAGTATAGAATAGAGCCTGAGGGTAAACATAGCATTTGCGAGGTAACAGGATCCAGAGGCAGGTGGTTAGCTGGATTAGTTGGACATTAGCAAGTAGTTTAGCAGCCTTGTCTATAGTGGTGAGCTTGAAAGAGGGAAGTAATGATTGTACCTGTGGGCATGAAGTGTAAAGCATGGAGGGTATCAGAACAGCAGAGTTATCCTCGCAAATTATATCAATCTCCTTGGCAGTAAGTGAGTTAGTGGGTGGAGGCAGTGGAGGACAAAAAAAAAGTTGAAGGTAGAGAAGAGTTGACAGGGACAGGATAAGTTGTTAATGAGAGTGATAAAATAGATCTGCTTGGCAGTGAGGAGGCTGGAATTGTATTTTTGGAGGGCAGATTTATATTGGTTGAGACTTATGCCACGTACACGCAGTCGGATTGTCTGACGGGAAATGTTGGATGTGAGCTTGTTGTCGGAAAGTCCGACCGTGTGTATGCTCCATCGAACATTTGCTGTCGGACTTTCCGCCAACAAATGTTTGATAGCAGGTTCTCAAATTTTCCGCCAACAAAACTTTGTTGTCGGAATTTCTGATCGTGTGTACACAAGTCCAACGCATGAAAGTTCACGCATGCTCAGAATCAAGCAGAAGTAGTCTCATTGGCTATTGAACTCCCTTTTTCTTGGCTTGTCATACGTCTTGTACATCACCACGTTCCCACATTTGTAACTGTTGGCCAACATTTGTGTGACCGTGTGTATGCAAGACAAGTTTGAGCCAACATCCTTCGAACAAAAATCAATGGTTTTGTTGAAAGTCTGATCGTGTGTATGGGGCGTAAGTCTTACACCATAGGTGCTTTTGAGCATGGCTATGTTTTAACAACTAATAGTTGTCCTGTGGACAGATTCTCCCACCTGAGCTGTGGATCTTTGCAGCTCCTCCAGAGTTACCATGGGACTCTTGGCGGCTTCTCGGATTAATGCTCTCCTTGTCTGTTAGTTTAGGTGGATGGCCATGTCTTCGTAAGTTGAAGTTGGGCCATGTTATTTCCATTTTTAGATGATGGCTTGAACAGTACTCCATGAGATGTTCAAAGCTTGTGATATTTTTTTATAACCTAACCCTGCATTAAACTTCTCCACAATTTTATCCCTGACCTGTCTGGTGTGTTCATTGGCCTTAATGATGCTGTTTGTTCACTAAGGTTCTCTAACAAACATCTGAGGGCTTCACAGAACAGCTGAATTTACACTGAGCATAAATTACACACTGGCGGACTCTATTTACTAATTAGGTGATTTCTGAAGGCAATTGGTTCCACTGGATTTTAGTTAGGGGTATCAGAGTAAAGGGGGCTGAATGCAAATGCACGCCACACTTTTCAGATATTTATTTGTAAAAAATGTTGAAAACCATTTTCCTTCCACTTCACAATTATGTGCCACTTTCTGTTGGTCTATCACATAAACTCCCAATAAAATACATTTACGTTTTTGGTTGTAACATGACAAAATCTGGAAAATGTCAAGGAGTATGAATACTTTTTCAAGGCACTGTGTATATATATAAAATGGAGTATCTTAGTAGTAGAGAGGAAGGCCATACAGAGAGTTTCTCAAACATCTGGGAAAAATGGATAGAATTTAAAGAAACTAGGAAATATGCAGAGATATGGGAGGAATAGGTAAAGGGGGTGGGCCGAGAGGTGGAGGGTGGGAAGAAGAGGAGGCACAATAAGGGAAAAAGAGGGATGTGCGTAAGGGGGGGGGGGTAGGAGGGGGTGTTTAACGGGGTAATGGGTTGAAGGTATTGTAATATATGTGATTATGTATATAGACAAATGACCAGTATTCTAAAAATCAAATTAAGTTTATGAAAAAAAAAAAAATAGTTAAACCTTGGGTGTTAAGTGGCTTTTAACCATTGTATCCATTCTGTTTTGTGTTGTAACTAGCATCAAAGTCACTCCCTTAGGGTCCTCACAAACTCTATCCAATGCCATGAACCTCATTACTGATTTATCATAGTTATGTTTTAAGCTGATGTGTCAGCTTAATATGGCAAAAACCATTCCATTGCTGCTGTAATATAACTGTACATGATTTTGCACACTTTTGTGAAAATGGCATTTGGTCTTACCCACATAGAAAGTGCTACAGCCATAGGTCATCATATAGACCACCCTGACGGTGGCTCAATCCATATGCCTTATTTGGTAACATACAATCAGTTACTTGAGCAATCCATGGGCACTGTGGACATTCACCTCAGTCACTTTCTGTTAATATGATTATTATTATAACACAGGATTTATACTGCATTTCACCAATAGTTTGTGTAGTGCTTTACACAATAAGGAGAGACAGTATGGTTATAGTACAATTTAAGTCAAGAGGTTAAAAGTGCCCTGATTATGAGAGCTTACAATCTAAAAGAGAAGGTCAACTGATACAAAAAATAAAACTGTGAGGGGAGGGCAGATGGATACATTTAATTTCCAGTTGTTAGATATAAGTGGGATAGGCTTCCATGAAGAGAATAGTTTTCAGGGATTGACTAAAGCCAGACATAATGGGAGATACCTAGAAAGGTTGAGGTAGGGAATTTCAGAGAAGGGGAGTGGCTTTGGAGAATCCTGGAGGCAAGCATGGGAGGAGGGGGTGAGGGATCAAAGAGAAAGGAGCAGGAGGTCTTGGGAGGTGCAAATAGGAACTTTGGCATTATATTTTGAGATTAGGTTGATGAAGTAACTAGGGGAAGCACAGTGGATGGTTTTGTATGTTGTGGATAGTTTGACAGCATCACTCATTATAGACTGAAGTGGGTAACTCATGTAGAGGTAGGTCAATGAAAAGAGAGTTGCATTTATTACTCCTTTCTCTCATTTGGTGTGATGTAAAGAAAGTAGACAGAATGTTGTTGCACATCTTAGCTGTAGAGTTTACTAAAATGATGACAGATGAAGTGTGGAGCTTGCACAAAAGGGTATCATTATCGTGATCAGGTGTGCCTAGGGCAGCATGGTGTGTAAAGGTGGTCCTCACCAATGGCATACCATGCTGTTCACCACTAACTTTAACTAAACTACCTTCTATGGCAGTGGGCAGCTTTACAATATCTGCAATGCAGCTTGCTCAAGCAATATGTTAGACACTGGAATAAACACAAAAGCTATTTTTTTTTCTCACAGGCGGGCTTTTTTCTTTACTGAAATACTTTAACTTTTCAGTTATTGATGGCTCCAATTATAGCTGCCATTAACTCATGTGTCCTCTGTAACAACAGTACATGTACTTTTGCAGTTGCAAGATCACAGTATTTGGCTTTCCTTTATCAATTTCACACAACAGTATTAATGTGTATTTTTGTGAAAGAAACACAGCCAGCCTTTTTCAAATAACAAAAACGTAGGAAAAATTGTTCTATCAAACTTGCCTGTAAAATTTCATCATGTAACTTTCATTTTGACTCTGACAGTAAGGTCTTCAACAATTCAACAAGTCCAAAACATTTTTCTTTATGATCAAACTGCTAAAATTATAGCTTATAACAAAGCCTATTAGTACAAACTTCATAATAAGGGTCCTCACAAAACTATTTTCACATCAATACTAGCTATCTTTGTATTTGGGGATGTACCCTCTACCCCCCTAAATATTTATTTTTTTTGGAGTGGGTAACAGTTGTTTTCTGCTATTACCCACAGCATTCTGGCATTTATTCACAACATTCTGGCACAGCAGTCTGGCATTTATTTCATGTAACTACCATTCTACCAGGTTTATTCAACTGTTATCAGCAGCAGATTTGTAGATGTTCAAATAAACACACACACACAAAAAAAGAAAAAAACAGAGATAAAATATATCTACCACTCTGTTAATTAGTATTATTATACAGTATGTGAACAAACCCTATATAACAAATATAACTAATATCTGTTATATTGACATTCAGCTACCAGGGCATTGGTTTGCTCAGATTCAGTGAATAGTTAAATAGAATGTTTGGCATCAAATATCACATCAGTACACCACTCCTGACAACATCTATTGGCTAAACGCATTATTAAGAGCCTAAATCAGGTGACACCATTTCCTAGAGGCCACTTAAAATAGAAACATATGTCTAATGTAGAGTAGGAGGATCCTTTTTTTAGGTTCTCACATTGCTTCATGGGTGACATGGAAAGCTTGTGTGACTACAGTACCCTTTGTGACTTGCCCAGAAGGAAGTGATTTACCCAAAAGATATTGTGGGAAGTTGGAATTTTGTTTGCTTGTCCCAAAAAATCACTCCAGGTTACCTGCACACAGAAAAGTTCCTAAGACAATATTTGCAATTCGGTGTGCCCAGAACTGATATCTTGAAAACAGATTATTTTTCCTGTTATTGCAGTGTGTTCTGAATGCTAGTAACATTTCCCATACTATAAAAACAAAAATTATGAATAATCCCTTGCCTACCCTCTAAATATGAGATATACAGCTTCTAAACCAAAAAATGTAACAAAAGCATTAATCAATATTGCAGCACGTAAGAGTCACATATTACACCCTCACATAATATTAATTATTAAAAATGTTTGGGTTTATTGGATAAAACTTTGAGGCTGCACTATGGATAAATACAATTTCTCTCATCGTGAGTACTTGGGGATTCTCATATACATTTACATACATACAAATTGTGATATACAACTTTGTCCCATCTGTGGGCAAATGCCAGCCTCCACCCCACTCATTCAAATGGGAGGGGGTGTTGCACATAGGTATACCCTCTCAATTTTAAAAGTAGAGTGGCCTAGTACAGTAAAGGAAGGAGGGCTATACACTCACTGCTCTCCTTTTCATTGCCACCCAGGGTGCATGTCTAAATAAGGGTCTCCCATGGCTGCAGTGGCTGGGCTCATATTTCCTAGGATAGGGAAAGTGGGGGCACGTGCTTGACTTTTTAATAAGGAAGCACACTGTCGTAATGGTGGGGGCAGGTGCCCAACATCTGGTGTTTCCAGAAAACTAATTAGGATGTGGAAATGTAGACAACACTGCAGTATTTTGGCCAGACTGCAAGTGGATGGGGCAGAACAGGCCTACATGTATGCCAATTACATTAAAACAAAATTTAGAAAAAGGGGACAGTGCATTTTAACCTTCCCCTTGTTTGCATGGACCATTTTGTGTAAACAGTGAACATTGCCTTTAAAACCAATTCACACTCTGGTCACTGTAATCCTCAATACAACAGGCAAGAGAAGAGGATGATTCTGCCTGTAGAACCTCATTTAAAGAGGTTGTTTAGTACTGGAATTGATCAACATTGTTTTTCCCTATGAGATATTCGTTTTCTCAGGTACACATTGTATATCTGCTCATATGGTAATAGGGAAAGTATTGAGAAGTAATCTGTCAGATCTATCAGAAAAAAAACACACATTCTTCTACCTAAGGCAGCCCATAGATGAGTCAGTTTTTTTTTGTTTAACCAGGTGGTTGAACAAAAAAACTGACTCCATCCCTGCATCCACACACTCAAAATGGATGAGGGAACCCTCCCTGCTGAGCTATTGTATTCTGACTGTGGGGTGACTGCCCGCTGTCTGAATACACTGATTAATGTTGCAGGCTATAGTTTGCAGCACTATTCGAGTGGGGAAACTCTGATGACCTACTTCTGTACAACCTCCTTGCCCATACATGGATGGAAATTCAGCTGGTCCTAGCTTAAGGCCTGAGATTCCTATGAAAGTTCATAAGGACTGTTGAGGCAGGAAAAACAAAGACAAAACTACAATCATTGTGTTATCTCTCCAGGAGACAGAGGTGGAATCTAAGCAACAAATGGATGGCATCCAAAAAGCTTTAATTAAAACCATAGTTGTATAGCCTTTTCAGTACTGAAGGAGCTTGTTTTAGGAGAGACTGACATTTTCATGATACAACTGTTTTCACTAATGAGGAGGTAGAACAGATTTAATCTCACAAATCTAAACATGGGGGGCGTGGCCTAGTGCGGCATGTGAAAAGACCTGTTCACCGGAGCTCCCGCTGTTGATCCTGAGACCGATCCTTTCCTCACCTGTCCAGACGCCCAAAAGTCATGGTACCGGTACCTACAGCCTCCCTGACATCCCAGGCCACAGTAACAGCACCAGACTGGGGCATGATGACCCGAGGGAACCGCGGAGAACAAGCGGACTCGGCCGCGGCTGACTTCCAAGATGGCGCCTGGTCATCTCAGCCTCAGAGAACACCACAAGGCCAGGAAAAGAAAACGGAGCAGGGGGGTAAGTCACAGAAACCCCCTAAGACTAAAGATCAGCCCCGGGATATGCTCTACTATGCCCAGAAGTTAGCGGGCTCAGCAGAATCCACACAGAGCAGCACACAGCTTCCTGCAGCTTCTATGGGACAGGCAGGCGGGGGGGATACAGACAGGCCAGAAGACACTGACACTATGGAGTCTGTACCTGATCCTATGCCAGGCCTGTTTGATATGCAGGTGGAGGACACCCCCCAGCCCACGCTGAGTGAAATACTCCATGCAGTTCACAGATGTACTGCTTCCGTGGATGACCTTAAAGAGAAGTTTGGAGGGCTGAAGGAGACTGTCTCCCTCCTCCGTCAGGACATTCAGAAAATCGGAGAGAGAACCACAGCAGTGGAGGGAAGGGTCAGTGATATAGAAAACCAGATGCCCCACTTGAACAGGGATGTGAGGGGAGCCGCACAGCATGCACGCCAAGCCTTTGAAAAGACAGACGACATCGAGAACCGCCTGCGACGCAACAATGTACGTATAGTTGGGCTACCAGAGAAAGTTGAGGGCAGAGACCCCACGGTGTTCGTTGAGGAATGGCTGCAGAATATATTTGGCAAAGAGGCATTTTCGCCACTGTATGCGGTAGAGTACCACCAAGACCTCTCCCGCCTGGCAACCCCCCCAGAGTGATGCTGGCCAGGCTTCTCAACTATAGGGACCCTGAAGTGGTTCTAAGGTTAGCCAGAGAAAAGGGGACTGTGCAGTTTAACGGCACCAAAATATCCTTCTATCCTGACTTCTCAGCCGAAGTGCAGCGCAGAAGATCTAAGTTTGCTGACGTCAAAAAAAGGCTACAACGACTGCAACTCAAATATGCAATGCTGTTCCCCGCTAAGCTGAGAGTCACAGCCGGAGACCAGAATCACTTTTTTGAAACCGCACAAGATGCAGCAGAATGGCTGGACCAGAACGAACAAGATCTACAAT
The DNA here is from genome assembly GCA_037952925.1 of Lithobates clamitans. Lineage (NCBI taxonomy): Eukaryota > Metazoa > Chordata > Amphibia > Anura > Ranidae > Lithobates > Lithobates clamitans. Next base: position 4,749,286 of record JBBGZY010000288.1, read on the forward strand.
GCCACAGACGTGAAAATGAGGAAGGCTGATTTCAACTAACCAACTTACTCCATGCATAAAAAGGGCGCATACATTCCACTCCTTATAATGCTCCTTACACAGAGGACGTTTCCTTATCATCCAGTGACAGTGATTGAACACCAAATCTTACAGAGCTCGGCACATTTCTTGTCTAACCAAACTGGTGGGCTGTTAATGTGCCTCACCTCCGCACAATACAAGTTGCCATTGTTGATATGGCTTGAGTTTGTGTGCCCTGTTGGCACGGTTTGGGCCCACGGAGCCCCACAGTTTTTGATGCCTTTCCGCTGGGCACTGCCAGCGGGACTTGTCTTACAAGTTCTACTTCATTTATGGATCCACCACGAGATCTGTGTCACCATACAACTGAGCTGGTTTATCTTCTGCAAGGATTTGTTGCTTCTCCACTGCATACTATGCCTCGTCGACCTGCCCCACGCCCCACACACTAGGATGGGCACTTTTCCTGCACGTGGACTGCGTCTTGGAAGATACCGGATGCAAAGCCAAATGATACAGGACAGGGACATGCCTATTAGAAATGGTTCAAACCCTCGCTATGTCTGATACATCTATAGTGTCCTGGAATGTGCGAGGCGTAAATGATCCATTAAAAAGATCCATGGTTTCTGCTGGGTTGCGAAAGTTTCACCCGGCCATAATAGGTTTGCAGGAAACCCACTTGAAGAATGACACAGTCAATTTTTTGCAATATGCCTGGGTAGGTAAAGCCTATCACTCCACTTACTCTGCTTTTTCGCGTGGAGTATGTGTTTTGATACACAAAGCCCTAGTGTACCAGGAACTGGACTCATTGATAGATATATCTGGAAGGTTTGTGTTTTTGCACTGTAAATTGTACACATTGATATTAGCCTTTGTATATGTGCCCCCTCCGTTCTCCAGAGAGGTTCTGCAGCTATTAATCTCATACTTAGTTAACAAACCGGATATTCCGGTACTGATCATGGGGGACTTTAATGGTTACCTGGATCCAAAATTAGACAGACACCCTCCTGTACAGCCTCCTGGGGGCGGACGAGGCACAGCTCTGAGTCGCTTACTTACAGAGATAGGATGGCAATTTTCTTGTTTCTCTAAGACCCATGGGTCACTATCTCGCATTGATTTATGCATAGGCACCTCAAACCTGGTTGGCAGTATATCTAAAATAGAATACTTCCCGCGAGGTGTCTCGGACCACTCCCCATTAGCTGTATGGCTAACTACTAGGCCCCCCAGTAACCTACCTAGAGCCCCTTGGAAGTTAAATGCTTTCTGGTTGAAACTTTTCACTTCACAAGATAGAATAGCCGCCCAGATCCAGGCTTTCTTTAAAATGCATCGACATCTAACTAATGCTCATTTGAAATGGGAAACCTTTAAAGCACACTTAAGTAGGATATTTATCCAGGAAATACAGAAGGTCAAACACAATTCCTCGGTCCTGTTAGAACAGGCTGGGGACTTGGTGCGACAACTGGAATTAACCTATGTTACCAGCCCCACCGACATCGCCAGGGAGGCATGGATGTCGGCCCAGGACTCCCTGGACCGGCTGAGATCCTCCACAGCGGAGAGAAAGAGATTTTTCTCGAAGCTGGCGTTCTATGAAGAGGGGGAAAAGACAGGCCGTCTACTTGCAAAAATCGCATGATCCCAACAGCAGTCACCGGCCATTGGGTCTATTAGAGCAGCCAATGGGAAAATAGTTAATTCTCCGGAGGTTGTTATCTCCGAGCTGGCATCTTTCTATGGCGACTTGTACAAATCGAGGGATGCCTACTCGGATGCAGACCTAACAGTGTATATGACAAAAATAGACTTACCCTCGCTGTCGGTGGCAGCTCAAAATCCGTTACATGCTCCTATATCCTTGGAGGAGCTACAGACCGTGGCCTGCTCTTTTCCCACATGTAAGGAGCCGGGAGAGGATGGCCTCCCCATGGAGGTGTTTAATGAATATGGTGAACAGATACTCCCTGAACTGTTAAAGGTTTTTGATGCTTGCCTAGCTGCGGGTAGACTTCCTGAATCCATGACGAGAGCCAACGTAATTTTAATACTCAAACAGGGGAAGGACCCGGTTGACCCCGGCTCCTACAGACCTATATCGTTACTCCAGAGTGATGTGAAGATCCTAGCAAAGGTCCTGGCGCTTCGGGTCAATGGGGTCATCTCCTCCATTATACACCAGGATCAGGCAGGTTTTATGCCGCAAAAGTCAATGGCTACAAATCTCAGGAGACTGTTCCTGAATATGCAGATGCAAGCGGATAACGGGGGTCAAAGGGCGCTGTTGTCTCTAGACACCAACAAGGCCTTTGACAGTGTTAGCTGGAGATATTTATGGGCAGTGTTGGAAAAGTTTGGTTTTGGTGCACGGTTTATAGCTTGGGTTAAGTTGCTGTATGCGTCCCCTCAAGCCAATATTAGAGTGACAGACAGGGTTTCGCACGCCTTCGCTCTGGGAAGGGGGACAAGGCAGGGTTGCCCTCTGTCCCCCCTGCTCTTTGCGATCGCAATAGAGCCCCTAGCAGCCCTGATAAGAGATAATGCCCAGATACAGGGTTTCCAATACGGAAATCTACATGAAAAAATAATGTTGTATGCTGACGACATGTTACTCTTCTTAGGGGACACTAGTCACTCATTAGTGGAGGTGATGTCCATAATAAAAACGTTCGGTCACTATTCCGGGCTAACCATCAACTGGTCCAAGTCGGCTCTGATGTTGTTGGAAGGAGATCACGGGGTTGTACTCCCTGATAGCTGCCCCATTCCCCTGGTCACTGGTTTCAAATACCTGGGCATACAAGTGGCGCCCAGGATTGGAGACTACTGCGCCCTAAACATCTACCCCTTGCTTTCTCGTTTTCGAGATAAAATAAATACCTGGAACAACCTGAAGATGTCCTTGGCGGGCAAAGCCAACTTAATTAAAATGATCCTAATGCCACAGTTGCTATACTTCCTACATAATACTCCTGTAGTGATCCCACTAAAAATTTTCAGAATAGTGAATACACTCTTCCGTCGGTTACTATGGAACAACAAAAACCCCAGAATTAAGCTGGAGCAGCTGCGGAAATCAAAGGACAATGGGGGGTTGGCAGTTCAAAAACCCCTGGTTGTACTATATAGCGTCCCAATTGCAGCAGCTGGTCGGCTCTATGATACCATAACCAAAAGGCTCGTCGGCACGGCTGATGTTAATGGAGACATGGGCCTTGAGGCACAGCTATTTGCAAAGTCCAACAAACAGACCCCAACATTATCACTAGTACAAAAAATTTGGAATAAGGTTAGACAGCTTCAGGGGGTGCAGGGCTTCACTGATTTCAGCCCAATATGGGGCAACCGCTCTTATACGGAGCTGGATAAACTACTACAAGGGCCAAGATGGCGCAAACATGGGGTTAAACTGTTATCGCAAACATTCGCAAACGGTAAACTACTCTCCTTTACAGAACTGCAGGATAAATTTAACCTTCCAGATAACATGTTCTATTTTTACCTTCAGCTGCGACATGCAATTCTTATACAGGGGGACGCGGGGGGTTGGACACTGTCGCCCACGCCGGTGTTTCATGTGTTGCAATCCAGTAGTGAGACCAAGGGAATTATATCTCAATGCTACCAGATGTTATTAGTGAGGCACCTGCGAGCATACCCGTACAATGCAATGCTGGTTTGGAAAAGGGACCTTGGACAGATTACAGAGGAGCAATGGGAGGAGGCCTTGCAGTCTACATCCACGTGCTCCCTTAACGTTGCACAAAAGGTTTCCCAATTGTTTATAGCGTTAAGAGTGCACTATACCCCAAAAAAGCTATTTAAAATGGACAGGACGATAGACCCTCTATGTTCCCGCTGTCGTCAGCATGATGGGGACCTTATCCACCTCCTGTGGAGATGCCCGAAGCTCCACCGATATTGGAGGGAGGTGATGGGTACGCTCAATGAGGTATTTCAAACGACCCCATGTGCTGTATACTGGGGGTCCTGGAGGATGAGATCCCTCAAGAATTGGTCAGGGTTGCGTTCTCCAGAGCTTTATTTCAGGCCAGAAAACTTATACTTATGGGTTGGAAGTCGGTGGAGCCACCTACTAGTCGCACATGGGTGGAACACATGGGACAAACCCTCATAAGGGAGAAGTATATCTATCAACACAGAGGGTGCCCTACCAGGTTTGAACGAATTTGGTCCAATTGGCTGGACACACCGGGGCTAAGCCCGAGAGAGCTAGTGATGTCCAGACTCTTACAATCTCTGTAAATAAAACGAGGAGATGCAGAATAGTTTCTACACTATAAGTTGTGCGGGTGGGTGGGGGAGATGAGGAAAAGGTGAACTTTGGTTTGCAGGAGTGACGCAGTGAGATGGAGAGCAAAGTTGAAATAAACACTGTATGTATGTACATGAACGATATCTGATATAACAAATCCTATGTAATTGCAAAACTGGTGACGTTGATCGATGGATAATATGTGAATGTTCAATAAAACCTTCTTTGATTAAAAAAAAAAAACAAATCTAAACATACAATTATTTTCATATTGAGAGGAGACATTTGCACAAACAATTTAAAATGCATCTTTACTTCATAGTATACGTGGCAATGAAAGGAAGCAAAATAGGGCACTTTTTATAGAGATGTTTGAGAATTTTAAAGGTTGATCAAGGACATAAGCTGAACATTGTGTCCAAAATCCTCCTCCCTTTTTATTTAATAATGTCTCTCTAGCAGCTGTATAAAGTCACAAGAGGGCCAGTCACAAAAATAAACTGGACAGAAAAGCAGTAATTTAACCAAGCAACAATCCTTACAATGTACAGTAAATCTTGCTACAATTCTGTCCATGTCACATTATCACTATTCCAGTAAGATCTTCATACCTCATGATCTAAGCATCTACATAGCTTTAGCACTATTCAAATTAGATGGAAGCAGAGTTTACACAGGACTTAAGCCTGGTGCACACTATGAGTTTTTTCCCGTTCAACCCAGTGGGTTGAAAAAAACCCCAAAAAACTGTCAGCTCCGGTCAGAGCTGTTGTACTAACGATCCAATATTAGTACAGCAATCTCCTCCATTGAGCTACTGTGTTGTAACAGGGGCAAACTCTGATCAGCACTCTCAGCCATTGGCTCAAAGCGCTGATTGGGAGCTGGTTGGCTGCTGGTTTTCCAGCATGCTTGTCCGACAAAAGCTTACCAAAAAGACGGCTGGTCACATTTGTGTACAGGGCTTTCGACCATGCATAGGGGGCACACTGGGCGCCCCCAAGGCAGTCCCAAAGAAAACAAATGGCCCTTTAAAAATAAAAAATTTAAAAAGGTCCTTTAAGTGCACTGTATTCGGGCACTGAACACAGTGCACTATGGGAAGACATCTATGCAGTCACATGACTGCAGATGAGATGCTTAATTTGCCTGCTTTTGACCTGCCTTGTGGCACAATGCAGTGCACCTGAATACTCCCTCTCATAGTGTTAACACGGAAGCATTGTTTTTGATTGATCTCTGTGCCAGTGATAAACCAAAAGTGACATCCACATCTCTGCAGAACGTACTGCCCAGGCGGTGTATTTTTTTTATTCAGTATCCCGAAGTGAACTTGCAGCCGCTCTGTCTTTGGTGCTGTGACTGTGTGCAGGTCTATTTCTGGGAAAACTCCAAGTTTCTCTACTACTCTGTTATGGGACTAGGTAGCTTTTCTACTGCCTTGCCGTCCTTGCTGTGTAGTCCGGGGAGTTGACAGGTTGGCAGATTAGTCCCGAGATCTCTGGAATGTGAGGAGAGATAGACCGATTTACTGCAGCCCTTTGTTATGCAGTGTTCTCAGTGTGCAGTCCAGGCTAGCGAGACAGCGTCAGCTTTAACCCCTGTCAGGCTGAGCAGTAATTAGTGCAACATCTGTATAAATGTACAGGAAAGGGGGTAACATGTACAGGGAGGATGTAATACGTACAGAAGAGGGGTAAAATGTACAGGGAAAGGAGGTAACATGTGCAGGGAGGGGAGTAAAATGTACAGGGAGGGGGGTAAAATATACAGAGAGGGGGTAACATGTACAGGAAGGGGGGTAACATGTACAGGGAGGGGGTAACATGTACAGGAGACCCAGGAACTTAGCACAGGGATGTGGCAACTCCTTATAATGAGTACAGCGGGTGTAAAAGTCTGGGAACTCAGCACAGGGATGGCGGGGAACCCCTCATAATGGGCACAGCAGGTGTACAAACCCGGGAACTCAGCACAGGGATGGTGAGAACCCCTCATAAATGCACAGCAGGTGTACAGACCCAGGAACTCAGCATAGTGATGGTGGGAACCCCTCATAATGAGCACAGCAGATGTACAGACCAGGCCTGCATTACCAACAGTCTAATTTTTCAGTTTGTTTTCTCCCCCAAAAAAATTTGAGCACCAGGCGCCACTGCTTTAGACTTTAAATTTCACCCATGTGAGTCCTCTGATACTGACATTTCTAAAATGTCCACCTGACATTTGGTGCAGCATTAATCCCTGAATATGGTTATATGGTACATTTATGGGCATACAAGGATCTTCTCTGACCACTTCTGACGCCCAGTAATGTTGTTTACATTTTGTTTTACATTTTACAGACTCCCAGGAATCTCAGGTAATATCATTGACCAAATTTGGTCAATGACATAATTTAGGATTCCTGGTTGTCAATTTACATTACTGCAGTCTGTCATTTAGTGAAAAGAGTGTGGCATATAAACATTGCTGGGTGGCAAATCATTATGACTGACATGGATTACATCACTAGATGCCATGATTGACTTGGATTATATCACTGGACACTGTACCATGGATTTGCTTCAGAGGACAAAAATACATTGTATTTGTTATGCTTCTCTTTGTGGCAAAAGGTAAGAGGTACTAATGTGCCCCTGTAGTTATTCCTTCCTGAAGATCATGTACACAACCATGCCCAAAGATTTGCGTGTGTGCACAGTGCAGCTTGTGAACCAGTGCATCAAGGCTGTGTGTGAATCTGTGAATGCTTGCTAATGCTTGTGGGCCTTAGCATGAATTAGTATGCATGTCCGGCACTGGCTTTTGCTATCCAGTGGCCTATTTAAAGTGGAACTTCTCCCAAAAGGGAAATTTATGCTTGTCAGCCTCTTCCTTCCTTCCTCTTTAAGTTTTAGCACATTAAACTATTTTTTGGAGAGTGGATACCTGTTTTTGACAGGTACCCACTCTCACTTCTGTTAGGCCCCCTTTCTTGCCCCACAACCTTCTGGGACACTTCACAGGTCCCAGAAACTTTGGAACCATTCCCAAAGTTCAGCACGGCTTGCACATGCACAGTGGGAAGCCGGCTGTGAAGGTGCAAGCTGTCACAGTCAGCTTCTCACACTAAAGATGCTGGTGCCGGGGACCCAAAGTGCCGGCTAGGGTGAGGACCGTGCTGGATCTCTGGACAGGTAAATATCCTATTATTCAAAATCAGCAGCTACAGTATTTGAAGCTGCTGACTCTACATTTTTGGTTTCTAGCGTGGAGAATCACTTTAAGGCATATCAGAACTAAGGGAAATTGTTGAGTGGTCATCAGCTTTAGTGATTTTGAGCAGACCTGCATCCCGCTAATCCTATTTTTTGTCCTAGCTTGCTTCATGACCTGGCTTGATTTTGGTTTCCAGTTGCTGACCTTGGCTTGTGTTTTGACACTACTCTGCATGCTGTTATTGTACTTCTTTTGGCCAGCTGATAGTGACTCTGATCTAGTTTGTGACAATACTTTTGCCTTCCAAATTAGTACCCCTACTGCCCTGCTGTTGCTAACTCTGGTTCATTTTGACTACAGTTTTGCTTCCTGAATCAGCAAGTTCTTGTGTTCCATCTGTGTAATAGTATTCTGCACAAGTTCCAGTCTAGCATCCACTGCATCCCAGCAGTATCCAGTTATCTGACCACCCATAATGACAGGATCTACTATTGGCAACAGATGATTCAGCGATGTAAAACTGGCCAGAGGCAACATAAAGGGATAATCTGATGGAGTATGCTAGAGATAAAGGGGTTGATTTACTAAAACTGGAGAGTGCAAACTCTGGTGCAGCTCTGCATAGAAACCAATCAGCTACCAGGTTTTTTTTGTCAAAGCTTAATTGAACAATCTGAAATCAGAAGCTGATTGGCTACCATGCACAGCTCCACTATATTTTTCACTGTACAGTAAATCAACCCAAATGAGTGCATCATGTACATCAGGAGACCTTTAGAAGACACAGCAGTGTAAAAGTTGTCAGCAGCAGGACAAATTTAAATAGAAATTAGGCCCACTTTTTTTTTTTAAAAGAAGCCTTACAGCAAAAAAACAAACAAAAAAAAGTTTAACACAAAAAAGGCCCTATCAACATACAAAAACTTTCCCCAAAGTTAACAAAACCCCAAAATACTGCCCCAGCCTTTTAACAGGAAGTCTTGCAGAAAAAAAAGTGACCGCTGACCTTAAAGGGGTTGTAAACCCTCAAAGTTTTTCACCTTAATGCATTCTATGCATTAAAGTGAAAAACCTTCTGTAGTGCAGCACCCCCCCCCCAAGCCCCCTTTTACTTACCTGAACCTGATAGTTCCAGCGATGGGCATGAGCACAGCAGCTCCAGTCGCTGTCTTGGCTCCCATTGCTGTCAATCAAATCCAGTGAAATGGGAGCTGGGGGTGGGCTTAGTCCTGCTGTCTGTGTCAATGGATGCAGCAGCAGGACTTAGGAGTGTGTCCACACGAATGCCCCCATGGAAAGCAGCTCTCCGAGTACTCTATGTATGTACATCAAGGGGTTACTGTATGTATTGCGTTGTAAACATCAGAAATTAACCAGGCAGGGCTGAAACCACATCCTTAGGAACTCAGAGCTGAACATGCATTACTGGTATTTATAAAGATTGTTATAGACACTTTTAGAAATTTGATTCACCTCCTCAGCGCTAATAGTTCTTGTGAGAGAATCTTGTAACTGTTGGAAACAGGTACATAAATTTGTAATAGGAGGTGGCTAGCACTGAAAATGGAGTGTCCATACTGGACTCTCCTTCCTCAGTGCAGCTCAGTGATGCTGAGCCAGATAAAATTACAGGTCTGCCTTGCTCTTTGAATCTACAGCCACTATTCAGTCCAAGAGAAGCTTTTGAATCCTCCCGCTGTTGTGCGCTGTCAATCAAAAATAAGCACAAGCGGTGAATGTTTGAATGAACCCTAATAGAGAATATAATATTTTTTGTTTCTATTACCCCACAGCAAAGTTCAACAAGGTTATATTTCACCGATAACATTACACATTGGATGTTTAGAATGTAACTATCATGTTTTTTTTTTTTTTATGTATAGCTTTGATATATTCCACAGTGGTGTACAACAAAGCACTGAACCTATCAGTCTCTGCACCAGAGAAGCTTGCACTTTAATTTCTCCAATGCAGTTGCACACTATTATTGTTATTTTCCTTTTTTATATACTGTAGCTCTGTCATTTGCTGGTGGACTGTAGGAAGGTATTACACCACCTCTCTCCTTTCAATTTCTATATTTAATATATAAAAGTGTTCCAGATAATTCTTACAAAGTATGTGTGTTAAAAAAAAAGTAAAAAAAAAGCCTGTAAGATTACATTTTGGTGTTTAAGATTACATACAGGTGTTTCTGTGGTAAGTGTGGTTCTGTGTACATGTTATCAACAGAATACTTTGTAAACAGTATAAAATGCAGATTTATTCCCACATCTCATGTCTTAAATGTGTAAACTGTATAATTTTTCTTCCTTAATGTTTAGAAAGTATGTATATCAGAAATGCAAAGTCTAGTAAGGACATTTATAATCTCAGCTATTGCAAATCCATCAATGGATTATGCTACAATACCTGCACTATAGTTTATAATGTAGTAGTTTCCAATGGTTTCTCTACCTCCATAACCACAGTCTAATTCAATATTACCATTAATATCTTCACACCCATAAACTACACTATGTTAGGGGAATGCAATCAATTTCCTTTTTTCCTCTCCAGTATTTACTGGAAGGCTTTACATTAACAATATTGATGTACAAATGTGAACTGTATTATTTTGCTGATATATTGGCACATTCCCTGTATCCATTAATTGAAGGGCTGCAGTACCTGGCACAGAAATGAAATTAGTTGCTACTACGTAGGCCTCATGTAGTTCTCCCTGAAGAGCCATAATGTAATTATTTATGTAATTATGCTCTTCATGAAGCATTTGTCTTTCTCAATTTTTGCTTGGTGGGGGCTTAATTTTTTTTTAAAGGACTTTCAGGCTACTAAATCACTGAAGTTCCAAATAAAAGAAACAAACATATGAGTAAGCGTAACTTATTTATTTATATATTTATGCCATATTTTGTGCAAAAATGTTTAACTACAAGATGTCTAAAATGTATGACTTACATATGTTTCCGGACAAAAACATTCTTTCATTTGCAACTGGTACACAAATATTCTTATTTACCTTTTCTGGCATGTTTTAAGAAGCAGCGAGTTGTTTTTTATGCTTTAAAATTGATAGTTTGTTATTAGTAAATAGTAAATTAGTCTAAAGTTAATTATTCTAAAGTATCTTTTGGAACAGGTCAAATTATTATGAAACGAGGGATAACAATATGGGGGCTTTTAATGCTGACTTGTATTTAAAGGCACTATAAACCTTTGTACCTGCACCTTGTGTTTCCCACCTGAACGAGATGGATTAATCACATACCTAGCAATTGCAGGAAACAAAAGGTTATATCAAAGTGACCTGTAAAATGGATACAGACCAGGGCTTTTTTTCAGCAGGAACTAGGGGGAACTCAGTTCCACCACCTCTGGCTCAGGTCTTCTGCTCCCTGTTCACCACTATCACTTGGTAACACTGAAGTCCAGCTTCTGCATTTACAAATGATAGCTCATCTCCCAGTAGCTCCCACAGGTCAGATCTCCTGAGAAGATCCCACTGAGTGCCAGACAGGGACAAGGGAGATACAGAGGTGCCCAGGGTTCAGTGCAGTCATGGGCAGGTTAGGGGGTGTGGTAGGTTAGGGGGTGTGGTTTTTTCCCTGGTGACCAGTTGTTGATGCGCCTACTGCATGATCTCCCTTGCAAGTGACTGCAGTATAGTATAGTATGCTGGGAGGTACTGCAGCCAGATAGGTGCTCCAGCTTAATATTGCAACAAAGGTAAGACATATGACAGATAGTGGAGCTTTTAAGGAGGGGGGAGAAGATGAGAACAGTGGAGGGAGGGGTTGTATACAGAGGGAAGAGCTACTATTTCATGCCATTTGGCAGGTATGTGTGTGTGGCGGGCATGGCTGAGTTCCTGCACCATTTCTCTGAGAAAAAAAGCCCTGATACAGACAATTCTAGTATGACTGCCACTAAAGCAACCCATACATGATTCAGTCTTTTTGCATTCAACTAGCAGGGTGAACAAATAAAAGTGGCTCAATTTCACCTTCTACACATTTAAAGTGGATGGGAGGAATCCTCCTCCATACTGCTATTGCTGGCAATGTTAATTGAGTGGTAAAAATCCAATAGGACAGACAACCACCCTGTCCACACATATATTAATTGAAATCTGGTTGGTTCCTGCTGAACTATTAAATTTCGGTCCATGTATGGCCATCATATTTTTTAATGAATGCTGTACAGTTACCTACTTAGCTACTCCAGACTTCAGCTGCAGCAGAACTACAAGTGCAAACTTAGTTTAAAGTGATTGTAAAGTCTTTTGTGGTCCTGGCCCCTCCCTCCTGTTGCAGCTTGCTATGGGGCACCCAAGCCAAGCCACAGCTCCTTGTGTCCATTCAGACACGGAGCCATGGGCTGGTGCCACCCCCTTTCTCTCCTTATTGGCTCACTGACTTTGATTGACAGCAGCGGGAGCCAATTGAAAAGAAAAGAAAAAAAGTGATTTTTTTTTTGTACTGTCACCAGTCAGTCAGTGTCCCTGATCATTGTCACACCAGTTATATGATGACACTGTACTACACTGGTGACAGTATGGAAAAAAAGTGTTTTTTTTTTTTTTTTTTTTTTTACATTTATTCATTTTTCCAAAGAATTACAATAAAAAATTACAACTTCAAAAAATTCACCATGCCTCTTACTAAATACCTTGGACTACTTTCCAAAAAAGGGTAATTTGGGGGATATTTGTACTGTCCTGACATTGTGGGGCCTCAAAAAATTAAATAGGCCATCAGTAGTTCAGGATTTATAGATTTTCAGATATATATATACCATAGTTTGTGAACTCTATAATTTTCTTACAGACTAAATAATATACACTTATTTGGGTTATTTTCGACAAAGAAATGTAGCAGGATACATTTTGGCCTACAATTATGAAGAACAATTATTTATTTGCAAAATGTTATAACAGAAACAGATAAAAAATTGCTTTGGGTTGAGGCACAGATACTACCTCGTCTTCATCAGAGGTCAAGTTGAGATGTTGTGCTGCAGGTGATACCCAGGTTTCCATACTCTGACTCACCTGGGCAGACCACAACTGAGAGAAAGAAAAGTCCCTTGCAGTATTGAGATATTGAATTCACTGGGCAGCAGGCATCAAAGTAGTGAGTAACATGAGTGCACAAGAATACACAAAAGCACAGAGGAGAAACAGAGGCTGGGAATGCACTGGTGCCGAAAACAAGGGGCTGACAGAGACTTAAAGGGAAACACACTGGTACAGACAAGAAAGAATTGACTGAAGTGCTAAAGGTGAATGAAGACTGCATGCTAAATGAATAAACTATGGACAGCGCTTGCTCAACCTCATACTTATATAAAGTGATACTACTATATTTGTATATATTATGTGTCTATTACTAGATCATACAATATCAATCATGTGCTATCTGTTTTTTACAAATGAATCAATTGAAATAGTGACAAATAAAGTGCATAAAGTGATAACAGTGCAAAACAAAATGCTGCTGTGCTCCGTATCCCAATGATATCTATGCATCCACCTCATGAGGGACTGTAGACACTCCACACTCATCAGATATGATGGACTCCTTTGCCATATAGCAGGGGGAGTCTTCTGAGCTTGTATGTCTTTTTGGGGGACTTATCCCACTCCGATATCCTTTGATGACTCCCACTGGTGATGATTAGGGTTGAGCCGAACATCCCCAAATCAGTTCGCCCCGGAACCTGTGAACGGACCAAAAGTTTGCGCAAACTTTAGAACCCCATTAAAGTCTATGGGACTTGAACGTTCAAAATCAAAAGTGCTAATTTTAAAGCCTAATATGCAAGTTATTGTCTTAAAAAGGGTTTGGGGACCCGTGTCCTGCCCCAGGGGACATGTATCAATGCAAAAAAAAGTTTTAAAAACGGACGTTTTTTCGGGAGCAGTGATTTTAATGATGCTTAAAGTGAAAAAAAAGTGAAATATTCCTTTAAATATCATACCTGGGGGGGTGTCTATAGTATGCCTGTAAAGCGGCGCGTGTTTCCTGTGCTTAGAACAGTCCCTGCACAAAATGACAGAGTCAATCTGTGGATAGTGTAGGAAAGGAACAAAGAGCAACAGAGAACATAGACCTGAAGTGTGCCTGGGTCACGTGGTCAGTATGCCTAAAAGGGGGCATACCCAGATATGAAATGAAATGAAAAAGAAAAAAGGGAATGGGTGGGTGGGACACGAGATCCTACGACCACAAGGAAGGAGGCAAAGGAGGGCAGACTTTATGCAGCCTGACTCCTCCTACAATTACAGGTTGACCTGCGGTCAGCCTTACACTTGTACTCGGAGTCAATCTGTGGATAGTGTAGGAAAGGAACAAAGAGAAATAGAGAACATAGACCTGAAGTGTGCCTGGGTCACATGGTCAGTATGCCTAAAAGGGGGCAAAAATAAACCCAGTAGGATGAAAGCTTTAACAGCCAGATTTATTACCCACTGAATAAACGTACAATCTGCCAAATTGACAACCACTTGTGGCATTTTAGAAGTGGCTCTGGGACATACCCAGAGAAACAAGACGACCTCCACCTACCCATGGGGCCCCCAGCACGAATTCACAGAAGCTGCTCCTATCTAGAATGAATGCCAAAGCATGCCTTAGGGTCCAGACCCCGATTGGCCAAAAAAGGGGGGCGGCAATGAAGTATGCAATGAGCTACGGAGAGGGGAGCGCTAGGAAAAGGCAACCGAGGACCACCCCTGGGTTTATCAGATGTAGCACAGCCGAGCTGGTTTAAACCAACACCGGGCACCACGCCTTGCCAGGCTCCAAAAACCTGATAGCGCCGTGTCTTGTGAGCATGCAGGTGTAAACAGAAAAGGCTGAGGTGCAAAACCAGTTGATTTGGCCTAAAGTAAGAGAGACCCTGGGCCAGAAGAGCAATTCCCCTGGCCTCAGGACCCCCAAAAGGCCGGTTATAGCACTGCCTTGAGCACCAAGCTGGTACCCAATGCAAAGGAGACCTTGAGAGCATGACAGATACGACACAAAAATATGACCCATGGCGAGAAGTCTGCTGAGCACAGCAGGAGGGCTACTCTTCAGGATCCCTGAGGACGGCTTAATAGAGTGTGTAGAAAGTAAAGAAAGGCCTGTCGGGGTCTACTAACCAGATGAAAAGCTGAGACCCAGCCAGATACACCCTGATAGTGCTGTAGGCCGATATGAGTTGAAAGAGGCAAAAAACAAAAAGCAAGTAGGAACTGAATGTTAACCATCAGGACTGGGACATTTTGACTGGAAAACATCCCAAGCAGTGTCATCAGCCTTCCTGGTATTTAAAATAAAGACTTAACGATCAAGGCTGTTGCGACAGCCAAATAGAAACTCAATCCAACACAAATGCTGGAACCGAAGAGAAGGCGTGACGCCAGCATCTGCGTCCGAGACCTGAGCCTACTTGTACTGGCCTAGGCACTAAGAAGGTTCCAGAATTCACTAAAGCCCCTGAGCCCGTAGAGGCTGCTGGAGCTGCCATAGGCTGACTTGCCAATAGTTCTATACTATTGCCACTCCTGGCCGGACGTAGCTAGGAAATTTAAAGGTAGTGTGCATAGGGACAGGAAAGAAACTGCAGTCCGCTGGGTAACCAGCTCCGCACTTGCGCTTGACGAGCAAGGGATCAGTAACTTAACAAGCTGGGATTCCCGCACCGAAGCCGGGAAAGCAGTCCACTGCATAGGAATACTGCCATCGGGTCAAGAGTTGAAGCTAGCTGAGTGTGAAAAATGAAGCCTTGGGACGGACCAGGTTCTGAGAGAGGGTGAGCTACTTGATGAATTTGATGAACAACGTGAGAAACATGAGAAACGAGAGTAACATTGGGAAAACATGAGAAACCTGGGAAAACGAGAGAAACATAAAAAATGTGAGTTGGCAAAGAAACAACAAATTGCATGAGAAACGTAACTTGCATGAGAAATGTAAATTGCATGGGAAACCTAAATTGCATGAGAAACGCAAATTGCATGAGAAATGTGAGTTTGAATGAAATATGTAAGCAGCGTAAGAACAGATGAGGAGACTTGCCACCGAACAAGCCATTTAAAAATGATCACCTCAATCTGTTAACCCATAGACGTGAAGGGTAACCTGCAGTGGAAGAACATGGACAACCCAGCTGTGTAAAAGTGACCAGAGAACATTACAGACAAACAGCTCATGACATGACACCCCTACTACCTGACAAGTATGAGGATGTGGGTGCAGACATGACAAGACCAACAGCGCATGAATGTGAACCTAATGACAACACCACCCTACTGAATGCAGCAAGTCAGCCCGAGCAACCTGCAGCGCCAAGACAGGAAATTAAAAACGAACACTCAGGGCTAAAGTCCCCACAGACTGTGGTGGGTAGTAGTAAAAGGTGTAATGGTGAAGAGGACGTATGACGTATGAACTACAGGTGAGAAGATTGTGGGACGACAATCAATTAAAAGCGAAACCTCAGCCTGTATTGGATCTGTAGACTTGAAAGATCCTGGATGCAAGCACTAACTAACGGAAATGCAGCGAACGAAAGACAATGACATGAAGTGTGAGAAACATGGGAAACGTGAGAAACGTAAGACACGTGGGAAACGTGGGAAACGTGAGGAACGTGAGAAACTTAAGGCACATGGGAAACTTGGGAAACGTGAGAAACGTAAGGCACATGGGAAACGTGAGAAATGTGAGAAACGTAAGGCACATGGGAAACGTGAGAAATGTGAGAAACGTAAGGCACATGGTAAACGTGAGAAACGTGAGAAACGTAAGGCATATGGGAAACTTGAGAAATGTAAGGCACATGGGAAACGTGAGAAACGTGAGGCACATGTGAGAACATGGGAAACGTGAGAACATGGGAAACGTGAGAACATAGCATGAGAACGTAAATAGCATGATAAACTGTAAAATTGCCATGAGAAATTGTAATTGCCATGAGAAATCGTAATTGCCATGAGAAATCGTAATTGACATGAGAAATCATAATTGACATGAGAAATCGTAATGGACATGAGAAATCGTAACTGACATAAGAAATCGTAACTGACATGAGAAATCGTAACTTACATAAAAAACTGTAAAATTGTATGAGAAATAGTACACTGCATGAGGAACTGTAAATTGCCTGAGAACATAAATTGCATGCGAAAAAAAACATAAATTGCATGAGAAAACTGTAAAATCGCATGAGAAAGTAAATTGCATGAGAAACCGTAAATCGTACGAAAAAAGCGAAAAATGTCATAAGAAAGCGTAAAATTGCATGAGACACCGTAAACTACATGAGAAAGTCGTAAAATTGCATGAGAAAACCCTAAAACTGTATGGAAAAAATGTAAAATTGCATGACAAAACCGTAAAATTGCATGAGAAATCGTAAATTGCCTGAGAACGTAAATTGCATGAGAAAACATAAATCGCATGAGAAAACCGTAAAATCGCATGAGAAAACCATAAAATCGCATGAGAAAGTAAATTGCATGAGAAACCGTAAATCGCATGAAAAAAGCGAAAAATTTAATACGAAAGCATAAAATTGCATGAGAAACTACATGAGAAAACCGTAAAACTATATGAGAAAACCGTAAAATTGCATGCGAAAACCCTAAAACTGCATGGAAAAACCGTAAAACTGCATGAGAAAACTGTAAAACTGGATGAGAAAACCGTAAAACTGCATGAGAAAACCGTAAAATTGCATGAGAAAAACGTAAAATTGCACGAGAAAACCATAAATTTGCATGAGAAATCGTAAATTACATGAGAGCGTAAATTGCATGAGAAAAACAAATTGCATGAGAAACCATAAAAATTGCATGAGAAATCATACTATGCCAAGGACCCCCAAAGAACCTAATAAGATGACTGGCGATGAGCAAGTGTCATGTCATCCGCCTGAATTAACCCCTGAAAACCCACACTATAGACCATGTGGCACTCGGGAGGGGGGAACCCATCACACGAAGCTCAGGAGGGGGGGGACCACCATGGGGCTGAGGAGGGAGAAGACCCTGCCCATACATACCTATGCTGCAACCCAACAGTGGTGACAGCGGACCCAAACACCAAAAACACTAATGCAGTCATGATCATCCCTAGTCCTGCCAACTCCGACCCCCGCCCCTGACAACAGAGACCCCCAGCCCTGCAGGCAACAGCAGAGCCAGCCAGAGTGCAGCCTGACAGCATCGTGCATGCGAGTGACCTGCACACATGCCCAGACACAAGCTCAGCCCTGAAAGTGCCAGAACCTACTACGTGGAACTCAGGAGGACGTGGAACCTTACAGCATAAAGATACAATGATTTCCTGCACAATATTGAAGCCCATACATACTATGTGCAATGGCCTACACTATTTCAAACTGGATAAACATGGGTCACTGCTAGAAAAAAGATGTTTCATTGGATTGTTAACCTGTACTCCTGGAATAAAGATGTGCTATGCAGTGCTAGTGACAGAGGGGGGACATCTTGTCATATGAGACTCTGGCGTCATCTCCTAAAACACCCCCCAAACACACTCCCCCAACCTGCAACCTCAAAACATGGTGCTACCTGAACCCCGAGCTGACCGGAGTAAAGTGAAAATGGAGGGAAGAACACTACCCCTATCCCGGCGCCCGCAGCGCACAAGACCCTGCCACACGGTAACACTGCCGAGACCTGCCATGAGCAGGGAGAGCAGCCGCCGAACGTCCTCCTTGTTCTATCCGTGACCCAGAAGTGACGTCAGAGTCGCCCGGAAATGACACTGACACGAGATCCTACGACCACAAGGAAGGAGGCAAAGGAGGGCAGACTTTATGCAGCCTGACTCCTCCTACAATTACAGGCTGACCTGCAGTTAGCCTTACACTTGTGAAGGAATAAAAGTTATTTAAAACTGCTTGCGGCTTAAAAGTAATGTCGGGTCCCGGCAATATGGATGAAAATCAGTGAGACAAATGGCATGGGTGCCCCCCCCAGTCCATTACCAGGCCCTTTGGGTCTTGTATCGATATTAAGGAGAACCCCGCACCCAAATTAAAAAAAGGAAAGGTGTGGGGCCCCTAGGCCCTATATACTCTGAACAGCAGGTTTGTTGTTAAGTAGAATCTGTTTGTAATTTTGAACTGGTACATTTTTAAAGTGTAGCTCCAGCCAAAAAATCTATTTTTAAGCTTTTTGGAAAACATAGGTAAGGGTTATCACAACAGTAACATTTGTTTTGCTGTCTGTGCACCTCTTCAGAAGATTTCACCTCACTTTCTGTCCCAATGACAAATGTTTTTTGAAAATTTGGGGTTTTTAGTAAAACAAGGATTGGTGATAAAGCATCAGTGGAGAGGAGAAACGTTTTCCCCATATTAACTTTAACAGGCGAGAATTTCCCTTCCTAGGGGTAGATTTCCTCCTAGGAGTCGAGTAGGGGTTGTTTGTAAGTTGAATGTTTGAAAGTAGGGGCATGCCCTATATACACTGTAGAAATTGGGGCCTTAGGTGTTGGTGTTGCCACAACACTGTAAGCCCTCACAGTTACTCTTGGTGGGTGCAGGAACGGGCCCTGCTGTGAAATATTAGATCAAGAATTGTAATTACGTGCCATTGTTGAACAGTAGTAGAAAAATTGGGCCTTCGGTGGTGGTGGTGGTGGTACTGGTGCCACAACACTGTAAGTTCTCACAGTTACTCTTGGTGGGCGCTGGAATGGGCCCTGCTGTGAAATATATCAAGAATTGTACTTACATGTCCCTGTTGAACAAGGGCAGAAAAATTGGGCCTTTGGTGGTGGTGGTGTTGCCACAACACTGTAAGCCCTCACAGTTACTCTTGGTAGGCGCAGAAATGGGCCCTGCTGTGAAATATTAGATCAAGAATTGTAATTGTATACGTCCCTGTTGAACAGGGGCAGAAAAATTGGGCCTTTAGGCACTAGTGCCTCAACACTGCAACCCCTCACAGATGCTATAGTTGGAGCACAGGAATGAGCCCTGCTGCAAAGTATTGCATCAAAAATTGTAATTATACGCCCCTGTTAAAAAGGGGCTAAAAATTTGGGCCTTAGGCACTGGTGCTGGTGCCACAACACTGCAACCCCTCACAGATACTATAGTTGGAGCACAGGAATGAGCCCTGCTGCAAATTATTGCATCAAAAATTGTAATTACACGCCCCTGTTAAACGGGGGCAGAAAAATTGGGCCTTGGCCACTGGTGGCAGTGCCCAGAACCAAAAATGTTCTTACAAGCTATCAGCATGAAAATTGAGAAGGAAGAGGATTGTGACTCAGCATAAAAGTATAGTCACTCAGCATCAGCATACGCAGTCTTGAAGGGATCCCACATAAAAAAAATCAATTGTTACATCAGCTTTAGGTGCTTGGTAGCTGGTGATCCAAGACTGATTCATTTTTATGAAGGTCAGCCGATCGACCAATTCGGTGGACAGGTGCACCCTGTGATCGGTTACAATGCCTCCAGCAGCACTGAATGTCCATTCCGAAAGAATGCTGGATGCAGGACAGGCCAGTAGCACAATTGCATACTGTGCAAGCTCTGGCCAGTGATCCATCCTCAAGACCCAGTAACCCAGAGGATTTTCGGTGGAAAAGGTGTCCAAGTCTGATCTCGCCCCTAGGTAATCCTGCACCATGTGAATCAGATGCTGGCGATGGTTGCTGGAACGGATCATACCTTGGGGCTGCCGACTAAAAAATTGTCTGAAAGCATCGGTCAGACGGCCACCTTCTCCACCGCTCCTTCTGTGACTGACCGAAGCCTCAGCAACACGTTGTCCAGGAGGACGAGGAAATTGTAACCTCCCAGGCTCTGGAAATGAGTTGCACAAACCTTTCTGCAAGGCCTCCCAAAGATGTTTCATCCTCTGCTCCCTCTGCGATGGCAGGATAAGGTTCACAACCTTACCCTTGTAACGTGGATCAAGGAGGGTGGCCAGCCAGTAATTATCCCTCCCTTTGATACCACAAATACGAGGATCCTTCCGCAGGCTTTGCAGGATCAGGGAGGCCATGCAGCGTAGCTTTGCTGAGGCATTCGGTCCAAAGTCCTCTGGGTCACTAAGGACAACATGATCCACAGCCACCTCCTCCCAGCCACGTACAAGTCCATTTGTTTCTTCGGACTGTAAATGATCCCTTGAAGACTGCTGCTGATGCTAAGTGCCAGGCTCCACCTCCATGCTGACACAATTCTCCTCCTCCTCCTCCTTGTCCTCTTCCTGTGTGATCAGCGGGCACACAGGAACACTGTCTGGATAAAGGGGGCCTTGAGAGGTAAGGAAGTCCTCCTCTTCCACCCTCTGTTCTGCCTCAAGTGCCCTGTCCATTATTCCATGCAGCGTGTGCTCCAACAGGTGGACAACAGGGACAGTGTCACTGATGCACTGTCACTGCTCACCATCCTCGTGGCGTCCTCAAATGGTGACAGGACAGTGCATGCATCCCTGATGATAGCCCACTGGCGTGGGGAAAAAAAACAAGGTCCCCTGACCCTGTCCTAGGTGCTCATTGATGGCCCTCTGCTGTGTGTGCAGCCGCTGCAGCATGGCCAACATTGAGTTCCACTTGGTGGGCATGTCACAGATTAGGCAGTTCTTGGGCAGGTTAAATTCCTTTTGGGGATCAGCCAGCCAAGCACTGGCATTAAATGACCTGCAGAAATGCACACAGACTTTCCTGGCCTGCCTCAGGACATCCTGTAAGCTCGGGTACCTGCCCAAGAACCACTGCACCACCAAGTTAAGGACATGAGCCAAACAGGGCACATGGGTCAGTTGTCCCTGTCGGAGTGCCATTGTCGCAAACCAACATATCTGCCTTAAGCTGGCGTGGCGTCAACCACCTCTGAACCTGCCCCTGCAGAGCTGACAGAATCTCTGCCCTAGTGTGGCTTCTGTCCCCCAAGCACACCAGCTCAAGCACCGCATGGCATCTTTTTGCCTGCGTGCTTGCGTAGCCCCTTGAATGCCTACAGAGCACCGCTGGTTCTGAGGACAAATCAGCACAGGAAGAGGCCATAGAGGAAGAAGAAGAGGAGGGGGTGGAGGAGAGAGGTGTGGCAGAATCACCACTAGTAGAATTTTGGAGGTGTGGTGGCGAAACAACCTCCAACACTACTGCACCCTGTACTGCATCCTTCCCAGCTGCCAGGAGAGTCACCCAGTGCGCGGTAAAAAAATAGATAGGTAACATCCCTGTCCATGCCTGCTGGACCATGAGTAAGCGGTAATATGCACCTTACCGCTGACCGCCCTTTCCAGCGAGGCCAAGACATTGCCTTCCATATGCCGGTAGAGAGCCGGAATCACCTTCCGTGAGAAAAAGTGGCATTTGGGAACCTACCACTGAGGAACCGCACATTCCACAAAGTCACAGAAGGGGGCAGAGTCTACCAACTGAAAAGGCAGCAGTTGAAGTGCTAGCAATTTACCCAAACTAGCATTCAACCGTTGAGCATGTGGATGGCTGGGAGCAAACTTCTTTTGGCGGTGCAGCAGCTGGGGCAGGGAAATTTGTCTGGTACAATCTGACATTTGTTTACCGATAGCAGATTGCCCGCAAGTACTTGGCTGTGACATACCTAATTCTATACCTTCATTCCTCTGAAGGTATAGTGGGGTTGGAGATGATGAGCAAGGAGAGGTCCGCTTTGTTCTTTGGTGTGGGTCTTTTAGGTACGCTTGCCAATGAACTGCATGGCAGGTCGACATATGTCTGGTCAAGCATGTGGTGCCCAAGCGGGTGATGTTTTGGCCACGCGAGATGCGCTTGAGACATTTGTTGCAAAAAGCAGCGGTGGGATCTGATGCACTCGTCTCAAAAAGGCCCACACCAAAGAACTTTTGGAATAGCGCGCAGAGACAGCAGCGCCCTGCACATGCGGAGTTCTGCGGTGTGATGCAGTTGGTGTGCTGCCCTTAAGCTGGCCCCTGGAGGGCATCCTGCCTCATTTGAGATGTGCCTCCTCCTCCTCCTTTCTCCTATCAGGCACTCACATGGAGCCAGTGACCTCATCATCCCCTCCCTCCTCATCACTGGAACAAAGCTGGCAGTGTGCTGAAGCTGAGGGAACATGACTGCCAGATTGCTGTCCTTCTTCGGCACCCCCTCTCTCTGGGGTCACGTTACTGCCTTCCTCTAGCTGGGTACCATCATCGGAGCCTTAAAAACGATGGGCATCCTCCTGGAGCATGTACCCAACACTGTGGTCAAACAGTTCGGGGGACTCCTCAGGAGGACATGGTGGGGATAGGGAAGGAGTGACTGATGCCATTGAACCAAGGGAAGAGGCCGCATTGGCAGCTGCTTTGCCAGACAGAGTACCCTGAGCCTGGGTGAGAGAGGATGAGGAGGATGAGGACGGCTTGGTCATCCACTCTACCAAGTCTTCCGCATGTTGCGGCTCAACACAGCCAGCTGCTGAAAAAAAGGACAAGCGCGTCCCACAGCCACGTGCTGATGAGGATGCACCGTCTCCACGACCAGCACTGTTGCCTCTAGACACAGAGCCTGCTTGCCCTCTTTTATTGGCTTGTGACTGTCTGCCTCTGCTTGTTGGCCTTCCAGACATACTAATGGCCTGCAGAGAGATGTAGCTGCACAAAGCTGGGGTGTATATATATACTGATACTGCAGATAGCAGAATCAACTGCCTTCCTGTAGTATTATTAGTATGAGAACACCAGCAATTGTCTTCAGGTAGCTTTAGGTGCACACTGTGCAGAGGACACAGTACACTAACTGTAAATACTGTAACTGCCTGCCTGTGGCATTAATAGGATCAGAAGAACACCACCAACTTTCTTCAGGTAGCTTTAGGTGCACACTCTGCAGAGGATGCAGGACACTAGCTGTAAATACTGTAGCTGCCTGCTTGTGGTATTAAAGCGGGGGTCCAATTACATCAACCTAAAAAAAAAATATTAAAAGCCAGCAGCTACAAATACTGCAGCTGCTGACTAGAAAAGAAGAAAGACACATACTGAGAAGATATAAAGTGCTGCACACCCCGATTAATGTCAAAAAGAAAAAGAAAATATCCCCCGTGGGGTTTTAAAGCAGCAAAAAATTATGAAATAGTAGGTTGTTACTAGAAAAAGTTTTTATTAATGGAACTTAACCATAATGGTTAAAATAGGAGCTGTGCTACAGGAGATAACACAATTGAGGCTGGCACAAGTATTATACAATGGTCAAGCGCTAAAGTAGGGTGATAATCCTGACGCGTTTCGACCCCGTTGGGTCATCTTCAGAGGATTAAGGCGCTATGACGAAATATGCATATTAGAATTCATGGGTGTGACCATAAAAATATAATATAATATATATATGTTTGACAGTATAATTACCAATCACATTTTGTTTGAGCAGTTTCTCCTGAGCTTGTAGTTCACCGACGTCTCCCCCACCGGGTCCCGACAAGAGTCCCCGGCCGTCCACCACGTCAACAGGGGAAAAGGGGGGTTAATCGTCCATGCGTGTCTTGCAAGGAGTCACACGAAGCGGATACCTCCCAAAACTGGGGAGGAGCGCGGGGGCATGCGAGCGAGACCTGCAGCCAAAGCATCAAACGACAGACAACTGTACCATCAGTGCGTTCGGTTTAGCACGGATAGAGATATATGTATCAAGTGTCATTTTCGGAAAAAAAAAAGAGATAACTCTGTAATTTATTTAATTAAATATTTGTTGGATGTTGTCTGTGCTTATTGGGGTCAGCAATGTATGAATATTCCCATGGTGAAGATGGTAACAAAAGGGGGGAAGGGGAAGGGGTTACCAAGGGTAAGTAGGACTGCATATAGATATCAGTATGTCAGAATATGTAATGTAATAGGTAAATGGTGGTATCTATGTGTTGGCCGTGAAACAAGTGACGAAGTGGGGTAAGAATATAGGAATGTGAAGAGAAAAGCGACTGTGAGGAGAACATGGGAGGAAAAAAGGGGACGGGCAGAAGGGTAGGGGAAGAAAAAAAAAAAAAAAAAAAAAAAAAAAAAAAAAAAAAAAAAAAACCAAGGGAAAGGTAGGGGATGGGAAAGAAAGGACGGGAAGGAGGGGGGGAGGAAAAAGGGGCGTAGGTAGGGTGTGTGGAAGGGAGAACATGGGGGTGGGGGGGTGGGAAGGTGCAGTGAAGGGGCCAAATGAAACAATCAAAAAGCAGTGAAAGCAAAAACATAGGCAAAAAACATAATACAACCGTGTATGTGTGAGAGATGGGTGTGTGTGATAGTGTGCTGAAAAGTGCCTGGGTGCTGGGAAAAGAGTCATGAGGTGTCAAGATGGGAAGAAAATGGGACAGAGGTGAGACAGAGAATCACACAAGGTGAGGTGCCATAAAGGTGAACATATATTTAGGGTGGGTAAAATCGGATGTGAATTGTACAAGATAGTATAACTAATCACAGTGGGAAGAAATCACGTGACAGAGACCCACAATACAGGGTATGTCAGGTCCAACTCATCAATATGTTCAGATACTGATGATTACCTGTCTCCAGAGTATAAGTCAGTTGATCAGTCTGATGAAACAATAGGAACTAAAGGCAGATCCCCCAATCTGCCTGGTCATTATAAATAAAGTGCTGGCCGCTGATTGGATGCCTAATTAGGCTGCAGGTGCACGCAGGCCGCCCCCACCCCTCCTCCTCCAGCAGGGATTAACCCTCCACATGTGGCTCCCCCGGCGTTCAGGAAGATGAATATCCCGGCCCAGCCGTCACATCCGCCGCAATAGCGCGATGTCGCGACGTCGCACGCACGCAGCATCGCGTGCCCACAACGCCACGGCATCCGGATGTGATCCGGAACGCCGCTGGCAGGAAGTAATACACCCGAGGGTGCAGAAAGGAGGCACGGACCCTTTAATTGTGCCCCCCCTCTTTTCCTGCCAGGAAGAGACGCAACGACGAAGCCCCCATCCCCAGGACGGGTCCACGGCCCATGGGACCCACATCGGGCTCCGGAAGGGAGAGAAGCAGGGGAACAACACAATGCAGACAATATGTAGCAGAATAATGGAAACCTATAAATTGCATTCTAGTGTACAAGGATCTAGAAGGCTGTGGGTGGTTGGAATGCATTTAGGGCAGCCATGGGCTACCTCCATTGGATTTAACAAAAAACGTACATGTGATGCTACAGATGGTAGGGATTGTCATTACAGCAGAATGAAGATGCTAGCCAATGTATTGTAAACATATTGGGTGCGCCTGAGGGGGCACACTGAGTGTCCAGTATTAGGATAGATTAGTAAAAACAGGGGAGAGTAACAGATAATTTTATCCGATCTCGCCTGTTATAAAATTAACGTGTAAATTACATAGGGGTAGTCCAATCATCACCTATACATATACATTGGCTCATCCTTTAAACAATGTAACACAATACTTATTCAGTAGAAACAGTCACAATAAAGGTATTACAAGAATGCACAATTCAACCAGAATCATCCCACAGCTCATATCTTAACTCGAGTGTCAAAAAGTGGGGGGAGGGGGGGTGTTTAACCACCCAATATTCAAGAAAAGAAGAAAGACACATACTGAGAAGATATAAAGTGCTGCACACCCCGATTAATGTCAAAAAGAAAAAGAAAATATCCCCCGTGGGGTTTTAAAGCAGCAAAAAATTATGAAATAGTAGGTTGTTACTAGAAAAAGTTTTTATTAATGGAACTTAACCATAATGGTTAAAATAGGAGCTGTGCTACAGGAGATAACACAATTGAGGCTGGCACAAGTATTATACAATGGTCAAGCGCTAAAGTAGGGTGATAATCCTGACGCGTTTCGACCCCGTTGGGTCATCTTCAGAGGATTAAGGCGCTATGACGAAATATGCATATTAGAATTCATGGGTGTGACCATAAAAATATAATATAATATATATATGTTTGACAGTATAATTACCAATCACATTTTGTTTGAGCAGTTTCTCCTGAGCTTGTAGTTCACCGACGTCTCCCCCACCGGGTCCCGACAAGAGTCCCCGGCCGTCCACCACGTCAACAGGGGAAAAGGGGGGTTAATCGTCCATGCGTGTCTTGCAAGGAGTCACACGAAGCGGATACCTCCCAAAACTGGGGAGGAGCGCGGGGGCATGCGAGCGAGACCTGCAGCCAAAGCATCAAACGACAGACAACTGTACCATCAGTGCGTTCGGTTTAGCACGGATAGAGATATATGTATCAAGTGTCATTTTCGGAAAAAAAAAAGAGATAACTCTGTAATTTATTTAATTAAATATTTGTTGGATGTTGTCTGTGCTTATTGGGGTCAGCAATGTATGAATATTCCCATGGTGAAGATGGTAACAAAAGGGGGGAAGGGGAAGGGGTTACCAAGGGTAAGTAGGACTGCATATAGATATCAGTATGTCAGAATATGTAATGTAATAGGTAAATGGTGGTATCTATGTGTTGGCCGTGAAACAAGTGACGAAGTGGGGTAAGAATATAGGAATGTGAAGAGAAAAGCGACTGTGAGGAGAACATGGGAGGAAAAAAGGGGACGGGCAGAAGGGTAGGGGAAGAAAAAAAAAAAAAAAAAAAAAAAAAAAAAAAAAACCAAGGGAAAGGTAGGGGATGGGAAAGAAAGGACGGGAAGGAGGGGGGGAGGAAAAAGGGGCGTAGGTAGGGTGTGTGGAAGGGAGAACATGGGGGTGGGGGGGTGGGAAGGTGCAGTGAAGGGGCCAAATGAAACAATCAAAAAGCAGTGAAAGCAAAAACATAGGCAAAAAACATAATACAACCGTGTATGTGTGAGAGATGGGTGTGTGTGATAGTGTGCTGAAAAGTGCCTGGGTGCTGGGAAAAGAGTCATGAGGTGTCAAGATGGGAAGAAAATGGGACAGAGGTGAGACAGAGAATCACACAAGGTGAGGTGCCATAAAGGTGAACATATATTTAGGGTGGGTAAAATCGGATGTGAATTGTACAAGATAGTATAACTAATCACAGTGGGAAGAAATCACGTGACAGAGACCCACAATACAGGGTATGTCAGGTCCAACTCATCAATATGTTCAGATACTGATGATTACCTGTCTCCAGAGTATAAGTCAGTTGATCAGTCTGATGAAACAATAGGAACTAAAGGCAGATCCCCCAATCTGCCTGGTCATTATAAATAAAGTGCTGGCCGCTGATTGGATGCCTAATTAGGCTGCAGGTGCACGCAGGCCGCCCCCACCCCTCCTCCTCCAGCAGGGATTAACCCTCCACATGTGGCTCCCCCGGCGTTCAGGAAGATGAATATCCCGGCCCAGCCGTCACATCCGCCGCAATAGCGCGATGTCGCGACGTCGCACGCACGCAGCATCGCGTGCCCACAACGCCACGGCATCCGGATGTGATCCGGAACGCCGCTGGCAGGAAGTAATACACCCGAGGGTGCAGAAAGGAGGCACGGACCCTTTAATTGTGCCCCCCCTCTTTTCCTGCCAGGAAGAGACGCAACGACGAAGCCCCCATCCCCAGGACGGGTCCACGGCCCATGGGACCCACATCGGGCTCCGGAAGGGAGAGAAGCAGGGGAACAACACAATGCAGACAATATGTAGCAGAATAATGGAAACCTATAAATTGCATTCTAGTGTACAAGGATCTAGAAGGCTGTGGGTGGTTGGAATGCATTTAGGGCAGCCATGGGCTACCTCCATTGGATTTAACAAAAAACGTACATGTGATGCTACAGATGGTAGGGATTGTCATTACAGCAGAATGAAGATGCTAGCCAATGTATTGTAAACATATTGGGTGCGCCTGAGGGGGCACACTGAGTGTCCAGTATTAGGATAGATTAGTAAAAACAGGGGAGAGTAACAGATAATTTTATCCGATCTCGCCTGTTATAAAATTAACGTGTAAATTACATAGGGGTAGTCCAATCATCACCTATACATATACATTGGCTCATCCTTTAAACAATGTAACACAATACTTATTCAGTAGAAACAGTCACAATAAAGGTATTACAAGAATGCACAATTCAACCAGAATCATCCCACAGCTCATATCTTAACTCGAGTGTCAAAAAGTGGGGGGAGGGGGGGTGTTTAACCACCCAATATTCAAGAAAAGAAGAAAGACACATACTGAGAAGATATAAAGTGCTGCACACCCCGATTAATGTCAAAAAGAAAAAGAAAATATCCCCCGTGGGGTTTTAAAGCAGCAAAAAATTATGAAATAGTAGGTTGTTACTAGAAAAAGTTTTTATTAATGGAACTTAACCATAATGGTTAAAATAGGAGCTGTGCTACAGGAGATAACACAATTGAGGCTGGCACAAGTATTATACAATGGTCAAGCGCTAAAGTAGGGTGATAATCCTGACGCGTTTCGACCCCGTTGGGTCATCTTCAGAGGATTAAGGCGCTATGACGAAATATGCATATTAGAATTCATGGGTGTGACCATAAAAATATAATATAATATATATATGTTTGACAGTATAATTACCAATCACATTTTGTTTGAGCAGTTTCTCCTGAGCTTGTAGTTCACCGACGTCTCCCCCACCGGGTCCCGACAAGAGTCCCCGGCCGTCCACCAGTCAACAGGGGAAAAGGGGGGTTAATCGTCCATGCGTGTCTTGCAAGGAGTCACACGAAGCGGATACCTCCCAAAACTGGGGAGGAGCGCGGGGGCATGCGAGCGAGACCTGCAGCCAAAGCATCAAACGACAGACAACTGTACCATCAGTGCGTTCGGTTTAGCACGGATAGAGATATATGTATCAAGTGTCATTTTCGGAAAAAAAAAAGAGATAACTCTGTAATTTATTTAATTAAATATTTGTTGGATGTTGTCTGTGCTTATTGGGGTCAGCAATGTATGAATATTCCCATGGTGAAGATGGTAACAAAAGGGGGGAAGGGGAAGGGGTTACCAAGGGTAAGTAGGACTGCATATAGATATCAGTATGTCAGAATATGTAATGTAATAGGTAAATGGTGGTATCTATGTGTTGGCCGTGAAACAAGTGACGAAGTGGGGTAAGAATATAGGAATGTGAAGAGAAAAGCGACTGTGAGGAGAACATGGGAGGAAAAAAGGGGACGGGCAGAAGGGTAGGGGAAGAAAAAAAAAAAAAAAAAAAAAAAAAAAAAAAACCAAGGGAAAGGTAGGGGATGGGAAAGAAAGGACGGGAAGGAGGGGGGGAGGAAAAAGGGGCGTAGGTAGGGTGTGTGGAAGGGAGAACATGGGGGTGGGGGGGTGGGAAGGTGCAGTGAAGGGGCCAAATGAAACAATCAAAAAGCAGTGAAAGCAAAAACATAGGCAAAAAACATAATACAACCGTGTATGTGTGAGAGATGGGTGTGTGTGATAGTGTGCTGAAAAGTGCCTGGGTGCTGGGAAAAGAGTCATGAGGTGTCAAGATGGGAAGAAAATGGGACAGAGGTGAGACAGAGAATCACACAAGGTGAGGTGCCATAAAGGTGAACATATATTTAGGGTGGGTAAAATCGGATGTGAATTGTACAAGATAGTATAACTAATCACAGTGGGAAGAAATCACGTGACAGAGACCCACAATACAGGGTATGTCAGGTCCAACTCATCAATATGTTCAGATACTGATGATTACCTGTCTCCAGAGTATAAGTCAGTTGATCAGTCTGATGAAACAATAGGAACTAAAGGCAGATCCCCCAATCTGCCTGGTCATTATAAATAAAGTGCTGGCCGCTGATTGGATGCCTAATTAGGCTGCAGGTGCACGCAGGCCGCCCCCACCCCTCCTCCTCCAGCAGGGATTAACCCTCCACATGTGGCTCCCCCGGCGTTCAGGAAGATGAATATCCCGGCCCAGCCGTCACATCCGCCGCAATAGCGCGATGTCGCGACGTCGCACGCACGCAGCATCGCGTGCCCACAACGCCACGGCATCCGGATGTGATCCGGAACGCCGCTGGCAGGAAGTAATACACCCGAGGGTGCAGAAAGGAGGCACGGACCCTTTAATTGTGCCCCCCCTCTTTTCCTGCCAGGAAGAGACGCAACGACGAAGCCCCCATCCCCAGGACGGGTCCACGGCCCATGGGACCCACATCGGGCTCCGGAAGGGAGAGAAGCAGGGGAACAACACAATGCAGACAATATGTAGCAGAATAATGGAAACCTATAAATTGCATTCTAGTGTACAAGGATCTAGAAGGCTGTGGGTGGTTGGAATGCATTTAGGGCAGCCATGGGCTACCTCCATTGGATTTAACAAAAAACGTACATGTGATGCTACAGATGGTAGGGATTGTCATTACAGCAGAATGAAGATGCTAGCCAATGTATTGTAAACATATTGGGTGCGCCTGAGGGGGCACACTGAGTGTCCAGTATTAGGATAGATTAGTAAAAACAGGGGAGAGTAACAGATAATTTTATCCGATCTCGCCTGTTATAAAATTAACGTGTAAATTACATAGGGGTAGTCCAATCATCACCTATACATATACATTGGCTCATCCTTTAAACAATGTAACACAATACTTATTCAGTAGAAACAGTCACAATAAAGGTATTACAAGAATGCACAATTCAACCAGAATCATCCCACAGCTCATATCTTAACTCGAGTGTCAAAAAGTGGGGGGAGGGGGGGTGTTTAACCACCCAATATTCAAGAAAAGAAGAAAGACACATACTGAGAAGATATAAAGTGCTGCACACCCCGATTAATGTCAAAAAGAAAAAGAAAATATCCCCCGTGGGGTTTTAAAGCAGCAAAAAATTATGAAATAGTAGGTTGTTACTAGAAAAAGTTTTTATTAATGGAACTTAACCATAATGGTTAAAATAGGAGCTGTGCTACAGGAGATAACACAATTGAGGCTGGCACAAGTATTATACAATGGTCAAGCGCTAAAGTAGGGTGATAATCCTGACGCGTTTCGACCCCGTTGGGTCATCTTCAGAGGATTAAGGCGCTATGACGAAATATGCATATTAGAATTCATGGGTGTGACCATAAAAATATAATATAATATATATATGTTTGACAGTATAATTACCAATCACATTTTGTTTGAGCAGTTTCTCCTGAGCTTGTAGTTCACCGACGTCTCCCCCACCGGGTCCCGACAAGAGTCCCCGGCCGTCCACCACGTCAACAGGGGAAAAGGGGGGTTAATCGTCCATGCGTGTCTTGCAAGGAGTCACACGAAGCGGATACCTCCCAAAACTGGGGAGGAGCGCGGGGGCATGCGAGCGAGACCTGCAGCCAAAGCATCAAACGACAGACAACTGTACCATCAGTGCGTTCGGTTTAGCACGGATAGAGATATATGTATCAAGTGTCATTTTCGGAAAAAAAAAAGAGATAACTCTGTAATTTATTTAATTAAATATTTGTTGGATGTTGTCTGTGCTTATTGGGGTCAGCAATGTATGAATATTCCCATGGTGAAGATGGTAACAAAAGGGGGGAAGGGGAAGGGGTTACCAAGGGTAAGTAGGACTGCATATAGATATCAGTATGTCAGAATATGTAATGTAATAGGTAAATGGTGGTATCTATGTGTTGGCCGTGAAACAAGTGACGAAGTGGGGTAAGAATATAGGAATGTGAAGAGAAAAGCGACTGTGAGGAGAACATGGGAGGAAAAAAGGGGACGGGCAGAAGTGTAGGGGAAGAAAAAAAAAAAAAAAAAAAAAAAACCAAGGGAAAGGTAGGGGATGGGAAAGAAAGGACGGGAAGGAGGGGGGGAGGAAAAAGCTGCTGACTTTTAATACATGGCCTTTTACCTGTCCCAGGGTCCAGCGATGTCGGCAGGCGACGCCAAGAACCCGCTTGGTTCTCGGCAGCTGCCGCCGCCATCCTAGGTGAGGGAATCAGGAAGTGAAGCATTGCGACTTCACTTCCCGGTTCCCTACTGCGCATGCGCGAGTCGCGCTGCCCATCGTAACTGGTCCCCGCTATCTCTTGGGAGCTGTGTGTTTCCCAGGAGACAGCGCGGAGGGACAGGAAGAGACATAGACTCCCATGGAAGTCTATGCCGGAAGTGGGTGCAAATACCTGTCTTAGACAGGTATCTGCACCCCCCTCCCCCCTGAAAGGTGCCAAATGTAACACCGGAGGGGGGAAGGGTTCCGAAAAGCGAAAGTTCCATTTTTGTGTGGAACTCCACTTTAATAGGATCAGAAGAACACCACCAATTTTCTTCAGGTAGCTTTAGGTGCACACTGTGCAGAGGACACAGCACACTAACTGTATATACTGTAGCTGCCTGCCTGTGGTATTAATAGGAGCAGAACAGCAATTGTCTTCAGGTAGCTTTAGGTGCACACTGTGCAGAGGACACAGTACACTAACTGTAAATACTGTAACTGCCTGCCTGTGGCATTAATAGGATCAGAAGAACACCACCAACTTTCTTCAGGTAGCTTTAAGTGCACACTGTGCAGAGGATGCAGTACACTAACTGTAAATACTGTAGCTGCCTGCCTGTGGTATTAGTAGGATCAGAAGAACACCACCAATTTCCTTCAGGTAGCTTTAGGTGCACACTGTGCAGAGGACACAGTACACTAACTGTAAATACTGTAGCTGCCTGCCTGTGGTATTAATAGGAGCAGAACAACAGCAATTGTCTTCAGGTAGCTTTAGGTGCACACTGTGCAGAGGATGCAGTACACTAACTGTAAACACTGTAGCTGCCTGCCTGTGGTATTAATAGGATCAGAACATCAGCAATTGTCTTCAGGTAGCTTTAGGTGCACACTGTGCAGAGGACACAGCACACTAACTGTATATACTGTAGCTGCCTGCCTGTGGTATTAATAGGAGCAGAACAGCAATTGTCTTCAGGTAGCTTTAGGTGCACATTGTGCAGAGGACACAGTACACTAACTGTAAATACTGTAACTGCCTGCCTGTGGCATTAAAAGGATCAGAAGAACACCACCAACTTTCTTCAGGTAGCTTTAAGTGCACACTGTGCAGAGGATGCAGTACACTAACTGTAAATACTGTAGCTGCCTGCCTGTGGTATTAGTAGGATCAGAAGAACACCACCAATTTCCTTCAGGTAGCTTTAGGTGCACACTGTGCAGAGGACACAGTACACTAACTGTAAATACTGTAGCTGCCTGCCTGTGGTATTAATAGGAGCAGAACAACAGCAATTGTCTTCAGGTAGCTTTAGTTGCACACTGTGCAGAGGATGCAGTACACTAACTGTAAACACTGTAGCTGCCTGCCTGTGGTATTAATAGGATCAGAACATCAGCAATTGTCTTCAGGTAGCTTTAGGTGCACACTGTGCAGTGGACGCACTACACTAACTCTAAATACTGCAGCTGCCTGCGGGAATAATAGGATCAGAAGAACACCACCAATTTTCTTCAGGTAGCTTTAAGTGCACACTGTGCATAGGACGCACTACACTAATTTTGTAATTACTGCAGATGCCTGCGGTACTAATAGGATCAGAAGAACACCACCAATTTTCTTCAGGTAGCTTTAGGTGCACACTGTGCAGAGGACACACTGCACTAACTGTAAATTCTGCAGCTGCCTGCCTGTGGTATTAATAGGATCAGAAGAACACCATCAGTTTTCTTCAGGTAGCTTTAGGTGCACACTGTGCTGAGGACACAGTACACTAACTGTAAATACTGTAGATGCCGGCCTGTGGTATTAATAGGATCAGAACAACAGCAATTGTCTTCAGGTAGCTTTAGGTGCACACTGTGCAGAGGACGCACTACACTAACTGTAAATACTGCAGCTACCTGCGGTACTAATAGGATCAGAAGAATACCACCAATTTTCTTCAGGTAGCTTTAGGTGCACACTGTGCAGAGGACACACTACACTAATGCCCCGTACACACGGTCGGACTTTGTTCGGACATTCTGACAACAAAATCCTAGGATTTTTTCCGACGGATGTTGGCTCAAACTTGTTTTGCGTACACACAGTCGCACAAAGTTGTCGGAATTTCCGATCGCCAACAACGCGGTGACGTCAAACACGTACGACGAGACTAGAAAAGGCCAGTTCAGAACCAATCATTCCCAAAGCATGTAGTGCAAGGGCCTGCCTGTATACTTTCTAATGGTACTGTTCAAAGTTTTTGTATCCTATTATTATCTTGATAGGTAATAGCAGAATGTCCAAATGTCCTCAAATGTGTACAATGTGTATTTATATCTTTGTATAATGACACTTCTTTCCTGTCCAGTGGGCTGCTAATAGTGTAACTAAGGAGGGGCTGTTCCAAGTAATACCCTGTATTTAGGCATTTATCTCTCAATGAAGTGAAGAGGGTTACCTGTCCAAGATTTCCACACACCCCATAATGTTAGAAATGGCCCATGAGAGGGGGGGATATGATAGGTGTACCTTATACTTTGGTGTTAAATTCTCCTTAATAAATGCTATCTGGAGGTTGCCCAGAATGTTTGTGTATAATCTGCTTGCCATGTTTATGTGCAAAAATATTAATTTTTTTTCCTCTACAGTTCCTTCCACGCCACAGGAATGGCAGACTGTGGCCTCCCACTTTGCCCAGCGGTGGGACTTTCCTAACTGCGGAGGGGCAATTGATGGGAAACACGTCCACATTGCCCCACCACCCAACTCCGGGTCATACTATTTCAACTATAAGGGGTTCAATAGTATAGTGATGTTGGCGGTGATGTTGGCTAATTACGACTTCTTGTATGTGGACGTGGAGAAGAATGGCCGGATGTCCGATGGTGGAGTCATCGCCCAGATGGAGTTCTACAGGCGTCTCTAGAATGGCAGCTTGGACCTGCCAGCTCCAGAGGACAATGTGGAGGGACTCCCATTCGTGTTCGTTGCTGATGAAGCGTTTGCGCTGGGGGACCACCTGATGCGGCCATTCCCGATGAGGACACATACCCCGGAACAGAGGGTTTTTAATTACCGGCTGGCCAGAGTCCGAAGAGTGGTGGAGAACACATTTGGAATCCTGGCCAGCCGGTTCCGCCTATTTCTGACACCTATCCATATGGCGGAGTATAAACTGAACCATATTATACTGGCGTGCTGTTTTCCCCATAACATTTTAAGGAAACATTCGGCCAACTATGCTGGCTCAGTTGCGCCTGAGGCCGGAATGATACATGAAACCACACTGACGGCGCTTGAAAGCGGCCGTCCTGGCTTGCCCTCCCTGAGTGCCCGTGATGTCCGGTTAGGATACCTGGAGTTATTTGGGGGTAGGGGGGCCATCAATATGCCAGCAAATATGTGAAGCCTTTTTATAATAAAAAAAACAAAAAAAAGACATTCTTTGTGGACATTTACTGCTTGTGTTTGTTTTAGCTGACAGAAATGTGTTGAGTCCAGAAAATGGCGTGATTGTGTAACCTTATACAAAGCACTGTTGGCTGTTATTTACTAAATGCAAAGACACATTTCACTACAAGTGCACTTGCAATTGCACTGAAACTGCACTTGTAATGCCAAGAGGATTTGCCCTTAGTAAATAACCCCCATTTTCAATGAAAACAGCAATTACATCACCCCAAAAGTGTTGTAGTGTTGAGACAATAATCCACACATTCTTGATTAACAAACTTTTTTATACCTGCACAATCACATGTGCATTTACCAAAGGTTTTTAAAACAAACCAACATGTTTGTTTTATAACAATTTTTGGGGTGGCATTATCAAAAATAGAAATGTCCATTTAAGATAAAACAGGCCTGTGTAAAACCAACAAGAAATACAAAAAACTTGAACTTACAAAGTTAACATATGGTAAAACCTGAAGGCAATATCAGACATTAGTATTTAGGAACTGTGTTTGATATTGCGTTCAGATGGGGTCAAATCACCCCAGGAAAAGCCAAATTTGGAAGATGCACACCAATTTACGAA
This sequence comes from Lithobates clamitans, assembly GCA_037952925.1. Lineage (NCBI taxonomy): Eukaryota > Metazoa > Chordata > Amphibia > Anura > Ranidae > Lithobates > Lithobates clamitans. The sequence goes on from JBBGZY010000288.1 coordinate 4,785,679, forward strand.
TGTAAACATGTGCTAGCTGCCATCACGGGGGATCAAGGGACGTGTTTTGGGGGAGCAAGCCCTTCCTCACCGCTACTTTATAATTGAGGAAGGGGTTGCACCCCCAAAACGCGTCCATTGATCTCCCGTGATGGCAGATAGCACATGTTGGCACACTGTGTGCATCCTCCAAATTCAGCTTTTCGAAACATTGCTAAAAGATTTAAAACATTGTACCACACTAAAAAAAGTGATTTTGTGGGGTTTTAAATTCGCCCCAAAACATCAATGATGTTATTATTTTTTTGAATCACATCATTTATTTTTTTCTGGATGTTTTGCAATTCTAAATTACACCCCATGATCTCCCCGATCAGGATCTGGGCACTTTCAGATGTGAAAGGATCTCGATCCCTAACATCACGATCACCTAAAAAGAGAGAAACAAAACAAAAACAGGTATCAGAAATCTGCCAGCATCCATGTCTTACCTGAGCCTGTGGTCGCAGACACTCGCCTGTTGTGGTGCCAATTTCCACAACATCTTCTTCCTCCTCCTCCTCCTCTTCTTGGGTTGGGGGTATTTCACCTTCTTCCATAGGTGGGGGGTCTGTGGTCTCCTGGGATGAGGGGTGTCCTCCGAGTCTTTTCTCCTCTATGTAAAACAAAAATGGTATAATTAGCACACAGATATTTGATGGCAGAACTAGAAATAGGAAACATTGCTTGGAAGTGGGGTACAATTGTCTATTTTAGCCGAGTTCTAAGATGTCATTTTTTTATTGACCTTTGTCAAGCTGCAATACTTTACCTGTTTAGTACAAGCTTCACAGATGGAGTCACCCCTATAGTATACACTGGAGCACCTGTGTGGCCCCCTAATAAAAATGGTGTTCTTGTGTCCCACACTAGTGCTCCAGTGTCCAGATGTGAAAACAGCTGCTCAGTGTCCTCTCCTTACACAGAATTTAGTTTGCATTTCATTCTAGTAACAAACCCATCTACACAAACAAATATTTGGCATCCAAGTAGGCCCTAAAAAATGTCGGAAAATGCATATGGCCTAAACAATGGTGTTTTAGAGGGGTCCAAAAAAAAATGTTTGATACAAACGAATAATGGGCCCATGAACATTAAAATTGACATTTTAAACTGAACAATTAAGAAAAGCATATGGAGCAGCACGAAAGTAAGAAAGACAAAAAGAATAGGAACACAGCACAACTACTTACTTTTTTGCAGCACTCTCCGTATCTTTCTGTACTGCTCGGGCTCTTTTAATTTCAGGTCCGACCACCGCTTCCTGAGCTGATCTTTTGATCGTCATACCCCGAAATTCCTGTGAAGACTTTTGACCACTTTCACCATGATCTTGGCCTTTCTGATATTGGGGTTGGGGTAAGGCCCATACTTTCCGTCAAAGTCGGCCCTCTTCAGGATGTCCACCATCTCCAATATCTCCCCAAAGGACATATTTGTGGCCTTAAATCGTCTCCTTCTGGATCGGGACGTGTCCAGATCCGGGCTTTCCTCCTCCTCCTCCTCGTTCCTGTAATTAGCACGCACCTGCTGTGACTCTGCCATGTGCTCTTCCCCCACTGCGCTGAACGAAAAGGGGCGGGGAATAGAATAGAAAGAACGTCAGGGGCGGGCGGAGTTACATGCATGCGCAGTGTATATAAAGCGTAACACACGTGCGTATTACGTACGATCTGTGAGCGGAGGAAGGAGCATTGGACGCGCCGATCGTAAGAACGAAGGTAAGAGACAAACTTGTGCCTATACTGCTTCTACATTGAGGCCTATATTGTAACAAGATTAGGAGAGGTTTGTCTGACATTAGGCTTTGTCTTGTGTTGTGTCTTGCAGTGAACATGGATATGCTATTGAAAGACAATGACTTCATGTCACTATTCATTGATATGTTAAGGGAGCTGCCATGTCTGTTTGAGATTAACCACCCACATTACAAGAACCAAGCAAAGAGGAAGGCAGCACTGGAGCAATTGTGTGAAATTGTGAAGCAGGTGATCCCCACGGCAGACATCACCTATTTGAAGATCTTAATTGGTGGCCTGAGGAGTACATATGTAAGGGAGCGCAAGAAAGTCCTGGATTCACAGAGATCCGGAGCAGCAGATGACATCTATGTCCCCAGGATGTGATACTACGGCAGGTCAGACTGAACCCAGGTCATCCCTCTTAAGTCTTCCTTCCACACTTCCTTCCCCCCGGCTGAGGCTTCTGACGCCCAACCTGGGCCTTCCAGGCAACATGTGGAGGAGCCCAGATTGAGCCAGGTATAGCATTCCTCTAAATATTTCTGGTTGTACAATCAATGATGGTAACAAGATGTTAGTTGGGAGTACTAATTTAGGATTGTGATTGATGAAGCAAAAAATAAAACCATGTCCCTTTTTCATACACAGGGAAGTCGCAGCCAGGAGGTGGCCGGTCCGAGCAGGCTGCCTGATCTGCAGGTCCCTCCACTCCCCCTGGAAAGAGAAAGTGGCAGGAGGAGGAGTGCCCTAGAGGAGGCTGCCAGAGGACTCTTTTGGAGGGCTACAGAGGTCCTGGGAGCACCACACACCATGGAGGAGGACATTGCTGCCACCATTGCCTATAAAATGCAGAGGATGGAGGAGGGACAACAACTCATGTGTGAGTCGCTAATATTGGAGGCTCTTAACAAAGGTATGAGGGGCCAAATTACAGCTCAGACACACCTTTGTGATGGTCCTCCTCCTCCTCCTCCTGCAGGTCCTCCTCCTCCTTCTCCTCCAGGTCCTCACAGTCCTCCTCCTCCTCCAGGTCCTCCTCCTGCTCCTGCCATATCTCCAACAGCACAGCCACAACCCGGAAGGAAGCGTAGAAGGAAGACCAGAAAGTGAGGACCCTGGATACAGTCTGGTCGGCCAAAAGATGCAGCCTCTTGTGGTACCACAGCCTGGGGACACAGATGTCATCTGCTGCTTTCTGGATCTCTGCGAATTCTGGACCAGACTGCCCTCCCTTACATATGGACTCGTCAGGCCACCAATTTTGATGTTCAAGAATTGATGTCTGCCCTGGGGGTCCCAGGCTTTGCTAATTTCTCCTGTTGATCCAGTGTTGCCTCCTTCTTTGTTTGGTTCTGTGAACTTAATAAAGGTTTTTTGGTTTGAATTATACTTGCCTATGTGTGTTTTACTTCAAAAAGGACAGTTGGTTTGTGAAGATTCAGGTACATTTCAAAAATACAATGTAAAATTAACAAGGGACACCAACACCAAGCAATCTCCTTGAGATTAAATAATACAAGATAATAATGATGTTGTGGTAACTTGACACACAAAACACACACAAAAATAGTCTGGAGTAAAACTTAAAATAACATTAAACAAAGATCAGCCTTGGAAAAAATACAAACATAAAATCTAAACAAAAAATGGCTTTAAATAAAAAAAAAAAAGAAAACAAAAAAAAAAAAAATTCTGTCAGATGTGACAAATAAAAATATATTCAGGGAATCCCAAGAAAAAAAACAAAAAATAGGTTTGTGAGAAGTGTGTGTGAATATGAGCAGCAAAACTACTTAATTCTTCTCACATTATAAAGAAGAAGAGAGTGCGCTGTATTAAACCATTTTTAACATTGCAGCGTGACGAAAGTGCTGTATCCATTGCGAATGCTAATTTTACCTGACCGAGCTGTTCCGTGTCAAAATTTCTTCTGAGCATGCGTGGCACTTTGTGCGTCGGAACAGGCCACACACGGTCGGAATTGACGCAATCGGATTTTGTTGTCGGAAAATTTTATCCTGCTCTCCAACCTTGTGTGTTGTTTCCCTCGGAAAATGTCCGATGGAGCCCACACACGGTCGGAATTTCCGACAACGTGCTCCGATCGGACATTTTCCATCGGAAAATCCGACCGTGTGTACGGGGCATAACTGTAAATACTGCAGTTGCCTGCGGTACTAATAGGTTCAGAAGAGGTTCAGAACAATTTTCTTCAGGTAGCTTTAGGTGCACACTGTGCAGGGGACGCACTAACTTGTAAATACTGCAGGTGCCTACGGTCCTAATAGGATCAGAAGAACGCCACCAATTTTCTTCAGGGAGCTTTAGGTGCACACTGTGCAGAGGACACTCTACACTAACTCTAAATACTGTAGCTAATAGGACTAATAGGATCTGAAGAACACCAACAATTTTCTTCAGGTAGCTGTAAATACTTTAAAAACACCTGACTGCCTGTCAGTAGGAAGAGAATAACAGGAATGGATCTAGCTAACCTAAATACAGTGTGTGTGTATATATATATATATATATATATATATATATATATATATATATATATATATATATATATATATATATATATATATATATATATATATATATATAAATATATATATATAAATATAAAACACCTAGGATGCATATATACACAATACACTGTAAGTGCAGCTAACTGACTAGCCTGCCTACTCTACTTAACTTAAATCAAATGACACTGTCTCTCTGTCTATCTCTCTCTCAACGCCGAAACACACTACACGGGGCTGACGTGCAGCCAGCCTTATATAGTGTGGGGCATGTACTGAACCCCCTGAGCCATAATTGCCCAAAGCCACCGTGGCTTTGGCCAATTACGGCTCTCTGTACAAATGGAGCTGTGATTGGCCAAGCATGCAGGTCATAGTGCATGCTTGGCCAATCATCAGCCAGCAATGCACTGGCACGGTCGAACATGTGATGTTCGAGTCGAACATGGGTTCGACTCCAACTCGAAGCTCATCCCTAGTGATGATTACCTCCAATGATGACTTCGGAGCTGCAGGATCAAATTGTGCAGGTGTGCAATATATATATATATATATAAAAACTCCTCATGGTGTAAAATCCTCAAACGATTTAGTGAATAAAGGCATTTTACATAATTCAAAACCCATAAAAGGTAAGGTACTTGTGGTTAAAATATCAAATAAAACTGAACTTGGCGTCACAATAACAAAAATGGCCTCTACACGTGTGAAAGTAGTGGTTGCTGGCCGTTCTATGAAATGCGTTCCTCTCTCTGGCCGGTAGTGACGTACAGGAGATTCAGCTTGACACGTTTTGTCATCTATGTGCGACGTTGTCAAAAGCAGCTGCAGCTGCTTTTAATTATGTAAAATTCCTATATTCAATAAACCATTTGAGGACTTTACACCATGAGGAGTTTTTCTCTATATATATTGCGCTCCTGCACATTTTGATCCTGGAGCTCTGAAGTCATCATTGGAGGTAATCATCACTAGTGGGAGCCATCAGAGGATATTGGAGTGGGATAGGTCCCCAAAAAAGACCTACAAGCTCAGTAGACTCCCCTTGCTCTATGGTAAGGGAGTTCATCATATCTGGTGAGTGCAGAGTGTCTATAGCCCCTTACGAGGTGGATGCATAGATATCATTGGGCTACAGAGCACAACAGCACTTTATTACAAGGAAAAGAGTTTGTTTTGCACAGTTATCACTTTAAGCACTTTATTTGTCACTAGCATGTGATTGATATTGTATGATCTAGTAATAGACACATAATATATACTAATATAGTAGTGGCACTTTATATTAGTATAAGGTGGAGTAAGCACTGTCCATAATTTATTCATTTAATTTTTCCCTTTTGAGGGGACAGTATTGATAGCAGTGGCTCAACTACACCACCACCTAATCACCAAGGCAGGGGTGTCCAACATTTTAATGAAGACTGCATGCTGACAAGGATGCATGAGATCACTGGGGTATAAGACAAACTGGGGAACACCAGGAACGCAGGCACAGGTTTGGAGTCACAGGAAGGAATATACAAGGTTTGATGCAGACTGGAAAACAAAGACACTGTGAATTCTGGGATACAGAGATATACAGGAGCTGAGTACAGGCTAGGCAGACACTGGGAAATAATAGATAACTAAAACACACAAGAGCTGGGAACGGGCTGGACAGACACTGTAAACACTAGAAAATATGTATATAAATTTTTTTTTTTCCTTTTTTTTCTGGGAGGATAGGTTTCAGGGTATTTATCTATCCTAGACCTGTTATGTGATGCTAGATACTGAGGAACAAAAGAGGAACCCTAATTCTTATGAACTCCATGAAAAGCAAAAGATCTCCCTTGTAGTGGTGTTGCACTCACACTGCAAAGGTCAGCTGGTTGTTTGTGTCTTTTACAGGATTGGGTAAAGCAGTTTTACTTACCTGATCTTCCACTTTTGCAGGCTCCTCTGCTGTGCCATTTGCTGGGGGAGCAAAGGATTGGATAAATAAAAGTGTTTTTATCCTCTCCTAAACCTGCCTTTCTCAAACCCTGGTGTGCCATGAAGATTCCCCAGGGGAGCCACAACAAAAGTATAAAAACTCTGGTTTGGGCGCCACAGAGACAGGCAGATAGAGATAGAGTTCTGAGCTTCATGTTTGAAGATCTGTTGAAGGCCAGTGAATGTCTACTTCTCCCCAGGGGCTTGCTGCCATACTAGCGGAAGTGCCTGCAAAGTGTCAGCCAGCAATCTGAGCCAGAGCACCTTATCTTATCTCTATGATCCCGGTGTGTGTCAGCAGCAGTGTCTGCAGCTTCTTAACTCCTTTTCTGCCTGATGCCAGCAGCGGGGGGGGGGGGGGGGGGGTCAGTGTTTCATATGAGCTGGGTTGGCTGTTCAGAGGAGCCTGCTAGCTATGGCACCCTTTCTGCACCTGCTCTCTCCTCTATACAAGTCAACAGCAGTATCTATAGTTTACAGTCTTTCTCTGCAGTTACATCAGAGTTTCAGTCCTCAGCTCTTTACCATTGAATATTAGCTGGTTAACTGTATATGGATACATATGAATGCTGCTTCACACTGCCTTCTGCTAGGGATTCTGTTAGTGATCCCATTGAATTTGATTTCAGCTCTATATACAGTATAATATAGTACAGACTTTAGTAGTACTAAAACACAGTTTAGTAACTGCTGAAGGCATGAATAATTCTTTCGTTCAGCTAGCTGGTTGGATGAAAGAAAATAAATAAATTCCCCCATCCACATATTCAAGGTGGATGGGGTAATCCCTTCTGCCAAGTTATTGTATTCTGACAGTGGGGATGCACATTCACTTGCATCCACACCTGCTAAAACTCATGATACCACAGTACCATGCATTTTGGTGTGACACAATTAAAAAAATCATGCTGGCCCCATTTCACACAAACATAACAGAATATTGAAAAATGTGACACGTGAGAACATACACAAAAACGTGTGCATCAGATGCATTTCCTGGTGTGAATGAGCCCTCAGACTGGTGTGCCTCAAGATTGTGCACAGCTCTCAAGGGTGCCTTGACTGAAAAGGGTGGAGAAACACTGTCCTAGGCAATGCAATTTTGGCGCAGCCCCACTGCAAGAGAGGACTTTTACTTTTCTCAGAGTTGTTTTTTTTTTATTGTATTTTTTTTTTATTGTAAATTTTCATTAAACATTATGCATTCAAGTAGAAATATATATATAACAAATATATACAACATATATAAAAACATACATAACAGTTTGATAGCATTACCATCAATGTCAAACAGTAAAATGTTCTACACTTTTGTAATTTGAAGTCCAAAAACAAACATGGCACCTTGTAACCTAACAGAAGCAATGTCAATAACATCATAGTGGTTAGCTGTCTCACATGGGATAGGGGGAGAAAACTAACTTGATGTTTGGATGGCTCTCAGCTAGTTAGTAATAAGACATAGACTTTCAGAATAATTATTAGTAAATTTTACAAAATAAATAAGTCCTGTCCGTATTGAGAATATCCTAGGATAGAGTTGGGTTTTAACACAAACATTTATTCTAACACTAACACTATTACTTTATTTATAAACAAAGTTATCTAATCATGATTTAATTGCTAATAAAACAATTATGTGTCTTTGTTTTAAAGCTGATTTCTCCATTGTGAAATTAGGGATTCTTTTTTCGTTTAGACAAATTAATTGTTTTCTTGGCAAAATCAAGATCTGTGAAATTGCCTACCCATCCTTATCTATGACAGCATAAAGAGGCTGATCTCTTAATTGAGTCCTGCATTGGACTACAAATGTGGGATGTAGGGGATGCTATTGTTTTATAAGATGGAAAAACATTTATGTTTTCCTACTTACTATGTAAAAATATAACTATGTTGTACATTTCTACTTTAGTTTTATTTTTGTTTTTAACATAAATTGTACATCCTTTATAACACTTATGTTTTCAAGAAAGCAAAATGTGTCATTTGAGGTATTCCGGGAATTTGAAATGTCAGCTGCCTACTGCAATGAAAACAAAAGAAGGTGGAAAACAGATTGTACTTTTTTAATGTTTTAATGCTTTTCAAATGCCATATTACTTTTTCTGAATGCATTAAAGCATAATACTGTGTGTGTGTATATGTATATGTATATATATATATATATATATATATACAGTATTATGCTTTATATATATATATATATATATATATATATATATATATATATATATATATATATATATATATAATGCAAACACAACATTCCCATTATTATGATTATTATTATTGTTATAAGATTTTATATATGTTTTTCACCTGCTGCATAAGCAATCCAGTTATATAAAAGGGAAACCAGCAGCTGCTGATATTTTGCAGAAATACTACTTTTTTTATATTTATCCTATGGAGAGCTACAGCTGTGTACATTAATGTTCTAACTCAATCATTATTAAGGAACTCTTTAACTATTTAAATGGTGGATGATACTGCCCAGGATACATATTTGCCCTAATGGGCCAGTGTGTGTTGACATGACCTAGTATGGGCATAGCTGAATATTCAGATATGTCTGTTATTGTAATCATCTACAATGAAGATCCCTGAAAACTCAGCTCTTTAGGCAAGCCTATCCCACCTCTATCTAGCAACTGAATTGTTTTTCTCCATCAACTCATCCCCACGTAGGTATTACCATTTTCATCACTTGCAATGCCCTTTTAGATTAAAAACTCTCATGAGCAGGGCCACCCTAACCTTCTTACCTTAAATTGTATTGGAACTGTGCTTTCTCTTACAAAAAATTGAAGATCATGGTTAACAGATTTTTTTTGTAATAATTAAGCAAACATTTGTCCTTTAGCTTAACAACTATTTCAGATAAATTGTGCTATTTCATTTGCTTTTGCAGTATTGATTTATAAACCATATTTTCTTCAAACAATTACATTAGAATTTTTGCAGTGCAGTCTAAGGCATTGCCATAATACATTCTGAAGGAATCATTTACATCCATAGATCAAAAGGCACCTTTATCCCAGAAATATAATTTTTTTTAAATCGTAGGAGAGAGATTTTTATGCTGCCACAGACACCAAATGTTATATAAAAGTATTTTTTATTATAATCTCACATGTTAAAAAAGCATCAGGTCAGCAAATACTGTCCTTATTTCATAAAAGAATGTGATACACATACAACATATGCATACATGAGCCCTGTATCAATCACAATGCTTGTAGCTCGATATGTTTTGCTTTATCTGCTTTATCTGCTTTATCTGCTTATTCAGAAGCTTGTAAAGCATGTGCAACATATGTGTAAGGGAAATCCTCCAGTGTAACACCTATTCTGGTGACAGCTGTCTATCCAACACAATCTCCTGCTCTCAGGGGCATAGTCTATAGGTGGGTGGTGCAGCCAACCCTTTGGATAGAGTGTGGAATGTCAATGGTCTTGCTGCCATCCTCAGAACAATAGGTATCCTTAGAACTGAAACATATAGAAAAAAAAGGAGGGCGCACCGACCTTGTGCATTAAAAAAGATAAAATCTATTTAAACATATGTATCAGCAAATAGTAATACTCACAAAAAAGTGATAAAAAAGGCTTGTCAGTACTCCAGCAAATGGAACCGTGTCTCTAGACACCTGCAACCTGAACCGGGTGTTAGGGGGGACCAGATGACATTGCAAATGGCTTAAGTGTTACAAGGGAGAGCCCTCTTCCTCAGAGCCACAGCAGTAATAGAGTCTATTACTGCTGTGGCTCTGAGGAAGATGGTCCTCCCTAGTAATGCGTAAGCTGTTTGCAATGCCATCTGGTCCCCCCTAACACCCGTTCCAGGTTGCAGGTGTCTAGAGACACGGTTCCATTTGCTGGAGTACTGACAAGCCTTTTTATCACATTTGTGAGTATTACTATTGCTGTTACATTTTTTTTTTATTTAATTATTGGTAATGCACAAGATCGGTGTGCCCTCCTTTTCTTTCTATATGTGACAGCTGTCTACGCCCCCCCCAATTAAGAGGCATTCTTTTCAACCCTGCAGTGGTTTTATTGATTGAATGGTGCAATCATTTTGGCTTACCGTATACACTGATTCGTTTTCACTCCCTGCTATCCAGCGTGTGATCCCCCTTAGGGGGCTAAGCTTAAATGCTTCTTCCTACTGTTTGACCCCTTACCTTGTGGGAGGACTAGATTATATCAACTTAAACTACACTGGCTCCGGTTTTCTTCCCCTGTGATCCATTGGTGTCACTCCTGCTGGCACTTCTGTGCGCACCCACTTTAGGATTTTTGGCAGCTTTTAATTGATTGATTGAACATAAAACGTATGCATATGTTGCACATGCTTTACAAGCTCCTGAAGAAGCAGATGAAGTGAAACATGTCGAGCTACAAGCATTGTGGTTGATACAGGTCTCCTGTATGCGTATGTTGTATGTGTATCATTAATCTTGCAGTGAATAAAACATTGCATTACTAGAGATTCAAGGTCTAGTGGAATTTATCTATGCCTATGCTGAGGAGGGCCAATGCAGCATTTGGTTTTGTCAAACAGCCAGTGACAGCAGAGATAAGTGTGAACACACTCCTGAAAAATATCCAGTGGTATCGGAACTTTAGTTATGGGGGGAGATTTAAGTGTGGAACTAAGAAAATTTCACCAAGCTTATGACTCTGCCAATATGGTGGGGTGAATAATTGCTTTTCTGGATTTGAGAAAAGACTGGGCTAAGAGGAAATAGGTTAGTTGACCATTGGGCATTAATTGTTCTATATCTCTCCATTTTTTGTCAGAAGAGTTAGTGAACCAACATTTAAATTGGTCCAGCAAAGCTGCTACATAATAACCATGTAAATCCGGGCGCCCCATACACCCAGCGAATTTGTGTTTTTGCCTGCCAGAGGAAGGCATTTAAAGTGTGCTTTAGAGCAGTAAAAAATGAGCTAGAGACCAGGATGGGAAGTGATCTGTAAGTAAAGTACAACATTTTGGGAAGTACCAGCATTTTGAATGCCACCAACCTTCCAGACCAGGTTAGGTAGAACTTGCTAAGCCTATCTAGTTCAATTTGACAATGTGTGAGCAGTTGAGTATAATTAGCACTGAAAAGATTGGCTATGGAAGATGTTAAGGATTTGCCTAACTAGGGCATAGAAGATGGTGACCATTGGAAGGGAAAAGTAGTTTGTAGTTGGTATTTTTGATTTTTAGTAATGTTCATGCTAAGAAAATAATGAAAATAATGTCATCGGCAAAGAGTGTAATTTTGTGTTCCTTGCCTGCTACAGATAACCCTGTAATGGAGGTTTGTTTTCTTATTTTATGTGCCAGGGGTTCCATCAGGAGTGTAAAGATTTTGAGAGAAAGGAGACATTTTTGTCATGTGTCATTTGTTATATTACATTTTTGAGGCAAAGAAGCCATCTGAATGGACATATGCCGATGGGGTAGAATATAAGGCCATAATGGCAGCCAGGATGTTCCCTCGGAAACCAAATTTGGATAGGGTGTGGCGTAGGTATCCCTAGTGGATCAAATGCCTTCTCAGAGTCAAGGGCTAAGAAAATGGAGGGATTCGGTAGTTTAAGCATAGTGTATCAGGTTGATGGTCTTATGAGTGGCGTCGGAGCCTGGCAGTTTGTAATAAAGCCGATTTGATCAGCACCAATCAATTGCGGTAAAAGGGGTGCTAACCTGGCAAAAATTAATTTGGCATAAATTTGGATGTCCCTGTTGAGGCGAGAAATAGGATGAAAATTTTGGGGGGTACCAGCTCCTTCCCAGGCTTTGGTAGAGTCACTATTGTTGCATTGAGCATTTCGGCTGGAAGTGAGCCAGAGGACACAGCAGTGTTGAATGTTAATTGCAGATGAGATAATAGTGGGTGAGAGAAAAATTTTATAGTACTCGGCCGAAAAGCCATTTGGACCCGGTGCCTTATTGTTGGGAAGGAAAATAATTGCTTTCTCAATTTCTGAGGTAGAAAAAGGTGCATTAGGATCCTGCAGATGTGCTTACAAGAAAGTTAAAAGGTTCAAATAATCTAGGAAATTAGATATTAAATCATCTGTAGGTTGTGATGTGTGGGGTTCATCACCTAAGTTATATAAGTTACTGTAGAAATTACTAAAAACATTGGCAATATCCTGTGGACTATATAGTTTACCCCCAGTAGTCGGGTGTATAGAGGATTTTTTGTTTTTGCCACTCTCTGTTTTACTTGAGCAGCCAATAATTTGCCAGGCTTGTTTCCATTGGCATAAAATTGGCTTGGACTTTATGTAAATGTTTGGCATGGTGGGCTGAGAGAAGGATTCAAATTCCTGGCTTGAGATAGCTTGTTACTAGTAACAGTGTTGGGATTATTTTTATTTTCATCTTCCAGTTGGGATACGGAAGCCAAAAAGGTATTTAGCTGCTGTGTCCTCTTGTGTTTGGCTTGAGCCCTCAGTTTTAGTAACAGCCCTCTAATGCATGCTTTATGAGCAGTCCTAGTGGTAGTAGGGTGTACATAATATTGTTGATTTGGCAAACCAGTATGATGTATCTCCCCTGGTCATTCATGGTCACATCTATTGGTTTGAAAGCCACTGTATCTTTAATGGACGATTGCCAATCCTCATTTTTTGTGAAGTGCATTTGCCAAGTAAATGTGAGGGAAATTTCTATGACTGAATAGTCGAGGCTTGGCAGCACAGAAGTGAGTCTCTTGTAGGCATAGGACATCACTACGCAGTCTGTGTGCTTCTGACCATAATGAGTAGTGTTTGTTGGGGCTATTTAGCCCCTTGACATTGAAGGAGGTGATTGTTAAAGACATAATGTTTATTAGGTGGTGTGAGCTGAGATGACTCTTTAGCGCTGGAATTAGTTGGAGACCTTTAAGGGTAACTTTTACCGTTTAGGGAGTGAATAGAGATCTTCTATAGAGCTAAAGAAACATAGCATCACTGAGCCAGTGCATTTTGCATGTTGAACCAGCCGTATACTGTTAGACAAATGATTGGTTCGTTAATGGTAAGGTGTACAGATATGTCTGCGATGTATCCGAACTAAGGTAAACACTTGGAAGAAGAGATCAAAAAGGTGTAATAACCTGTATAAACGAGTTATGAATACTTTAAAAATAAACAAGGTGTGCAGCACTACTGCAACTAATAACTTGAGGGTGATCAGCAAGATAGCCCATTTTCATAGGGCAACTTTCAGGGCTAAAGTATAAACCACGGACCCACAGGGAAAAGCTAAGTGATCATTTCAGTTGAATGGCACTCCAGTCAGGGTCAGCGTGATGTTGCGCCGAGATTAAAGTACCAGGAGGAGCCCGGGGTTCTAACATTTTTCATTTCTGCTGTAAGGCTAGCCCTTCTTTAAGGGAGTGAATGCTGTGCTCTTTTCCATCTTTGGTTATCACCAATTTCACTGGATGCCCCCATTTTTATGGTATGCTGTGGATGTGTAGAGGCTTAGTGATGGTGGACAATTTTCTTTTTAGCAATGTGTATTTGGACAAGTCAGCAAAGAAGGAGAGGCCAGAGAATTGCTTAGGAAGGGACACTGCATTACTAGTGGCCCAAAGGAGACGTTCTTTGATATGGTTTCCTATCATCTTCTGTGGTCTCCAGGTCCAATGGAGAGGGGAAATATCATCCCTGGGGAGACAGACTGCAAGAAACACCTAGGAAGCTTAATAACTTGCATACATGTTAATTATAAAAATCAATCTGGCATATAAGTATCAAATATCTTATAGTGAATATGAATTTCAGCAGAGGATCATTTCCTCACTGATTAAAATGTTGGTACCTGCTGCAAATGTTTTACCTATTTTCTGTGGAGAAAAGGAAACAATTTTAAATTTTCAACATGGGGGAAAGTAATTATGCCCTTGAAGTATGTCAATTATTGGTATAGCATTAATCCTGCTTTGTCTGATAATAACGACAAGAGCTACTCAGAATGATCAATCCACTGACAATTAATGGGTGAATATTACTGACTTTTTTCAAGTTGCGTATCCTACATTTTACTAGAAATATTGCAATTATTTGCTTATGTATGGACCTTTACCCATGCCAACACATTTAAAGCATTCTTTTTGAACACTAGGTATGCAAGATTTGCCAATTTGTAAATGGGAAAATGTTAAATCTTTTCCAATGTTTTTATTGAAATCAAATTTTAACAGATAACAAGGTTCACATTGATACAGGTTTCGTGTCAACAGTAATATTACAATAGTGAATCTCAAATTAGCGTGAATGGCTCATTATATAACTGTGCTAAAGCACCTAAGACGCCTAACACACATAGAAGATATTACAGTGAAATTCCCTGAAGAGGGACTGTCATGTAATGTAGTTCAATTTCCCAACTTGGGGTTATAACAGAAAACTTAGGTATTAGGTATACTCTAGGATTAATATACTGTAGAGCCCGATGTCATGCGTATGATAACCCCACTGTGGGGACAAAGTAATAGTTTGTATGTAGAAAGAAAAGAAAAGGTAAGGGGGAAAGAAAGAAGAGGAAGAAAAGAAAAGAGAAGAAGAAGTAGAGTGTGCAAACGATCTCCACGCTCCAAGCCGCTGACCCCCCCCCCGCCCCTCACGGCGACTGGAGGTACCTAATCCAAGGGTTCCAAACCCTTTCAAATCTATCTTGTTGGTCGCGAAGAATACTAGTTAATTTTTCATTTATCATGATCCAAGAAATTTTGTTTTTAACTAATGCCAAATTTATCAGGGGGGTTTTCCATGCTCGCGCTATGGTTATCTTAGCTGCTAGGAGGATAAAAAAGATAAGGGATCTGAGATGCCTGGGTAGTTCGCTCGAGAGATCAGAGAATAATGCCGTCTTAACGTTTTTAGGTATGTTCACTCCAGTCACTGAATAAACCAAATTAAAAAGTCTTATCCAAAATCTCTTGACCTTCGGACATGTCCACCAGGTGTGGAGCATTGTGCCCTCTTGGCCACACCTCCTGAAACAGAGAGGCGATGCGTCTGGGTAGATTTTGGTTATCCGTGTCGGAACTAGATACCATCGTGACAATACCTTATAGTTCGCCTCTACTAGAGAAGTGTTCAGAATTCCCTTGTGTACCATGGCTGACCACTTGGACCAAATGTCCTCATCAATCGTCTCCCCCAGGTCCGCCTCCCAAGCTAATTGGTAGGGAAGTTTAGAGCCCTGGTCTGTTAGTAGAACATATAACTCTGAAATACTACCTCGCGTTTCAGGCCCTCTTAGGCATTTATTTTCATAGGACGTTCTAGTGGTGATGTCCCCCTGGTCTCTGCATAGTGAATGTAAGTAATAAGTGATTTGGGAGAGTCGAAAGGACTCGGCCGGGGGCATATCTAGAGTGTCTCGAAAATAGGAGGGTTTTCTGATGCCCTTATGATCTATAAAATGTGCTATCTTGTACAAGCCTTTATTGATCCACCAAGCAAACTGTTGTGGGTGTTGTCCTGGGGGAAAGTGCGGGTTCCCAAAAATGGGGGCAACTGGAGTATGTGGTGACCTAAGAGAGTATATTTTGCACATCCTATCCCAAAGGTTCAGTGAGTGAGATAGAGAGGGGCTCAGAATGGCTCTGCGTTCCTTAGAAGGCAGCCACATTAGAAGGTCCATAGGGAGAGGAGAGCTCGCTTGTGCCTCTAGGTTAACCCAATCAGGGCGATAGGATGTAGAATAAATTTGGTAAAGTTGTGCCAACTGGGCCGCTCTATAGTAACGCAAAAAGTGCGGTACCCCTAATCCACCCTGTCCCTTTGAGACATACAAGGAAGATCGAGCCACCCTGCAACCTCCCCGGCTCCAGATGAATTTGAAAGTTAATGATTGGAGTTTTTTAAAAAATGTTGTAGGAACTGAAATCGGAAGGGACCTAAAATAATAAAGAATTCTAGGAAGGGTCATCATTTTGACGGTACTTATCCTGCCCAACCAAGAAAGACTATGGTTTTGCCAATTCTTTAAGTCCTCCATCGTGGAAGAGAGAAGAGGGGCGTAATTAGCCTTGTATAGGGTAGATATGTCTGGGGTGAGTTTTACACCTAGGTAGGGAAGGGCCTGTTTGCACCACCTAAATGGAAAAGAAGCGCGTACAGAGGTCAGGGTTGAGGTAGGTAGATTAATATCCATTGCCTCTGATTTAGACTGATTGACCTTCAGGCCTGATACCATTCCAAAGTCAAAAAGTAGTGAAGCCAAGTTAGGCAGGGTCGTAATAGGATCTGTGATGAATAATAAAAGATCATCTGCAAATAATGCACATTTATGATCTCTGCCTCCACTGTATACACCATGTATATTAGGATTAGACCTGATGGCAATCACCACTGTTTCTATAGCAACTATGAATAAGAGTGGTGAAAGGGGACAGCCTTGCCTGGTTCCTGTTCTAATTTGTAGCAGATCTGATTTGTGGCCAAAAGCTACAATGTTAGCTGAGGGGGTAGAGTACAGTACAGATAATAGAGAGAGGAATTTAGATCCAAAATTCCATTTTCTCAAAATATGAAACAAAAAAGGCCAAGAAAGGGAATCAAAGGCCTTATGAAGGTCTAATGACAACAACATTCCCCGTCTGGTTCCTAAGCCATCCCAATCCGAGTGGAGCAAGGAAAATGTTAAATCTAATCTTTGTTTCTGCAATAAAAACATGTACCCTAGCACAACATTCATTGATAGATACCTTACAAATCAGTGTTTCTTACCCACAAATCTCAACTTACTAACCATGCTAATTGTGTGCTCATTTTACACATTTTTTTACTAGGTAATCATCGCTGTACCCAAATGAAATTTGTATCATTTTTTTCACACAAATAGAGCTTTCTTTTGGTGGTATTTAATCACCTCTGAGTTTTTTTATTTTTTGCTAAAAAATTGAAAAAAAAGACCAAAAATGTTCTTCTTTGTATCTGCTAGAAAATTTTGTAAATAAGTAATTTTTCTTCTTCACTGATGTGTGCTGATGAGGCTGCATTGATGGTCACTGATGAGGAAGGACTGATGGGCACTGATGAGGTGGCACTGATGAGGAGGCACTACTATGTAGCACTGATGGGCACTGATAGGCGCCACTGATATTCAGCACTGAGGAGCACTGATAGGTGCCAGTGATGGGCACTGATAGGTGGCACTGATGGGCACTGTTAAGCAGAACTGATGGGCACTGTTAGGTGGCATGGATAGGCATCACTGATGTATTTGGGCTATTTGGTACTCTCCGGGATCTTGTTGAAAGAGTTTGAAGAGGGCCAGTATTAATGGAGAAGAGGACATTGATGGAAGTACTGGAGCATTGATAAGATGAATAACACTTTTAAAAAAAGAGGAGGGTACAGGTTTGGAAGTTTAAGCTTACAAGGTGGGTATGTGGTTTAAAAATGTGTTTTTCTTCTGGGGGGGGCGTGACCGGATGTTAGAGTGAGTGGATGTGTGTGAGCTCTCTCCGTGCTCCAGCCTTCATGCTGCCAGCCTCAGCAGCCTAACTTAGCTAGCAGCCCAGCCCAGTGTAAAGCACTTGCCTTGTCAGCCTCGGTACCCCCGGCCAGGAGAGATGGCGTAGAGCAGAGGACGGCTGCAGCTGAGGAGCCAGCCCCGCCATTGGATCGCTCAAGCGCTCGAACCTTGCCTGAGCTGACCGCGCCTGCTTGTCTGCCTCGCTCCGTAGCCTAGCAACACCCGGGGATCTCGTGAGAGTCGGGTGGAAATCACGGGAACCAGTGGCAGGACGAGACCCGGCCTCGCTAGTCGCAGGGGATAGCGGACGCCGAGACTGTCTCGCTCCGTAGCCTAGCAACACCCGGGGATCTCGCGAGAGCCGGGAGGAACCCACGGGAACCAGCGGTGGGACGGAAGCCGGCCTCGCTAGCCGCAGGGGACAACAAACGCCGAGACCCAAGCGCCCGAACCTTGCCTGAGCTGTCTGTGCTACGTTGCCTCTGAAGTGCCCCAGGACAGGTATGTGGACATCTGCTCTCAACTCTGGGCAATAACAGTAGGACTATGTTAAATTATTGACAAGGTACGCGGTACAGTTAAAGGGAAGGAGGGAAAAGAAAAGAAAAAGGTTAAAAGAGGAAAAAGACAAAGAGGCTTACTGAGAAGGGCAAGGACTAAGCAGTAACTCTGGACTGTATGTGTGGCAGCTGTTCAGGATCAAGGAAGAGAGGCAAGGAATAGCAGGCATAGGAATACCTACCAAAGGGGAGCAAAAGTGGTAAAAAGGGGTAAAGTGTTAACAAGCAGAAAATACCTTACTTGGTGGAGGAACTACTGGGAACCTCACCTAGGCATTACATTACACTATTATCATGACTAGGAAGAAAGGTGAGGAGCCTCAGCAGCAGCCCCAAGAAGCTCTAGTAACACAATCCACCCGTTCCGCTAAGGAAAAGGGGAGCCAAGCAACATCGGCAACCACAGCGGCAGCAAAATTAGAGAAATACGCACATACCCCCCTGCATTCCCCAGCCAAAGGCAATCAGTTAGCTCACGAGAAGACACAGGCAGGATCCACTGGGGACAGAAGGAGCGTAGGTAAAACATTACCAGCCAGCGCTAAGACAACGAACAAGAAAAGCCCTGAGAGAGATCCCTTGGAAAAAGGTGCTGTAGCTATGAGTGGAGCCCTCCCTGATTTGAGTACAACTAGCGAACCAGAGCCCACATTAAAAGAAGTACTGGCCGCAGTAAACTCCTGTAAAGGATCCCTGAATGATTTGTGTAATCAAATAAGGGGCCTCAAGGAAGAACTACGCACCATGGGTCAAGAACTTCAGAGGGTGGCAGAGAGGACCTCTACTATAGAGGAAAGATTGAGTCAAGCAGAGGACATATTATATCCAATGCAACAGGAGTTCAGGATTATGCAAACACAGTTTGATGCACATAGGCATAAAACGGACGAAATGGAAAACAGGTTACGCAGATGTAACGTGAGGGTGATGGGCCTCCCAGAGAGAAGCGAGGGCACCCGCCCTGAGGCGTTCATGGAAAACTGGCTCAAGGAGATTTTTGGGACCGAAACATTCTCACATCTCTTTGCTATTGAGAGAGCGCACCGTATTCCCACTAGGCCCACTGTGTCGGGAGGTCGCCCCAGACCTATGATTATCAAGCTGTTTTGTTATAAAGATAAGGTGGCACTGATGCAAAAATCTAGAGAGAAAGGGGACATTCTTTATAACGGAACTAGGATCTCACTATACCCAGATTACTCTCCAGACCTGCAAAAAAGAAGGGCAGGATTTGTGGACATTAAACGTGCCTTACGGACGTATAAAATCTCGTATGCACTGCTATACCCAGCACGTCTGCGTATAGAAGCTTTAGGGACAGTTCATTTTTTTGATACAGCCGACAGGGCTACAGCTTGGCTCGAGGAAAACAAAAAGAACTTGTAAAGCTGGAAGATATGAAGTTTGAAGCATTGAACGTTAAATGGGGCTGGGGGTCTGGGGTTGGGTTTTTTTTTTTTTTGATGTTGTTGCTGGGTTGTTTTTTTTTTTTTTTTTTTTCAGCATGGGCTGGAGGGAGAGGGGCTGGATGGTGAAAGTTCTCAATGAGAGACGGTATAAGGTTGAGGTTGTGGGTTGATTTTTTGTTTATTCTTGTTACTTTGAGGATACTCTGTCTTAAGAGATTGGGTTTAAGGGGGGTGGGGGGATGGGGCGGGAGGCGAGTAGAGAGATTTGGGGGGGTAGATTTATTGATAGGGTGGGTGCGGAGGTATTTGTTAGAATGGGGTGAAGGGTACACAAAGGTCACTAAAAATGCCCCTAGGACTAGCCGAAGAAGGCACAGGGAGAGGAGGGAGGGTACAATGGGTGTAGGGTCAACTACTTTTTTTGTGGGATTCAACTGCTATGTTATGCTGAAACAAGGGTGGGGAAGGGGAAAAAAGATATATAAGATATTGAGTTATTTTCACATGCACAAGAAGAGAAAAGGGATTTTGGAGGATGGGGCGGGGTGGGAGAGGGGAAACAGTGGTTCCTCCTCCTCACCCCTCTCACCTCCAGTTATAGTAATGGCACTGTTTGCTGTGTTTGAAGTCACAGTAGAGATAAAACAAATGATAAACGGTATAGTAGGAAGTCTGACATGTTTGATTGGGTGGTCCGGGCAAAGTTGTGGTTTGTATTTTGTATCATTTAAGATAGATGTTTCGAAGCCACCCCCCCTTCCAGACCTAATTTTTTTTGGTTTCGTAATGGTTTTTTTTTTTATATATTATTTTTTGTTCTCCCGATGCCTAGAGCAGTTGCAATAAGCTCTTGGAATATCAGGGGTATGGGCGATCCTGTCAAAAGAGCTGCAGTTTTCCTGGAACTGGAGTCCCATAGTGCCGGGCTGATATGCTTGCAGGAAACCCACCTAACTAACGAGTCCAAATTATTAATTAAGGATAAAAGATTTCAAACACAATTTCACTCAGTTTACTCCTCCTATTCAAGGGGCGTGAGTATATTGGTTAAAAAAGAGGTGGCGTTTACCTGCAGGGATGTCAGGATCGACGCATTGGGTTGCTATATTTTTTTACACTGTTTGATAGAAGGTAGAGCACTGGTAATAGCTAACTTATATATCCCCCCCCCCATTTAAGTTGGAGATCCTATATTCCCTACTAGAATACATGGAGAACAAGGCAGGTACCCCGATGATAGTGGTGGGGGATTTTAATGCGGTCCTTGATAGCTGCCAAGACAGGCTCCCACCTGATACCCGGACGGAAAGGCTGAGGGAGGGAAGGCTTGCTCAATTCCTGGAGGAGATCGGATGGTGCGATCTCTGGAGGATCCGTAATCCAAATAATAGGCAATACTCTTGCTACTCAGGCACACATCACACATTATCTCGTATAGATTTAGCTATAGGCAATAAAGAAGCACATCCGCTAGTAAATAAGATAGAATATTGCCCAAGAGGGATTTCAGATCATTCACCCCTGAAACTAGTAGTGAACATTCACGATAGACAGACGCAGAGACCATGGACAGTAAATCCAGTATGGTTAGAGGTAATAGGGGGAACAGAAGAAATATCCAATAACCTAAAAGAGTTTATAGCCTGTAATCTGGGTTCTGCACCAACAGGGGTGGTCTGGGATTCCTTAAAGGCCTTTCTTAGGGGGCTTCTAATCCAACATATATCAAGGGTAAAGAAGAAATCAAGAGCACAGGGAGAGCATATTAGAAATGAGGTCATGGAGCTAGAAAGACAATATGTGCTGGATCCTAGCCCAGGGAAACGGGAGCTATGGATTAGGAAGCAACAGGATTACAAAGAGGTAATAACCAGAAATGCCGAGAACAGGAGGCTCTTCCAGAGACAGAGATGTTTTGAGGAGGGGGAAAGAGTGGGTCGAATGCTGGCCCTATTGGCTAACACTAATTCCCCTTCCTCAATAATCTCTATGATTAGGTCCCCAAGCGGGGAAATTACATCTGACCCTGTAAAGATTAAGGAGATATTTTTTGATTTTTATAGTACTCTTTACAAGTCAAAAAGAGACGCAGAGAGAGGAGAGGTGGATAGATTCCTTGAGGGAGTCGAGCTGCCGACCCTTTCTGTAACTGATAAGACTAGCTTAGAATCCCCAATAACGTTAGAGGAGTTAAAAAATGCAGTGGCAGATATGCCTAACCATAAATCTCCAGGCCCAGATGGGTTGCCCCTTGAAATTTTTAAGTACTATGGGGAGGCCCTGCTCCCTATCCTACTGAGGACATTGGAGGGGGCGGTTGTAGAGGGTAGACTGCCCGATTCGATGACAGAATCCAATATTGTACTCATACAAAAAGAGGGGAAGGATCAACTGGACGTATCCTCATACAGGCCGATCTCATTACTTTGCTCAGACATTAAAATCCTGGCAAAGGTATTAGCAACTAGACTAAGTAAATGTATTGCAAAGTTGATACATCCTGACCAGGCAGGGTTTATTCCCCATAGATCCACCAGCGTAAACATCAGAAGGGCATACCTGAATTTCCAAACCCCAGTGGAGAGTGGGGATTCCAGAGCTGTCATGTCCTTGGATATAGCCAAGGCATTTGACAGCCTGGAATGGGGGTACCTCTGGGGGATAATGGAGAAATTTGGTTTTGGCCCCCTATTTATTAATTGGGTAAAAATTTTATATGGCCGCCCAACCGCCAGACTAAAGGTTAATAATGAGTACTCAGAAAGTCTTCCACTTGAGCGGGGCACAAGACAGGGGTGCCCGTTGTCACCCCTGCTATTTGCCCTGGCAATGGAACCACTGGCGGAGGTTGTGAGAAGTTCAACCGAACTACAGGGCTTCAGGAGGAAAAATGGGGATGAAAAGATTGCACTCTATGCCGATGACGTTCTGGTTTTCTTGGGGGACACGGGACCATCCCTAGTCAAAGAATGCTTCCCATTCACACCTGAAACCTTGTAACACTAATGAGTCACATGACACCGGGGAGGGAAAATGGCTAACTGGGCCCAATTTGGATGTTTTCACTTAGGGGTGTACTCACTTTTGTTGTCAGTGGTTTAGACATTAATGGCTGTGTGTTGAGTTATTTTGAGGGGACAGCAAATTTACACTGTTATACAAGCTGTGCACAGTGTTGTCATATGAAAAGATATAATAAAATATTTACAAAAATGTGAGGGGTGTACTCACTTTTGTGAGATACTGTATTTAGGGATGGAGGCTTATTATTCATAGTGTTACAGACCACACCTATTCTTCTCCCTTTTAACAAGTTTTTCATGCCACTTTATAGAAGTTTGCTGATCTGACCATATGCAAAAAAGTGTTTTCCTGACAGGCTCCATGGCAGCATACGTGTGGGTAGGCTCCGCCTCCATAACTACCCAATAGGACCCCCTCTCCCATAAATCTTTGCTCTAGGATGCTATCCATGTTCCTTTTTTGTCCTCCTCCGTAGGACCAGGTGTTGGTTCTCCTACCTGAAGATAAACCTCCCTACGATCGATGATGCTGAGTGCCAAAGATTCCTCCGATAGGCCCTGACTGTTAAGCAGGGTATGGAGTGTATAGCAGAGTAGCGCTGAAGATTGGATCGGTTCATCTATGTGCGCACGGTCTGTTTGCCTAATGTTTCAGGTGACCATTATCTGCTGCCAAGTCCGGTGTGTGTGTATGGATGGCGTTCCTCGGCCAGGTGATCGTAGGTGGAGGGGTACGTTTTTTACATTCATTCACATATGGCAGCAGTGTTTATGTGTATCATACCTCTGTGTGTTTTTTTCCTGCTTCCTGGTGTCCTAGATTGGCGCTGACACTCTCTGCGTGCCAGCAGCCGCTCTCTCTGTGACTTCCGGGTACCGGCGTACGTTCTGCGCATGCGCGGACCCAATACGAAGTCGAGGCTTGGTTCGCGCATGCGCGCGAGCGTCTCGCGTCTGACGTCGGTGATGACGTCACGGGCGCCACTTTTAAAAGCTGTGGAAAGCTTTCAGAGCCCTGGGAATGATTGTGGGGGATACGGCGACTTCCCGGGGCTACTATCTTGGCGGTTCAAGGTAAGACAATCTCTATTGTCTGGGGTGGAGGTCTGTTGTCAGTCAGCTGAATCTGTGAATCTGTCTCTACAGCTTCCTATTGTATTGATACTATGGACTCCTCACTGCCCCCTAGTGGCCAGCCCACTTGTAGCAGGTATGTTTGCAGTTTTGCTTTTCTGCCTGTACAAGGATTGAGAGTAGGATTTTAGGACACCAGCTGATTTCTTTCTCTATCTTCTTTGTGTTTCTTTCCTCACAGCCCTACTAGGTCTGATCTACACCATAGTTCCCATAAAGGAAGTGGATAATCAAAATCACACCACCGGCAATCTTCCTCCAGGTCTAGCCATCATAGATCTCCTTCCAGATCTGAACAGCGCAATAAAAATCCTTCTCACCCCCCTTCATCTCACTCTAGAGAGAGTTTAGGAAAATCATGCTGGGGATGTAGGATGCCTGTTCCAACAGATAAATCTCTCTGTGATCACTGCTTCTCTAAATCTGCAGATGAGAGGGATGGTGCAGACCAGCGTTTAGAATCTATGGTGAGGCGGGTTGTGAAAGAATCTCTACAGGAGAGAGAGGCCCAGCAGCCCCGTGATTTCCCATCAGACCCATTATGCCCTCCAGTGGGTGAAGGTTCTGTGCATGAGACATGGGAATCTTCCCAGCCAAGTCACCCTTCTGCTCCTGTTTCAGACAGCGAATCGGATCTGGAAGATCCTGGCGTGGGGTTTGAGTATGCTTTAGTTCCTTCTTTGGTGAAGGCAGTTAAAGAGGCCCTGAAGTGGGAAGATCCAGTTACTTCCCCCCCAAAACAGAGGAAGTTTTTCAAGCAGCTCAATAAGGAGCGACAGTATTTTCCTTTTCTCTCTGAGCTGGGTGAAGTCATTTCTGAGGAAAGGAGCAAAATGGACAAGAAAAGTTCCATGCAGTCAAAGGTCTTGAAACTATATCCTTTTAAGGAAGAGGAAGTAAAGCACCTTGAATCAGCCCCATTAGTGGATGCAGCTTTAATGAGACTAGCAAGATATGTAACGCTTCCCTTGGAAGACACTGTATCTTTTAAAGATCCTTTGGAAAGGCAAATTGATTCGGATTTAAAGAGGATCTACCTGACGTCAGGAATGGCATGTAAGCCAGTACTTGCGATATCTGCAGTCTCCAAAGCTTTGGAATCTTGGTCTGATAAGGTGGATGAGTTCTTAAGAGGTATCTCTACTGAAACGGCTAAGGATTCTCCTATCCAAGAGATCAGGCTGGCATCAGCCTTTCTTGGGGAGGCATCTATTGATGTCATCCGCCTGATGTCCCGGGTTATGTTGGCAGCTGTTTCAGCTCGTCGTACCCTATGGCTCCGTCCGTGGTTGGCGGATCCAGCTTCCAAGCAAGCTTGGCGCCGAATTCCGTTTGAAGGTTCTCCATTGTTCGGCAATAAGCTCGATAGTGCCATAACCCGGGCCACAGGTGGGAAGTCTGGTTTCCTCCCTCAAGACAGACGCCTACAAAATCAGAAACGCAGTTTTTCTAGAAGACAAAACTCTGATCGCGCTAGGGATGCGCGCAGCTACAGACCTGGTCGCGAGTTCTCTAGATCCTGGAAATCCAGGCAGTCTTCTTTCAAGAAACCCACAAAAGGGGGTTCCTCTGGCAACCAGGATGCCACAAAGTCCTTTTGAGATTGGGCCCGCTCAGGCATGCCAGGTGGGGGCTCGTCTTCGCCACTTCGGGCATGTCTGGGCGGCCTCAATCCCAGATTACTGGACCATCAAGACGGTCTCCTCCGGTCACAAGTGGGTTTTCAGCAATACCCCAAGACTCAGATTTGTTCCCACATCTCTTCCAGGTTCAGAAGAGAAAAAGCAGGTCCTATTAACCTACGTGAGCTGTTTATTGGATCAAGGCGCAGCCGTCCCTGTTCCAGAAAACGAACAAGGCAAAGGCATGTATTCTCCTCTGTTCATGATACAGAAGAAAAATGGGACATGGGGGCCAGTAATAGATTTAACACATCTCAATTCCTTTATCCGAAAAGAAAAGTTCAAAATGGGGTCTTTAATTTAGATCCAACAATCAATACATCTGGGAGATTGGATGGTTTCAATCGATCTGAAAGATGCATAATTTCTTGTGCCAGTGGCAACAGAGTTCCAACAATTCCTCCGCTTTGCGGTAGGCAATCAGCATCTGCAGTTCACATGTCTACCCTTTGGCCTAACAACGTCACCTCGGGTCTTCTCAAAGGTCCTGTTGTCGGTTGTGGCTCTACTCCGTATCAAGGGGGTTCGTCTCCACCACTATTTAGACGACCTACTTCTCCTAGTTTAGAACGAAGATCAACTGTTAGAGCACAGGAGCTTAGTCATCTCCACCCTGCAGGAATTTGGGTGGCTTCTGAATCTAGAGAAGAGCCATTTAGAGCCAACACAATCTCTGGTGTTTCTAGGGGCTCACTTCAACACATTGGAAGGCACCATCTCCCTTCCAGAGGAGAAGATTGGAGTGATTCGAGACAGAATACACGCAGCCCTTGCGTCGTCTCACCTCTCCGCTCTCCAATGCCTGAAAGTAATTGGCACAATGACAGCTACCATTCCTATGGTGAAGTGGGCCCAATGGCATACACGACCCTTGCAAAAAGGGTTCCTTCAACAATGGGATTCTTCCAGCCAAGTCCAGCGCATACACCTTAAGTCATCCATGAGGACGTCTCTCCTTTGGTGGCTTCAAGGGAAGAATCTGCGCAATCACCATTCAATCATGCCCATCTCATGGGTCACGTTAACTTCGGATGCCAGCAATCGAGGTTGGGGCGCTCACTGCCTTTCAGAAGTGGCGCAAGGCCAATGGGTTTTCCCTGCTCGAGGGATTGTCTCCAACATTCTGGAGCTGAGGGCCGCCTTTCAGGCACTCCTGTCATTTCGCCATCTCATAGAAGGTTCATCTGTGATGCTAAGGTTGGACAATACAACTGCGGTGGCTTACATAAAGAAGCAAGGTAGAACTCGCAGCCGGTCTCTGCTACAGGAAGTGGAGCCAATAATGAGCTGGGCTCAGAAGTATTTGTCCAACATCTCGGCAGTTTACATTCCGGGGATCCAGAATGTACAGGCGGACTTCCTCTCGAGAGTGCAAATGGACAACAACGAGTGGTCTCTCCACAGAGAGGTGTTCGAGTGGCTTCTGACCCTGGGAGTACTTCCAGAGGTCGATCTATTTGCTTCTCCATGCAATCACAAAATGCCCAGATATTATTCGAGGTTCAGAGACCCTCAGGCTTACGGGATAGATGCTCTCTCAGATCATTGGAAGTTTCAGAAGGCTTATGCCTTCTCTCCGGTACCGGTGATTCTGCAATTCCTCCGGAGGCTCAGAACAAAGAAAGTGGAGATCATTGCAGTGATTCCTTTCTGGCCCAACAGGCCGTGGTTTCCTCTGTTATCACTCCTGAGTTATCAAGACCCAGTTCCCCTTCCTCTCAGGCCGGATCTACTGTCGCAAGGCTCGACGTTACACCCATGCCCATCTTGCCTACACCTCAGGGTGTGGTTCTTGAGAGGGAAAGGCTTGAATCCCTAGGCTGTCGGGAAAAAGCTATTACAACTGTTCTTAGTGCCCGGAGGGGAAGTACGAACAGAGTATACGAACGGATATGGTCTAAATTCTCTGATCATATGTCTTCCCGGTCAAATCCGTGTAATTCTCCAGCAGTACAGGACATTCTAAGTTTTCTCCAATCAGGGCTGGACCTATCTTTAGCAGTCAGCTCACTAAGAGTGCAAGTTTCAGCCATCTCGGCCTTCACAGGAGTATCTTGGGCTAATCACACATTAGTCCGTCAAAGGAGCTATCAGGCTTAAACCTCAAAGAAGACCCAGGTTCTCCAAATGGGACCTTCCTATTGTCTTGGATTTTCTCTCCAATCTCGGATCAGATCCTGACAAACCTCTTTCCATGAGAGATCTCACGCTCAAGACCACCTACTTAGTAGCTGTGACATCGGCTAAAAGAGTGTCAGAGATTAGAAATCTAGGTTCAGAAGAACCTTTCCTAACCTTCTTTCCAGATAGGGTAGTGTTGATTCCCATGCTTGGATCAAACCCTAAAGTGACCTCAGTCTTTCATGAAAATCAAGAGATTGTACTTCCTACTTTCAGAATAACGGACGATCAGGTTGTTCATCCACTTGACGCAGGCCACACTCTAAAGCAATATCTGGAGGTCACAGCTCCATTCAGACAAACGGAATTCCTTTTCGTTCTTCTCCATGGTAAAAACAAAGGAAGGCGAGCTTCGGTCAGATCAATTTCTTCTTGGATTGTGCAGGCCATTCAGAGGGCATACAAGGCAAAGGGCTTGGCTCCTCCAGAGGCAGTGACAGCTCATTCGACTAGGAGTATCTCGACCTCGTGGGCAGCTTCCCGGCATGTCGCACCTGAAATCATTTGTAGAGCGGCTTCCTGGTCTTCTATTAACACATTTGTTTCTCATTATTGTGTTGAGCCTGCTGCTCTGTCATCTATTAATTTTGGTTTACAAGTATTGTCGGTTGACAATGTAAAATAAATTTGGTTTCTTTGCTCAAACATTTTTTGCCCGCCCGTGTGTATTTTTGGGCGAGTTATTTCCCACACGTATGCTGCCATGGAGCCTGTCAGGAAAACGGAAAATTTATATCAAATACTTACCGTAATTTTCCTTTCCTGATAGGCTCCATGGCAGCAGGAGTCTCTCCCAAAATGTCTGGAGTAGGCTAGTTACGGAACATGGATAGCAGCCTAGAGCAAAGATTTATGGGAGAGGGGGTCCTATTGGGTAGTTATGAAGGCGGAGCCTACCCACACGTATGCTGCCATGGAGCCTATCAGGAAAGGAAAATTACGGTAAGTATTTGATATAAATTTTCCGTTTTATTCCAAACTTTAATACAACTCACAATCTAATATATTTTTTTGTGCATGCTCATTTATTTTTTTCCTGTTTACATTCAGTCTGATAAGCATGATGCATAATGTATTCAGTAAAATATGGATTTTACTTACCAACTTCTGACATTTCAGGGACAGTAGCAGTATATATATCCTGGGTAAACTTTGGTTCATTATCGTTAATGTCATGAATCTTTATAATAAATTCGGATTCAGGTTCTACTTGTCTTCCTGTTTTTCTATCTATTGCCTTGGCTCGAAGAGT
Organism: Lithobates clamitans; assembly: GCA_037952925.1. Classification (NCBI taxonomy): domain Eukaryota; kingdom Metazoa; phylum Chordata; class Amphibia; order Anura; family Ranidae; genus Lithobates; species Lithobates clamitans. The sequence goes on from JBBGZY010000288.1 coordinate 4,814,676, forward strand.
GTAAATAGACTTTTCTTCTCTGTCCAATCTCTTCACAGCTTGAATATCTCCTGTATTTTCATCTATAACAAACACACTGCCAGCTCCATCTCCAGATAAAATGTACTTTAAATTTCCATCTCCTTTATCTTGATCAGTATATAACTAAAGGGAAAGAAAAAAGAATAAATATGAGTATATAGTGTTCAGATAAATTAAGGTCTGACAAAATTGTATTTTATGCTGCAGAAGTGAATATATGCACATATGTAGTGGTTAATTCACTTTGTCAGTAAGCTGTAATGGAAAATGAAACAACAGTAACCTCATTAAAAAAAAAAATATCTTTTAGGATTTCCAAAACAGCAATTTGTACCTGCTTCATTCCAAGCCTGTACAAATAAACATTTTATAGGATTTCCTTGGTTATTGGGTAACTATTAGATATTAACAAAATGTAAAATTCTGCTTTGTCGTTAGTTTTCCTAATACACTGTTATCATTTATTCACAGCTCCCCCCCCAGGATTTAAGCATGAAATTTATTATTCCTGGACATAAAGACCAGAGAATTTGACCAAAGTGGCCAGGGCACAACTAGGCAAGTAAGTGTCAGAGCATCATCACAGAACAGAGGTTAGTCAGGAATGGACCAGGTTCACGCCAAAAGAGCTTAGATTCAGGCAAATAATCCAAAGGTTTGGACAAGAATTACAATGGAGTAATGGGAACAAATTAGGTCCAGACAACAAATATTTAATAGTCTCATTTCCGGTCATTAAGACTGGAAAATTAAGTCATTAATAGGTCATTAAGATTTTCCAGTCATTAAGACTGGGTCATTTTTTGCGATACGGCACTGCGTCGCTTTAACTGACAATTGCGCGGTCATGCAACACTGTACCCAAACAAAATGTACGTCCTTTTTATCCCATTAATTTGCTCTTCTTACCCCATATACCACACAAGTGAAGGGAACAGAAGTTTTAACTATTCCACTCTTTATCCAAAAAGCAGGATTTTCCAGGAGTTTTATTTTAAAAATGTAATCTACATAAGCCTGAGGGTTTATCTTTTCAATCAATTCCTATTATGTTTTTATAATTTTTACTGTTTTGCTTGGGTTGTTAATACTTACATGTCCATTCAGCTAGTCCTTAAATTCCTTTAAAGCAATGTAGCTGGCAGAATCTTTACATCACACATATCTGGGTGTGTAAGATGCCTATGTATCTAGCCACTTTCTGTGGTTCCATCCACCAGCCCCGACGTTTCTACATGGTACAGAACAGAATGGAATCGTAGCACACAGTGGGGTAATAGATAAGTATAAACAGACCTCCCTTGCAGGCTGATTGTTTATATATATGTGATTGCCTTTTCTGTGTTATTGCTGTATTATTGATGTAGGAGCCTCCTTGAAAAAGGTTCTCCTCTTTATTAATAATAGTGTAAAATGTCATTAAGTCAGTTGTAATTGTAACACATACATATAGCAACAGATCATGTATATTGCAAGAAGCATACATTTACACCACATAGGAGTTGACTACTAAAACCAAAGCGTGCAAAATCTGGTGCACCTGTGCATGGTAGCCAACCAGGTTCTAACTTTAGCTTGTTCAATTAAGCTTTGACAAAAAAAAAACCTGGAAGCTGATTGGTTTTTATGCAGATTTTTCACTCTCCAGTTTTAGTAATTTAAACCCATAGTTTACCTAAAGTGTACCACCAAACCTTCATATCTTCAAACAAAATAAGTTTTGTTACTGTTGGAGTCAATCTTTTTGCCTTTTCTTTCTTTCCCCTTGTTTTTCCATACTCCCTCTTTTCTTTCCCCACCAGCCCTACTTTCCTATTCATATACAGTGCCTTGAAAAAGTATTCCTACCCCTTGAAATTTTCCACATTTTGTCATGTTACAGCCAAAAACGTAAATGTATTTTATTGCGATTTCATGTGATAGACAAACACAAAGTGGCACATAATTGTGAAGTGGTAGGAAAATGATAAATGATTTCCAATTTTTTTTACACATAAATATGTAAAAAGTGTGGCATGCATTTGTATTCAGCCCCCTTATTCTGATACCCCTAACTTAAATCTAGTGGAACCAATTGCCTTCAGAAGTCACCTAATTAGTAAATAGAGTCCACCTGTGTGTAATTTAATCTCAGTATAAATACAGCTGTTCTGTGAAACCCTCAGAGGTTGGTTAGAAAAGCTTAGTGAACAAACAGCATCATGAAGGCCAAGGAACACACCAAACAAGTTAGGGATAAAGTTGTAGAGATGTTTAAAGCAGGGTTAGGTTATAAAAAATTATCCCAAGTTTTGAACATCTCACGGAGTACTGTTCAATCCATCATCGGAAAATAGAAAGAGTATGGCACAATTGCAAACCTACCAAGACATGGCCGTCCACCTAAACTGACAGGCTGTGCAAGGAGAGCATTAATAAGAGAAGCAGCCAAGAAGCCCATGGTAACTCTAAAGGAGCTGCAGAGATCCACAGCCCAGGTGGGAGAATCTGTCCACAGGGCAACTATTAGTTGTGCACTCCACAAATCTGGCCTTTATGGAAGAGTGGCAAAAAGAAAGCCATTGTTGAAAAAAGTCATAAGAAGACAGTTTGTAGTTTATGAGGAGCCATGTGGGGGACATAGCAAACACGTGGAAGTAGGTGCTCTGGTCAAATGAGACCAAAATGGAACTTTTTGGCCTAAAAGCAAAATGCTACGTGTGGCAGAAAACTAAGACTGCACATCACCCTGAACACACCATCCCCACCGTGAAACATGGTGGTGGCAGCATCATGTTGTGGGGATGCTTTTCTTCAGCAGGGACAGGGAAGCTGGTCATAGTTAAAGGGAAGATGAATGGAGCCAAATACAGGGCAATCTTAGAATAAAACCTGTTTTGAGTCTGCAAAAGACTTGAGAGTGGGGCGGAGGTTTACCTTCCAGCAGGACAACGACCCTAAACATACAGCCAGAGCTACAATGGAATGATTTAGATCAAAGCATATTCATGTGTTGGAATGGCCCAGTCAAAGTCCAGACCTAAATTCAATTGAGAATCTGTGGCAAGACTTAAAAAATTGCTGTTCACAGACGCTCTCCAACCAATCTGACAGAGCTTGAGCTATTTTGCAAAGAAGAATGGGCAAAAATGTCACTCTCTAGATGTGCAAAGCTGAGAGAGACATCACCAAAAAGACTCACAGCTGTAATTGCAGCAAAAGGTGGTTCTACAAAGTTCTGACTCAGGAGGGCTGAATACAAATGCACGCCACACTTTTCACATGTTTACAGCATTTGTAAAAAAAATGGAAAAACCATTTGTCATTTTCCTTCCACTTCACAATTATGTGCCACTTTGTGTTGGTCTATCACATAAAGTTCCAATAAAATACATTTACGTTTTTGGTTGTAACATGACAAAATGTGGAACATTTCAATGGGTATGAATACTTTTTCAAGTCACTGTATATACATTAGCTGTCTACTCCCCTTTGTTTGCCCCCATCATCCTTACTAATATGTATTGGCTTAGACCTCCCTGAGAGTTTGAACAAGATGACCTATTATTACTCTTTCTTTTGCATTACACCTCTCATTCATCTCTATGCCTTGGTCTGGACCATTCTATACTTATGTGATCCTAGTCTTGATGGTAAGCTTCTAAGATATGATGCTACATGGTTATGTTCAAACTTTTTTCGACCTTCTGTTTGTCAATATTGCTTTATGTCATATCACAAGACCAAACACATATATATATATACATTTCTCTCCTTTATATGTCACTGTCTTGTCTGTGAAGCCTGGAATTCTTGTATTACAATCCTTATTTGTTTTGTATTATAATTATTTATTAACAATGCATGAAACCAAAATAAGAAGTATTAAAATAACTAAAGAAAATGTCCATGGACATAATACAGTTGTCCTTTGTTTTCTTTTTTTTTTCTTGTTGCACAGTTATTTATCAAGCAAACAAAAAATGTATCTAAAATAGTGATTTTTGGTTCTAATAGTACTACGCAATAGTTGATACTAGTTCTTTCCAACTTAATTTAAAAATGTGAACATGCTTAATGTTTTTTTTTGTATGTTGTGGGAACTATTGATTCATTTTTATGCTTTAGTGTTATGTTGTAATTTCAATTCAACAGTATAGAAATTATGCAAATTATTTATGCATTTTAGAGGGCCAAATTAAATAACAATGATAAGGCTACAAATTACATATTGTTTAAAAGTTGGTAAACCGCAGCTTTTAACCACTTCAATACCAGGCACTTTCACCCCCTTCCTGCCCAGGCCAATTTTCAGCTTTCAGCGCTGTCTCATTTTAAATGACGATTGCATGATCACGAAACACTAAACCCAAATGAAATTTTTAGCATTTTTTTTACACAAATAGCACTTTCTTTTGGTGGCATTCATTCATCACTGGGTTTTTTATCTATTTGCAAAATAAATGAAAAAAGCCGAAAAAATATTGAAAAAATAGATTTTTTTGTTTCTGTTATAAATTTTACAAATACATATTTTTCCTTCATAAATTTAAGTTTTTTCTGTAGAAAAGTTATATAGAGTTCACAAACTATGGTATAAATATCTGAACATTCACCAATCCTGGGATACTGTTTCTTGAGGCCTGAAAGTAATTTCCCTTTTTGGAAAGTGAACAGTCTGAGACTTTTAAGAGGCATGGCAACTTTTTTAAGTTGTAATGTTTTGGAAAATATTTTTTTTACATACTGTCACCAGTGCAGTATGGCATCATCATATAACCGGGGTGATGGTGATCAGGCACACTGACTGGTGATTAAAATAGAAATGTCATTTTTTTTTTCAATTTTTGTAAAAAAAATATCTTTTTTTATATTTTTTTTACATACTGTGACCAGAGCAATACAGTGTTATAGTAACATTATACTACTCTGGGAGGTGATTGGGGTTTTTTTTCTACACACTATGATTGCTTATAACAGTAAATTTCCTTTTATTGGGGGTCTGTGTCAGCACAGTCTAGTATACAATAAAATATTCAGTCTCCTAGTTATGAGACATTTTTGAGTCAGATTAGACTTGAAGGCTGTTCCAGCTGCCTTCAGTCCCTTCCGAGCACACATCATCACACTGCTCATCTTAGAGAAAACCTATATAAGCCCCAAGTGGGGAAAAGGGTGTGATCAGAGCTTAACCCTTCATACAGCTACACAGATCTACCACTACCAACAGTTTATCTTATCAAATGTCAGAGTCTAGGCAGCAGAGAACCCTTGCCCATGAAAGGTGTTTGTTACATGGTAAATACAGTGTGCTTAAACAGTATGCCCAATTCAAACCGGGTTTGCCACAGCTGGATCTGTTTAAAAATAGTAAACACTAAACTTAAAAGATAAAAAAATGTCATGTTGCCAATTTTCTGATTGCTTCATGGACATTAATTGCAAAAAACTATGAACTACATTAGTATTGCCTTCTTATCTGGTTGTAGACAGCATTATCATAAAAAATAACAACGGATAAAAGATTATGCTCAGCCTTTTAAAAAAACACTAACAAACTCAAAAACTCAAATCGTTAGAAGATATTCGTAAAAAAAGGATCATTACATGAGAAACTAATTTCACACTTTTTCAGGGCTCTAACTGTTATTCCTGATATAGGTAAGAATTTTATTTATTATAGGTAGGGATGAGCTGAACACCCTCATGTTCGGTTCGCAGCAGAACATGCGAACAGGCAAAAAATTTGGCAGGACACTCAAACAAGAACACATAGGATCTACCCCAGTCCATTACCAGGCCCTTTGGGTCTGGTATGAATTTTAAGGAGAACCCTGAACCAAACTTAAAAAAAAATTGCGTGGGGATCCCCCCGAAAATCCATATCAGGCCCTTCAGGTCTTATATGGGAATTAAGGGGAACCCTGTGCCAAATTTTTAAATAAATGGTGTGGGGGTCCCATACCAGACTCTTATCCAAGAACACAAATTGGCAGGCCACAGGAAAAGAGGGGGGATGAGAGAGAGGCCCCCCTCCTGAACTGTACCAGGCCACATGCCCTCAACATGGGGATGGTGCTTTGGGGTAGTGCCTCATCCCCTAAACCCTTGCCCGGTGGCTGTGGGAATCTGCGAGCAGGGGGGTTATCGGAATCTGGAAGCCCCCTTTAACAAGAGGACCCCCAGATCTTGCCCTCCCCCCGTGTGTATTGGTAAGGGGTACAAGTACCCCTACTATTTTATAAAAAAGTGTCAAAATGGTAAAAAAGACAAGAGACAGCTTGGGACAAGTCCTTTATTAAAAAAAAAAATGTCCCACGATGTAACTTCACGCCGCCTGACGGACCGAACAGAAAAAAAAATCCAAAACTGATCCACCTCCATGGGAGGCTCCCGCCAACTGACACGTCTTCGCTGTGACAGCTCTTATATAACTGAGGGTGGAACCACACGGTGACGTAACCAGGTGACCCCGCCCCTCTGACTCCACGGGGGCTTCCCCATGGCTTCCCCATGGTGTCAGAGGGGGGCGGGGTCACCATTTTCACACCATTTTTTTAATTTTGGCTCAGGGTTCCCCTTAAAATCCATATCAGACCTGAAGGATCTGGTATGGATTTTGGGGGGGCCCCTATGCCTTTTTTTTAAATTTGGCACTGGGTTCCCCTTTATTTCCATATCAGACCCAAAGGGCATGGTATGGATTTTAGGGGGGAAAACACAACAATGGTAAATTTGCGCTTACTCTAAATGAGCAGCTAACACGACAAATAGAATATTTGTTAAATTACCCAGTGAAACAAAGTGTAGCACTAAAAAGTGAAAAATAGTAAATATAAAATAAATGTACATAAGTGAAAATGAACACACTAATTTGACGTGTCTTATGTTAACAAAAAAAGTCCATCATTATAGTGAGTAGGACCATTATGGTCATTAACTGTGAGAATGGTGAAAATTCCGACACCAAAATGAAACAGAAACAATCTGGGCTATCCTACGCACCAAAATAATATAAAACAAATTGTATAGTGCTGATTGCTGGTCGTTCATCAATCGAATGCAAACAAAGGTTTTCAAATATCCGGCAAAGCTGAACACAATCCACCACAGTGTCCTATGTAAAAGCATGTGAAATTCCCACAACCAGTATAGTTGGAGGCTTACCGGAGGGTTTGAACCCGAAACAGCGTATACTGTAAGGGTCAAACCAGCTTTGTATTGCCCACCGGCAATAAGGGGGATCTTGGCAACCTGGAGATATAGGGGTCCCACAAGATTTCATGGAAATGTCCTCCCCACACTGGTAATCACATATCCCAGAATGCGGCCCATATGGAATAAAAAAGGGGCCACATAGTGTAATTCTGTAAACACAATGAGTTTAATATAAAAGAAATACACTTACATTTAAGAAGTTAAAAAGCGCTTGTGTGTAAAATGAAGGCAGCAGTGGATTCTTCCCGACGCATTTCATCTACCAAGACTTCGTCTAGGGGTGTCCTTCCACTGCAGCCTGACTCCCTAATATAGGGACTGTGACCCCTGTAATGAGAATCCAGCCCATCCAATTCACTACTATGGCAATTCCTGGTTGCCCAAAATGGCGGACCCGCGTGCGTTCCAGGCCTCAATGTCATGAACGTGTGTTGCGTTCCAAATTCGTATAATCCTTTCATTTTACTCCAAAATGCAATAAAATTCGTTATTGCCTCTTTACCTTGCCCTGGGGAACAAGAATTATTGGAGTTCAAGGTTAAATATGTCCCTGGTCGTATAATCTTTCTGTTTGCAGGACGGTATTTCTCCAAACACCAAATCCCGCGATATTACGCCATGACGCTAGACCTAGGGATGTAAACAGGTGTCATGTCGTCATGGTGGAAGACCGGGGGTGTGATCTAACGAGCCTCCTTCTGGAACAGCTTGCGTTCCAGTCAAGCCTCGCTCTCAAAAGGCCCGTACTACACCTCACGCTATACCAACCCGCGTCCCGATGTTCCGTCAAATGCACGTGCGCATCAACATTATGTAAAGATCTAACGGTTAAGAGCCTTTAAGTGCATGGAAAAAGGGGAATGGGCGACCCACAGAGAACGCTGAATATAAATATCTATCATCCAGGAGAAAAGTGCCCAATAGCTGGGTATACATATTCCCCACTGAGTTACTACATTACATCTATAGGTATTGTTAATAAAACTGAAAAATGCCCAAACCATTTATTCTAATTGGAGGTCCATGTATGCAGTCAAATGTATGTGGAAGGTAGTATATAGAGCCTAAAAATCTGGCTGTAATGGTTTTACTGTACTCACAAGGAATTTGATGAATTGGATTCTCATGATATACATTCCCCACAATTCACCACAATCAAAATTAGAAAAATCTGTATGTGGATCGATATAAACCATAGTAATTGTACAGAAGACCCTATATATTAAGACTGATCTATAAAGGCATTAACATCCACTTCCACATTCATACCCTGAGGGGCAAAGGACTGTTATTCATGTATCCAGAACATTTCTAGACGGGATACACCTCTAATTTTGGCACCCCCTCTCCATGGGGGTGTATATTTATCTATAATAATAAATTGGGATCCTTCAGGATTTCCATTGTGGAATTCCTTATAATGTCTAGGGACTGTGTGTTTTGGATCTCTGCTTTTAATAAGGGCAATGTGCTCTCCTACTCTTATGGAGAATGTCCTGGTGGTGCGACCTATATATTGTTTATGGCAGGGGCACGTAATAAGGTACACCAAATATCCAGTACTGCATGTATCTCCTGCCAGTGACCGTAGAGATGAATTCTGTCACTTTACGGGTTGTCAAAGTGTTGTGTTGACATACAACGCACCTCCTGCAGGGAAAAAAAACGGTCCAATCGTGACAAAATGAAGGACGGGTAGGGGGATTGATAATGTTGGGGGCCACTTGACTTTGTAGTGATGGTGCACCTTTAAAAATAATTTTAGCTTCTTCTGGAATTATCGGTCCTAAGATGTTGTCCTGTTTAAGGACGTCCCAATGTTTCCTTATGATATTTTTAATTTGCCTGTGTTGTATTGAGAAAGAAGTCAACATGGCCCACCTAAGCTTCCCATCTGATTCTTTTTTTGGTTTTATTGTAAGTAACGATTTTCTGTCGGTGTCAATGGCTCTTTGGATTTCGAGAACCAAACTGATTCCATCGTATCCCTTGTATCCCTTGTCGGTGAATTTTTGTTTCAGAGTTGCTGCTTGTTCCATAAAGACATCTGTATCGGTGCAGTTCCTGCGAAGCCTTAAAATTTGGCTTCTCGGGACTGCATTTAGCCAGGACCTGTGGTGGCAACTGTCTACAGGGATGAAACCATTACGGTCTGTGGGTTTGAAATATGTGTTGAATTTGAATTGTTTATCAACTATCTCAATCTGTAGCTCTAAGAAATGAATTTTGTTTTCACTGGCTTCATATGACAGAGAGATCCCTCTGTCATTGGAATTCAGATGTTCAAAAAATATTTTAAGTGTCTCCATAGTTCCACTCCACAGGAGGAGGATGTCGTCTATATACCTGGTCCACAGAACCAGAGAATCGGTTCCGTGGGTATAGACGATTTGGCCATAAATAAGTTCGACATCCTCCTACCCCTACACACGTTCATGACATTGAGGCCTGGAACGCACGCGGGTCCGCCATTTTGGGCAACCAGGAATTGCCATAGTAGTGAATTGGATGGGCTGGATTCTCATTACAGGGGTCACAGTCCCTATATTAGGGAGTCAGGCTGCAGTGGAAGGATACCCCTAGACGAAGTCTTAGTAGATGAAACGCGTCGGGAGGAATCCACTGCTGCCTTCATTTTACACACAAGCGCTTTTTAACTTCTTAAATGTAAGTGTATTTCTTTTATATTAAACTCATTGTGTTTACGGAATTACACTATGTGGCCCCTTTTTTATTCCATATGGGCCGCATTCTGGGATATGTGATTACCCGTGTGGAGAGGACATTTCCATGAAATCTTGTGGGACCCCTATATCTCCAGGTTGCCAAGATCCCCCTTATTGCCGGTGGGCAATACAAAGCTGGTTTGACCCATAATGGTCCTACTCACATATGGACTATAATGATGGACTTTCTTTGTTAACATAAGACACGTCAAATTAGTGTGTTCCTTTTCACTTATGTACATTTATTTTATATTTATTATTTTTCACTTTTTAGCGCTACACTTTGTTTCAATGGATTTTAGGGGGACCCCCACACAATTTTTAAAAAAAATTTTGGTTCGAGGTTCCCCTTAACTGCTTCAGCCCCAGAAGAATTTACCCCCTTCCTGACCAGAGCACTTTTTGCGAATCGGCACTGCGTCGCTTTAACTGACAATTGCACGGTCGTGCGACATGGCTCCCAAACAAAATTTACATCCTTTTTTCCCACAAATAGAGCTTTCTTTTGGTGGTATTTAATCACCTCTGCGATTTTTATTTTTTGCGCTATAAACAAAATAAGAGCGACAATTTTGAAAAACGCATGATTTTTTACATTTTGCTATAATAAATATCCCCCAAAAATATATAAAAAAACATTTTTTTCCCTCAGTTTAGGCCGATACGTATTCTTTTACATATTTTTGGTAAAAAAAAATCGCAATTAGCGTTTGATTGGTTTGCACAAAAGTTATAGCGTTTACTAAATAGGAGATAGTTTTATGGCATTTTTATTAATAATTTTTTTTTTTACTAGTAATGGCGGCGATCAGCGATTTTTATTGTGACTGTGACGTTATGGCGGACATGTCGGACATTTTTGACACATTTTTGGGACCATTGTCATTTATACGGCGATCAGTGCAATTAAAAATGCACTGATTACTGTGTAAATGACACTGGCAGTGAAGGGGTTAACCACTAGGGGGCGGGGAGGGGTTAATCAGTACTAGGGGACTGTTTTCTAACTGTAGGGGGGATGGGCTGTGTGTGTCATTACTCTGATCACCGCTCCTGATGACAGGGAGGAGTGATCAGTGACACTTGTCACTAGGCAGAACGGGGAGATGCTGTTTACATCAGCATCTCCCCGTTCGTCCTCTCCGTGAGGCGATCGCGGGTATCCCCGCGGCGATCAAGTCCGCGGGACCCGCGACCTGACTCACGAAGCTCCTGGCCGGCGCGCGCATGCAATGGCACAGCGGGGAATTCAAATGGACGTACAGGTATGCCCATTTGCCCAGCCGTGCCATTCTGCCGACGTACATCGGTACAACCGGTTAATATTCATACCAGACCCACCAGGGCCTGGTAATGGACGGGGGGATCCCATGCTCTTTTTTTCAATGACTTTTTTCTATATTGCCGAGACCCGACAATTCATTACAGCTGCAATCAGTTTTAAATGACAATTTTTCCTTTAGAAATGTCATTATGCTGTGGTACTGTTCTAAACACGGGAAAAATGTGACACTTTACAGGCATACTATAGACACCCCCCCCCAGGCACAATACTTAAAGGAATATTTATTTTTATTGTTTCACTTTAACCACTTAAGGACCGCCTCACGCCGATGTACGTCGGCAAGGCGGCACGGACCCCCCCGCCGCCCGAGGCGGTCCCGTTTTGTTCCCCGGCGATCAGGGACGAGGGGGAGGCCATCCGTTCGTGGCTCCCCCCTCGCGATCGCCGCTGGCCAATGGGAACACTCCTTTGCTGCTGTATGCTAAACAGCAGCAAAGGAAGTGATGTCATCTCCCCTCGGGTCGGTAGTTTCCGTTCCGGCCCGAGGAGAGAAGACAGGTATGTGAGTGCACCAACACACACACACACAGTAGAACATGCCAGGCACACATTACACCCCGATCGCCCCCCGATCCCCCCCCCCGATCACCCCCCCCCCCGTCACAAACTGACACCAGCAGTTTTTTTTTTTGTTTTGTTTTTTTTTTTTCTGATTACTGCTAGGTGTCAGTTTGTGACAGTTACTGTGTTAGCACAGTTACTGTTACCCCCTTGTAGGTCTAGGGTACCCCCCTAACCCCCCCTAATAAAGTTTTAACCCCTTGATCACCCCCCGTCACCAGTGTCGCTAAGCGATCATTTTTCTGATCGCTGTATTAGTGTCGCTGGTGACGCTAGTTAGTGAGGTAAATATTTAGGTTCGCCGTCAGCGTTTTATAGCGTCAGGGACCCCGATATACTATCTAATAAATGTTTTAACCCCTTGATTGCCCCCTAGTTAACCCTTTCACCACTAATCACCGTATAACCGTTGACGCTGGTTAGTTTGTTTATTTTTTATAGTGTCAGGGCACCCGCCGTTTATTACCGAATAAAGGTTTAGCCCCCTAATCGCCCGGCGGTGATATGCGTCGCCCCAGGCAGCGTCAGATTAGTGCCAGTACCGCTAACACCCACGCACGCAGCATACGCCTCCCTTAGTGGTATAGTATCTGATCGGATCAATATCTGATCCGATCAGATCTATACTAGCGTCACCAGCAGTTTAGGGTTCCCAAAAACGCAGTGTTAGCGGGATCAGCCCAGATACCTGCTAGCACCTGCGTTTTGCCCCTCCGCCCGGCCCAGCCCAGCCCAGCCCACCCAAGTGCAGTATCGATCGATCACTGTCACTTACAAAACACTAAACGCATAACTGCAGCGTTCGCAGAGTCAGGCCTGATCCCTGCGATTGCTAACAGTTTTTTTGGTAGCGTTTTGGTGAACTGGCAAGCACCAGCCCCAGGCAGCGTCAGATTAGCGCCAGTACCGCTAACACCCACGCACGCACCGTACACCTCCCTTAGTGGTATAGTATCTGAACGGATCAATATCTGATCCGATCAGATCTATACTAGCGTCACCAGCAGTTTAGGGTTCCCAAAAACGCAGTGTTAGCGGGATCAGCCCAGATACCTGCTAGCACCTGCGTTTTGCCCCTCCGCCCGGCCCAGCCCAGCCCAGCCCACCCAAGTGCAGTATCGATCGATCACTGTCACTTACAGAACACTAAACGCATAACTGCAGCGTTCACAGAGTCAGGCCTGATCCCTGCGATCGCTAACAGTTTTTTTGGTAGCATTTTGGTGAACTGGCAAGCACCAGCCCCAGGCAGCGTCAGGTTAGCTCCAGTACCGCTAACACCCACGCACGCACCGTACACCTCCCTTAGTGGTATAGTATCTGATCGCATCAATATCTGATCCGATCAGATCTATACTAGCGTGAGCGTCACCAGCAGTTTAGGGTTCCCAAAAACGCAGCGTTAGCGGGATCAGCCCAGATACCTGCTAGCACCTGCGTTTTGCCCCTCCGCCCGGCCCGGCCCAGCCCACCCAAGTGCAGTATCGATCGATCACTGTCACTTACAAAACTCTAAACGCATAACTGCAGCGTTCGCAGAGTCAGGCCTGATCCCTGCGATCGCTAACAGTTTTTTTGGTAGCGTTTTGGGGAACTGGCAAGCACCAGCAGCCTAGTACACCCCGGTCGTAGTCAAACCAGCACTGCAGTAACACTTGGTGACGTGGTGAGTCCCATAAGTGCAGTTCAAGCTGGTGAGGTGGCTAACACAAGTAGTGTCCCGCTGCCACCAAAAAGACAAACACAGGCCCGTCGTGCCCATAATGCCCTTCCTGCTGCATTCGCCAATCCTAATTGGGAACCCACCGCTTCTGCAGCGCCCGTACTTCCCCCATTCACATCCCCAACCAAATGCAGTCGGCTGCATGAGAGGCATTTTTATGTCCTCCCGAGTACCCCTACCCAGCGAACCCCCCAAAAAAGATGTGTCTGCAGCAAGTGCAGATATAGGCATGACACCCGCTATTATTGTCCCTCCTGTCCTGACAATCCTGGTCTTTGCATTGGTGAATGTTTTACCATTCACTAGTTGAGTATTAGCATAGGGTACAGCATTGCACATACTAGGCACACGTTCACAGGGTCTCCCAAGATGCCATCGCATTTTGAGAGACCCGAACCTGGAACCGGTTACAGTTATAAAAGTTAGTTACAAAAAAAGTGTTAAAAAAAAAAATATATAAAATAAAAAAAATAGTTGTCGTTTTATTGTTCTCTCTCTCTCTATTCTCTCTCTCTATTGTTCTGCTCTTTTTTACTGTATTCTATTCTGCAATGTTTTATTGTTATTGTTATTGTTATTATGTTTTATCATGTTTGTTTTTCAGGTATGTAATTATTTATACTTTACTGTTTACTGTGCTTTATTGTTAACCATTGTTAACCATTTTTTTGTCTTCAGGTACGCCATTCACGACTTTGAGTGGTTATACCAGAATGATGCCTGCAGGTTTAGGTATCATCTTGGTATCATTCTTTTCAGCCAGCGGTCGGCTTTCATGTAAAAGCAATCCTAGTGGCTAATTAGCCTCTAGACTGCTTTTACAAGCCGTGGGAGGGAATGCCCCCCCCACCATCTTTCGTGTTTTTCTCTGGCTCTCCTGTCTCAACAGGGAACCTGAGAATGCAGCCGGTGATTCAGCCAGCTGACCATAGAGCTGATCAGAGACCAGAGTGGCTCCAAACATCTCTATGGCCTAAGAAACCGGAAGCTACGAGCATTTCATGACTTAGATTTCGCCGGATGTAAATAGCGCCATTGGGAAATTGGGGAAGCATTTTATCACACTGATCTTGGTGTGGTCAGATGCTTTGAGGGCAGAGGAGAGATCTAGGGTCTAATAGACCCCAATTTTTTCAAAAAAGAGTACCTGTCACTACCTATTGCTATCATAGGGGATATTTACATTCCCCGAGATAACAATAAAAATGATTAAAAAAAAAAAATATGAAAGGAACAGTTTAAAAGTAAGATTAAAAAAGCAAAAAAATAATAAAGAAAAAAAAAAAAAAAGCACCCCTGTCGCCCCCTGCTCTCGCGCTAAGGCGAACGCAAGCGGCGGTCTGTCGTCAAACGTAAACAGCAATTGCACCATGTATGTGAGGTATCACCGCGAAGGCCAGATCGAGTGCAGTAATTTTTCCAGTAGAACTCCTCTGTAAATCTAAAGTGGTAACCTGTAAAGGCTTTTAAAGGCTTTTAAACATGTATTTATTTTGTTGCCACTGCACGTTTGTGCGCAATTTTAAAGCATGTCATGTTTGGTATCCATGTACTCGGCCTAAGATCATCTTTTTTATTTCATCAAACATTTGGGCAATATAGTGTGTTTTAGTGCATTAAAATTTAAAAAAGTGTGTTTTTTCCCCAAAAAATGCGTTTGAAAAATCGCTGCGCAATTACTGTGTGAAAAAAAAAATGAAACACCCACCATTTTAATCTGTAGGGCATTTGCTTTAAAAAAATATATAATGTTTGGGGGTTCAAAGTAATTTTTTTGCAAAAAAAAATAACTTTTTCATGTAAACAATAAGTGTCAGAAAGGGCTTTGTCTTCAAGTGGTTAGAAGAGTGGGTGATGTGTGACATAAGCTTCTAAATGTTGTGCATAAAATGCCAGGACAGTTCAAAACCCCCCCAAATGACCCCATTTTGGAAAGTAGACATCCCAAGCTATTTGCTGAGAGGCATGTCGAGTCCATGGAATATTTTATATCGCGACACAAGTTGTGGGAAAGAGACAAATTTTTTTATTTTTTATTTTTTTTTGCACAAAGTTGTCACTAAATGATATATTGCTCAAACATGCCATGGAAATATGTGAAATTACACCCCAAAATACTTTCTGCTGCTTCTCCTGAGTACGGGGATACCACATGTGTGAGACTTTTTGGGAGCCTAGCCGCGTACGGGACCCCGAAAACCAAGCACCGCCTTCAGGCTTTCTAAGGGCGTGAATTTTTGATTTCACTCTTCACTGCCTATCACAGTTTCGGAGGCCATGGAATGCCCAGGTGGCACAAAACCCCCCCAAATGACCCCATTTTGGAAAGTAGACACCCCAAGCTATTTGCTGAGAGGTATAGTGAGTATTTTGCAGACCTCACTTTTTGTCACAAAGTTTTGAAAATTGAAAAAAGAAAAAAAAAATGTTTTTTCTTGTCTTTCTTCATTTTCAAAAACAAATGAGAGCTGCAAAATACTCACCATGCCTCTCAGCAAATAGCTTGGGGTGTCTACTTTCCAAAATGGGGTCATTTGGGGGAGGTTTGTGCCACCTGGGCATTCCATGGCCTTTGAAACTGTGATAGGCAGTAAAGAGTGAAATCAAAAATTTTCACCCTTATGCCGCGTACACACGAGCGGACTTTCTATCCTACTTGGTCCGGCACACTTTCCGACGGACTTTGTCCGCCAGGTGCGCCGGACTTTAAAACGAACGGACTTGCCCACACACGCCGGGATTTTCCGGCGGGCTAAGTCCGCCCGTCTTTCCGACGGACTTTCGCCGGAGTTCCGGCGGACTTTCAGAATGAACGGACTTGCCCACACACGGACAAGTCCGTTCATTTTGAACGTGACTCAGGTGCGACGGGACTAGAAAAGGATGTCAATCTTGCCGCTTTTATCGGCTAGATTGACACCTTGCGAGCCCCGTCGCGGGGCATACCAAGCCCTTAGGTCTGGTATGGATTATAGAGTAACCCCTACGCCGAAAAAACGGCGTGGGGTCCCCCCTAAAATCCATACCAGACCCCGATCCGAGCACGCAGCCTGGCCGGTCAGGAAAGGGGGTGGGGACGAGCGAGCGCCCCCCCCCCTCCTGAACCGTACCAGGCCGCATGCCCTCAACATGGGGGGGTGGGTGCTTTGGGGGAGGGGGGCGCCCTGCGCCCCCCCCCCCCCCCAAAGCACCTTGTCCCCATGTTGATGAGGACAAGGGCCTCTTCCCGACAACCCTGGCCGTTGGTTGTCGGGGTCTGCGGGCGGGGGCTTATCGGAATCTGAGAGCCCCCTTTAATAAGGGGGCCCCCAGATCCCGGCCCCCCACCCTATGTAAATGAGTATGGGGTACATGGTACCCCTACCCATTTACCTAGGGAAAAAAGTGCAAGTAATAAAACACACCACACAGGTTTTTAAAATATTTTATTAAACAGCTCCGGGGGGGGGGATCTTCCTCCGGCTTCGGGGGTCTTCTTCCGGCTTCGGGGGTCCCTCCGCTTCATCTTCTCCCGGCGTCCGGTTGGTTCTTCTCCGCTCTCTTCTCCCGGTGTTCCAGTTCTTCGGCCGGCTCCTCTGCTGTCTTCAGGTAGCTCTCTTGCCAGCAGAGGTCCGGACTTCTGGGCTTCTGGGCTTCTTCTCTTCTCTTCTCTTCTCTTCTCTTCTCCAGATGTTGACACGACGCTCTCTCCGGCTGGACTGCTCTCCGAGGGCTGCGTTGTGACTTATATAGGTGGAGACCCCGCCCCCTTTTGATGTCACAGTCCCTGGGCATGCTGGGACTGTGACGTTTTAGGGGGCGTGGTCAAGTGACAAGTCAAGTCACTTGACCACGCCCCCTAAAACGTCACAGTCCCAGCATGCCCAGGGACTGTGACATCAAAAGGGGGCGGGGTCTCCACCTATATAAGTCACAACGCAGCCCTCGGAGAGCAGTCCAGCCGGAGAGAGCGTCGTGTCAACATCTGGAGAAGAGAAGAGAAGAGAAGAGAAGAGAAGAGAAGAAGCCCAGAAGCCCAGAAGTCCGGACCTCTGCTGGCAAGAGAGCTACCTGAAGACAGCAGAGGAGCCGGCCGAAGAACTGGAACACCGGGAGAAGAGAGCGGAGAAGAACCAACCGGACGCCGGGAGAAGATGAAGCGGAGGGACCCCCGAAGCCGGAAGAAGACCCCCGAAGCCGGAGGAAGATCCCCCCCCCCCGGAGCTGTTTAATAAAATATTTTAAAAACCTGTGTGGTGTGTTTTATTACTTGCACTTTTTTCCCTAGGTAAATGGGTAGGGGTACCATGTACCCCATACTCATTTACATAGGGTGGGGGGCCGGGATCTGGGGGCCCCCTTATTAAAGGGGGCTCTCAGATTCCGATAAGCCCCCGCCCGCAGACCCCGACAACCAACGGCCAGGGTTGTCGGGAAGAGGCCCTTGTCCTCATCAACATGGGGACAAGGTGCTTTGGGGGGGGGGGGCGCAGGGCGCCCCCCTCCCCCAAAGCACCCACCCCCCCATGTTGAGGGCATGCGGCCTGGTACGGTTCAGGAGGGGGGGGGGCGCTCGCTCGTCCCCACCCCCTTTCCTGACCGGCCAGGCTGCGTGCTCGGATCGGGGTCTGGTATGGATTTTAGGGGGGACCCCACGCCGTTTTTTCGGCGTAGGGGGGTTCCCTTTATAATCCATACCAGACCTAAGGGCCTGGTATGCCCCGCGCTTGCCGCAATAGGAAGATGTGTTTTTCCTATTGCAGCGAGCGCGAGATGCAATACCCTGCTCTCGTGTCGTATTTGGTCCGTCGGACCAGCATACACACGAGCGGCCTTTCCGTCGGACAAGCACACACACGAGCGGACTTTCCGCCCGAAACTGAGTCCGGCGGAAAGATTTAGAACTTTCTTTAAATCTAGGTCCGGCGGGCTTTTGGGAAAAAGTCCGCCGGAAAAGTCCGCCGGCGCCTACACACGGGCGGATTGTCCGGCACACTCTGGTCCGCCGGACCAAGTATGCCGGAAAGTCCGACCGTGTGTACGCGGCATTAGAAATCCTGAAGGCAGTGATTGGTTTTCGGGGTCCCGTACGCGGCTAGGCTCCCAAAAAGTCCCACACATGTGGTATCCCCATACTCAGGAGAAGCAGCTAAATGTATTTTGGGGTGCAATTCCACATATGCCCATGGCCTGTGTGAGCAATATATCATTTAGTGACAACTTTATGAAAAAAAAAAAAAAAAAGAAGTGTCACTTTCCCGCAACTTGTGTCAAAATATAAAATATTCAATGGACTCAATATGCCTCTCAGCAAATAGCTTGGGGTGTCTACTTTCCAAAATGGGGTCATTTTGGGGGGTTTTGTGCCACCTGGGCATTCCATGGCCTCCGAAACTGTGATAGGCAGTGAAGAGTGAAATCAAAAATTTACACCCTTAGAAATCCTGAAGGCGGTGATTGGTTTTCGGGGCCCCGTACGCGGCTAGGCTCCCAAAAAGTCTCACACATGTGGTATCCCCATACTCAGGAGAAGCAGCTGAATGTATTTTGGGGTGCAATTCCACATAGGCCCATGGCCTGTGTGAGCAATATATCATTTAGTGACAACTTTTTGTAAATATTTTTTTTTTTTTTTTTGTCATTTTTCAATCACTTGGGACAAAAAAATAAATATTCAATGGGTTCAACATGCCTCTCAGCAATTTCCTTGGGGTGTCTACTTTCCAAAATGGGGTCATTTGGGGGGGGTTTGTACTGCCCTGCCATTTTAGCACCTCAAGAAATGACATAGGCAGTCATAAACTAAAAGCTGTGTAAATTACAGAAAGTGTACCCTATTTTTTAGACGCTATAACTTTTGCGCAAACCAATAAATATACGCTTATTGACATTTTTTTTACCAAAGACATGTGGCCGAATACATTTTGGCCTAAATGTATGACTAAAATTTAGTTTATTGGATTTTTTTTATAACAAAAAGTAGAAAATATCATTTTTTTTCAAAATTTTCGGTCTTTTTCCGTTTATAGCGCAAAAAATAAAAACCGCAGAGGTGATCAAATACCATCAAAAGAAAGCTCTATTTGTGGGAAGAAAAGGACGCAAAT
This sequence comes from Lithobates clamitans, assembly GCA_037952925.1. Taxonomy (NCBI): domain Eukaryota; kingdom Metazoa; phylum Chordata; class Amphibia; order Anura; family Ranidae; genus Lithobates; species Lithobates clamitans. The sequence goes on from JBBGZY010000288.1 coordinate 4,834,335, forward strand.
TTTGTTTGGGTACAGCATTGCATGACCGCGCAATTAGCAATTAAAGCGACGCAGTGCCAAATTGGAAAAAGACCTCTGGTCCTTAGGCAGCATAATGGTCCGGGGCTCAAGTGGTTAAGCATTAAAAAAATCACACTCCTAAAAAAACGGCCGTTTAAAAAAAAAAAAAATTGCATTGATACATGTCCCCTGGGGCAGGACCCAGGTCCCCAAACACTTTTTATAACTTGCAAATTAGCTTTTAAAATGAGCACTTTTGATTTTTCCTGTTAGTGTCCCATAGACTTTAACGGTGTCCTGGCAGCTTTTGAATTTGCTGCGAACACCGCATATTGTTCGCTGTTCAGCGAGCAGGCGAACACCCGATGTTCGAGACGAATTTACCTTCGACTCGAACATTGGGCTCATCCCTAATTATAAGTAATTATATAGCACCAACAATTTATGCAGCACTTTACTTAATAAAGGTCATGGGCGATGGACCCAATTTCTATAAAACAGAAGTGTTAATCACTAAGCCATTTTGCTGCTCATGCAACATGCTGTGAGGCAAACTCACAATTGAACATAGTTCTTAAGCTAACAGGGGAGGACTGGGAACCCATGAGGGGGCAAACACAGCAAGCTAGCCCAGTCATGGTAGGGATAGATTTTAGTGAGCTAAATAAGGCGTACCACACAAAGAATGCCATGGAGCCTCGTTAATTTGTGGCGTACCTAAGGACATGATTTAGAAACACACCTTTTAAAATCTTCCAGGAGCAACTTTCTTTGGGGCTTTGAGTATTTGAGCACATGATACCTAGAGTGACAGAAAGTAGGTGCTGGAGCATTCCCCTCTGCCAAAAACTATGATCTTAAAAAGTAGCAGGAAGCGCTATAAAATTCCAGCATGCAGGGGCGCATGTGCGGCAGTGTCCACGATGGCTGCATAGACCGGGAGCTCCACACCACTCTAGTCTAATGATCACCACAGGAGCCATCTGAGCCCTCATTCCAGCCCGGCATGCACATCTGCCGACACACTCAGCAACAGCCCGATGACCACAGGCTCTGCCCGGAGGTGCCCCACCCCCGCACTTGACTCGGCAGCGGCGCGGATCAGCCATCCCAAAATGGCGGCTGCCTCCACACGAGGCCTATCCTGCTTATCTGAATCCATAGCTGACCAGGACCATGAAGCTCTCCCGCCCTCCCAACCATCAGATGCTGCAGTAAGTCCTCCTCAACCAGGGGCCCCCTCAACTGAATCCCTGCTAGGGAGAGCACTGGGAGGGGTATCCCTCACCCCACAGCAGGAGCTGCCTCACAGCCCAGATCCGTGGGATACAGATACCAGAGACTCATTTCTTCCCCCCCACAGATTTCCACTCTTGGCTGCCTTCTCCCAAATGCTGTCCAGAGGCCTGTCTCACACTGCAGCGCAGATCATGGCCTACATACACACAGATCTGCAGCAGATAGGTACCAGAATTGAGGTAATTAAACAAAAATCGGAACAAGCAATCCTGAGAATAAATCAGAATACTGCCATAATCCAGGAGCTCCAGGACCAACTAGAGACAGCCACCTCCAAAATAGATGACCTTGAGAATAGGTCGAGACTTTACAATTTTCAAATTAGGGGTCTCCCAGAATCTGTTAGGGAGACCCACCTGGCGGTTCAGGACTTCATTAAAAATGTAATCCCTAACATTCCGGCACACCACATGCTGCTTGACAGAGCTCACAGGGTGTTACAACCTCCTTGCCCTGACGGGCTTCCAAAGGGCATTATAGTGAAACCGCACTTTTATGTGGTCAAAGAAGAAGTGATGAAGTTATCCCAAACGACAGAAAAACTGTCAATCATGGGACACCAGATTCAAATCTTCGCGGATCTGTTCCCATATACAGTACAAAAGTGACAGGCCCTGAAACCATTACTCCAAGTTCTGGCAGGCAAAGATATCACCTATAGATGGGCCTTCCCGCTTCGCCAACACTTCTCATACCACAACAAACCATACAGCTTCTCTTCTTTTCATGACAGGGAACGACTTCTACTACAACTCAGATTGATCACTCAGGAATTACCACCGATGTCCACTAACAGAGGAGCACCTTCTATAAATGGCCATCACCTACAAGCCCCTTATCCCAACTGTGGCAGAAACAACTTCCTAAAAGTTAAAGAGAATCCTTTCCACCATGAGAAAGTATATGCTCTTTTAATGCCTCATCATTCTCCTGACTTCCTTTTGGACTGAGATTGTGGCCTAACTGTCACCATGACAGTGGTGATATGCTTATCCTGAGTAAACCTCAGGACTAGACCACAGTTCCTCAAGGGCTTTAGTTTTCAGCGACTGTTTTGTGCAGCACTACGCCAGTTTTACGGGTTTCATGGTTTTTGTTCTTGTTTTTTATTTTTCCTTCATTCATAGATAGAATGTACAGTCCTAAGTGACAGAATTTCCTATTTTTTTCATATTTATTCTAGTATCTTTATTTGTACTGGGGGTTCAGACGCAAATTTATTTAACCAAATCTCTGGCTCCACGCAGTTATTGTTTTCTGCTTCTAGATTTTGTGAAATAGTGGAGGCCAGGGTACAGCAGACATAATTTTAGGGGATCCCCCTTCCCTCCCCCCTCCCCCTTTACAGGGTCAATTGTTCCCTCCCAAGATGGTCAGCTTTATTGCTACAGCTTTTTACAGGCAGGTGTCTCACTCTTTCCCATAGCGGGTGGCGCCAACATCACAAAGTTCACTCCCAACTGTTATATTCTGGGATGGAGTGTGTTGCCCACTGGGGAGGGATGTGATGGCCCAAAGGGATATGGATATGTTTCTCTTTGGTGCCAACAGGGCTCAGACTTCAAAAGTTTTATAATGTTATCAATAACCTCTGTGGTGGGGGTGACTGGTCACAGTGTGCCTACCCCTGACTCCGATAGGTGAACTCTATTTCTTTCTCCTATCAGAGCCAGATACACACGACCTCTTTGTGTCGTTGAGGGTTTTTTTCTGGGAAAAGGGCCAGGCAGGGATGGGTCCCTACCTGTCCCTAGTGGGTATGGGTTATTATTGTATGATGCACTCTAATCTAACATTTCTCTCTTTTACTTTTCTATCCTTCTCTCTAATTTCACGCTTCCCTATGCTCTCCCTACAAAATATTGTGTTTTTTTCAAAATTGTCACTCTTTTTTTGTTTATAGCACAAAAAATAAAAACCGCAGAGGTGATCAAATACAACCAAAAGAAAGCTCTATTTTTGGGGAAAAAAGGACATAGATTTAGTTTGGGTACAACGTCGCATGATCGTGCAAGTGTCCGCAGGCTCCAGGTCAACCAGCCTGCAGGAACAAGACTCTGCTGATGTGTATCAGGGGGTCTGTCTCTGCAAAAGAACAGTAGTTAGAAAGGCACAGGGGGACGGAAGAAAAGAGAGAGTAGAGAGAGGTGGGAGACAAGAGAGTCTCCAGGAGAGTGGAGGAGACAGTGTCCTCCTCCTCAAGTAGAACCAAAACAATGGACCCTTCTGCTAAGAAGGAATCAATCAAGTCGAGAGAAGGAGAGAATCCTGTTGTGCAAGACAGGAGGGGGTGCATGAGCACCGCTCCATCTGTGAGGCAACTCTTATATAAAAAAAATTGTATAACCAGAGCCTAGGGCCTGCATATAGAATAGGGATGAGCCGAACACCCCCCGGTTCGGCTCGCACCAGAACCTGCGAACGGACCGAAAATTTGCACGAACTTTAGAACCCCATTGAAGTCTATGGGACTCGAACGTTCAAAATAATTTTAAAGGCTAATTAGCATGGTATTGTCCTAAAAAGGGTTTGGGGACCCGGGTCCTGCCCCAGGGGACATGTATCAATGCAAAAAACATTTTAAAAACTGACCTTTTTTTCGAGAGCAGTGATTTTAATGATGCTTAAAGTGAAAAAACAATTGAAATATTCCCTTAAATATCATACCTGGGGGTGTCTATAGTATGCCTGTAAAGTGGTGCGTGTTGCCACAACACTGTAAGCCCTCACAGTTACTCTTGGTGGGCGCATGAACGGGCCCTGCTGTGAAATATTAGATCACAAATTGTAATTACATGCCCCTGTTGAATAGGGTCAGAAAAATTGGGCCTTTGGTGGTGGTGGTGGTGGTGCTGGTGCCACAACACTGTAAGTCCTCACAGTTACTCTTGGTGGGCGCAGAAATGGGCCCTGCTGTGAAATATTAGATCAAGAATTGTAATTACATGTCCCTGTTGAACAGGGGCAGAAGAATTAAGCCTTAGGCACTGGGGCCACAACACTGCAACCCCTCACAGATACTCTAGTTGGAGAGCAAGAACGAGTCCTCTTGCAAAATATTGCATCAAAAATTGTAATTACACGCCCCTATTAAACAGGGGCTGAAAAAGTGGGCCTTAGGCACTGGTGCTGGTGCCACAGCACTGCAACCCCTCACAGATACTCTAGTTGGAGCAAAGAAACGAGCCCTGCTGCAAAGTATTGCATCAAAAATTGTAATTACACGCCCCTGTTAAACAGAGGATGAAAAATTGGGCCTTAGGCACTGGTGCTGGTGCCACAACACTGCAACCCCTCACAAATACTCTAGTTGAGCACAGCAACGAACCCTCCTCGCAAAATATTGCATCAAAAATTGTAATTACACGCCCCTGTTAAACAGGGGCTGAAAAATTGGGCCTTAGCCACTGGTGGCGGCGCCCAGAACCAAAAATATTCTTACAAGCTATCAGCATGATCATTGAGGAGGAAGAGGATAGTCACTCGGCATAACAGGATAGTCACTCAGCATCAGCATAGGCAGTCTTGAAGGGATATGACATTTCAAAAAAAATTATTCGGTTACAGCAGCATCATGTGCTCGGTAGCTGGTGGTGATCCAAGACTGATTCATTTTTATAAAGGTCAGTCGATCGACCGAGTCGGTGGACAGGCGCACCCTGTGATCGGCTACAAAGCCTCCAGCAGCACTGAATGTCAGTTCTGAAAGAACGCTGGATGCAGGACAGGGCAGTAGCTCAATTGCATACTGTTCAAGCTCTGGCCAGTGATCCATCCTCAAGAACCAGTAACCCAGAGGATTTTTGGTGGGAAAGGTGTCCAAGTCAGATCTTGCCCCTAGGTATTCCTACACCATGTAAAACAGATGCTGGCGATGGTTGCTGGAACCGATCATGCCTTTGGGCTGCGGACTAAAAAATTGTCTGAACGCATCGGTCAGACGGCCACCTTCTCCACCGCTCCTTCTTTGACTGACCGAAGCCTCAGCAACATGTTGTCCAGGAACAGGAGTTTGTAACCTCCCAGTCTCTGGAACCATGTTGCACAGACCTTTCTGCAAGGCCTCCCGAAGATATTTCATCCTCTGCTCCTTCTGCGACAGCAAGATAAGGTCCGCAACCTTACCCTTGTAACGTGGATCAAGGAGGGTTGACAGCCATTATTGATCCTTCTCCTTGATACCACGAATACGAGGAGCCTTCCGCAGGCTTTGCAGGATCAGGGAGGCCATGCAGCTAGGTTTTCTGAGGTATTCGGTCCAGAGTCCTCTGGGTCACTAAGGACAACATGATCCGCAGCCACCTCCTCCCAGCCACGTACAAGTCCATGGGTTTCTTGGGACTGTAAATGATCCCTTAAAGACTGCTGCTGATGTTGAGTGCCAGGCTCCACCTTCATGCTGACACAATCCTCCTCCTCATCCTCTTCCTGTGTGATCGGTGGGCATGCAGGAAAACTGTCTGGATAAAGGGGGCCTTGAGATCTAAGGAAGTCCTCCTCTTCCTGCCTCTGTTCTGCCTCAAGTGCCCTGTCCATTATTCCACACAGCGTGTGCTCTAACAGGTGGACAAGGGGGACAGTGTCACTGATGCATGCACTCTCACTGCTCACCATCCTTGTGGCCTCCTCAAATGGTTACAGGACAGTACATGCATCCCTGATCATAACCCACTGGTGTGGGGGAAAAAAACAAGCTCCCCTGACCCTGTCCTGGTGCCATAGTCGCACAGGTACTCATTGATGGCCCTCTGCTGCATGTGCAGCTGCTGCAGCATGGCCAGCGTTGAGATCCACCTGGTGGGCATGTCACAGATTAGGCGATTCTTGGGCAGGTTAAATACCTTTTGGAGGTCAGCCAGCCGAGCAGTGGCATTATATGACCAGCGGAAATGCACACAGACTTTCCTGGCCTGCCTCAGGACAACCTGTAAGCCTGGGTACCTGCCCAAGAACCAAGTTAAGGACATGAGCCAAACAGGGCACATGGGTCAGTTGTCCCTGTCGGAGGGCGGAGAGGAGGTTGGTGCCATTGTCACAAAACCACCATGACTGGCTTAAGCTGGCGTGGTGTCAACCACCTCTGAACCTGCCCCTGTAGAGCTGACAGAATATCTGCCCCAGTGTGACTCCTGTCCCCCAAGCACACCAGCTCAAGCACCGCATGGCATCTTTTGGCCACTTGCGTAGCCCCTTGAATGCCTACGGAGCACCGCTGGTTCAGAGGAAAAAGCACAGGAAGAGGCCATGGAGGAAGAAGAGGAGGAAGGGGTAGAGGAGATAGGTTTGTCAGAATCACCAGTAGTAGCATTTTGGAGGCGTGGTGGCGGAACAAACTCCAACACTACTGCACCTTGTCCTGCATCTTTCCCAGCTGCCAGCAGAGTCACCCAATGCGCCGTGGAATATAGGTAATGTCCCTGTCCATGCCTGTTGGACCATGAGTCAGCAGTAATATGCACCTTACCGCTGACCGCCCTGTCCAGCGAGGCCAAGACATTGCCTTCCACATGCCGGTAGGGAGCCAAAATCACCTTCCATGAGAAAAAGTGGCGTTTGGGAACCTGCCATTAAGGAACCACACATTCCACAAACTCGCAGAAAGGTACAGAGTCTACCAACTGAAAAGGCAGCAGTTGAAATACTAGCAATTTAGCCAAGCTAGCATTCAACCGCTGGGCATGTGAATGGCTGGGAGCGAACTTCTTTCGGCGGTGCAGCAGCTGGGGCAGGGAAATTTGCCTTGTACAATCTGACGTCAGTGTACTGATAGCAGATTTCCTGCAAGTACTTGGCTGTGACACACCTAATTCTACACCTTCATTCCTCTCAGTGCAGGTCTCAGAGAGGAGTAAAAGTATAGTGGGGTTAGAGATCCCAGCTGATGAGGAGCAAGGAGAACTCCTCTTTGTACATTGGTGTGGGTCTTTTAGGTACGCTTGCCAATGAACTGCATGGCAGGTCAACATATGTCTGGTCAAGCATGTGGTGCCCAAGCGGGTGGTGTTTTGGCCACGCGAGATACGTTTGAGACATGTGTTGCAAATAGCAGCGGTGGGATCTGATGCACACGTCTCAAAAAAGGCCCACACCAAAGAACTTTTGGAATAACATGCAGAGACAGCAGCGCCCTGCACATGCGGAGCTCTGCAGTGTGAGGTGTGAGGGCATCCTGCCTCGTTGGTGATGTGCCTCCTCCTCCTCTCTCCTATTAGGCACCCACGTGGAGTCGGTGACCTCATCATCCCCTCCCTCCTCATCACTGGAGAAAACCTGGCAGTATTCTGCAGCTGGGTGAACATGACTGCCAGATTGCTGTCCTTCTTGGGCACCCCCTCTGTCTGGGCTCACGGTACTGCCCTCCTCTAGCTGAGTACCATCATCGGAGCCTTCAAAATGCTGGGCATCCTCCTGGAGCATGTACCCAGCGCTGTGGTCAAACAGTTCAGGGGACTCCTCAGGAGGACATGGTGGGGCTAGGGAAAGAGTGACTGATGCCATTGAGCCAAGGGAAGAGGCCGCGTTGGCAGCTGGGTGAGAGAGGATGAGGAGGATGAGGACAGCTTGGTCATCCACTCTACCAAGTCTTCCGCATTTTGCGGCTCAACACAGCCAGCTGCTGAAAAAAAGGACAAGTGTGTTCCATGGCCACGTGCTGATGGGGATGCACTGTGTCCACGACCAGCACTGTTGCCTCTAAACACAGAGCCTGCTTTCCCTCTTTTAATGGCTTGTGACTGCCTCTCCTTGTTGGCCTTCCAGACATACTAATGGCCTGCAGTGAGATGTAGCTGCACAAAACTGGGGTGTATATATATATATATATATATATATATATATATATATATATATATATATACTGATTATACTGCAGCTAGCAGAATGCCAGCCTGAGGTATTTAATAGGATCAGAAGCACACCAGCACTTGTCTTCAGGTAGCTATAGGTGCACACTGTGCAGAGGACACAGTACACTAACTGTAAATACTTCAAGCTGCCTGCCTATGGTATTAATAGGATCAGAAGAAGAACAACAGCACTTGTCTTCAGGTAGCTATAGGTGAAACTGTGCAGGGTACACAGTACACTAACTTTAAATACTTCAACCTGCCTGCCTATGGTATTAATAGGATCAGAAGAAGAACAACAGCACTTGTCTTCAGGTAGCTATAGGTGCAACTGTGCAGAGTACACAGTACACTAACTGTAAATACTGTAAAAACACCAGGCTGCCTGTCAGTATATTAGAAAGAGAATAACAGGAATGGATCTAGCTAAACTGAATACAGTGTATATATACAGTATATACAACACCTGGGATGCATAAATATACACAATACAATGTAAGTGCAGCTAACTGACTCGCCTGCCTTCTCTATCTAACTTAAATCAAATGACACTGTCTCTCTCTCTAATTCTCTCCGCCGCCACAACACACTACACAAGGCCGCCACGCAGGCAGCCTGATATAGTGTGGGGCGTGTACTAAACCCCCTGAGCCATAATTGGCCAAAGCCACCCTGACCCAATTATGGCTCTCTGTGCAGACAGCGCTGTGATTGGCCAAGCATGTCGGTCATAGTGCATGCTTGGCCAATCATCAGCCAGCAATGCACTGCGATGCCGCAGTGAATTATTGGCCGTGACACGCCACTCGAATTTGGCGCAAATGGGCCATAACAATCGCAATTCGGCGAACGGACGAACACACAATGTTCGAGTCGAACATGGGTTCAACTCAAACTCGAAGCTCATCCCTACTGTCAGACCTTGGTGGCCGAAGAGCCCTGTGAGCCCGGTCTAGCTCCTATTTGTGCTGCGGGAAATCAGGGATCAGTTCCTTAATGAAAGCACATATTGTTTCAAGGATATCTTCATAGGGTTCTGGGAGCCCTCTAACCCTGAAGTTATATCGCCTGTTTCTGTTCGAGGTCATCAATTTTAGCATTGGCTGTCTCGAGCTGATCTTGCAGAATTTGGATTCAGTCTGTATTTTGGTTTGTTCTGGTAATAGTGGCTTTTAAATTGTTTTCTATGGTCTCTATGCGGGATCCTATGGTTTGGAGGTCTGCTTTAATATCACTTGTGATCTTGTTAGCAGTGTTGTGCAATCCCCTGTCAAGGAGTTCAGCAAATTTAGCAAACGAGTCTGCTACAGTCACTGGCTGGACTAGGCCCAAATCCCTGGGCTGTAGTAACTGCTGGGGCGGGCTGACCTTCATGGGGGAAAGGCCCAGATCTTCCAGGGTATGCTCGATTAGGGATTCTGTGGAGGTGGGGGATACAGGACCCAGGGGGGTGTACTCACGGAGAAGCCCAGATGCTGTGTGGAAGACAGAGAGGTGGCCTGGGCACTGGTAAGGCGGGCTGGAGCTAGTCATGGTGGGGTGGCCGCCATCTTGGGTTTTGCCATCTGTGACTCTACGGCTCCAAACATGGTGCTGAGGTTTCTCCTCCGGGTCCCCGTGGACATCTGGGGGACCGCGGGGTGTCCTCTGTCCATGGGGGATCGATCCATGCGGAGATCATGGGTACTCATGGTGCTGGAGGGACTCGGTCGGTTGATGTGGGACAGAGCTCCCGGACTAAGCATCCATATCAGGTGCTGCTGCGCATGCGCCTACGGCTTATGTAGATTTTTAAGTACCGTAGTTTGTCTCCATTCCATAAGTGTGCGTAATTTCAAAGCATAACATGTTAGCTATCTATTTACTCAGGGTAACATCATCTTTCACATTATACAAAAAAATTGGGCTAACTTTAATGTTTGTTTTTTTTTTAATTCATGAAAGTGCTTTTTTCCCAAAACATTGTGTTTAAAAAGGCCGCTGCACAAATACTGTGTGACATAAAACATTTGGAATGATTGCCATATAAAATGTTTGGAGGTTCTAATTAATTTTTTACCAAAAAAATAAGGATTTTAACTTGTAAGCAACAAATGTCAGAAATAGACTTAGCCATAAAAGGGTTAAAAAGACATAAAAAAAAAAAAAGATAGCAATAATTGGTATTGTATAAAAATTGATGTAAAAAATTAGTTCAGGTCACTTTAGAAGCAGCTTGCATCAAAGTGTATTAAAACTTTAACTTTAAGTCCCAGTCTTAATAAAGAAGTCATTCAAAAGGAACCACTGTGGAGGGCGCATGCGTGACTTGTAAGATGGTGGACTAGTGAGAGCTGAGCTCCAGTCCCAGTTTGCTTGCCTGCGGCTCCTGTACCGCTACACAGGCATTCACCGCCCAAGGAGCTACATCATCTGCAGCCAGAGGTGTCCGGGCACCCCATGGGAAAAATTGGGGACCAAAAGGACATCTACCAAGGATCCATCCCCCGTCACAGTCCCGACCTAGTCAGCAGATGGAGCGCTACCTTCTTAAAGGGGGGCTCCACTCAAATTTTTAACTTAATCTTACCCCCTTCAGTTAATTGCATAGATGTTCAAATGCCGCCCAAAATTTTTTTTAACGCTGTAATTACCTTTATATTGTACTTTATTGTGGCACTTCCTGTCTCTCCTCCCATGGGAGTAGGCGTTTTTATTACCTTTTCCCGGCGCCGCACTGTCTCCTGGGAGCTTAGTGTCAGGCTTCCCAAGATTCAGTGCGGAAACAATGATCATGCGTCTGAACAAGCTGTGAATGAACAACATTCACCGCATCCAGGAAATCAATGTTTTGTGGGCTTCACATGCCCACAAGCAAGATGGAAACAGCCAGCATCACATTTTTTAAGTTATTCTTCAGTACAAAAACAGACAGAGGCGGAAATTTTACACCCAAACTGTGAATATTATTTTGGGGTTAGCAAAGTGTCTCAATGACCTAAAAAAAAAAAAAAAGATTGGTCGCCGGACTCCCGCTTTAAGCCGCATTCCCTGGCCTCAAGTAGCCCATCCAACCCACTGGATCCCGCCGATCTCCCTCTAACAGCTCAAGGTATATTGCACAGGAACCAAATATGATAAGAACCCCAGCTCTCATAATCCACAGTGATGGTGACTGTTGCTGTGCTGGACTTAAAGCTACAAACACTTCTTCAGGATTGACTCATAATGGGACTAAATAGGTTGGGAAAATTGCACAAGAGCTTAGAGGTGAGATTGATCAACTTGGGGAATGCACTGACACACTGGAAAGAAAATTTGATGAGCTTGTTCAGTATGTGCATTTTCTTGAAGATAATGCTGCCATTAAAAACACAGTTTCTTGACTTCAATTGCAGCAGGAAGATTTGGAAAATAGGGAACACCACCAAAATCTAAGGATCCGTGGGGTCCCTGGATCCATTAGCAACAAAGAATTATGCCAGTATCTTCTGGCTCTGTTTGTCTCTTTGGCACCTCATATCCCAGATATAGACTGGAGACTTGACAGAGCTCAGAGATCATTGGCCCCCAAATCGCCTCAGGGCTCCAACCCATAGGAACATTATTGTTCGCTTTCATTACTACTACAGTAAAGAAGCTCAAACTATTGCTACACATAATAAGTCTCGCATTGACTTCACGGGCACCAAGATTAAAATTTTCAGTGACCTTTCACACATTACACTGGCTAAGAGGCATAGTCTGCGCCCTGTCACTATCCATTTACAAAACCACCAAATTGCTTACTGATGGGGTGTCCCCTTCCACCTTTCTGCATCTAAAGATGGCGTGCAATTCACATTGAGAGATCCCCATGAAAGCAAGGCAATTATTCACAACCTGGGCCTTTCACCTATTCCTGAGGAGGAACTTCAGCTTCCCATTCTGATTACAAAGCCACTCCTGACACCGGCTAAGTTCCAGACCCCAGTGCGTCGGATATCATGGAAAGCTTCTTCAACAACTCAACGAGGTGCTCCTTCCAGATCCCCTACCTGACAACTGACCACCACTGGCAGATCTTCTTAATATCCACAGACATTCAACAACTAATTTGTCTGTGCTTGGGACTCCAGTATGGAAGTCATCTACCTCTACCCAGAAAATCCCCTTCCTGTTCTCCTGTTACTTTGGTTATTTCCTATTCAAACTTGTTATACGCTTCTTAGAGGAACCGTTGGATCTTGCAAGTAGCCATGCAGCTCACCACAGTGTTGCCTTGGATTCCTGAACATGTTTTTTTCTTCAGGCCTTCTACAGTGTTCTTTTTTTTCTCAATATTATTCTTACGAGATTAATTTCCAACCAGAAGGCTCTTTCAAATTTACCTCCAAGCACTTCCCTACTACCTTTGTTGCATTAGATCCCTCTGGGAAGGCTGGAGTAGTGATTTTTATTAAATGCTCTAGTCCCATACGAATCCTTACCTCCTTTTTAGATCCCCCTGGTCGATATGTTCTCCTGAAATGTACCCATCTGAATACGTCTTTTACTCTAGCTAACATATATGCCCTTAATTCAGGACATATTGGTTTTCTCACAAAGGTCTTTGAGAAACTACAGACTTTCTCACAACCTTTTATGGTTATAGAAGGAGATTTTAATATGTGCATACCCCCGACCAAAGATAGATTTGCCCTGTTTCAAACTCCTCCACCGACCCAAGCCTAAAAGCTATCCACTTCTTTCCTCAAACTGGTTCGATCTAACAATCTTTATGACATACAGTATGGAGAGTGAAACGTCCTACCCACAAACAATATATGTTTTACTCCCCCCCTCATAAATTATACTCTAGACTAGATCACTTCTTTGTGACTGCACCTTTATTACCTTATGTAGTCTCTGCAGAGATAAATCCTATCACATGGTCGTATCATGCACCTATTAATCTAGATATTACTCTATCTGCTCCGACGCCCAAAACATGTCATTGGCATCTCAATGAATCCCTACTATGAAATCCTGAAATCCAGAACCATCTGCAACAAAAACTGTCTGATTTTTTCAAATAAATGAGGGCTCAGTGTCAGAGATAGCCACCTTGTGGGAAGCCCATAAGGCTTTTTTTTAGGGGTGAGTGCATCTCTGCAGGCTCTCGCTTAAAACGAGACTATTAAGCTAAAGCTCCTTACCCAGCTATGAAGAAGTGCCTACTTCAATCCCCCATGGTGGACCGTCTATGAGCTGTAGTCTCTCTTTGTAACCGTATTAAATCCTTAGACTTAAATAGAGCTACTTTCACACTGGGGCGGGCGGGCGTCGGCGGTAAAGCGTCACTATTTTTAGGCACTTTACTGTCAGTTTAGTGGCACTTTTCAGCCACTAGTAGGCCGCTTTTAACCGCTTTTAAGTCGCTTTTAATCCGCTTTTAACCCCCGCTAGTGGGTGAAAAAGGGTTAAAACCACCCGCAAAGTGCCACTGCAGTGGCACTTTGTCAGCGGTTAGGCAGCGCTGCCCCATTGATTTCAATGGGCAGGGGCGCTTTAGCAGCAGTGTATACCACTCCTACAGCGCTGCAAAGATGCTGCTTGCAGGACTTTTTTTACCGTCTTGCAAGCACACCACTCCCATGTGAAAGCACTCAAGCTTTCACATTGGAGAGACAGAAGAGGCTCTTTACAGGTGCTATGGAGGTACTATTTTTAGCACTGTAGCGCCTGTAAAGCACATCAGTGTGAAAGTGGCCTAAGATTTCTAAATCATTGTTGTTGTCTAGACAAAAGTTCTATGAGTATTCCAACAAACCGCACAGGATGCTAGTTAATAGACTCAAACCACGTCCATTTTTATCTATACCTGATCATTTAATGCAGTCGAATGGTAACCCCACTTATTGTCCTTATGGCATGTCTAGGGTGTTTGGGGAGTTCAACAAAGGTCTTTATAATTGTTTGAGCTATGACTCTCACTCCCATTTTACACAAGAAAAATTTGACGACTTTATGTCTTCTTTACAATTAGCCGAGATATCCTCTGAACAATGATCTAAGCTTAATTCGCCCATCACGGCTGAGGAAATAGCCAAAGTGATCAAACTAACTTTCACCATCCCATAAGTCTCTCCCTTCTCTATATGATACCCTGGCATCTTTCAATTCTATATTGGGGTTTAAAATGAATTCTTCAAAAACAGAAGCCGTACCCATTAATGTTCCACCAGAGCAACTCGCCTCCCATCAACACAATTTTAAATATCATTGGTGCAATCATATCCTTAAATATTTGGGCATCCACATCACCCCCTCTTACTCTACTCTCTATCACTTCAATCCTATGTTTACAGAAATCACCCATTTAATAAATCAGTGGACCACCCTCCCTTTATCTCTTCTTGGCAGAATTAACTTACTTAAGATGTCGATACTCCCAGAATTACTTCACTTATTTGAGACACTCCCAGTGTCAATTATAATGTTGCATCTAAAGGCTCCAAAGGAAATGTCTACGCTTTGTATGGAATAATGCCTCTCATCGAATTGCAAGCTCAGTAATTCTGGCCTTAAGAAATAGGAGGGGTCTGGCTGCCCCAGACATCATTAAATACTACTATGCATCCCACTTGCAAGTACTGACTTCCAGGACGTCTAGGAAGGCCCCAAATAGATGGGCTGAAATTGAAATGGGGATCACCTTCCCGGTGCACCCATGTTACATGTTGTGGCATTCTTCGGGCAAACATACGCCACAATTTCTAAAGCTTCAGGGAGATTAATGTCTCTTCTTTTACTAGCTGCAAAACGGGTCATACCTAGATGTTGGCTGTCCACATCTCTCCCTACCCTCTCAAAATGTCTCTCTACAGTGACAGATATCCAAAGGATGGAACATTTGACTGCATTGATGGTTCACTACCACAATTTTATAAGATTTGGAAGGCATGGGATGAGTCTGCATATTCCTCTGAACTGACTCATTCGATGTCTTAGATAATTATCTTCTTTATATTGTTATGTACGTTTTTTGAGGTTTTACCTCTGTTTTATTACTTTGTATGGTATAGTGTATTTGTGTAACTTAAATAAAGATAGAAAGTTATACTGTTTGACTATACCATGCACTTTAGACTTTGTGTTCCTATGTGTATGCAATACCCCCTCTGTGTTGACATGTCTTATTTTGTTAACACTTTGTATGATATATAATACTGTCATAAATAAACAATAAAAAAAAGTAACCACTGTTGAAACCCGACATTTTTTTTCAATACCTTGATATCTGAAGTAAGGAAAGAGCCACAGCTACATTATTATGGCCCCTTGTATAAAAGATACTGCCAAGAAGGGTCCGTTATCACTTGTAGTACATAAAGCAATTTACATACTGTTCCGCTCTCAAAACACTGACTATGTGTGGTTCTAAATGGACAGCTAAACACTTGTCAGAGACTCCAGTAAACGGAAGCCCAATGCTTGATTTGTCTACCAAAGTAATCCAACTTTATTTTAGTTTTAAGGTTTTGTGAAACTGCAATACAATACAATAACAAGATATCAGTACACATAGAATAACTAATCTAGCATAAATGACAGATGACACAACAGAAAGACACTTACAGGTGATGATGTCTCAAGCCCCTTGGGAGAGAAACAGACATGCTGCATCCATGTAGAATGACAATCTAAAATGGCTGAAGAACTTCCTGAACCAAAGGTCACATCTTGTATGATAAATTTACCTGACTGAAGATAAAGCTGCTACAGACTTTGGCCACTAGATGGCAGTGGTAAACTATACATTCTATATAATTAATTATAACGTAATTAGCTTGCATAGGCAGCACACTCCCTGTCTGATATAATACATTATATCACTACTTATACATATCTACTGTACAGGGAAAAACACACTCATAAGAAAATACGTTTCCGTCTAGAACTGGTAACATAAACTAAAACATGAGTCCACAATATTGTGTCTCTTGGCTATGGTACTTCAAGCTGGAAGCCCACATGAAGAAATAGTTTTGTCCTTAAACCCATCTTCAGATTGGAGAAGCCGCACTAGGCCAAACTATCTCCAATGCCAATTGTAATCCACAGGATGAATTTTAACTCTTGGCGAAAGTCACATCTGAAAGCTGTCAGTGACAAGCTCTATATTATGTATTGTGTCAACAACATAACAGAGTACCTGTTCAAAGGAGAACAATGACATCTGAAACTGGTCTGGCGTACACTTTAACAGTCCCTTGTTTTGTCACTTTGACTTCAACCTTTCTGACATTACCATCTTTACTTGGCAACGTATTAGTGACAATTCCCATAGGCCAGTTGTTTCTGATTTCTTGACCATCTTTAAATAACACAACATCTCCAACTTTAACATTGGGACTGGTCTTATCCCATTTCCTGCGACTTCGTAAGGTAAACAAGTAATCTCTCCTCCATCTCTTCCAAAACGTATCAGCCAGACACTGGACTTGTTTCCATTGCTTTACATAAAGTTCTGTTGTACTAAAATCTCCACGAGGGGCCGACACAGAGTCTACCTTTTGGGTCAAGAGCATAGCAGGAGTGATTTAATGATGTCTGGGGCAGCCAGACCCCTCCTATTTCTTAAGGCCAGAATTACTGAGCTTGCAATTCGATGAGAGGCATTATTCCATACAAAGCGTAGACATTTCCTTTGGAGCCTTTAGATGCAACATTATAATTGACACTGGGAGTGTCTCAAATAAGTAAAGTAATTCTGGGAGTATCGACATCTTAAGTAAGTTAATTCTGCCAAGAAGAGATAAAGGGAGGGTGGTCCACTGATTTATTAAATGGGTGATTTCTGTAAACATAGGATTGAAGTGATAGAGAGTAGAGTAAGAGGGGGTGATGTGGATGCCCAAATATTTAAGGATATGATTGCACCAATGATATTTAAAATTGTGTTGATGGGAGGCGAGTTGCTCTGGTGGAACATTAATGGGTACGGCTTCTGTTTTTGAAGAATTCATTTTAAACCCCAATATAGAATTGAAAGATGCCAGGGTATCATATAGAGAAGGGAGAGACTTATGGGATGGTGAAAGTTAGTTTGATCACTTTGGCTATTTCCTCAGCCGTGATGGGCGAATTAAGAACTGTTGGATTATCTGGATCTGTAGATATTGGTACCAAAGGTCTTGCATTAATGATGGCCATAACTTCTGCCATGAAAGTACTCAAAGTCTCATGAGTCAAACGAGTAGGTTTAGCTTGGAGTAACATTGCATCCAAAATGCGCCTAGCTACACCTATTAGCCTTTCCCAAGCACTTCCCATGTGAGATGAGTGTGGAGTGTTAAAGATCCATGTGCATCCTTTGTCTTCAAGATAGTCTAGAAGTTCTACATCATTTGAACATATATGCAGTTCCTTGTATGCTCCTACAAAATTAGTACCTCTGTCCGAGCGAATTAACTTAGCCGGACCACGAACAGAAAATAGTCTTCTTAGGGCGTTGATGAAACTGGATGCTGACATGGACTCAATCAATTCTATATGCACTGCTCTTGTAGAAAGACATGTGAAAAGAACAGCCCAACGTTTGTTGTCAGCGCTACCTCCTCTAGTTCGGCGTGTTACAACTGCCCAGGGACCAAACACATCAACACCCACACTAGTGAATGGAGGCTCAGGATTGACTCTATCTTTTGGTAATTCTGCCATCTTTTGGCTTTCCAATCTCCCTCTGAGCTTACGACACATGACACATTTGTGAATGATTGCAGACACTAGACGTTTTCCACCAAGAATCCAGAAACCTGCAGCTCGGATTGCACCTTCTGTTATGTGGCGCCCTTGGTGAACTATTTGATCGTGATAATGTCTTACAATCAAAGTAGCAATATGGTGATCATGAGTAGGGATGAGCCGAACACCCCCCGGTTCGGTTCGCACCAGAACCCGCGAACGGACCGCAAGTTCGCACGAACGTTAGAACCCCATTGACGTCTATGGGACTCGAACGTTCGAAATCAAAAGTGCTCATTTTAAAGGCTAATTTGCATGGTATTGTCCTAAAAAGGGTTTGGGGACCCGGGTCCTACCCCAGGGGACATGTATCAATGCAAAAAAAACTTTTAAAAACGGCCGTTTTTTCGGGAGCAGTGATTTTAATGATGCTTAAAGTAAAAAAAAAAAAGTGAAATATTCCTTTAAATATCGTACCTGGGGGGTGTCTATAGTATGCCTGTAAAGTGACGCGTGTTTCCCATGTTTAGAACAGTCCCTGCACCAAATGTCATTTTTAAAGGAAAAAATCTCATTTAAAACTGCTTGCGGGTTTAATGTCATGTCGGGTCATGGCAATATGGATGAAAATCAGTGAGACAAACGGCATGGGTACCCCCCAGTCCATTACCAGGCCCTTTGGGTCTTGTATGGATATTAAGGGGAACCCCGCACCCAAATTAAAATAAGGAAAGGTCCCTATATACTCTGAACAGCAGTATTCAGGCGGTGCAAACAAGACAGGGACTGTAGGTTTGTTGTTAAGTAGAATCTGTTTGTAATTTTGAACATTTTTAATGTGTTTAGCTCCAGCCAAAAAATCTTTTCTAAGCTTTTTGGAAAACATAGGGAAGGGTTATCACCCCTGTGACATTTGTTTTGCGTCTTTCCTCCTCTTCAGAAGATTTCACCTCACTTTTTTGTCCCAATGAAAAATGTTTTTGGAAAATTTGGGTTTTTTTGTGGAACAAGGATTGGAAAGCATCAGTGGAAAGGAGAAATTGTTTTCCCATATTAACTCTTACAGGAGAGAATTTCCCTTCCTTAGGGGTAGATTTCATCTCACTTCCTGTTGTCTCCTTCCGTTTGCAAGTAGGAGTCGTTTGTAAGTTAGATGTTTGAAAGTAGGGTCCTGCCCTATATACTCAGCAGAAATTTGGGCCTTAGGTGTTGCTGTGGCCAAAACACTGTAAGCCCTCACAGGGCCCTGCTGTGAAATATTAGATCAAGAATTGTAATTACATGCCCCTGTTGAACAGGAGCTGAAAAATTAGGCCTTAGGCACTGGTGCTGGTGCCACAACACTGCAACCCCTCACAGACACTCTAGTTGGAACGCAGGAACGAGCCCTGCTGCAAAGTATTGCATCAAAAATTGTAATTACATGCCCCTGTTAGACAGGGGCAGAAAAATTGGGTCTTAGGCACTGGTGCTGGTGCCACAACACTGCAACCCCTCACAGACACTCTAGTTGAAACGCAGGAACAAGCCCTGCTGCAAAGTATTGCATCAAAAATTGTAATTACACGCCCCTGTTAGACAGGGGCAGAAAAATTGGGTCTTAGGCACTGGTGCTGGTGCCACAACACTGCAACCCCTCACAGACACTCTAGTTGGAATGCAGGAACGAGCCCTGCTGCAAAGTATTACATCAAAAATTGTAATTACACGCCCCTGTTAAACAGGGGCTGAAAAATTGTGCCTTAGGCACTGGTGGTGGCGCCCAGAACCAAAAATGTTCTTACAAGCTATCAGCGTGATGATTGAGGAGGAAGAGGATAATTACTCAGGGATAGTCACTCAGCATCAGCATAGGCAGTCTTTGAAGGGATCTGAGATTTCAAAAAAAATTATTCGGTTACATCTGCATCAGGTGCTTGGTAGCTGGTGGTGATCCAAGACTGATTCATTTTTATGAAGGTCAGCCGATCGACCGAGTCGGTGGACAGACGCACCCTGTGATCGGTTACCACGCCTCCAGCAGCACTGAATGTGCGTTCCGAAAGAACGCTGGATGCAGGACAGGCCAGTAGCTCAATTGCATACTGTGCAAGCTCTGGCCAGTGATCCATCCTCAAGACCCAGTAACCCAGAGGATTTTCGGTGGGAAAGGTGTCCAAGTCTGATCTTGCCCCTAGGTATTCCTGCACCATGTAAAACAGACGCTGGCGATGGTTGCTGGAACCGATCATACCTTGGGGCTGCGGACCGAAAAATTGTCTGAACGCATCGGTCAGACGGCCACCTTCTCCACCGCTCCTTCTTTGACTGACCGAAGCCTCAGCAACACGTTGTCCAGAAACAGGAGTTTGTAACCTCCCAGTCTCTGGGAACGCGTTGCACAGACCTTTCTGCAAGGCCTCCCGAAGATGTTTCATCCTCTGCTCCCTCTGCGATGGCAAGATAAGGTCCGCAACCTTACCCTTGTAACGTGGATCAAGGAGGGTTGCCAGCCAGTATTGGTCCTTCTCCTTGATACCACGAATACGAGGATCCTTACGCAGGCTTTGCAGGATCAGGGAGGCCATGCAGCGTAGGTTTGCTGAGGCATTCGGTCCGGAGTCCTCTGGGTCACTAAGGACAACAACGTCCGCAGCCACCTCCTCCCAGCCATGTACAAGTCCATGTGTTCCTTGGGACTGATCCCTTAAAGACTGCTGATGCTGAGTGCCAGGCTCCACCTCCATACTGACACAATCTTCCTCCTCCTCCTCCTCCTCCTCCTCGTCCTCTTCCTGTGTGATCGGCGGGCACGCAGGAACACTGTCTGGATAAAGGGGGCCTTGAGAGCTAAGGAAGTCCTCCTCTTCCTGCCTCTGTTCTGCCTCAAGTGCCCTGTCCATTATTCCACGCAGCGTGTGCTCCAACAGGTGGACAAGGGGGACAGTGTCACTGATGCATGCACTGTCAGTGCTCACCATCCTCGTGGCCTCCTCGAATGGTGACAGGACAGTGCATGCATCCCTGATCATGGCCCACTGGCGTGGGGAAAAAAAACCAAGGTCCCCTGACCCTGTCCTGGTGCCATAGTCGCACAGGTACTCATTGATGGCCCTCTGCTGCGTGTGCAGCCGCTGCAGCATGGCCAACGTCGAGTTCCACCTGGTGGGCATGTCACAGATTAGGCGGTTCTTGGGCAGGTTAAACTCCTTTTGGAGGTCCGTCAGCCGAGCACTGGCATTATATGACCGGCGGAAATGCACAGAGACTTTCCTGGCCTGCCTCAGGACATCCTGTAAGCCCGGGTACCTGCCCAAGAACCGCTGCACCACCAAGTTAAGGACGTGAGCCAAACAGGGCACATGGGTCAGTTGTCCCTGTCGGAGGGCAGAGAGGAGGTTGGTGCCATTGTCGCAAACCACCATTCCTGCCTTAAGTTGGCGTGGCGTCAACCACCTCTGAACCTGCCCCTGCAGAGCTGACAGAACCTCTGCCCCAGTGTGGCTCCTGTCCCCCAAGCACACCAGCTCAAGCACCGCATGGCATCTTTTGGCCTGCGTACTTGCGTAGCCCCTTGAACGCCTACGGAGCACCGCTGGTTCCGAGGAAGAGGCCATGGAGGAAGAAGAAGAGGAGGGGGTGGAGGAGAGAGGTGTGTCACAATCAGCATTTTGGAGGCGTGGTGGCGGAACAACCTCCAACACTACTGCACCTTGTCCTGCATCCTTCCCAGCTGCCAGCAGAGTCACCCAATGCGCCGTGAAACTTAAGTAACGTCCCTGTCCATGCCTGCTGGACCATGAGTCAGCGGTAATATGCACCTTACCGCTGACCGCCCTGTCCAGCGAGGCATGGACATTGCCTTCCACATGCCGGTAGAGAGCCGGAATCGCCTTCCGTGAGAAAAAGTGGCGTTTGGGTACCTGCCACTGAGGAACCACACATTCCACAAACTCACGGAAGGGGGCAGAGTCTACCAACTGAAAAGGCAGCAGTTGAAGTGCTAGCAATTTTGCCAAGCTAGCATTCAACCGCTGGGCATGTGGATGGCTGGGAGCAAACTTCTTTCGGCGGTGCAGCAGCTGGGGCAGGGAAATTTGCCTGGTACAATCTGACGTCGGTGTACCAAAAGCAGATTGCCCATAAGTACTTGGCTGTGACACACCTAATTCTACACCTTCATTCCTCTCACTGCAGGTCGCAGAGAGGACTGAAGGTCTAGTGGGGTTGGAAATCTCAGCTGATGAGGAGCAAGGAGAGATCGTCTTTGTTCTTTGGTGTGGGTCTTTTAGATACGCTTGCCAACGAACTGCATGGCAGGTCAACATATGTCTGGTCAAGCATGTGGTACCCAAGCGGGAGATGTTTTGGCCACGCGAGATACGCTTGAGACATATGTTGCAAATAGCAGCGGTGCGATCTGATGCACTCGTCTCAAAAAAGGCCCACACCAAAGAACTTTTTGAATAACGCGCAGAGACTGCAGCGCCCTGCACATGTGGAGCTTTGGGGTGTGATGCAGTCAATGTGCTGCCCTTAGGCTGGCCCCTGGAGGGCATCCTGCCTAGTTGGTGATGTGCCACCTCCTCCTCCTCCTCCTCCTCCTCCTCCTCTCTCCTATCAGGCACCCACGTTGAGTCAGTGACCTCATCATCCCCTCCCTCCTCATCACTGGAGCAAACCTGGCAGTATGCTGCAGCAGGGGGAGCATGACTGCCAGATTGCTGTCCTTCTTGGGCACCCCCTCTGTCCGTGCTCATGTTACTGCCTTCATTGAGCTCAGTATCATCATCAGAGCCTTCCAAACGCTGGGCATCCTCCTGGAGCATGTACCCAACACTGTGGTCAAACAGTTCGAGGGAATCCTCATGAGGACATGGTGGAGCTAGGGAAGGAGTCACTGATGACATTGAGCTGAGGGAAGAGGCCGCTGCTTTGCCAGACAAAGCACCCTGGGCATGGGTGAGAGAGGATGAGGAGGATGAGGACGGCTTGGTCATCCACTCGACCAAGTCTTCCGCATGTTGTGGCTCAACACGGCCAGCTGCCGAAAAAAAGGCCAAGCGTGTCCCATGGCCACGTGCTGATGAGGATGCACCGTCTCCACGACCAGCACTAGACACAGAGCCTGCTTGCCCTCTCTTATTGGCTTGTGACTGTCTGCCTCTCCTTCTTGGCCTTCCAGACATACTAATGGCCTGTAGCTGCACTAAGCTGGGATAGAACACCTGTAATTTTCTTCAGGTAGCTTTATATACTGTAACCAGACAAGCCTGCCTGTCAGTAGGAAGATAACAGGAACGGATCTAGCTGAACACTGTGAGCAGGACGTACTGCACTAAATGTATATAGCAGGAACGGATCTAGCTGAACACTGTGAGCAGGACGCACTGCACTGAATGTAAATAGCAGGAACGGATCTAGCTGAACACTGTGAGCAGGACGCACTGCACTAAATGTAAATAGCAGGAACGGATCTAGCTGAACACTGTGAGCAGGACGCACTGCACTGAATGTAAATAGCAGGAACGGATCTAGCTGAACACTGTGAGCAGGACGCACTGCACTGAATGTAAATAGCAGGAACGGATCTAGCTGAACACTGTGAGCAGGACGCACTGCACTGAATGTAAATACCAGGAACGGATCTAGCTGAACACTGTGAGCAGGACGCACTGCACTGAATGTAAATAGCAAGAACGGATCTAGCTGAACACTGTGAGCAGGACACACTGTACTAAATGTAAATAGTCTAGCTGCCTGACCGTGGTACTAATAGGATCAAAAAGAACACCTGTAATTTTCTTCAGGTAGCTTTATATACTGTAACCAGACAAGCCTGCCTGTCAGTAGGAAGATAACAGGAACGGATCTAGCTGAACACTGTGAGCAGGACGTACTGCACTAAATGTATATAGCAGGAACGGATCTAGCTGAACACTGTGAGCAGGACGCACTGCACTAAATGTAAATAGCAGGAACGGATCTAGCTGAACACTGTGAGCAGGACGCACTGCACTGAATGTAAATAGCAGGAACGGATCTAGCTGAACACTGTGAGCAGGACGCACTGCACTGAATGTAAATAGCAGGAACGGATCTAGCTGAACACTGTGAGCAGGACGCACTGCACTGAATGTAAACAGCAGGAACGGATCTAGCTGAACACTGTGAGCAGGACGCACTGCACTGAATGTAAATAGCAGGAACGGATCTAGCTGAACACTGTGAGCAGGACGCACTGCACTGAATGTAAATAGCAGGAACGGATCTAGCTGAACACTGTGAGCAGGACGCACTGCACTAAATGTAAATACCAGGAACGGATCTAGCTGAACACTGTGAGCAGGACGCACTGCACTGAATGTAAATAGCAGGAACGGATCTAGCTGAACACTGTGAGCAGGACGCACTGCACTAAATGTAAATACCAGGAACGGATCTAGCTGAACACTGTGAGCAGGACGCACTGCACTGAATGTAAATACCAGGAACGGATCTAGCTGAACACTGTGAGCAGGACGCACTGCACTGAATGTAAATAGTCTAGCTGCCTGACCGTGGTACTAATAGGATCAAAAAGAACACCTGTAATTTTCTTAAGGTAGCTTTATATACTGTAACCAGACAAGCCTGCCTGTCAGTAGGAAGATAACAGGAACGGATCTAGCTGAACACTGTGAGCAGGACACACTGTACTAAATGTAAATAGTCTAGCTGCCTGACCGTGGTACTAATAGGATCAAAAAGAACACCTGTAATTTTCTTCAGGTAGCTTTATATACTGTAACCAGACGAGCCTGCCTGTCAGTAGGAAGATAACAGGAACGGATCTAGCTGAACACTGTGAGCAGGACGTACTGCACTAAATGTATATAGCAGGAACGGATCTAGCTGAACACTGTGAGCAGGACGCACTGCACTGAATGTAAATAGCAGGAACGGATCTAGCTGAACACTGTGAGCAGGACGCACTGCACTGAATGTAAATAGCAGGAACGGATCTAGCTGAACACTGTGAGCAGGACGCACTGCACTGAATGTAAATAGCAGGAACGGATCTAGCTGAACACTGTGAGCAGGACGCACTGCACTGAATGTAAATAGCAGGAACGGATCTAGCTGAACACTGTGAGCAGGACGCACTGCACTGAATGTAAATAGCAGGAACGGATCTAGCTGAACACTGTGAGCAGGACGCACTGCACTGAATGTAAATAGCAGGAACGGATCTAGCTGAACACTGTGAGCAGGACGCACTGCACTGAATGTAAATAGCAGGAACGGATCTAGCTGAACACTGTGAGCAGGACGCACTGCACTGAATGTAAATAGCAGGAACGGATCTAGCTGAACACTGTGAGCAGGACGCACTGCACTGAATGTAAACAGCAGGACCGGATCTAGCTGAACACTGTGAGCAGGACGCACTGCACTGAATGTAAATAGCAGGAACGGATCTAGCTGAACACTGTGAGCAGGACGCACTGCACTAAATGTAAATACCAGGAACGGATCTAGCTGAACACTGTGAGCAGGACGCACTGCACTGAATGTAAATAGCAGGAACGGATCTAGCTGAACACTGTGAGCAGGACGCACTGCACTAAATGTAAATACCAGGAACGGATCTAGCTGAACACTGTGAGCAGGACGCACTGCACTGAATGTAAATACCAGGAACGGATCTAGCTGAACACTGTGAGCAGGACGCACTGCACTGAATGTAAATAGCAGGAACGGATCTAGCTGAACACTGTGAGCAGGACGCACTGCACTGAATGTAAATAGCAGGAACGGATCTAGCTGAACACTGTGAGCAGGACGCACTGCACTGAATGTAAATAGCAGGAACGGATCTAGCTGAACACTGTGAGCAGGACACACTGCACTAAATGTAAATAGTCTAGATAGAAGATAACAGGAACGGATCTAGCTAAACTGAATACAGTGTATATATATATATGCAACACCTGGGATGCATATATATACACAATACACTGTAAGTGCAGCTAACTGACTGACTGTTCTGCCTAATCTATCTAACTCAAATCAAATGACACTGTCTCTCTCTCTCTCTATCTCTCAGCACACCGGAACACACACTACACAGGGCCGCCGTGCAGGCGGCCTTATATAGTGGGGGGTGTGTACTAAATCCCCTGAGCCATAATTGGCCAAAGCCACCCTGGCTTTGGCCAATTACAGCTCTCTCTACTGACGGCGCTGTGATTGGCCAAGCATGCGGGTCATAGTGCATGCTTGGCCAATCATCAGCCAGCAATGCACTGCGATGCCGCAGTGAATTATGGGCCGTGACGCGCCACACGAATTTGGCGCGAACGGCCCATATCGTTCGCAATTCGACGGACGGTCGAACAGCCGATGTTCGAGTCGAACATGGGTTCGACTCGAACACGAAGCTCATCCCTAATCATGAGGAATGATGACAGGCTGCTTTTCCTCATCTGACAGCGTGGCAAAGGATAAACGGCCACTTACTCTCAATAGTCCATCTTGATCTATAAAGGGACTGAGTTTTGTAAGACGGCTATGTTTTGGAAGCGTCTTTTGTAGTTCAATGCAGTCATATTCTTGCCTGAAATATGTATGTTGTACAGAAGAAATTATGACTGTCTTGGCTTGTGAAAGTTCTTCTAAACTGACTCTTTCATGGAAAACTCCTCAGCTTCCGGGTCGATCATCATTGGTTTTCTTCTGGAAGCTTTTCGCAACATGAATTAGTCTTGCTATGACCCTGTTTAGGCTCCTCCAGTTGGAAAATCTTTCGAAGCGATGTAACTGCAGTCTAGTGTCAACAGCTTTAGTGCTGAAGCTTACTACTTCTGACCTAATTTCAGGATCAGCTTCGGGTTCCACTAAAGAGTAAACATTGGTGTTATCAGGATTATCTACAACTGTCTGATACAGAAAATGTGGACCTGAGAACCATATAGAGTCCTGAAGGCTAGCTATCTGTGTAGGCCTGGTAGCATAATCTGCAGGATTTTGTTCTGAGGGCACATAGAACCATTGCTCTGGACAGGTTGCTTGTCTGATCCTATTCACCCGATTGGAAACATATAAGAAGAATCTCTTGGTAGTGTTACAGATATAGCCTAAGACTGTTTTACTGTCTGTAAAGAATTTCACAGCATCTAGGCTTAGGTCCATCTCATCTCTCACTAGCTCATACAGTTCAACCGCTAGTACAGCTGCACATAACTCTAGGCGTGGAATTGTATGTGCCGGCCTAGGACTCAGTTTGGATTTTCCCATAACAAATCCAACATGACAGACATTTCCTGCATTGTTTACCTTCAAGTAAGCAACTGCACCTATTGCTGTAACAGATGCATCTGAAAAAATGTACAGTTCCCTTTTGCAGGCTTGTGACAATGAAACAGGAACATAACATCTGGGTATTTGTAAACATTGTAAGGCTTGTAAAGACTCTGTCCATTGGACACACTCATGGAGTCTCTCTTGTGGAAGTAAGGCATCCCTCTCACTTTCTCCACTTGACAGTTCAGGAACTAAGGCCTTACCTTTTATGGTGACAGGTGCTACAAACCCGACAGGATCGTAGAGACTGTTCACAGTGGATAGAATTCCTCTTCTCGTGAATGGCTTTTCTACTGAAGAAACCTGAAAAACAAAACAGTCCTTCTCTATATCCCAGCTTAGGCCTAAAGTCTTCTGTAAAGGAGGGGTGTCTGTTCCCAGGCAAAGGTCTTTGAGATTCTTAGCTCTGTCTTCTGCGGTGAAAGCTTCCATGACTTGTTTGCTGTTAGAAACTATCTTATGTAGTCGTAGATTAGACTCTGCCAGCATTTGTTTTGCTTTGTTAAGAATGTTGATTGCCCCTTCAGTAGTGCTAGCTGAAGCAAGTCCATCGTCTACATAGAAATGTCTCATCACAAGGCGTTTGGCATCTTGACCATAATGTTCTGCACCTTTCTGGGCAGCTTTGCACATGCAGTATATGGCAACAGCAGGAGAAGGGCTATTACCAAAAACATGCACCCTCATTCTATACTCTGTCACCTCTTTATCTGTGTCATTATCCTTGTACCACAGGAAACGCAGGTAATCACGATGGTCCTCTCTCACTAGAAAACAATAAAACATCTGTTGTACATCCCCTGTGAAGGCAATAGGCTCTTTCCTGAAGCGTAAGAGGACACCCAGAAGTGTGTTGTTTAGATCTGGGCCGCTCAGCAGAACATCATTTAATGAAACACCTTCATGTTGAGTACTGGAGTCAAACACAACTCTTATTTGTTCTGGCTTGTGTGGATGGTAAATGCCAAACATTTGCAGATACCAGTGTTCTTTACCTTCGTCCAGTGATGGTGCTACTTCAGCATGATTGTTGTCAAGCATCCTTTTGATGAATTCTGTAAAGTCTTTTTTCACTTCAGGTTTTCTTTGCAAAGTTTTACGTAGTGCGTTCAGGTGCTTCATGGCTTGCTCTCTGTTACTAGGTAAATAACACCTGGGTGTGCGAAAAGGTAAAGGAGCTACCCAATTATTGTTTTCATCTTGGAAAGTCTCTTTATCCATGATATTGAGAAAGGCTTGATCATCTATGGACATTGCTTGTTTGTCATCATCTTTTGTTCGCTGGAACACTGAGTTCCCTAAAGTGTCAGTCTTCATGCCACTACTAATGTCTCTATTGTAATTAGAAGAAGAGTCACAGTATGGTTTTAGGGTTTCTTTGATGACAAAGCTGTTCTGACATGGACTAAGAAGGGATGTGCGCCCATTCACAGATGTCTTTGAAGTGTTGACTCTGTCAGGCCGATGTGTTGCTCCTAGACAAACTTCACCTACTATAACCCACCCTAGGTCAAGTCTTTGAGCATAGGGGGCATTAAAGGGCCCATTAATTTGTTGGCGTACCTTATGCACCTGTAGAATGTCTCTTCCAAGAAGTAGAAGAATAGAGGCATCTTTCTGGATAGCTGGAATAAGGTGTGATATTGAATTGAGATGAGGATGATGAAGGGCCACTTCTGGTGAAGGTATCTCTGCTTTATCGTCTGGTAACATATCACACTCTATCAAGGTGGGAAGTGAGAGATGGACTCTCTTGTCAAGAGACTCGATAGTAAAGTCGGTAGCTCTTCTTCCTGAAGTTTCCATCACTCCTGCACATGTCTTTAGGGTGTATGGAACTGCACTCGATGTAATGTTGAAAGCATCAAAAAAGTCTGACCTTGCCAGTGACCTGTTACTCTGTTCATCCAGAACCACATACATCTTAACTGCTTTTTGCTTTTCCCCTGTGGGGTACACTGTTGCCAGGCAGATCTTGGAACATGAACGTGGAGTTATACTGTCACCACAGATTTCCGTGCATTTGGACATTACTGGGGTAGATGAATTATCTTTTTGCTCCCTGTCCCCACCTTTCGGGGCTTCTGTGACCTCTAATGGTCGGTGCAAAGTATCAGGGTGTAAAGCTGTGATGTGTCTATTACTGCCACATTCTGAGCAATCCACTTGTATTTTGCAGTCTTTGGCTACATGTTTAGTGGATCCACAACACTTGAAGCAGATGCCGTTTTGTCTAAGAAAGGCTATCCTTTCCTTGACAGGTTTATTTTTGAACCCTTTGCACTTGTTTAGGGGGTGGGGCTTTTTATGAAGTGGGCAAAGTCTGTCAGGGTCTTCAAAGGTGTTTACCTTGTAGCTGCTTAGACAGTCTGGGTCCTCAGAGGGTACAGTTGTCTTATGGGCGATCACTGAAGTCCTATGGAAGGCTCTAGGTGGCTTTTCTGCTTTCGGCAGTTGACTGTTGGTGATGAAGGAAAAGCTAGGATCACACCTGATCTTAGCTTGCTGCTGCACAAACCTAGAAAACACAAAGAATGGAGGAAAAGGGACATCATGATCTTCTTTGTATTTGGCTCCAACGCTCAACCATTTTTCTTGTAGGTTGTGAGGTAGTTTCTCCACTATATTCTTAGTACCGCTAGCGGTATCTAAATGTGCAAGTCCTCTTAAATAGCCTTCTTCTTTGGCACACTGGACTTCCCAAAGTATATCACCCAGCTCTTGCAGTTTGAAATTGTCTCTGCTGTTTAGCTTAGGGAAAGACTCCAGTCTTTTCATTAGAGCACCTTCAATTGCTTCTGGTGATCCATATCTTTCCTCTAGCCTTTGCCAGGCCATATCAAATCCTGCTGAAGGGTTAAATATGTAAATCCTGCGCATCCTTCTTGCATGCTCTGCTGACTCAGTCCCAAGCCATTTTATCATCAGGTCTAGCATCTCAGCTGCTGGTAATTCTAAGTCTTTGACTGCATTCAGAAAAGAAGAGTTCCATGCCCAGTAATTTTCGGGGGAGTCATCGAACTTGAGAAAGCCTGAATTAACCATCTCTTTACGGATAAGATATTTAGTGACATCTTGTGCACTCTGGTGTTTGGGTTGTTGTAGTAAGGATTCACTTGGCCTGTTCCTATATGTCTCTAATGGTTCATCTTTAAATGTTCTGGCATTGCTAGCTTCATGGGTTTGTTTTCGTACACTCAGGGGTTCTGCTGTTTCTGGTTTAAATTCAGCTGACTCTGGATTGGGAAACTGTTTAGTTGCATTGCTGTTTATAAGTTCTTGGACATACTCCTTTGTACGTTCTACTGAGGAACAGGGTTTCTCAGGCACATCTGGGCCTTTGTGGATAGACCCACTTCCAGACCGCTCAATATCAGCATAAGCTGCGGCCTCTGCTGCTGCAGTGGCGGCTGCGCACTGACACTGAAGTATATGCTTCATGCTCTGCTTCATGCTCTGATTTTTCTTTTATAATGGCAGCCTCTTTCTCAGCAAATTCTAGCTTGACCCGAGCTGCCTCTGCTTTGGCGCGAGCTCTGACTCAAAGGGCACTTGCTGATGAAATCTAACTGGACCTTGTTGATTTAGACGAGTGTGAGCGTGTATCGTCTTGCTGGACACTTGGCATTCTCTCCCTGCCTTGATGTGTGCCTCTGCTTTGGCGCGAGCTCTGACTCAAAGGGCACTTGCTGATGAAATCTAACTGGACCTTGTTGATTTAGACGAGTGTGAGCGTGTATCGTCTTGCTGGACACTTGGCATGCTCTCCCTGCCTTGATGTGTCCCGGGTAGCTGATCTTCAGCCTTATACTGTCTTCCCAATCTTAGACTCATTCTGTCTGTGCAGGGACTAATATCTCCAGGCTTGTTGCGCTGTTTTCACTGTTCCGCTCTCAAAACACTGACTATGTGTGGTTCTAAACAAACAGCTAAACACTTGTCAGAGACTCCAGTAAACGGAAGCCCAATGCTTGATTTGTCTACCAAAGTAATCCAACTTTATTTTAGTTTTAAGGTTTTGTGAAACTGCAATACAATACAATAACAAGATATCAGTACACATAGAATAACTAATCTAGCATAAATGACAGATGACACAACAGAAAGACACTTACAGGTGATGATGTCTCAAGCCCCTTGGGAGAGAAACAGACATGCTGCATCCATGTAGAATGACAATCTAAAATGGCTGAAGAACTTCCTGAACCAAAGGTCACATCTTGTATGATAAATTTACCTGACTGAAGATAAAGCTGCTACAGACTTTGGCCACTAGATGGCAGTGGTAAACTACACATTCTATATAATTAATTATAACGTAATTAGCTTGCATAGGCAGCACACATACTGTATCTGGCAAGAAATGCATGCACTTGATCTTAGCTGAGTTGTGGACGGAAAGGAAATGTTTGGTCAGGCAGTAGTATTATTAGAGTGGTCCACCTCTATTAAACATCACAGCACATCTAGGAAACCATGCCCATTCTGATAACAGTGGTTTAAAAAATTACACTCTCAAATCCTTTAGGTGTAGGCACCTTAAATTTAGGTTGAACATTTTCTTGTAAGAGTTCAACTATTTTATTTTTCTCGGCATGAAGGTCTGCATTAACTATTTTTTTTTAAATGTCATGAAATTAGACAGCTCCAATAAAAATAATGTTAAATATGCATGTATGCAGCTTACTGGAGCACCATTTTAGGGGGTTGATTTAGTAAAACAGACATTTTTACTCTCGGTGAAGCTAACCTGTGTTCACTTCAAACAGCATATCATGTGCAGAGTAGGAAAACATAGGAATGTCTCTGCTTCAAAAAGAGTGAAGAGTCCACATTTTGTAAACCACCTCCAAATCAGTACATTTCTCATAGGAGTGTTTTAAAAGATTAAGATATAGTAGTAGTATTAAAGTTGTGATTAATTGTTATTTTGTACTGTTTGTACTTGTTGATAATGAATGTATTGCTTTTTCAACTACAAAAAGTAATTTATATTGCTACTATGCATCAAATGCCTGGCATGTTGTAAAATAAGACTCACAGGAGTAAATGATTGTGTTTAGTGATGCAGTAATACTAAGTCAAGAACTGCATTTAAAGGTGTTTTTAAAGGTTAAGTGAGAATGTTTTGTGCATATTTTTTCATACAAAGCTTGGAGAAAGAGCTAGAATGTTTAGATGCTAAAGGACTATGTTTTTGTTAAAGCAACCTTGCATTAAAAAATAGATCATAAAACCCCTGTTACCTGTAAAAGAAGACTGTACATATTCACATTTTCCTGTGCCAGTGCAACCCAATACTGCTTTGTTCATGAGTTCTCATCCTCTGAAGTCTGCTTGGAACCCAACACTGCCAGAAGTGTCAATCTCTTTGGTCCCCTATAGTGTTCACTGTTTCCTTCCTCTGACTTTCACATAACAGTATAGTATAGTATAGAAATGACATGGGAGTAAGAAAATAAATCAATGAGATTTGTAGGACACAGGAAATTGAAATGTTCAAGAATTTTCCAGCTGACTTTAGGACGACAACAACTCATGAACGTAATAGTGTTTGGTAGCTATAGCTCTGGGAAAGTATTTATAGTCTTCTTTTACAATTAACAGGGGATTTACTATTGATTTTTTGTCAGGTCTGTGGATAACACCATTACAAAATGTCAGCAAGACTGTCTATTGTCAATTATTTAATAAAGCTGAATATTTTATCTTTTTTTCTCCAAAATCAAAATCTAAGGAAACCCTAGATTTTTTAGTGTATCACATATTTAGGCACTGGTGAAATATTCATGCACACAGTCCAGAAAAATATATTTCTGTTTATATTCTGTCTTCTTGACAGGACACAGAGAGTTATTAAATATTTTTTTAGTAGAGAAGGTAAAACCCTTAATACGTTGTTTTTGTTGTTTTTTTTCCCCCACTTTCTGTCCAAGTCAAAGACAAAATAGGAGGTGAGTAGACATCGCTTTGTTGATGACATGAACAATAAGAAAAATCAGAAAAAAGTTCTAATAATTTACTACCAAATTTAAACTGGAGATTAACAACTAGAGATGGGCTGAACACACCATGGTTTGGATCACACCAGAACTTTCGAACATCGCAAAAGTTTGGAGCCAAACAACAAACATTGACGTTTATCAGATCTGTGATGAAAAAATCAAAAATGCCCATTTTGAAGGCTTGTATGCAAGTCATTGGGCACATAAAGGGTATGAGGGTCGGGTACTGCCCTGGGGGACATGTATCAATGAAAAAAACGTTTTTAAAAACGTTTTTAAATGAGCAGTGATTAACTGATGCTTAATGTGAACAAAAAAATGAAACATTCCTTTAAATATAGTGCCTCATTGGTCCCCTTATATAGTTACATAGTAGGTGAGGTTAAAAAAAACCTCAAGTCCAACCTATGTGTGTGATTATAAGTCAGTATTACATTGTACATCCCTATATGTTGTGGTCATTCAGGTGCTTATCTAATAGTTTTTTTAAACTATTGATGCCCCCCGCTGAGACCACCGCATGTGGAAGGGAATTCCACATCCTTGCTGCTCTTACAGTAGTGAACCCTCTACGTAGTTTAAGGTTAAACCTCTTTTCTTCTAATTTTAATGAGTGGCCACATGTCTTGTTAAACTCCCTTCTGCAAAAAAGTTTTATACCTATTGTGGGGTATTTGTAAATTGAAATCATATCCCCTCTCAAACGTCTCTTCTCCAGAGAGAATAAGTTCAGTGCTCGCAACCTTTCTTCATAACCAATATCCTCCAGACCCTTTGTTGCCTTTCTTTGTACTCGCTCCATTTCCAGTACATCCTTCCTGAGGACTGGTGCCCAGAACTCGACAGCATACTTCAGGTGCAGCCAGACCAGAGTTTTGTAGAGTGGGAGAAT
Source organism: Lithobates clamitans (assembly GCA_037952925.1). NCBI lineage: Eukaryota > Metazoa > Chordata > Amphibia > Anura > Ranidae > Lithobates > Lithobates clamitans. The sequence goes on from JBBGZY010000288.1 coordinate 4,868,387, forward strand.
TATCGTTTTATCTCTGGAGTTAATCCCTTTTTTAATGCATGCCAATATTCTGTTTTCTTTGTTAGCAGCAGCTCGGCATTGCATGCCATTGCTGAGCCTAACATCTACTAGGACCCTTAGGTCCTTATCCATTCTAGATTCCCTCAGAGGTTCTCCCCCTAGTGTATAGATGCAAGTCATCTGATCCCAATGATTTATTAATGTTAGGTTTCCCAAGTCTAATTCTAATGTTGTCCTCTGTTAGCCATGAGAGTGCTTCCTGTGATGTGTCATGAGGATAAACACTGCAGTTTTGGTTACTGAACCCCCCTGATTCCCTCATGAAGACTGAGGAGAAGAATACATTCAATACCTTCACCATCTCCCCATTCTTTGTAACCAGATGTCCTTCCTCATTCTTTATCTGGCTAATATGGTCTGTCCTCCCTTTTTTACTGTTTACATACTTAAAGAATTTCTTTGGACTTTTTTTGCTCTCCTCCGCTTTGTGTCTTTTGTATTCTATCTTAGCTGCCCTAATTGCACCCTTACATTTCTTGTTGCATTCATTATAAAGTCTGAAAGCTGATGATAATCCCTCACCATGTATTTTTTGAAGGCCTTATCTTTTTCTTTTATATTCATTTTTACATTGGAGTTAAGCCATCCAGGACTTTTGTTAGCTCTTTTAAATTTTTTTATCCAATGGGATGCACTGGCTTATGCCCTTATTTAATATCCTCTTAAAGCAAACCCATCTCTCCCCCATGTACTTTGTTCCTAAAATTTTATCCCAATTTATGCCTTCTAGCAAGGTTTGTAGTTTAGGGAACTTGGTTCTTTTGAAATTCATTGTCTGTATTTCCCTTATGTTTCCTATTTGTGTGTTTTATACTGAAGCCAATTGACCAGTGAACATTGTTTCTTAAATTGCCCCATATTTCCACATCCATGAAGAGGTCTGTATTGTTGGTAATCAGTAGATCTAGTAACGCTTTATTTCTAGTTGGTGCATCTACCATCTGACCCATGCAATTGTCCTGCAAGACATTTAGGAACTGGCGAGCCTTAGACAAATGTGTGGTTCCTCCGCCAAGTCTATGTCTGGATAATTAAAATCCCCCATTATGATAACACTTCCCATTCTTGCTGCTAATCCAAATTGTGATAGGAGGTCCATCTCTCCCTCCTCCCTCAGGTTAGGGGGGCTACAGCATACTCCCAGTATTATTTTCCCCTTAGCTTTATCCCTTTGAAGCTCTACCCATAAGGATTCCACCTCCTCCCTAGCTTCCTTATTGTGTCATCTCTCACATTCACTTGTACATTATTCTTGTTATATAGACATACCCGACCCCCTTTTTTGCCCTCTCTGTCCCTGCGATAAAGGGTATACCCTTGAGTGGTTGCCAGCCAATCATAAGAGCTGTTGAACCAGGTCTCTTAAATTCCCACAAAATCCAAATCCTCCTTGTAAAATAGTATCTCTAGTTCACCCATTTTGTCTGCCAGGCTCCTGGCATTGGTGGACATGCCACGTAGCTTAGACTGGTCACATACTATCCTCTTATTGGGTGTTCCGAGACTGCAACTAGGACTTGTTACAATACTTACCTTGGGTTTATGTGCTTTAGTCAACCTACCACTAATGCCCCCAACACTACCCTCTGGACTATGTTCCACACTGACTATCTCTGTCTGTGGACCCTCCCCCCATCACCTAGTTTAAAAGCCCCTCTAACTTTTGTGTGTAGGGGTGGGGTGAAGTGGAATACTAATACTTCTACAGAGGCACCATCCCGTGAAAATATGCAAATATGTTTCAAAAATAATGTAGAACTGGGTGGGACTTTAATTGTGCCTCTGAGAAGTGTAAACAAATGAAATACAATAATAACTTTATGAAAAAATATGCAATTTTGTTGACTAAAAACAGTTGAAAAAAAACATTACAGTTTGTATGATTGGGTTTGAATGCAGGGTGTGCAAATCCCCAACAATTAATAGAAATGTGGCCTACACATTTCGCGGACAGTGTCACTTCATCAGGGCCTCAAAGATGGCACAGTATTACATTGTGTGAATTCTACAGATGAAACATCAGTTAGTGCTGCATAAATTATATAATTACATAAATAGAAATTGAATACACAGTGTATACACATGTTAATGCATAGATTTTTACATGGGTATATATTAATAACATAAATATTTATCAATAAAATGTAAATATTTGTAAGGCATTAAACAAACAAATACAGTTAAATTTTTAACCCAATTGGGGATATGGCAATGCTTTTCACAAGGGGAGTTTAGAGCAAAAGTAGTCAATTACATGCTGTTAATTGTCCAAACATGTAGCGCTGGAATGTGAAATTGTATAGAAATATATATATATATATATATATATATATATATATATATATATATATATATATATATATGGACCATAATATTTTGTGAAGGCATATTTCCCACTCACCCAGAAACTGTAATCAGAGGACACCAGCTCGGCAGGAGAATGGGAGCCCGGTGGAATACTCCACCCCACCTTCCCTTCCCCTGTCCCTTTTCCTCCACCTTCTTTTTTTCCCCTTTTGTACCCCTTCCCCCTCCCTCTCCTTCCCTCCCCCTTTTCTGTTAAATGTTGGGGATTTGCACACCCTCAATTCAAGCCCAATCGTACAAGCTGTAATGTATTTTTTCAACTGTTTTTATAGTCAATACAATTTTATACTTTTTCATAAAGTTATTATTGTATTTCATTTGTTTACACTTCTCAGAGGCACAATTAAAGTCCCACCCAGTTCTACAGATTTTTTGAAACATATTTGCCCCTTTAACTTTTGGCCATCTTTATTCCCAGCAGATCTACACCCTCCTCATTTAGGTGCATTCTGTCCCTTCTATAGTACCGGTGACCGACTGAGAAGTCGGCCCAGTCCTCCAGGAACGCAAACCCCTCCTTACCACAACAGCTCCTCAGCCACTCGTTTACTTCCCTCTGCCTTTCTGGTGTGGTTTGAGGTACTGGTAGTATTCCTGAGAATACTACCTTGGAGGTCATTTTTCTCAATTTAGCTCCCAAGTCTCTAAAATCGTTCTTTAGAACACTCCATCTGCCTCTGACATTGCCATTGGTGCCAACGTGCACCGTGACAGCCGGGTCTTCCCCAGCCCCTCCCAGTAATCTGCCCACCAGAACCGTGATGTGCCGAACCCGAGCGCCCGGTAGACAGCATTCAGTTCAGAGCTTCAGGTCTTTGTCACAGATTGCCCTCTCTGTGCTTCTAAGAATTGAGTCCCCTACCACCAGAATCTGTCTACCCTTTCCCTTTGCTTCCCCCAACACTCTCACTGGAGGAGTTTTTTCCCCTGGCAGCTAGGAGAGTCCCTCAGCTCCAGCAGTCATAGATTTTTTAAGAGCAACAACTGGTGTGCAGATCATCTTTCTGGTTTTTCTACTCTAAATCTACTAGATAAACGACTGTGGATCAAACACCTGTAAGCTCCATTATCAGTAAGTTATATGGGTAGAAGTACAGATTTCTCTATTTGCAATTTGATTCCCTTAGTCTGCCTGTAAAGTGGCAGATCTGTACAATGTATAGAACTTGCTGCAACAAAAACAACATTTATAAAGCCAAAAAAATTACATTTTCCCTGCAAGCTTTCTTTATTTTATAAACAACGGCTTGGAGGGCCAGTCTGTATGATGAGGCCACAATTCAGTGCACTTAGAACAAGATTAGAGATTTTTTAGATAAATTCTGGTTTCTGTTTTGCAGACTTTGGATAGAAGTAACAGTTACAGAAAAAATGGGCTTTGGGTGTTGGTGGTACCTTTGCACAGTAAACCTATAGAGGTACTCTTGATGAAAGCAAAAAAAAAATTGAAATTATATGCACCTGCCAAACAGGTGCAGACAAAATTGGCCATTGGGTGTTAATTGTGCCCATGAAACCAATACCAAAAATTTCTTCCAGATCAAATCAACACCCACAAAGCTAGGCAGCATAGACAGTCTTGCACAGATTCCAGATCCAGAAAACATTACACAGGAATTATGCATTTTGATAAATGGCAGCCGGTCAATGGATTCTGTGGACGGACACGCACTTTTATCTATCACAAAACCTCTGGCAGCACTGAATGCTCGCTTAGAAAGTACGCTGGATGCAGGGCAGCCCAGAAGCTCAATCGCACACTGAGCAAGTTCTGGGTAGTAGTCTTTTCTCATGACCCAGCAACCCAGTGGATCATCAACTGGAAAGCTTTCCATGTCTGTTTTAGCTCCTAGATAATCTACCACCATATAATGCAGATGTGGAGGCTGACAGCCCTGTGTGCCGAGGACTAAAAAAAATTTGAAATGCATCACTGTTGCGACCCCCTTCTAGACCACTCCTCTCTTGACCAACAGAAGTCTCAAAATTAGTTTTTCCATGAGAATCTAACCTACCAGTATTTGGAAAGGCCTTACATAATCTCCTTTTTAACCACTTAAGGACCGGGCCTATTTTTCAGACTCAGTGTTTACAAGTTTTTTTTTGCTAGATAATATACTTAGAACCCTCAAACATTATATATTTTTTTCTAACACCCTAGAGAATAAAATGGCCATCGTTGCAATACTATGTCACACCATTTTTGTGCAGTGGTCTTACAAGCACACTTTTTTGGAAAAAATACACTTTTTTTATTAAAATTTTTTTGAATTTTGAATTTGAAGACAACAGTGAAGTTAGCCCATTTTTTTATATTGTGAAAGATAATGTTATGCCGAGTAAATTGATACCCAACATGTCACGCTTCAAAACTGCGCCCGCTCGTGAAATGGTGACAAACTTTTACCCTTAAAAACCTCCATAGGCGATGGTTCAAAATTTCTATAGGTTAGCAGTTTTTAGTTACAGATTAAATCTAGAGCTAGAATTATTGCTCTTGCTCTAACGATCACGGCGATACCTCACATGTGTGGTTTGAACACCGTTTTCAAATGCGGGCGATACTCCCCTATGCATTCGCTTCTGCGCGCAAGCTCGGCGGGACGGGGCACTTTACATTTTTTTTTTACTTATTTATTTTACTTTTTTTTTTTGACACTGTCCTTTTAAAAATATATTTTTGTGTCACTTTTATTCCTATTACCATGAATGTAAACATCCCTCGTAATAGAAAAAAAGCATGACAGGACCTCTTAAATATGAGATCTGGGGGCAAAAAGACTTCAGAACTCATATTTACACAAAAATTAAAAAAAAAATGTATATTAAAAAAGTCTCCTTTAAGAGCATTGGGCAGAAACGAAGTTTGACGTCGCTTCCGCCAGTCAATGCTATGGAGCAGAGTGGGGCCATCATTCCCTCACTTGGAGGCCAGGCCACCAGGGGGAAGGACACGGGTCTGGTAAGCGGTGGAGACCCCTGGAGCGTGGCTGGAGAGGGGGGCCTCTCCAACCACCGATAAAAGTGATCTTGCTGCAAATCCAGTGCAGAGACCACTTTAATCTGAAAGCGGACCGCCCGCTGAAGAAGAGGATACCAGGGTTATGGCAGCTAGCTGCTGGCATAACGATATTCCTCTTCAAAGAGCCAACATATAACAATGGTGGGTAGTCTGTAAATGGTTAAGGTGTCCTCAAGCTCCCTCTGTGGGGACGAGATGAGTTCTGAGACTTTCCCCTTGTAACAGTGTTCAAGGAGGGTTGCCAACCAATATTGATCCTTCTTCTTGATGACACAAATTCTCAGGTCTTTTTACAGGGTTTGAAGAATGAGAGAGGCATGAGAAGCAGAGTCCTCTGGGTCACTGAGGATTACAGTATCTGGAACTGCCTCCTGCCAGCCACGTCCAACCCCCAAGGGTTCTGGGGATGGAAAACCATCGTTGACATATGTCTTCCTCTGCATCAATGCTTCTGAAATGGCCAGAATCCTCCTCTTCATCCCTCTCCTTTTGTGTGTTTTGTAGCATCGCAAGAATGATGTCTACATAAAGTGAGCCTTGAAAGGAAAGGAAATCCTCCTCTCGCTCCTGCTGCTCTGCATCAAGTACCCTGTCCATATTGCCATGCAAAGTCTGCTCCAGCAAGAACACAACAGGGATTGTGTCACTCAAATTGGTGACAGTACAGTGCATGCATCCATTATCAGCAGCCATTGGCATGGGGAAAAAATGCTGAGCCGCCCTGAGCCTGTCATTGTGCCATACTCATGTGCAGCCACTGCAGCAATGCCAAAGTTGAGTTCAACCTGGTAGGCATGTCACAAATCAGGGGGTTTATGGGCAGGTGGAACTCCTGCTGAATTTCAGCCAACCGAGCACTGGCTGTGTATGACCGCCTAAAAATGGCTACAGACTCTTTTGGCCTGCTTTAGCAGATCTTTCAACCCTGAGTACCTGTTTAAGAAATGCAGCACCATCAAATTGAGGACATGTGCCAGGCATAGCACATGTGTCAATATCACGTACCCAGTAATAGAGCCTGATATGATGAGGAAGACCTCTCTTACACCTCTGACTCAGGGCCCCTGATTGTTTAGACAGGAGGCACAGGAGTGCAATGTGGCACAGGTGCCTGTAAGCCTTGCTAGCAGCAAGGCAGGTGTCCTCGCTGGGCAAGAGAAGTTGTCAGATGGCTTCAGCAATTAGGCAAGCAGGCAGGCAGCTGGTGCTGGTGACAGCAGGTAGAGTAACAAGGTCAGGCAGGCTGGGTCATACACAGATGGGATGGATTGGGTATGGGGAACATACAGAAATGTGGTCAGGAGCCAAACTGGGTCTGGAACAGATCAGTGGAACAGGAGCCAAAGGAGCAGACAGAAGCAAAGATCAGGGGACAAACCAAGGTTGATGCAGGTGGAGTTCAGAAAATAGTCAAGACAAGCTGGATCAGCAACTGGAAGCAGGATACAGGTTCACAGAATCACAGGTAAACAGGAGGCTGAAGACAAAGCAGTACTGATCCTAAGCACTGGCTGAGTTTAAATAGGAGGTTTGTGCCATTACTGCACACTACCATTCCTGGCTCAAGCTGGCATGGCTTGAACCACCTCTGGGCCTGCCCCTGCAGAGCTGAAAGAATTTCCGCTATGGTGTAGCTCCTGTCCCCTAGACCGACCAGTTGAAACACTGCATGGCATCTATTAGCGTGACTCACACACGATAGTACTTTCTGATGGAAAATGTGTGATAGGACCTTGTTGTCGGAAATTCCAACCATGTGTAGGCTCCATCACACATTTTCCATAGGAATTTCCGACATATAAAGTTTGAGAGCTTGCTATAAGATTTTCCGACAACAAAATCCGTTGACGGAAATTCTGATCGTGTGTACACAAATCCAACGCACAAAGTGCCACGCATGCTCAGAATAAATTAAGAGATGAAAGCTATTGGCTACTGCCCCGTTTATAGTCCCGACGAATGTCACCGCATTCTTGGTGTTCGGAAATTCCGACAACTTTGTGTGACCGTGTGTATGCAAGACAAGTTTGAGCCAACATCCGTCAGAAAAAATCCATGGATTTTGTTGTCGGAATGTCCGATCAATGTCCAACCGTGTGTACAGGGCATTAGGGTGTACTGGTGGTTCATAGGACAATTGAGCAGAGGAGGGCATGGAGGAAGAGAGGATGGAGCTGACAAATCTCGCATCATCACGAACAGCTGTATGGAGTTGTGGCAACAAAACAAGCCTCAGCACTGAACCCTGTCCTGCATCCTTCTGAGTTGCAAGCAGAGTTACCCAGTGTGCTGTGAACGAAATACAGTTGCAATAGCATGGTCAGGGATAATATACAGTTGCAATAAAAAGTATGTGAACCCTTTTGGAATGATGTGGATTTCTGCACAAATTGGTCATAAAATGTGATCTGATCTTCATCTAAGTCACAACAATAAACAATCACAGTCTGCTTAAACTAATAACACAGAAAGAATTAAATGTTACCATGTTTTTATTGAACACACCATTAGGGATGAGCCGAACACCCCCAGGTTCGGTTCGCACCAGAACCTGCGAACGGACCGAAAATTTGCACGAACGTTAGAACCCCATTGACGTCTATGGGACTCGAACGTTCAAAATCAAAAGTGCTCATTTTAAAGGCTAATTTGCATGGTATTGTCCTAAAAAGGGTTTGGGGACCCGGGTCCTGCCCCAGGGGACATGTATCAATGCAAAAAATGGCAGTTTTTTCGCGAGCAGTGATTTTAATGATGCTTAAAGTAAAAAAAAAAAAGTGAAATATTCCTTTAAATATCGTACCTGGGGAGTGTCTATAGTATGCCTGTAAAGTGGTGCGTGTTTCCCGTGCTTAGAACAGTCCCTGCACAAAATGACATTTTTAAAGGAAAAAAGTCATTTAAAAACTGCTTGCGGCTTTAATGTAATGTCGGGTCCTGGCTATATGGATGAAAATCAGTGAGACAAATGGCATGGGTACCCTCCAGTCCATTACCAGGCCCTTTGGTTCCTGTATGGATATTAAGGGGAACCCCGCACCCAAATTAAAAAAAGGAAAGGCGAACAGCAGTATACAGGCGGTACAAACAAGACAGGGACTGTAGGTTTGTTGTTAAGTAGAATCTGTTTGTAATTTTGAACTGGTACATTTTTAAAGTGTAGCTCCAGCCAAAAAATCTGTTTTTAAGCTTTTTGGAAAACATAGGGAATGGTTATCACCCCTGTGAAATTTGTTTTGCTGTCTGTGCTCCTCTTCAGAAGATTTCACCTCACTTTTTGTCCCAATGACAAATGTTTTTTGAAAATTTTGGGTTTTTAGTGAAACAAGGATTGGTGATAAAGCATCAGTGGAAAGGAGAAAAGTTTTCCCATATTAACTCTTACAGGAGAGAACTTCCATTCCTATGGGGTAGATTTCATCTCACTTCCTGTTGTCTCCTTCCGTTTGCAAGTAGGAGTCGTTTGTAAGTTGGATGTTTGAAAGTAAGGGCCTGCCTATATACTCAGCAGAAATTTGGGCCTTAGGTGTTGTTGTGGCCTCAACACTGTAAGCCCTCACAGGGCCCTGCTGTGAAATATTAGATCAAGATTTGTAATTACATGCCCCTGTTAAACAAGGCCAGAAAAATTGGGCCCTTGGTGATAGTAGTGCTGGTGCCACAACACACTAAGTTCTCACAGTTACTCTTGGTGGGCGCTGGAACGGGCCCTGCTGTGAAATATTAGATCAAGAATTCTAATTACATGCCCCTGTTAGACAGGGCTGAAAAATTGGGCCTTAGGCATTGGTGCTGGTGCCACAACACTGCAACCCCTCACAGATACTCTAGTTGGAACGCAGGAACGAGCCCTGCTGCAAAGTATTGCATTAAAAATTGTAATTACACACCCCTGTTAAACAGGGGCTGAAAAATTGGGCCTTAGGCACTGGTGCTCATGCCACAACACTGCAACCTCTCACAGATACTCTAGTTGGAACGCAGGAACAAGCCCTGCTGCAAAGTATTGCATCAAAAATTGTAATTACACGCCCCTGTTAAACAGGGGCTGAAAAATTGGGCCTTAGGCACTGGTGGCGGCGCCCAGAACCAAAAATGTTCCTTTAAGCTATCAGCATGATCATTGAGGAGAAAGAGGATAATTACCAGGATAGTCACTCAGCATCAGCATAGGCAGTCTTTGAAGGGATCTGAGATTTCAAAAAAAATATTCAGTTACATCAGCATCAGGTGCTTGGTAGCTGGTGGTGATCCAAGACTGATTCATTTTTATGAAGGTCAGTCGATCGACCGACTGACGCACCCTGTGATCGGTTACAAAGCCTCCAACAGCACTGAATGTGTGTTCCGAAAGAACGCTGGATGCAGGACAGGCCAGTAGCTCAATTGCATACTGTGCAAGCTCTGGCAGTGATCCATCCTCAAGACCCAGTAACCCAGAGGATTTTCGGTGGGAAAGGTGTCCAAGTCAGATCTTGCCCCTAGGTATTCCTGCACCATGTAAAACAGACGCTGGCGATGGTTGCTGGAGCCAATCATACCTTGGGGCTGCGGACTACAAAATTGTCTGAATGCATCGGTCAGACGGCCACCTTCTCCACCGCTCCTTCTTTGACTGACCAAAGCCTCAGCAACATGTTGTCCAGGAACAGGAGTTTGTAACCTCCCAGTCTCTGGGAACGCGTTGCACAGACCTTTCTGCAAGGCATCCCGAAGATGTTTCATCCTCTGCTCCCTCTGCGATGGCAAGATAAGGTCCGCAACCTTACCCTTGTAACGTGGATCAAGGAGGGTTGCCAGCCAGTATTGGTCCTTCTCCTTGATACCATGAATACAAGGATCCTTACGCAGGCTTTGCAGGATCAGGGAGGCCATGCAGCGTAGGTTTGCTGAGGCATTCGGTCCGGAGTCCTCTGGGTCACTAAGGATGACATGATCTGCAGCCACCTCCTCCCAGCCACGTACAAGTCCATTTGTTTCTTGGGACTCTAAATGATCCCTTAAAGACTGCTGCTGATGCTGAGTGCCAGGCTCCACCTCCATACTGACACAATCCTCCTCCTCTTCCTGTGTGATCGGCGGGCACGCAGGAACACTGGATAAAGGGGGCCTTGAGAGCTAAGGAAGTCCTCCTCTTCCTGCCTCTGTTCTGCCTCAAGTGCCCTGTCCATTATTCCACGCAGCGTGTGCTCCAACAGGTGGACAAGGGGGACAGTGTCACTGATGCATGCACTGTCACTGCTCACCATCCTCATGGCCTCCTCAAATGGTGACAGGACTGTGCATGCATCCTTGATCATGGCCAACTGGCGTGGGGGAAAAAAACAAGCTCCCCTGACCCTATCCTGGTGCCATAGTCGCACAGGTACTCATTGATGGCCCTCTGCTGCGTGTGCAGCCGCTGCAGCATGGCCAATGTTGAGTTCCACCTGGTGGGCATGTCACAGATTAGGCGGTTCTTGGGCAGGTTAAATTCCTTTTGGAGGTCAGCCAGCCGAGCACTGGCATTATATGACCGGTGGAAATGCACACAGACTTTCCTGGCCTGCCTCAGGAAATCCTGTAAGCCCGGGTACCTGCCCAAGAACCGCTGCACCACTAAGTTAAGGACGTGAGCCAAACAGGGCACATGAGTCAGTTGTCCCTGTTGGAGGGCAGAGAGGAGGTTGGTGCCATTGTCGCAAACCACCATTCCTGCCTTAAGTTGGCATGGCATCAACCATCTCTGAACCTGCCCCTGCAGAGCTGACAGAACCTCTGCCCCAGTGTGGCTCCTGTCCCCCAAGCACACCAGCTCAAGCACCGCATGGCATTTTTTAGCCTGCGTACTCGCGTGGCCCCTTGAATGGCTACGGAGCACCGCTGGTTCCGAGGACAAAGCACAGGAAGAGGCCATGGAGGAAGAAGAAGAGGGGGTGGAGGAGAGAGGTGTGTCACAATCATTAGTAGTGGCATTTTGGAGGCGTGGTGGCGAAACAACCTCCAACACTACTGCACCTTGTCCTGCATCCTTCCCGGCTGCCAGCAGAGTGACCCAATGCACCGTGAAACTTAGGTAACGTCCCTCTCCATGCCTGCTGGACCATGAGTCAGCTGTAATATGCAGCTGACCGCCCTGTCCAGCGAGGTCAAGACATTGCCTTCCACATGCCGGTAGAGAGCCAGAATCGCCTTCCATGAGAAAAAGTGGCGTTTGGGTACCTGCCACTGAGGAACCGCACATTCCACAAACTCACGGAAGGGGGCAGAGTCTACCAACTGAAAAGGCAGCAGTTAAAGTGCTAGCAATTTTGCCAAGCTAGCATTCAACCGCTGGGCATGTGGATGGCTGGGAGCGAACTTCTTTCCGCGGTGCAGCAGCTGGGGCAGGGAAATATTCCTGGTACAATCTGACGTCGGTGTACCGAAAGCAGATTGCCCACAAGTACTTGGCTGTGACACACCTAATTCTACACCTTCATTCCCCTCAGTGCAGGTCTCAGAGAAGACTGAAGGTATAGTGGGGTTGGAGATCTCAGCTGATGAGGATCAAGGAGAGGTCCTCTTTGTTCTTTGGTGTGGGTCTTTTAGATACGCTTGCCAACGAACTGCATGGCAGGTCAACATATGTCTGGTCAAGCATGTGGTGCCCAAGTGGGAGATGTTTTGGCCACGCAAGATACGCTTGAGACATATGCTGCAAATAGCAGTGGTGCGATCTGATGCACTCTTCTCAAAAAAGGCCCACACCAAAGAACTTTTGGAATAACGCGCAGAGACAGCAGCGCCCTGCACATGCAGGGCTTTGTTTTGTGATGCAGTCAGTGTGCTGCCCTTAGGCTGGCCCCTAGAGGGCATCCTGCCTCGTTGGTGATGTGCCTCCTCCTCCTCCACCTCTCTCCTATCAGGCACCCACGTTGAGTCAGTGACCTCATCATCCCCTCCCTCCTCATCATTGGAGCAAACCTGGCAGTATGCTGCAGCAGGTGGAGCATAACTGCCAGATTGCTGTCCCTCTTGGACACCCCCTCTGTCCGTGGTCACGTTACTGCCTTCATCTAGCTCAGTATCATCATCAGAGCCTTCTAAACGCTGGGAATCCTTCTGGAGCATGTACCCAACACTGTGGTCAAACAGTTCGAGGGACTCCTCAGAAGGACATGGTGGGGCTAGGGAAGGAGTCACTGATTCCATTGAGCCGAGGGAAGAGGCCACGTTGGCACCTGCTCTGCCAGACAAAGTACCCTGAGCATGGGTGAGGGAGGATGAGGAGGATGAGGACGGCTGGGTCATCCACTCGACCAAGTCTTCCACATGTTGCGGCTCAACACGGCCAGCCGCCGAAAAAAAGGCCAAGCGTGTCCCACAGCCACGTGCTGATGAGGATGCACCGTCTCCACGACCAGCACCATTGCCTCTAGACACAGAGCCTGCTTGCCCTCTTTTATTGGCTTGTGACTGTCCGCCTCTCCTTGTTGGCCTTCCAGACATACTAATGGCCTGTAACTGCACTAAGCTGGGATATATATATATATATATATATATATATATATATATATTCTGATACTGCAGCTAGCAAAATCAACTGCCTGTCTACAGTATGAGAACACCACCAACCTTCTACAGGTAGCTTTAGCTGAACACTGTGCAGAGGTCACACTACACTAACGTGTAAATACTTTAGCTGCTTGCGGTAGTGATAGGATCAGGAAAACACCACCAACCTTCTTCTACAGGTAGCTTTAGCTGAACACTGTGCAGAGGTCACACTACACTAACGTGTAAATAATTTAGCTGCCTGCGGTAATGATAGGATCAGGAAAACACCACCAACCTTCTACAGGTAGCTTTAGCTGAACATTGTACAAAGGTCACACTACACTAACGTGTAAATACTTTAGCTGCCTGTGGTAGTGATAGGATCAGGAAAACACCACCAACCTTCTACAGGTAGCTTTAGCTGAACATTGTGCAAAGGTCACACTACACTAACGTGTAAATACTTTAGCTGCCTGTGGTAGTGATAGGATCAGGAAAACACCACCAACCTTCTACAGGTAGCTTTAGCTGAACATTGTGCAAAGGTCACCCTACACTAACGTGTAAATACTTTAGCTTCCTGTGGTAGTGATATGATCAGGAAAACACCACCAACCTTCTACAGGTAGCTTTAGCTGAAAACTGTGCAGAGGTTGCACTACACTAACGTGTAAATACTTTAGCTGCCTGTGGTAGTGATAGGATCAGGAAAACACCACCAACCTTCTACAGGTAGCTTTAGCTGAACATTGTGCAAAGGTCACCCTACACTAACGTGTAAATACTTTAGCTGCCTGCGGTAGTGATATGATCAGGAAAACACCACCAACCTTCTACAGGTAGCTTTAGCTGAAAACTGTGCAGAGGTCGCACTACACTAACGTGTAAATACTTTAGCTGCTTGCGGTAGTGATAGGATCAGGAAAACACCACCAACCTTCTTCTACAGGTAGCTTTAGCTGAACACTGTGCAGAGGTCACACTACACTAACGTGTAAATAATTTAGCTGCCTGCGGTAATGATAGGATCAGGAAAACACCACCAACCTTCTACAGGTAGCTTTAGCTGAACATTGTACAAAGGTCACACTACACTAACGTGTAAATACTTTAGCTGCCTGTGGTAGTGATAGGATCAGGAAAACACCACCAACCTTCTACAGGTAGCTTTAGCTGAACATTGTGCAAAGGTCACACTACACTAACGTGTAAATACTTTAGCTGCCTGTGGTAGTGATAGGATCAGGAAAACACCACCAACCTTCTACAGGTAGCTTTAGCTGAACATTGTGCAAAGGTCACCCTACACTAACGTGTAAATACTTTAGCTTCCTGTGGTAGTGATATGATCAGGAAAACACCACCAACCTTCTACAGGTAGCTTTAGCTGAAAACTGTGCAGAGGTTGCACTACACTAACGTGTAAATACTTTAGCTGCCTGTGGTAGTGATAGGATCAGGAAAACACCACCAACCTTCTACAGGTAGCTTTAGCTGAACATTGTGCAAAGGTCACCCTACACTAACGTGTAAATACTTTAGCTGCCTGCGGTAGTGATATGATCAGGAAAACACCACCAACCTTCTACAGGTAGCTTTAGCTGAAAACTGTGCAGAGGTCGCACTACACTAACGTGTAAATACTTTAGCTGCTTGCGGTAGTGATAGGATCAGGAAAACACCACCAACCTTCTACAGGTAGCTTTAGCTGAACACTGTTCAGAGGACGCACTACACTGACTTGTAGCTTTAGCTGAACACTGTGCAGAGGTCGCACTACACTAACTTATAGTTTTAGCTAAACACTGAGGAGGATGCACTACACTGACTTGTAGCTTTAGATGAACACTGTGAGGAGGACGCACTACACTAACTTGTAGCTTTAGATGAACACTGTTCAGAGGACGCACTACACTAACTTGTAGTTTTAGCTGAACACTGTGAGGAGGACGCACTACACTAACTTGTAGCTTTAGCTGAACACTGTGCAGAGGTCACACTACACTAACTTGTAGTTTTAGCTAAACACTGAGAAGGACACACTACACTAACTTGTAGATTTAGATGAACACTGTTCAGAGGATGCACTACACTAACTTGTAGCTTTAGATGAACACTGTGAGGAGGACGCACTACACTAACTTGTAGCTTTAGATGAACACTGTTCAGAGGATGCACTACACTAACTTATAGCTTTAGCTGAACACTGTGCAGAGATCGTACCAAACTAACTTGTAGCTTTAGCTGAACACTGTGCAGAGATCGCACTACACTAACTTGTAGTTTTAGCTGAACACTGTTCAGAGGATGCACTAAACTAACTTGTAGCTTTAGATGAACACTGTTCAGAGGACGCACTACACTAACTTGTAGCTTTAGCTGAGCACTGTGAGGAGGACACACTACGCTAACTTGTAGCTTTAGATGAACACTGTTCAGAGAACGCACTACACTAACTTGTAGCTTTAGCTGAACACTGTGCAGAGGTCTCACTAAACTAACTTGTAGCTTTAGCTGAACACTGTGCAGAGGTCGCACTACACTAACTTGTAGTTTTAGCTGAACACTGTGAGGAGGACGCACTACACTAACTTGTAGCTTTAGATGAACACTGTGAGGAGGATGCACTACACTAACTTGTAGCTTTAGCTGAACACTGTGCAGAGGTCGCACTAAACTAACTTGTAGCTTTAGCTGAACACTGTGCAGAGGTCGCACTACACTAACTTGTAGTTTTAGCTGAACACTGTGAGGAGGACGCACTACACTAACTTGTAGCTTTAGATGAACACTGTTCAGAGGATGCACTACGCTAACTTGTAGTTTTAGCTGAACACTGTGAGGAGGACGCACTACACTAACTTGTAGCTTTAGATGGACACTGTTCAGAGGACGCACTACACTAACTTGTATGTCGCGTACACACGAGCGGACTTTACGGCAGACTTTGCCCGGCGGACGGGATTTGGTCGGACAATTCGATCGTGTTTGGGCTCCAGAAGACTTTGTTTTCTCAAAAGTTGGACGGACTTAGATTTGAAACATGTTTTAAATTAATCCGTTGAAATCGAGTCCGGTCGAAAAGTCTGCCGTCTGTATGCTAGTTCGACGGACAAAAAGCCACGCTAGGGCAGCTATTGGCTACTGGCTATGAACTTCCTTGTTTTAGTTCAGTCGTACATCATCACGTACGAATTCGACGGACTTTGGTGGATTGTGTGTAGGCAAGTCCGTTCATTCAGAAAGTCCATCATAAAGTACGTCGAAAAGTCAGCCGGGCAAAGTCTCCAGTAAAGTCCGCTCGTGTGTACGCGGCAGTAGCTTTAGCTGAACACTGTGCAGAGGTTGCACTAAACTAACTTGTAGCTTTAGCTGAACACTGTGCAGAGGTCACACTAAACTAACTTGTAGCTTTAGCTGAACACTGTGAGGAGGATGCACTACACTAACTGTAAATAGTCTAGCTGCCTGACTGTGGTACTAATAGGATCAAAATCTAATCTAGCTAACTCAAATGAAATGACACTGTCTCTCTCTCTCTATCTCTCAGCACGCTGGAACACACTACACAGGGCCGCCGTGCAGGCGGCCTTATATAGTGTGGGGCGTGTTCTAAACCCCCTGATCCATAATTGGCCAAAGCCACCCTGGCTTTGGCCAATTACAGCTCTCTCTACTGACACGAAGCTCATCCCTACACACCATGTAAACATTCACTGTGCATGTGGAAAAAGTATGTGAACCCTTGGATTTAATAACTGGTTGAACCTCCTTTGGCAGCAATAACTTCAACCAAACGTTTCCTGCAGTTGCAGATCAGATGTGCACAACGGTCAGGAATAATTCTTGACCATTCCTCTTTACAGAACTGTTTCAGTTCAGCAATATTCTTGGGATGTCTGGTGTGAATCACTTTCTTGAGATCATGCCACAGCATCTCAATCGGTTTGAGGTCAGGACTCTGACTGGGCCACTCCAGAAGACGTATTTTTTTTGTTTAAGCCATTCTGTTGTTGATTTACTTCTATGCTTTGGGTCATTGTCATGTTGCAACACTCATCTTCTGTTGAGCTTCAGCTGGTGGACAGATGGGTCTTAAGTTCTCCTGCAAAATGTCTTGATAAACTTGGGAATTCATTTTTCCTTCGATGATAGCAATCCGTCTAAGCCCCGACGAAGCAAAGCAGCCCTAAACCATGATGCCCCCACTACCATACTTCACAGTTGGGATGAGGTTTTGATGTTGGTGTGCTGTGCCTCTTTTTCTCCACACATAGTGTTGTGTGTTTCTTCCAAACAACTCAACTTTGGTTTCATCTGTCCACAGAATATTTTGACAGTACTGCTGTGAAATATCCAGGTGCTCTTGTGCAAACTGTAAACGTGCAGCAATGTTTGTTTTGAACAACAGTGGCTTCCTCTGCGGTATCCTCCAATAAAATCTATTCTTGTTTAGTGTTTTATGTATCGTAGATTCGCTAACAGGGATGTTAGCATATGCCAGAGACTTTTGTAAGTCTTTAGCTGACACGTTAGGATTCCTCTTCACCTCATTGAGCAGTCTGCGCTGTGCTCTTGCAGTCATCTTTACAGGACGCCCACTCCTAGGGAGAGTAGCAGCAGTGCTGAACTTTCTCTATTTATAGACAATTTGTCTTACCGTGGACTGATGAACGGTAAGGCTTTTGGAGATACTTTTATAGCCCTTTCCAGCTTTATGCAAGTCAACAATTCTTAATTGTAGGTCTTCTAAGAGCTCTTTTGTGCGAGGCATCATTCACATCAGGCAACGCTGGATCTGTGGGTGGCAGTGACTGTACTTTTTTTTCGCTGCAGCAGCTGAGGCAGAGAAATTTGTCTGCTATACTCTACAGCTGGTGGTGTGCTGCTGGCAGACACGCACTGCAAGGATCTGTGACACCTTTTGCTATACCATTATCCCTGTCAGTGGAGGCTACTGAGAGGTCATAAGATATGGTGGGGGTAGACCGGAAAGGTGAGGAGTGAGGAGGAGCAGAATTGTGTCACTTTTGCTGAGTTGTGGGAGGTTAAATGTCTTGTCAAGCTTGTGGTACCCAAATGGCTGATGTTTTTTGTCACGTTTGATCTGCTTGAGGCAAAGTTTGCAAATTGCAACAGTGTGATCAGTGCTAAAAAGGCCCAGACAGCTGAAGTGTGGGAAGTGGGCTGGGAGATAAAAGCTCCACAATCTGATGGAATATGGTGGCTGTTTTCAACTCTTTCATGATGGCTGCCTCTTTGGGGTTGTTTCTCCCCCTCGCTTTCCTTGTCTGCTCAATCCGGCACCCAAGTTATGTCAGTGACCTCATCATCATCATCCCCTTCCATCTTCATCATCACTGGAGCCAAACTGGCAATACGCTACAGCTGGGGGAACATGACCAATGGGCAATTTATTGTTTACCAGTGTTCTCCCCTCTCTATAGGCTCATGTTCCTACCTTCCTCAACCTCTGAACCATCTTAAGAATCAAGTAATGCTTGTGCAACTCAGCTGACCCCTCCATGCATGATGCTGGGGCTATGGCAGGAGTAGCTGTGGACAAGGGGGCAAAATAAGCCACTCTGACAGCTGCGGGGGATTGTGTACTAATCTCTGCTTTGGTGATAGAGGATAAGGAGGATAAGGATGGATGGCCACAGATGCTGTTGCTCCCCTTACAGTGCCATGGGAACATTTGTCTCTCCTTGTTGGCCTCCCAGACATGATGGGGGCTTATTACTGAAATGTAAAAGAGATGGGGGAATGTGTACTTGGATGTACTTTAATCAATGGAAAGTGGTGTTTTGTGCACTTTAACTTGAGTACTCACTATACAGACACGCTCCACTGATATTCAGAAGAAAAAGATAGCTGGCAGCTCCAGAATTCATAAAAATGAATAATCTTTATTGCTACATATAGGTGGATAAAAACAGCTTACATGTTTCGGCACAAAGCCTTGATCACAGCATATTTTTACAAATGAAAGACATATATAGACACTACACATCTCATTTGAGGGTGAATACTACAATAAAACAATTAATCAATTACAAATCAAGTCTAATCAATGGACATAGAAAAAAGCATCAATAGATGGTAATCACATGGTATGTAACCCATTCTGGGGAAAGGAAGTATCAACAATTGTAAAATGTTGCCAGAAAATATAAATAGAATAGAAAATATAAATAATATATAAATAGATAATAATATAAAATTATATTTTCTATCTAAAGAACATCCTTCAGTGATGCAAAGATGTCTTAAACTAAAACATACTCATAAAGCTATGTCTAAGATTATTTCAAAAATAAATCTATATCCCACCTGGAAATCATGCCAATGGGAATTCTAGTATTCAAGGAAAAAATCCACCAAACTTCCCACTTTAGGAGTCTATGGTGGAGATACCCTCCCCGAGGAAGTTTTTTAACCCTCTCAAAACCTTTGAAAATAAGAGTCCATGTTCCCTGCATGCACATACTTAAAATGTTTAGACACGTTTGACAGATTTTTGTCACTGGATTATGATGTGCCCTTGTAGTGTTTGCTTAATCTTACCATGCAGGGTCTAGATGTACAGCCCACATACTGTTGGGCACATGTTGTACATTCTACTATATACACTACATATTTTGTGCTGCAGTTAATGAGGCCATGAATGTTGAGCTCCTTGTCGGTAGAACAAGAGATAACAGATGTATTATTCCTGTAATTTTTATTGCAATAGTGGCATGTCTTTAAACCACATTGAAAGTCATCATACATGTTTACCCAAGTATATTTAGGCACTGGCATAGCATGAAGGGGTGCAGGAGTTGCCATAGCGAAACCCATCTTTAGCTTCAGGGGCCTGTGGCTCCCTGCTGACTTTGTACATGCTGGTTTTTTTTAAACACAAAATCCAGGTCCGATCCACCTTGTGTCTCCCAGGGCCCCAGCTGAGCTCTGTAATCCAGTCCAGAGCTTCTAGTTTGCCTTCTTTCCTGACCCCAGACCACACCCCTCCCCTTCTCTCATTGGCTGGAGGCCAGAAGTCTGAGTTAATTAGCAGCCTGGGAGAGGAGCTTCTGTAACCCAGACATGCTTTTGTGCAGGAGAGTTCTCTCATGTGGGGACAGATTAAAACAGGCACACTGACACTGCACCTGGCCTGCCAGCACAGACACAACACAGACTCACAAACAGAAATGTTTTGTAATGGAAACAATCCTAACACCTCCTGAGGGGCCCCCTCCCCCCACCAACCTGAAATGGGGACTGATGATGAGTGGTACTCTGATGTGATGAAGGGGGGTCTGATGTTATAATGGGGGCTCTGATGTGATGGAGGGGGCTCTGATGTGATAATGGGGGCTCTGATGTGAAATTGGGGCTCTGAAGTGATAATGGGGGCTCTGATGTGAAATAGGGGCTCTTATGTGATTGAGGGGGCTCTGATGTAAAATCTGGGCTCTGATGTGATGGAAGGGGCTCTGGTGTGAAATCTGGGCTCTGGTGTGAAATGGGGACTTTGTTGTAATGGAGGGGGTGCTGATGGATGGAAGGGGCACTGAAGTTATAATAGGGGCCCAGATGTGATGAAGGGGGCTCTGATGTGATGAAGGGGGCTCTGATTTGAAATCTGGGCTCTGATGTGATGAAGGGGCTCTAATGTGATGAAGGGGGCTCTGATGTGATGAAGGGGGTTCTGATGTGATAATGGGGGCTCTGATGTTATAATGGGTGCTCTGATGTGATGGAGGGGGCTCCGATGTGATAATGGGGGCTCTGATGTGAAATGGGGGCTCTGATGTGATGGAGGGGGCTCTGATGTGAAATCTAGACTCTGATGTGATGGAGGGGGTTCTGATGTGATGGGGGGGCTCTGATGTGATGGAGGGGGCTCCGATGTGATAATGGGGGCTCTGATGTGAAATGGGGCTCTGATGTGAAATCTGGGCTCTGATGTTATGGAGGGGGCTCTGATGTGATGGAGGGGGTTCTGATGTGAAATGGAGACTCTAGTGTGATATTGGGGGCTCTGATGTGATGGAGGGGGCTCTGGTGTTAAATCTGGGCTCTGATGTGATAATGGGGGCTCTGATGTAATGGAGAGGCTCTGATGTGATGGAGGGGGTTCTGATGTGAAATGGAGATTCTAATGTGATATTGGGGGTGCTGATGTGATGGAGGGGGCACTGAAGTTATAATAGGGGCTCTGATATGATGAAGGGG
The DNA here is from genome assembly GCA_037952925.1 of Lithobates clamitans. Lineage (NCBI taxonomy): Eukaryota > Metazoa > Chordata > Amphibia > Anura > Ranidae > Lithobates > Lithobates clamitans. The sequence goes on from JBBGZY010000288.1 coordinate 4,889,577, forward strand.
GCTCTGATGTGATGAAGGGGGCTCTGATGTGATGAAGGGGGCTCTGATGTGATGAAGGGGGCTCTGATGTGATGAAGGGGGTTCTGATGTGATGAAGGGGGCTCTGATGTGATGAAGGGGGCTCTGATGTGATGAAGGGGGCTCTGATGTGATGATGGGGGCTCTGATGTGATGAAGGAGGCTCTGATGTGATGAAGGGGGCTCTGATGTGATGATGGGGGCTCTGATGTGATGATGGGGGCTCTGATGTGATTGAGGGGGCTCTGATGTGATAATGGGGGCTTCTGATGTGAAATGGGGGCTCTGAATTGATGGAGGGGGGCTCTGATGTGATGGAGGGGGCTCTGATGTGAAATCTGGGCTTTGATGTGAAATCTGGGCTTTGATGTGAAATCTGGGCTTTGATGTGAAATCTAGGCTCTGATGTGATGGGGGGGGGGGGGGCTCTGATGTGATGGAGGGGGCTCTGATGTGAAATGGGGGCTCTGATGTGAAATATGGGCTCTGATGTAATGGAGGGGGTTCTGATGTGAAATGGAGACTCTAATGTGATATTGGGGGCTCCGATGTGATGGAGAGGGCTCTGCTGTGATGGAAGGGGCTCTGGTGTGAAATCTGGGCTCTGATGTGATAATGGGGGCTCTGATGTGATGGAGGGGGCACTGAAGTAATAATAGGGGCTCTGATATGATGAAGGGGCTCTGATGTGAGGAAGGGGGTTCTGATGTGATGAAGGGGGCTCTGATTTGAAATATGGTCTCTGATGTGATGAAGGGGCTCTAATGTGACAAAGGGGCTCTGATGTGAGGAAGGGGGCTCTGATGTAATGAAGGGGGCTCTGATGTGATGAAGGGGGCTCTGATGTGATGAAGGGGGCTCTGATGTGATAATGGGGGCTCTGATGTGATAATGGGGGCTCTGATGTGATAATGGGGGCTCTGATGTGATGGAGGGGGCACTGAAGTAATAATAGGGGCTCTGATATGATGAAGGGGCTCTGATGTGAGGAAGGGGGTTCTGATGTGATGAAGGGGGCTCTGATTTGAAATATGGTCTCTGATGTGATGAAGGGGCTCTAATGTGACAAAGGGGCTCTGATGTGAGGAAGGGGGCTCTGATGTGATGAAGGGGGCTCTGATGTGATGAAGGGGGCTCTGATGTGATGAAGGGGGCTCTGATGTGATAATGGGGGCTCTGATGTGATAATGGGGGCTCTGATGTGATAATGGGGGCTCTGATGTGATAATGGGGGCTCTGATGTGATGGAGGGGGCTCTGATGTGATAATGGGGGCTCTGTTGTGATAATGGGGGCTCTGATGTGATAATTGGGGCCCTGATGTGATAATGGGGACTCTGTTCATTGCTCTACTGACTGACAATATCCACTACGGTGGGCTAAGTTTAGATTTTTGCAGCGTCATTTGTTTTATTCTCTCTCTCAGACCCCTTTTACACTGAGGCAGTTTTCAGGTGTTTTAACGCTAAAAATAGCGCCTGTAAAGCTCCTGAAAATTTCCTCTCATGCCTCCCCAGAGCCAGTGTGCTTGCAGGATGGTGAAAAAGTCCTGCAAGCAGCATCTTTGGGGCAGTTTGGGACCGCTTCTGCCCATTGTTTTGAATGGGCAGTGCTTCCGAAGTGCCTGAAAAGCGATTCAGATGCGCCGCAACACAGGCATTTTAACCCCTTCTCGGGGATTAAAAACGCCCTGCTAGCGGCCGAAAATGCAGATAAAATGAGCAGCGCTTTACTGCTAATGCCGAGCAACCCCAGTGTGAAAGTAGCCTAAGTTTTCCATAATATTAGGTTTGGCCTTGCTAGTTAACTTCTTAAATAAGGATGCTGAACCCCCGGAGACCTTTGATAACTTTCATATTGTTCAGGTAGGTCTCCACTCCTCAGAGCGTGTCTGCTTTGGTTTACACCATGTCAGTGGGGAAAAGTGCTCGTGTGTCACCTTGTGTAGGTAATTGAGTAAATGCAGGGGCCTGCCAAGGCCCATTCTGGGCATGCTGAGTGTCCAGTTTCACCTAGACAGAGTGCCAGGGCAAGCACGCTGTAAAAGCAGCAGATGGTAATGGGGGGGGGCAGGGCAGCTTTTGCATCGGGGCCCACAAGTTCAAGCTATGCCTCTGTATTTAGAGTTTGATGACTGAAATAAACTGGGGATAGAATGTTTCCAAGTGTCCCAGCACGCCTGCTGAAAAACCTGCATCCATTCGAAAGGACAGGATTCAAAGCTTCATCAGCATTAAGAACAGGCAAGTATTTAAATATGATTTCCATAAAGGCATACGTGCGTCGGCCCCATCTTTCCTGCCACCCCCTCTAGCATCAATAGATAGATTCATGCATTGCATGAATCTATCTATGACCTCTGCTGCCAACCCCTATTCAGGCACCCGGCCCCTTTTCGGGCACAGGGCGCCTGAATTACAACAGCGGGGGTGTTTTTGAAGCACCTGATTAGAGCCATAGGCTCTAATAGGCGTAAAAAAAGTGACCTGTGAACGCCATGCTAGACGCTTGCAGGTCACTCAGCTGTGTTAGAAAAGTAAATAAATATTCGCTTTCCTAATACTAAACCGCCTCTCCACCAATTAGGTGCTCGGATCTGTTACCCGTCACCTGATTGGCTGAAACGACAGGCACTGTGATTGAACGCCAGGCATCCAATCATAGCAGAGGATGGGAAGAGAGGATGGGAGAAGACATCGAGGAGCTGTCCCACCAAGACAGGTAAGTGCAGACGGAGGTCTGGCAGCATTTGATATGGCACAGTGGCAGGAATTGATGGCACCATGGCTGCATTTTATGGGGCACAGTGGCTGCATTTTATGGGGCACAATGGTTGCATTTTATGGGGCACAGTGGCTGCGATTGATAGGCACAGTGGTGGCAATTGATGGGAACAGTGGCGGCGTCTGATGGGCACAGTGGTGGCGTTTGATGGGCACAGTGGTGGCATTTGATGGGCATAGTGGTGGCATTTTATGGCAAAGTGGCTGCATTTGATGGGCACAGTGGCTGTGTTTGGGCACAGTGGCTGCGTTTGATGGGCACAGTGACTGTGTTTGATGGGCACAGTGGTTGCGATTGATGGTACAGTAAGGCTGCAATTGAATGGGTTCTTTTTATAATTTTTCAGTTTGTTTGCGCGCCCCAAAAAATTTTGAGCACCAGCCGCCACTGGTTCTTATGCTGTTTGAAAGCAGGTGTTTTATTGAGAAGTGTATTTCTACTCCTTTTAGAAGCTATAGCAATACCTCTATTAATATGCCAGTCCTGAAATCCTCTCACTTTAAGGTTGGAAGCGATAATGTTGCATTCCTTTCTGAAGCTCTCTGCACTTGAGCAATTGCGCCGTGCTCTAATTAATTCACCTACAAGAAATGATCAAATCGAGTGCGTAGGGTGACAGCTAAAAGAAGAGAGTTACCAGCACACTCTTTCCAAAGGGTACAAGTTTGTACACTGCCTGTGATGTAATCACCCACCAATGTGACATCAATATAGTTGATGGTGTTAGCTTGGCTTTTGTGGCTACACTCCAGATTAAGATGGTTATCTATAACATACGGTACAAAAGGTCCGCAATGTTACTGTCACATATCAATATAAGATCATCTATAAATCTGCCATACCATTTAATGGCTTTTATAAGGATTGGAATGGGAAGACTACATACTGTGGAGCCCACCAAAATCAAGACCCCCAGTTTTGGCTCCCACTCTCTCCCACTTTAAATCCCTATGTGATATCCTGCACAAAAAACCCAGCACTAATCTCTATCACGAGACCATTGTCTCACCTCTTTCACAACCTTCTCTTCCCCCCAGGATTAAACATAAAAGTGTTCCAATAGTGGTTGAACAAGGGTCTGTTTCAACTCCATGGGTCCACTCTCACTCGGGTACTGTAGGAAATGCCCTCTTCTAAAGAATTTAGATTCTTTCAAATCTCCCACTACTTACATACTATTTGGCCTGATAAACCGGACCCTGCGAGACTCATGGCCTATGAACAATGGAGTTCTAAAATCCTGGTTCAGAGGGGAGGCATTTCCATCATTTACTCCTCCCTAGCTTGTAATCTGAGCAAACCATCCTATGCCCAGAGCTGAGAATCTGACTTAAAGGCAATGGGACCCTGACAAATGGTTCAAATGTGTCAGGGCTGGCTCAGCCCTTCCTTCTTTGAGCTGGCCGCTCAGCTGTCGGCTAATTGCCAGCTCTCATCTCTCTCCACAGTTGACCAGTTGTTGTGAATCTGCTTGTCAGTCTCGCATACCTAAAGATCTCGAGCTCACTTCATTCCTGCCTTCGCCTTGGTCAAATCACAAGAAACCATCTCCTGTGTTCCTGTTTAAAGGTCGGCTTTGCTGACATCCCTTCTGGCTCCTTATCCTGCTTGCTGTTCCTCTACTTGGATCCCTGACTTCTGGCTTGGCTGATTACCCGATCTGGTTACTGAACTCTGTCTTGGCTGACTACTCGATCTGGTTACTGGACCCTAGCTATGCTAACACTACGCTTACTCTATTTACCTTTTTATTTTTATTAATAAACAAGTGTGATTTTACTGTACTTCTGTCTCGGTCTGGTTCATGGTTTCTGACAGTAGGGGAAGGCCATGAATTCAGAAGATACAGTCAATCCACTTGTTGGTAATATTTTTTCCAGATTGGATGAGCAAGATCACCGCATGAATCAGTTTGCCATGACGTTACAAACACTTCTGGGTTGCATGGCTCGCCTGGAATCCCCCACTGTGGTTGCAGGCCTGTTCATTGATACTGCCTTTGTATCAAAGCACTCGATTCCACTGCAGCTGTGTGACACTCCACTTGCCATTGAGGCTCTTGATGGGAGACCTCTACAGGCTGCCCATGTGACTCATGAGACGGTTGCATTGTCCATGGCTGTAGGGGCTCTTCACCATGAGATAATCCAGTTCCAAGTGATTTCCTCTCCTAAGTTTCCGCTGGTTATTGGTTATCCTTGGTTACAGAGGCACAACCCCTTTTTTGATTGGCTCCGTGCTGAGGTTCTCTCCTGGTCACCACAATGCAGTGAAACATGCTCCCGGAAGGTAGCCAAGGTCCTGTGTACCCCTTCACTCTGCTCCCTGTCAGAGGAGTACCATGATTTTAGCGATGTCTTTGACAAAGGTCAAGCCGGTAGTTTGCCTCCACACCGGCCGTATGATTGCGCAATTGACATTCAGCCTGGTGCCACTCCCCCTCGTGGCTGGGTTTACCCATTGTCAGTCTTGGAGGATAAAGCCATGGAGGAGTATGTTGCAGACGCACTTTCTCTGGGTTTCATCTGCAAATCCTCATCTCCTGCTGGTGCTGGTTTCTTCTTTGTGAAGAGGGGGAGCGGTGAACTGAGACCTTGTATTGATTATAGGGGTCTCAATTGTTTCACGATTAAGAATGCCTACCTGATACCATTGATTATAGAGTTATTTGACCGCCTCAAGGGAGCAATGGTTTTCACTAAGCTTGATCTGAGAGGGGCTTACAATCTCGTGTGGTTTAAGGAGGGCAACGAGTGGAAAATTGTGTTTAATACCTGTACAGGCCATTATGAGTATCTCATAATGCCTTTTGGCCTTTGTAATGCCCCAGCAGTTTTCCAGGAATTTATTAACAATGTCCTCTGAGATTTGTGGCAGTTATGTGTGGTGGTTTATCTCAATGATATCCTCATATTTTCCAAGTCCCTGGAGAGCCACCACACAGATGTCTGTCGTTTGCTTCAGAAATTAAGAGAGAACAATCTCTATTGTAAATTGGAGAAGTGTGAGTTCCATCGGGAACAGGTTAAATTCCTGGGCTATGTCATTTCCACTGCTGGTTTTTCGATGGACGCAGAGAAACTTTCGGCAGTCCTACAGTGGCCTTGACCCATGGGGTTACATCCTCTGCAGCGTTTCCTGGGTTTTGACAACTATTATCGGAAGTTTATTCATAACTTCTCATCTCTGGTCAAGCCCCTGACCGATATGACCAGAAAGAACGGTAACCCACAGAGTTGGTCTCTGAAGTCCATTAAGGCCTTTGAAAGTCTCAAAGCTGCCTTTGTTTCTGCTCCTGTGTTGGCACATCCTGATCCTACGTTACTTTTATCCTTGAGGTTGATGCTTCTGAGACTGGTGTTGGCGCCCTTCTGTCATAACATCCTACCTCTGAGAGTGCTATGCATTCTTGTGACTACTTTTCCAAGAAATTGTCACCTGCCGAGTGCAATTACGAGATTGGTGACAGAGAGCTGTTGGCAATCATTTTAGCCCTGAAAGAATGGAGACATCTCCTCAAAGGTACCACTTTGCCGGTTCTCATTCTTACTGCTTACTGACCATAAGAATCTCACATTCTTGTCTGAGGCTAAACGCCTCTCTCCCAGTAGGGTGCGATGGGCTCTTTACTTGTCAAGTTTCAATTACATTGTCTCATTCTTACCTGGTGCTAAGAATGTAAAGGCTGACGCCTTGTCACAAATATTTTCCTCCACTTCCAAGTTAGAGTCGGTTCCGGTGCCTATGATTCCTCCTGATCGTATTCTGGCTATGGTTTGTACCAGTCTTACTTCTCCTTTGGGTGACACAATTCTTGCTGCTCAGGTCGATGCTCCTCCTAAGAAACCTTTGTGACCACTGCTTTGTCCCAGATTGTATCCGTACTGCCGTGCTTCAGACTTACCATTCTTCCAAGGAGCTGGCCACCTTGGTAAGAATCAACTCGTTTGGGCCATTTCTCAACAATTCTGGTGGCCTAGTCTACGTGCTGATATAACTGCCTTCGTAGCTGCCTGTTCCGTGTGTGGTCAGAGTAAGACTCCACGACACCTTCCAGTGGGCCTCCTACAACCTATACCCAATGGAGAGAGGCCCTGGACCTACCTGTCTATGGATTTCATTGTGGAGTTGCCCAACTCCCAAGGCAACACAGTTATCCTTATGGTGGTTGACCGGTTTCAAAGATGTGTCATTGTATTCCACTTAAGAAGTTGCCCACTTCTAAGAAACTGGCTCTTGAGATCTTTCGCTTACATGGGCTACCCAAGGTGATTGTCTTGGACAGGGGTAGTCAGTTTGTGTCCCAGTTCTGGCGAGCCTTTTGTGCGCAGCTGGGAATTCAGCTTGCTTTCTCCTCTGCGTATCACCCGCAGTCTAATGGGGCCGCAGAATGAGCCAAGCAGTCCTTGGAGCAATTCCTATGTTGCTATATTTCTGATCATCACAAGAACTTGTTTGCTCACAACAGTGCCTTGAATTCTGCTTCCCGGTTGTCTTAGTTTATGGTGAATTATGGTTTTCAACCTTCCATGTTGCCTGACTCATTTTTTCTGCAGAGTATTCCTGTGCTAGAGGAGCATTTCCATGGTCTTCGTTCCACTTGGGCACACATCCAGGAGGCTTTGCGTCATGCTAATGATAGGTACAGACTCCATGCTGCCGCAGACGCCTGCCTGCACCTCCCTACCAGGTTGGGGACAGGGTCTGGCTGTCATCTCACAACCTCCAAACTTCGTCTTCCCTCACTGAAGTTCGCACCTCGGTTTATTGGGCCTTCCCGTATCCTTCACAAGATTAACACAGTGGCTTACGCTTTGGATCTTCCTCCTAGTATGCGTATCTCAAATGTGTTTCATGTCTCCTTATTGAAACCGTTGGTCTGCAACCGCTTTACCACCTCGGTGCCACGTACTCACCCTATACAGGTTGAGAACCATGAGGAGTATGAGGTACAATCCATTGTTAACTCCCGTAGGTTCAGTGGGCGCTTACAGTACCTGGTGCATTGGAAGGGGTACGGTCTGGAGGAACGCTCCTGGGTCTCACCCTTGGATGTACATGCTCCTGCCCTCCTCCATGATTTCCATAGATGTTTTCCCCTCAAGCCCGGTGGTCCTCCGAGGGGATGAGGTCATTGAGGAAGGGGGTACTGTCAGGGCTGGCTCAGCCCTTCCTTCTCTGAGCTGGCCACTCAGCTGTTGGCTAATTGACAGCTCTCATCTCTCTCCACAGCTAACCAGCTGTTGTGGATCTGCTCGTCAGTCCCGCCTACTTAAAAATATCCAGCTCACTTCATTCCTGCCTTCGCCTTGGTCACATCACAAGAAACCATCTCCTGCGTTCCTGTTTAAAGACTGGCTTTGCTGACATCCCTTCGGGCTCCTTATCCTGCTTGCTGTTCCTCTACTTGGATCCCTGACTTCTGGCCTGGCTGATTACCTGATCTGGTTACTGAACTCTGGCTTGGCTGATTACCCGATCTGGTTACTGAACTCTGTCTTGGCTGATTACCCGATCCGGTTACTGGACTCTGGCTATGCTCTGACTATGCTTACTCTATTTAACTTTTTATTTTTATTAATAAACAAGTGTAATTTTACTGTACTTCTGTCTTGGTCTGGTTCATGGTTTCTGACACAATCCTTCACACGCTCTTACAAGGGCATCATGAATATTTCTCTCATCGAACCAAATGTTAAAATTTTCACTAAATGGTATCTTGTTCCCACTAGGTTGGCAAAAATGTATCCAGACGCTAACCCCATGTGCTTCAGAGGGTGCAATCTATTGGGCTCCATATTCTACACTTGGTGGACCTTCCCCTGCATCAGAGACTACTGGAACAATTTCTTCCACCTGTTACGCAAAGTCACGGGACTTCCTATCCCTCAGGACCCAACAATAGCCCTTCTGAACTGCAGAATCAAAAAAACCCTTAAACATACATAGGCTCTCATCTTTTACATGTTCCTGGGAGCTAAGATCACACTTGCCAGAGCCTGGAAAAAAACAAAGGTATCTCTTTCAGAAGCAAAACTGAAAATCTCCTGGATCATGACCCAAGAGAAATTGGTGGCTACCCTGCAAAATAAGGTATGGAGGTTTGAGACAATCTGGGAACCCTGGGCACTTTATGTGAAGATTCCCCTCTGTCCTGGCTCCCTAGCTACATGATTTGGACTTCCTGATTGGTCTACTATACGTTCCCCCTCCTCCTCTCTTCCCCCAGGATCTCCCTATCCCTCAACCTTTACTTTTTCTCTCTCTCTTTCTACTATTTTTTTTTAGAAATGTCCTTCTCTCTCTTCCATTCCTTCTCCACTCTCTCAAACTTTTGCTCTCTCTCCAACCCATTCATGTTTCCCTAGGTTTCCTTTGGAGAGTTATCATACCTCCATTAGTATGATTCCACTGGCAATACTCTTCCTTTTCCACCCTCACTGTTCACGTAGGGTGTGACTACCTAGGCACTCCACTATAAATCCCCTTTTGTCATCTGGGGTGCCGTAATAGACAGTCCGCAGGAACTATCTACAGATTAGTGGATTATTATTATTATTATTATTTGTCTAGAATGATTCAGGATTTAGATCTAGAATCTACTCAAGTTCAGTGGCTAAAAGTTTCCAGATAGCCAAAGGTTTATTTCTTGAGTACCTGCCTCCCCCAAAGGAGATGCGCCTTCCACAGTTAGCTCCCCTTGGGTGGTGGGGCTACCTTCCATCAGGGGTGAGGCTCTTACACTGTTTTATACATATCTATGCTGTTGCCCTGCATTTAATACAATGCTAGCTTAAAACTCTATCCAACATCTTTCAGTTTAAACTGGGGTTACATGGTAATTGCATTACACCTATTAAAATTGTTAATCAATGTCAAGAAACTCTACCTTAATGCTATTATCGTTTCAAAAATCTTTCATTTATTTTTTGTTTCTTCATTTTGCAAACTGTCTACATTGGATGACAAACTGTATGTCATCATTTTTTGTTTTTGTTTTACTTTTTGTCTTTGTTTTATTACACAAAAAATAATGAAAGAGGATTGGAATGGGAAAACAAAAACAGTTCCTTCCACCAACCCATGTACAAATTGTCCAAGGAAGGCACTAATGCACTTCAATATACTGCAGTAAAACTGCACTAACGCACTTCAATATACTGCAGTAAAACTGCACCAACACTTCAATATACTGCAGTAAAAGTGCACTGTGATGTGTTTAATATAAAATATACAATTTTTCTATAAGACTGTGATAGAATAGCAATCAGACTAGTTTGATTGCTGAGATCAGGTTTTTCTGAGGAGGTTTCTCAAATGAATGCCTTGGTAACAACAGGAACTATTGACAGTTGGCAGTTTGGTTGTTAAGGTAAACTAGTTTGTAACCATTGTCAACAAACTGATAAACAAAAGCCCAAATAAAAGGAGCAGTAGAGACTGATAGAGGGAGCCACTTCATCATGCATTAGAACAAAGGACAGTCTGTAAGACCAGAAGACTTCAACATGGATAAACACCAAAAGTCACTCATCATGGATTAACACCAGAGCAGGAGGAATAATCTGTAATAAGCGAAGAAGAAAGTGCCTGGTCTACAGGAGAAACAGAGATTATGATTACACAGTAACCAGAGTTAAGTAACTTTTATGAGTATTTATACTGTTGCAGACCATAGGCTGTTTATTTGCTAGGCATTTTGCTTGTTATAGATATCTGTCGTCTTGTATTGTATAAGTAATATTGTAATCGTTTTGTATATACAGCATTTTTGTTCAGTAAAAGCACATTTACACACTGCAGAGGTCTCAGCTTCCTTGCTTATACCACAAAGTAACCTTGTTAGATAGACCAAAGCAAAACATGCACTAACACATTTCAATATACTGCAGTAAAACTGCACTGAGGCACTTCAATATACTGCAGTAAAAGTGCCGTGATGCACTTCAATATACTGCAGTAAAAGTGCCCTGATGCACTTAAATATACTGCAGCAAAAGTGCCCTGATGCATTTCTATATACTGCAGCAAAAGTGCACTAACGCACTTCAATATACTGCAGTAAATCTGCACTGATGCAATTCAATATGTTGCAGTAAAAGTGCACTAACATATTTCAATATACTGCAGTAAAAGTTCACTAACACACTTCAATGTACTGCAGTAAATCTGCACTAATGCAATACAATATACTGAATTAAAACTACCCTGACACTCTACACTAGAGGACTTCAATATGCTGCAGTAAAAGTTCACTAAGACACTTCAATATACTGCAATAAACATGCACTAACACACTTCAATATACTGCAGTAAACGTGCACTAACACACTACGATGTACGGCAGTAAACCTGCCCTGCAACACTAAACTGACACTACAGTAAAAATGAACAGTCGCAGTACACTCACGCTGTACTATCACTATATTCACACTAAACTGATACTTTGCACTCATAATATAATCACAATAGCCCACAATAACACACTAACTATTTATTAGCAATGAACAGAGCCCTGTTCTATCTGTCTCCACTCCAATATCACACTACAAATGGCTGCTCTGGGAAGGAATCTTTTAAAGTGTGGGGTGGGCCTATGAGCAATGATCCATGATTGGAGAGAGTCTTGTGTCCAATAATGACTGTGACTGTATTACCTGCCCTGATTGGGTAAAGCCTTCATTGCTTCAGCCAATCAGTTCTTCCAATACACTGTGCTGCATTCAGTGCATTGTGGGGCATTCGGCGGGCAGAACAAATGGTTGAATGCCCCGACAATTTGGGTGTTTGCTGAACAGGCGAACAGCCAGTGTTCTGGACAAACTTATGCTTGGCTTGAACTGTTCGCCCAATACTAGTAACAAATAGTGATAAGCTCAATGTACCCAGGTTTGGTTCTGGGCAGGTTCAGCAAACAAGTCTTTTCAAAGAGTCCTTAGAGGTCCGTAATGGTCCTTTTGTAGGCTAATAGGCAAGGGATTGTCAAACAAATTATACAGTGGTCTGAGCACTGCACTTGAGGACATGGACCAAAGCAAGAAAAAAAATAATTCTGTTTGGCAGAGAGCCTCAATTTAAATAATATTTAAAGGGCAACAATAATAAAGCAAAGCTCATTCAAATAACATGCATGGGGGATGTCCTCAACCTGCCTTTGAAGCACCTGTTGTTGGGGTATGAAGGTTGGCATATTATCAGAAACATGCATAAGTTATGCTAAAATTCTGCTTGGTCATGCTTGTTGGCTGCCTTTAATTTCCACATCATGTATGTGTCACTTATATTACAACTGTTGTTTTTTTTTTTTTTTTTTCTAATCCCTTGGACAGACAGAACTAAATCTAAAAGGCAAGCTCAACACAAATTTTTTTCTCCAATGAGATATTGAAGCGTGCTGAGAAGTGCACTGAGGAGAGACACACTGAGAATTTCGGGCAACATGGGAAAGGGGCAGGCAGTGTCACACTGGGACAAGTTACCTTTCAGAAGAGGACCACCGTGGGAGGATACAGGCACAAAAGCAGACACACTGGTACAGGAGGAGCCACAGGCACACTGACAGGTGGAGCAGTCAGATTACTGTGAGTGAGGGAGTGGGAGACAGAGGATCGGTGGGGCACACTGACAGGAGTTGGTGTACTTGGTGTACTTGGAGTATTACTGAAGCACAGTGAGTAGCTTAGATGACTGCAAGTAATTTGAGGTAACTTGGGGCACTAGGAGTTTCTTGGAGTAAGTTGGAGTATTGGGAGTAAATTAGAATTTTGGAATAACTTGGAGTACTGGATTGATGGGAGTAATTGAGAGTAACTTATATTACTGGGAGTAATTGGGAGTAATTTGGATTACTAAGAGTAATTGGGAGTAATTTAGATTACTGGGAATAATTGGGAGTAATTGGGAGTAACTTGGACTGCTGGGAGTAATTGGGAATAACTTGGTCACTGGGAGTAATTTGTAGTAACTTAGAGTACTGGGAGGAACATGGAGTACCAGGAGTTACTTGGTGTATTGGGAGTAATTTGGATTATTGGTTAGTAATTGGAAGTAATTAGTACAGGGAGAAACTGGTGGAGTATTGGGAGCAACTTGGCTATCGGGAGTAATTGGGAATAACTTAGCGTACTGGGAATAACTTAAAGTACCGAGAATAATTTGGAGTAACTTGGATTACTGGGAGTAATTGGGATTAACTTGGATAACTTGGAGTAATTGGAAGTAACTTGGATTACTGGGAGATATTGGGGGTAGCTTGGAGCACTAGGGGTAGATTGGAGTATTGGGAATACATTGGAGAACTGGGATTAACTGGAATATAACTTGGGGTCTCTGTGAGTATTTTTGAAGTAACTAGGGGTACTGTGAGTATAGTGAGATTACCCCATACTAGAGTAACAGGTAAAATGTCCAACAGGATTGGTGATGTGACCCAGTGCACATCTTGCTCCATGTATATGTTGGATGGGGCTGGGGAGGATCAAGCTGTCATGGTACACATTGGTACCAATGACAAGGTTAGAGGAAGGTGAGCGTCCTAAAAAATGATTTCAGGAACTTAGGGGCTGTATTGAAGAAAAGGACCTCCATGGTGGTATTCTCAGAGATATTGCCTGTACCTCAAGCCACACTAGAAAGTCAACAGGAGCTCAGGGAACTTAACAAGTGGCTGGGGAATTGGTGCAGGAAAAGGGTTTCGGGTTCCTTGAGAATTGGGCTGGATTCTCAGTCAGCTACCGGTACTATAGTAGGGACCGACAGCACCTTAATGGAGAAGGTGCAGCTCTTTTGGAGGAGAAAAAACTGGAGGGGCTTTTAAACTAGGTGGCGTGGTGGAGGGATCAGAGGAAGCAATAGCCAGCAGTGAACGAAGGTCAGACCAGAAGGTGCTATAACCATAATCCCTAAACCCCTTGGTTAGTGGGTTGGCAAAACAAAATTAAAGCCACAGAGCAACTAATGAGGAAATAATATGTAGCTATACAAAACTAACAGGCATGTACACAAATTCCAGGAGCCTAGCTAACAAAATGGAGGAACTTGAGCTGCTGATACACAAGAAGGAGTTTGACTTTGTGGAAATATCAGAAACTTGGTTTGACAGCTCCCACGACTGGCTGGCAATAGGGATGAGCTTCGTGTTCGAGTCGAACCCATGTTCGACTCGAACATCGGCTGTTCGGTCGTTCGCCGAATTGCGAATGATATGGGCCGTTCGCGCCAAATTCATGTGGCGAGTCACGGACCATAATTCACTGCGGCATCGCAGTGCATTGCTTGCTGATGATTGGCCAAGCATGCACTATGACCTGCATGCTTGGCCAATCACAGCGCCGCCTTAACAGAGAGCCGTAATTGGCCAAAGCCAAGGAGGCTTTGGCCAATTATGGCTCAGGGGATTTAGTACACGCCCCACACTATATAAGGCCGCCTGCACGGCGGCCCTGTGCAGTGTGTTCCGGTGTGCTGAGAGAGAGAGAGAGAGAGAGAGAGAGAGAGACAGTGTCATTTCATTTGAGTTAGCTAGATTAGGCAGGACAGTCAGTCAGTTAGCTGCACTTAAAGTGTATTGTGTATATATATGCATCCCAGGTGTTGCATATATATATATATATATATACACTGTATTCAGTTTAGCTAGATCCGTTCCTGTTATCTTCTAGACTATTTACATTTAGTGCAGTGCGTCCTGCTCACAGTGTTCAGCTAGATCCGTTCCTGTTATCTTCTTACTGACAGGCAGGCTTGTCTTGTTACAGTATATAAAGCTACCTGAAGAAAATTACTGGTGTTCTTTTTATCCTATTAGTACCACAGTCAGGCAGCTAGACTATTTACATTTAGTGCAGTGCGTCCTGCTCACAGTGTTCTGCAAAACCTACAAGTTAGTGGGGTGCGTCCTGCTCACAGTGTTCAGCTAGATCTGTTTCTGTTATCTTCTTACTGACAGGCAGGCTTGTCTTGTTACAGTAAATACAGCTACCTGAAGAAAATTGCTGGTGTTCTTTTGATCCTATTAGTACCACAGTCAGGCAGCTAGACTATTTACATTTAGTGCAGTGCGTCCTGCTCACAGTGTTCAGCTAGATCCGTTCCTGTTATCTTCCTACTGACAGGCAGGCTTGTCTTGTTACAGTATATAAAGCTACCTGAAGAAAATTACTGGTGTTCTTTTGATCCTCTTAGTACCACAGTCAGGCAGCTAGACTATTTACATTTAGTGCAGTGCGTCCTGCTCACAGTGTTCAGCTAGATCTGTTCCTGTTATCTTCTTACTGACAGGCAGCTTGTCTTGTTACAGTATCTAAAGCTACCTGAAGAAAATTGCTGGTGTTCTTTTGATCCTATTAGTATCACAGTCAGGCAGCTAGACTATTTACATTTAGTGCAGTGCGTCCTGCTCACAGTGTTCTGCTAAACCTACAAGTTAGTGGGGTGCGTCCTGCTCACAGTGTTCAGCTAAACCAACAAGTTAGTGGGGTGCGTCCACCTCACAGTGTTCAGCTAAACCTACAAGCTAGTGGGGTGCGTCCTGCTCACAGTGTTCAGCTATATCCGTTTCTGTTATCTTCTTACTGATAGGCAGGCTTGTCTTGTTACAGTAAATACAGCTACCTGAAGAAAATTGCTGGTGTTCTTTTGATCCTATTAGTACCACAGTCAGGCAGCTAGACTATTTACAGTTAGTGCAGTGCGTCCTGCTCACAGTGTTCAGCTAAACCATGTTAGTGGGGTGCGTCCTGCTCACAGTGTTCAGCTAAAGCTACCTGTAGAAGGTTGGTGGTGTTCTCATACTACAGGCAGGCAGTTGATTTTGCTAGCTGCAGTATCAGTACATATATATATATATATATATATATATATATATATATATATATCCCAGCTTAGTGCAGCTACAGGCCATTAGTATGTCTGGAAGGCCAAGAAGGAGAGGCAGACAGTCACAAGCCAATAAGAGAGTGCAAGCAGGCTCTGTGTCTAGTGCTGGTCGTGGAGACGGTGCATCCTCATCAGCACGTGGCCATGGGACACGCTTGGCCTTTTTTTCGGCAGCTGGCCATATTGAGCCGCAACATGCGGAAGACTTGGTCGAGTTGATGACCAAGCCGTCCTCATCCTCCTCATCCTCTCTCACCCATGCCCAGAGTACTTTGTCTGGCAAAGCAGCGGCCTCTTCCCTTGGCTCAATGTCATCAGTGACTCCTTCCCTAGCCCCACCATGTCCTTCTGAGGAGTCCCTCGAACTGTTTGACCACAGTGTTGGGTACATGCTCCAGGAGGATGCCCAGCGTTTGGAAGGCTCTGATGATGATACTGAGCTCGATGAAGGCAGTAACATGAGCATGGACAGAGGGGGTGCCCAAGAAGGACAGCAATCTGGCAGTCATGCTCCCCCTGTTGCAGCATACTGCCAGGTTTGCTCCAGTGATGAGGAGGGAGGGGATGATGAGGTCACTGACTCAACGTGGGTGCCTGATAGGAGAGAGGAGGAGGAGGAGGAGGAGGCGGCACATCACCAACGAGGTAGGATGCCCTCCAGGGGCCAGCCTAAGGGCAGCACATTGACTGCATCACACCCCAAAGCTCCACATGTGCAGGGCGCTGCAGTCTCAGCGCGTTATTCAAAAAGTTCTTTGGTGTGGGCCTTTTTTGAGACGAGTGCATCAGATCGCACCGCTGCTATTTGCAACATATGTCTCAAGCGTATCTCACGTGGCCAAAACATCTCCCGCTTGGGTACCACATGCTTGACCAGACATATGTTGACCTGCCATGCAGTTCGTTGGCAAGAGTATCTAAAAGACCCACACCAAAGAACAAAGAGGACCTCTCCTTGCTCCTCATCAGCTGAGATTTCCAACCCCACTAGACCTTCAGTCCTCTCTTAGACCTGCACAGAGAGGAATGAAGGTGTAGAATTAGGTGTGTCACAGCCAAGTACTTGTGGGCAATCTGCTTTTGGTACACCGACGTCAGATTGTACCAGGCAAATTTCCCTGCCCCAGCTGCTGCACTGCCGAAAGAAGTTTGCTCCCAGCCATCCACATGCCCAGCGGTTGAATGCTAGCTTGGCAAAATTGCTAGCACTTCAACTGCTGCCTTTTCAGTTGGTAGACTCTGCCCCCTTCCGTGAGTTTGTGGAATGTGCGGTTCCTCAGTGGCAGGTACCCAAACGCCACTTTTTCTCACGGAAGGCGATTCCGGCTCTCTACCAGCATGTGGAAGGCAATGTCCATGCCTCGCTGGACAGGGCGGTCAGCGGTAAGGTGCATATTACCGCTGACTCATGGTCCAGCAGGCATGGACAGGGACGTTACCTAAGTTTCACGGCGCATTGGGTGACTCTGCTGGCAGCTGGGAAGGATGCAGGACAAGGTGTAGTAGTGTTGGAGGTTGTTCCGCCACCACGCCTCCAAAATGCTAATGATTGTGACACACCTCTCTCCTCCACCCCCTCCTCTTCTTCTTCCTCCATGGCCTCTTCCTCTGAACCAGCAGTGCTCCGTAGTCGTTCAAGGGGCTACGCAAGTACGCAGGCCAAAAGATGCCATGCGGTGCTTGAGCTGGTGTGCTTGGGGGACAGGAGCCACACTGGGGCAGAGGTTCTGTCAGCTCTGCAGGGGCAGGTTCAGAGGTGGTTGACGCCACGCCAACTTAAGGCAGGAATGGTGGTTTGCGACAATGGCACCAACCTCCTCTCTGCCCTCCGACAGGGACAAATGACCCATGTGCCCTGTTTGGCTCACGTCCTTAACTTGGTGGTGCAGCGGTTCTTGGGCAGGTACCCGGACTGACAGGATGTCCTGAGGCAGGCCAGGAAAGTCTGTGTGCATTTCCGCCGGTCATATAATGCCAGTGCTCCGCTGACGGACCTCCAAAAGGAGTTTAAACTGCCAAAGAACCGCCTAATCTGTGACATGCCCACCAGGTGGAACTCAACGTTGGCCATGCTGCAGCGGCTGCACGCGCAGCAGAGGGCCATCAATGAGTACCTGTGCGACTATGGCACCAGGACAGGGTCAGGGGAGCTTGTTTTTTTTTCCCCACGCCAGTGGGCCATGATCAGGGATGCATGCACAGTCCTGTCACCATTTGAGGAGGCCACGAGGATGGTGAGCAGTGACAGTGCATGCATCAGTGACACTGTCCCCCTTGTCCACCTGCTGGAGCACACGCTGCGTGGAATAATGGACAGGGCACTTGAGGCAGAACAGAGGCAGGAAGAGGAGGACTTCCTTAGCTCTCAAGGCCCCCTTTATCCAGACAGTGTTCCTGTGTGCCCGCCGATCACACAGGAGGAGGAGGAGGAGGAAGAGGAGGAAGATTGTGTCAGTATGGAGGTGGAGCCTGGCACTCAGCATCAGCAGCAGTCTTTAAGGGATCAGTCCCAAGAAACACATGGACTTGTACGTGGCTGGGAGGAGGTGGCTGCGGACCATGTCGTTCTTAGTGACCCAGAGGACTCCGGACCGAATGCCTCAGCAAACCTACGCTGCATGGCCTCCCTGATCCTGCAAAGCCTGCGTAAGGATCCTCGTATTCGTGGTATCAAGGAGAAGGACCAATACTGGCTGGCAACCCTCCTTGATCCACGTTACAAGGGTAAGGTTGCGGACCTTATCTTGCCATCGCAGAGGGAGCAGAGGATGAAACATCTTCGAGAGGCCTTGCAGAAAGGTCTGTGCAACGCGTTCCCAGAGACAGAACTCCTGTTACAAACTCCTGTTTCTGGACAACGTGTTGCTGAGGCTTTGGTCAGTCAAAGAAGGAGCGGTGGAGAAAGTGGCCGTCTGACCGATGCGTTCAGAAAATGTTTTGGTACGCAGCCCCAAGGTATGATCGGTTCCAGCAACCATCGCCAGCGTCTGTTTTACATGGTGCAGGAATACCTAGGGGCAAGATCAGACTTGGACACCTTTCCCACCGAAAATCCTCTGGGTTACTGGGTCTTGAGGATGGATCACTGGCCAGAGCTTGCACAGTATGCAATTGAGCTACTGGCCTGTCCTGCATCCAGCGTTCTTTCGGAACGCACATTCAGTGCTGCTGGAGGCGTGGTAACCGATCACAGGGTGCGTCTGTCCACTGACTCGGTCGATCGACTGACCTTCATAAAAATGAATCAGTCTTGGATCACCACCAGCTACCAAGCACCTGATGCTGATGTAACCGAATAATTTTTTTTGAAATCTCAGATCCCTTCAAAGACTGCCTATGCTGGTGACTATCCCTGAGTAATTATCCTCTTCCTCCTCAATCATCACGCTGATAGCTTGTAAGAACATTTTTGGTTCTGGGCGCCACCACCAGTGCCTAAGGCACAATTTTTCAGCCCCTGTTTAACAGGGACGTGTAATTACAATTTTTGATGTAATACTTTGCAGCAGGGCTCATTCCTGCATTCCAACTAGAGTGTCTGTGAGGGGTTGCAGTGTTGTGGCACCAGCACCAGTGCCTAAGGCCCATTTTTTCTGCCCCTGTTTAACAGGGGCGTGTAATTACAATTTTTGATGCAATACTTTGCAGCAGGGCTCGTTCCTGCGTTCCAACTAGAGTGTCTGTGAGGGGTTGCATGTTGTGGCACCAGCACCAGTGCCTAAGGCCTAATTTTTCAGCTCCTGTTCAACAGGGGCATGTAATTACAATTCTTGATCTAATATTTCACAGCAGGGCCCTGTGAGGGCTTACAGTGTTGTGGCCACAGCAACACCTAAGGCCCAAATTTCTGCTGAGTATATAGGGCAGGACCCTACTTTCAAACAACTAACTTACAAACGACTCCTACTTGCAAACGGAAGGAGACAACAGGAAGTGAGATGAAATCTACCACTAGGAAGGGAAATTCTCTCCTGTAAGAGTTAATATGGGAAAAACATTTCTCCTTTCCACTGATGCTTTCCAATCCTTGTTCCACAAAAAAACCCAAATTTTCAAAAAACATTTTTCATTGGGACAAAAAGTGAGGTGAAATCTTCTGAAGAGGAGGAAAGACAGCAAAACAAATGTCACAGGGGTGATAACCCTTCCCTATGTTTTCCAAAAAGCTTAAAAAAGATTTTTTGGCTGGAGCTAAACACGTTAAAAATGTACCCGTTCAAAATTACAAACAGATTCTACTTAACAACAAACCTACAGTCCCTGTCTTGTTTGCACCGCCTGTATACTGCTGTTCAGAGTATATAGGGCCTGGTGGCCCCACACCTTTCCTTATTTTAATTTGGGTGCGGGGTTCCCCTTAATATCCATACAAGACCCAAAGGGCCTGGTAATGGACTGGGGGGTACCCATGCCGTTTGTCTCACTGATTTTCATCCATATTGCCAGGACCCGACATTACATTAAACCCGCAAGCAGTTTTAAATGAGATTTTTCCTTTAAAAATGACATTTGGTGCAGGGACTGTTCTAAACACAGGAAACATGCGTCACTTTACAGGCATACTATAGACACCCCTCAGGTACGATATTTAAAGGAATATTTCACTTTTTTTTTTTCACTTTAAGCATTATTAAAATCACTGCTCCCGAAAAAACGTCCGTTTTTAAAAGTTTATTTTGCATTGATACATGTCCCCTGGGGTAGGACCCGGGTCCCCAAACCCTTTTTAGGACAATACCATGCAAATTAGCCTTTAAAATGAGCACTTTTGATTTTGAACGTTCGAGTCCTATAGACGTCAATGGGGTTCTAACGTTCGTGCGAACTTTCGGTCCGTTCGCAGGTTCTGGTGCGAACCGAACCGGGGGGTGTTCGGCTCATCCCTAGCTGGCAACTATCCAGGGGTATTCCTTGGAATGGAAAGACAGGGATGGTAGAAGAGGGAGAGGGCTGTGTCTGCATATCAAAAATTTACTGGTGAACGTGAGGGATGACATTGCAAGGAGGGAGATGGAGTCCCTATGGGTGGAACTTTGAAGAGGAGAAACAACTGGGAAAATAATAGTGGGGGGTATGCTACAGACCCTCTATCCTTAAAGACCAGAAGGAGTTGGATCTCCTGTCGTAGGTATAAATGGTGAGGAGGCAGGGCAACGTCATCATAATGGGAGACTTCAACCATCCAGATGTTGACTGGGCAGTAGGAGCAACTCACTCATTTCAGGCCCGTCATTTCTTAAATCTTACAGGGCAACTTCATGCAGTGGCGTAGCGTGGGGGGTGCAGGGGGTGCCGTGGCCCCAGGCACAATATTTAGGGGGGCGCCAGTATGTGTCACTGGCTGCCTCCTCCTAATTTCTAATTCTATGTCCCCGCGCTCCGGCCGCCATGTTAAGCGTCCGGCGCCCTGTGATTGGGTGTATGGGGGTCATGTGAGGCGTAGGGCTGGCCTGTCCTCGATTGCTCCTGAAGTCCCGCCTCCGCACATGATGCCCCATACGCCCAATCACAGGGCGCTGGACACTGAACATGGCAGCAAGCAGAGCGCAGGGGAGAGAAGAATATGAGCCGCCGCTGTCTTCTCCTCCTCCGGATTGATGCAGCCAGGATAAGAAGGTGAGTGAGAGTCTTGTTACTGGCCGGGGGGGCGAGAGAGAGAGAGACTGTAGGCAGGACAGTGTAGTGTAGTGTAGTATGGAGGTCAGTGTAGTGTAGTGGTCACTATGGGGGGCAGTGTAGTGGACAGTATAGTGTAGTATAGTGGTCAGTATAGTGGTTAGTGTAGTATAGTATAGTGGTTAGCATAGTGGTCAGTATAGTGTAGTTTAGTATGGAGGTCAGTGTAGTGTAGTATAGTGGTTAGTATGGTGGTTAGTGTAGTGGACAGTATAGTGGTCAGTATAGTGTAGTGGACAGTGTAGTGTAGTATGGTGGTCAGTGTAGTGTAGTATAGTGGTCAGTGTAGTATGGTGGTCAGTATAGTGGTTAGTGTAGTATAGTATACTGGTTAGTATAGTGGTCAGTATAGTGTAGTTTAGTATGGAGGTCAGTGTAGTGTAGTGGACAGTGTAGTATGGTGGTCAGTGTAGTGTAGTATAGTGGACAGTGTAGTGTAGTATAGTGGTCAGTATAGTGTAGTATAGTGGACAGTGTAGTGTAGTGGTTAGTGTAGTGGACAGTATAGTGTAGTGGTCAGTATAGTATAGTGGACAGTGTAGTATAGTATAGTGGTCAGTGTAGTATAGTGGACAGTGTAGTATGGTGGTCAGTGTAGTATAGTGGACAGTGTAGTATGGTGGTCAGTGTAGTGTAGTATAGTGGTCAGTATAGTATAGTGGACAGTGTAGTATAGTGGACAGTGCAGTATGGTGGTCAGTGTAGTATAGTGGACAGTGTAGTATGGTGGTCAGTGTAGTGTAGTATAGTGGTCAGTGTAGTGTAGTATAGTGGACAGTGTAGTGTAGTATGGTGGTCAGTGTAGTATAGTGGACAGTGTAGTATGGTGGTCAGTGTAGTGTAGTATGGTGGTCAGTGTAGTGTAGTATAGTGGTCAGTGTAGTGTAGTATGGTGGTCAGTATAGTGTAGTATAGTGGACAGTGTAGTGTAGTGGTTAGTGTAGTGGACAGTATAGTATAGTGGACAGTGTAGTATAGTGGACAGTATAGTGCAGTATGGTGGTCAGTGTAGTATAGTGGACAGTGTAGTATGGTGGTCAATGTAGTGTAGTATAGTGGTCAGTGTAGTATAGTGGACAGTGTAGTATGGTGGTCAGTGTAGTGTAGTATAGTGGACAGTGTAGTGTAGTATGGTGGTCAGAATAGTGTAGTATAGTGGACAGTGTAGTGTAGTGGTTAGTGTAGTGGTCAGTGTAGTATGGTGGTCAGTGTAGTGTAGTATAGTGGTCAGTGTAGTATAGTGGACAGTGTAGTATGGTGGTCAGTATAGTGGACAGTGTAGTATAGTGGTCAGTGTAGTATGGTGGTCAGTATAGTGGACAGTGTAGTGTAGTATAGTGGACAGTGTAGTATGGTGGTCAGTATAGTGTAGTATAGTGGTCAGTGTAGTGTAGTATGGTGGTCAGTGTAGTGTAGTATAGTGCTCAGTGTAATGTAGTATAGTGGACAGTGTAGTATAGTGGTCAGTATAGTGTAGTATGGTGGTCAGTATAGTGGACAGTCTAGTGGTCAGTGTAGTGGTAACTGTAATATAGTGGACAGTATAGTATAGTGGTCAGTATAGTATAGTGGTCAGTGTAGTGGACAATGTAGTGTAGTGGTCAGTATAGGAATCAGGTAGGTCAGTACTATTGTATTTGAAGGGACTCAGGGATAGCTAAAAGTCCGCAGGTTAGGGGGGCGCAAATTACTTGCCTTGCCCCGGGTGCTGACAACCCACGCTACGCCACTGACTTCATGTGCCAATTGGTGGATGCCCCTACTAGAAATTATGCATTGCTAGACCTATTAATTACAAATGACACAGATCTGGTTGCAGGGAAATAAGGGACAACTTGGGATCCAGTGATCACAGAATAATTACATTCAACATAAATCATAGGACAATGAGGCACAAGGGTAGTGCAAGAACAGTTGGAGGACTTTGATAAGATTTTGAGTTGTTGTGGAAAAATTGAATGACTTTTTTCAATTTTTTTGCACCTCTGTGAAGATTTACAGTATACATTCTTTGAAAGAAAGACTTTTTATGGACATTTATATATATTTCAGTATGTGATATTTTGTTTTGTGGTTGCTCAATAGAGCCTTACTGTACTTTTGGTATTTTTGGCACAGTGCATCCCAATAGGCAACAAATATAAAAGCAAGGTAATAATATCAGAATGAATACAATCAGCGTAAAGAGAAAATTGGCAAAGATAAAATGCAGCAGTCAATATTATACAAAGGAGTGTAGAGCAAAATTATGGCTCATTAAAACATTTCATATTTAATAAAAAGTCCATATAAATCCAAATAAAACCAAAAGCAGAAGGTGAACTAACAGTCCCAGCAAGCAAAGAGTCCCAGTGAGAAATTTCAATGCAAGAGTGACTTTCCCTTTACCTCCAGCACACTTGCTTTGCTCACCTTCAGGAGTAGACCACTGAGCTAACAGATGGTCAACAACGCATGTCCCATATGGGTATGATCTCCAAACAGGATCCAGATCCACCGTTCAATATCCCAGGGGTAAATATTAAGAGAGAAGCAGAATCTAAGTGCACACTGATGATTTCCTTTTAAAACAGCTTTATTTAACAAACAAATGGCTACTCACATGGGCTTCAAAGAAACAGCGCAAATAGGAGCAGACATCTTAAGCACGGAGGTCCAGGATGACAGCGGGTGACGTCAGAACATGGCTCCTTCCCCCATACGCGTTACATTCACACTAGCTTCCTCAGCGGGGCGGACCAACTAGCGCCATTCTTTCATTTAAATACACAGCATGATCATAATGTGACACAGATAGAGACATGAAGCCACTCCCTCTATAGGAAGGACAACACCAAACCTGACCTGCAGTAAATCCACAGACAGGAAGTAGGACATATATGACCCCCTGAGTGTTACACATAATCAGATGCTTAATCTGGTATGTCTGGTAGAAAAAGAAGTGAACATTTTGTCTGCATGTTATGCATCTACCACAAGTGTAAAAACCTGTCAAGAGTTCTGGCACATTCGCGGCAGCCTGAGGGGACAGTAATGCCGCCTTAGAGCTCTGCTTCATGGGGGTTCACACCGGAGAACTACAGGTTCCAGCGGCACCGAAAATGGCACAAATCAGAAGCGGATTCATCCCAGAGTCACCTACCATACGAATAATGGTTCTGAGGGGTCCAAAATCCAAGTTTAAAATGAGTACACTGACAGAAGCGGTACACAGGCCCATCGGCCAAGATGGCTGCATCATCCTCCTCCTCACAGCGCAGCACACTGCACTCAGTGAAAACCCAGCCTCTCAGCCACAAAGCCCAGCCCATTCTTGGTGAGTCTGAATATGACACCAGTGACGTACAGACTGCAAGCCAACCTGACATGTTTATAAAATTTGAACAGATGTTACAGAAAGCTCTTAACCTCCCTGGCAGTATGCTTATTTTGGATTTTAGGTGCTGAAAGCGGTACAATTATTTTGCATGGAAATTTGGCGTTTTATATTGTAGGTCTGTAATTCTTAACAATAACACACTTAAATCTGTCCAAACAAGAGTCTAGTAGATATCCCGGGTATTTTAAAGTTTGAAACACAAAAACATAAATTATAATCTAATAAATAAAAATAAATAATTAAAAAAATAAAAATAAATAGTAATAAAATAAATTTCCCCACGATTCACTATCGCTCAATTCTGCAAGTGTTCTAATTTACTATCGCTGTTTTCTAGCTGGTCTAAAGCCACTTTTGACGTAAAGGGACACTTTTTGGTTGCTATGGACAATCTCCAGTTTCCAGGCAGAAAAAACAGTATATATCACATAAAAATGCATGCAGGGTATGGGCCAAAACACTGGGGACAAAAGGGATGTGAAATAATTTCATACAGTACTGTAATCTGTAAGATTACAGTACTGTATGTGTTATGATTTTTACTTTTTTTTAAATTTGCCGCCAGGCTCCGCCCCCGTGCGTCGCGACGCTCGCAGGGAACGGAGCCTGGCAAGGAGAGGCTTCGGAGGAGGACGGAGCCCACGGACACTGCGGGGGACATCACAGGATCCCTGGGACAAGGTAAGTAAAGACACACCAGGATCCTGCGATGTAATCCCGAGTGTGGCTCGGGGTTACCGCTAATGGTTCTGAATTTTAACCCCAAGCCACACTCGGGAAAACCGCCAGGGAGGTTAAACAGACATCTGACCACATAACAGATAAACTGACTAAAGAAATAAGAGAGCTGGGACAGAGAACAGCAGAGTTGGAACAGAGAGTTGATGAAATTAATAACTATACACAGCATTATAGTTCTGAACTTATGTCTATTAAAGAGGAGAATCTCACATTACAGGCACACTTAGAAGACCAGGAAAACTGGGGCCGCAGATCAAATCTACAGATCAGGGGAATCCCCAAATCTGTCCTTGATTTACAGGCTACTATGATGCCGCTTTTCCAGGAATTAATACCAGGTATTCCTGTTGACAGACTTGAAATGGACAGAGTGCATAGAGCTTTAGCTCCAAACAAACCCAATGGTCCTCCTAGGGACATAGTAGCTAAATTGCACTTCTACAGAACCAAAGAACAGCTGCTTGCAGCTGCTTGAGGAAAAGATCCTCTTAGCTTCCAGGGCTATACTTATCAGCTTTTTACTGATTTGTCCTCACTTACAGTTGCTAATAGGTGAGCGCTTAAACCCCAACTGCAGGTGCTCCAACATAATCAAATCACTTATCACTGGGGTTTCCTTTTTGTCTCTGATTCACCCATCTGGAAACCAGATATGTATGTCGCTCCTCAGAGGACTTACAGTCGGCCCTCATTGAAATGGGCATAGTGGATGCAACCATACCTAATGACCAGTCTCGCAGACGTTCAACCTTTCGATCTCCACAGCAAAATCCAGATGCAATCCATAGCTCATCCTCCTCCCCACATCAAAATCTTCATAAGCGTGGACGCTTTGAAAATTCATCACCCCAAAATGAGGACTCTATGGACTGACCTATTATTCTGATTTGCTACATTCTCTCATTACAGGTTTCCAGCTTCTTAAGCTGGCCTAGTTACCTAATTAGCCATATACATGGTAGTAATGGACATCGGCGTAATTACTCTGTTAATGTTTAAGTTATGAAAAAAAAAAATATTTTTTTTCTCTTTTCAGCAATATATTTCAACGACAGCTTTTAGAAGGTTCCTGTCGTTCTCCGTTGTTGTTCTTCCCATTGGAACTTCTTGTTGCCCTTTACACCACCTGTAGACTCCTGCTTACATGGTGATTCTAATGCAACTGTTTTCCCTTTTTTGGATAAATCTCCATCAGGTCCTACTAATGGACCATCAAAACAAACCCTCCAACATTTTCTTACTACACATGGTTTGGTAGATACTTGGCGAGAAACTAATCCCACCAGTAGAAACTTCACTCATTCCTATCCTCATAACTCTTTCTCACATATAGATCATATCTTAGCCCCATCTAGTATGCTGCCAGAAATTATTTCTTCCAAAATCATTCCCCTCCCATGGACCGACCATTGCGCAGTATTCACTACTATATCCTCCACAGTTCCCAGATCACATGACACCACTGTGTATTAATGACCCTATTTTAACTCATCCAACCCACCACATTGATATTGAGAATACACTCACAGATTACCTTTTATCTAACGATACAGAAGACATTTCTGCCCTCACGCTATGGGAGGCTCATAAAACTGTCATTAGGGGTAGATTGATACAAACTACAATACTTAAGAGAGAATGCAAACTATTGTTTGTAAAGTTTGAGAATGCCTTTAATACATGTCACTTAGCTTTTCAATCTTCCCCGACCGCCATTAACAACTTTAAATTGGAAAAGGCCCGTCTTGATCTTGATCTTTTTTTGACTGATTCAGCAGTTAAACTCATACGCAAAAGGCAAAATATCCAATATCTTAAGGCTAATAAACCTGATAACCCCATGGCTAGAAGTTTAACATTCACAGACACCCATCAGACTGAAAATATCTTGCAAAGCGTATACTAGTAACCCAGTAAAGATACTAGAGATTTTTCGTTCTAACTTGACCAAATTTTACTCCTCTGATCAGAATTTCGATAAGACAAAAGCAGACACTCTGTTTTCCAATATCATACTTCCTACTTTAGATTAACCTCCCTGGCGGTATTCCCGAGTCTGGCTCGGGTTGGATTTTACATACCAAAAGCGGTATCCCCGAGCCAGACTCGGGCTTGCATCGCAGGATCCAGGAAGAGCATACTTACCTTGTCCCCCGGATCCTGCGATGTCTCCCCGCTTTGATTGGCGAGCCGCTGTGTCTCGCTCGATTCACAGTGCCGAGCTCCGTTCCCTGCGAGCGTTGCGACGCACGGGGACGGAGTTTGGCGGTAAATTCAAAAGTGAAACACACAGTACAGATAGAGCATACTGTAATCTTACAGATTACAGTACTGTATCAAATAACTACACATCCCCTTTGTCCCTAGTGGTCTGCCCAGTGTCCTGCATGCAGTTTTATATATATAAAACTGTTCTTTCTGCCAGGAAACTGGAGATTGTCCATAGCAACCAAAACTGTCCCTTTACATCAAAAGTGGTTTCAGAGCAGCTAGGAAAAAGCGATAATAAATTAGAATCACTCGCAGAATTGAGCGATAGTGATTTGTGGGGAAATCCGTCATCAAACACTAAAAGTAACGAAAGCTAAAATTCTGCAACTGAGCAAATTTCAGTGTTTTTGATTTGATTACATTATTATATAATTTTTATTATTATTATATTATTATTTGTTATAATTATTTATAGTTATTTATTATATTATAATTTTTTATTTTGTTTTTCAAACTTTATCATACCCGGGATGTCTACTAGACTCTTGTTTGGACAGATTTAAGTGAACTATTCCTAAGAATTACAGGCCTACAATATAAAACGCCAAATTTCTGTGCAAAATAATTGTACCCCTTTAAGCACCTAAAATCAGAAATAATCATACCGCCAGGGAGGTTAAGAACAACAAGATTTTCTTGAATGCCCTATTACAGATACAGAAGTTTTAAATGCTATAAATTCCTTAAAACTCCATAAGAGACCAGGTCTGGATGGGTTCTCAGCAGCTTATTATAAACAGTTTGCACACATTTTAACGCCAGTCTTGAGCAGATCCTTTAACTCGATCCTGACTGGACATTCATTTAGAACAGAGACACTGAACTCTATCATTGCTATGATCCCTAGCCCACACTCTGACTCTCCTTCCTGGGCTAACTATTGTCCTATATCACTCCTTAATCTGGATATTAAATTAATAGCTAAGATTCTGGCCACTGAATAATATCATCAGCTGTCTAATTCATAGGGACCAAACAGGTGTTATGCCAAAACGTCAGGCAGATGATAATATTAGGCGTGCTTTCTTACTCATTCATGCAGCTAAAACTAGGCACATTCCGGCTTGCCTTGTGTCTCTAGCTATAAGGAAGGCATTCGACTCTGTCTCTGGGCCATATATGCAATATACCCTTCAAAAATTGGGTTTTCGGAAATCATTTCCTGACTTGGATCTCCTCTTTGAATAATAAACCAAGAGCATATATTAAATATGCTGGCTACAAGTCAACAATGCTAGATATCAGATGAGGTACTAGACAAGGTTGTTCCCTTTCCCAGTTACTTTTTGCCCTACTAATAGAACCCCTAACACAACTAATTAGATCTAATTCTGATATTAAAGGTGGACACCAGCATAAATTATGCCTCTTTGCAAATGATATCCTTATTTTTTTGTCACATCCTCATATATCTGCCCCAAATTTACTTACTTTTTTAGATAAATTTGCCCAAATCTCAGGACTTTATGTTAACCCCACTAAATCAAATGCGTTAAACATCTCTTTATCCCAATCAGATCTGCAACTCGCTCAAACTTCCTTACCTTTCAATTGGGTTCAAAAACAACTTCCATATCTAGGAGTTCAACTCACAATTTCCCTTAAAGAGGTTGTAAAGGTAAAAATTTTTTCACCTTAGTGCATTCTATGCATTAAGGTGAAAAAACTTCCGGCAATACCGCCGCCCTGAGCCCCCCCGTTTTACTTACCTGACCCCTCGAAAGTTAGCCGCTCGCTCCCGACATCCATTTCGCCGCTCAGCCTGGCCGCTGATTGGCTACAGTGGATGGATTGAAAGCAGCGCAGTCATTGGCTTGCACTGCTGTCAATCACATCCAATGACGCGGCGTGTCGGGGGGTGGGGCCGAGTGATACAGTGAACGGCTTTAGCCGCCGACTGTGTCACGGGAGCGCGCCCGCAAGAACTAACCACCATGCGAGGGAGCTTGCATTAAGGTGGTTAATTCTTGCGGGGAGGAGCTGAAACAGCCGCTGAGGGACCCCAGAAGACCAGGTCCTGGGCCACTCTGTGCAAAACGAGCTGCACAGTCAAGGTAAGTATAACATGTTTGTTATTTAAAAAAAAAAATTAAATTTACAACCCCTTTAAAGATCTATTTGCGGCTAACTATCTACCTCTCCTGAAACAAACTTCTGGCTTAATGAAGCTATGGACTCCTCTCTCATTGTCATGGATGGGAAGGATCAACGCCATAAAGATGTCAATACTGTCAACATTTTTATATTTATTTAGGGTACTTCCCATTTCATTGCCATCTTATTTTTTAAGACCTACTCAACATAGAGTTATGTCCTTTATTTGGGGTACCACTAAGCCTTGCATACCCAAAGCTACGCTCTACCTTCATAAAATGGGAGGTGGAATAGGACTACCCAACTTCTCTTATTTCAACGCTGCACAAATCACAATTCTCCCCAAGTATCATGCTACGGTTGAAACGCCCTTATGGGTGCTATTGAATCGGTGGATAGTGACCCCATTTCGATGGGCAATGTGTTATGGCTCAGACCAGCTGATAGATCTCATCTCTCTAACCCCATAACGAAACAAACTTTAGCTATTTGGGATAAATTTAAAAGCTCTCATAATCTACAATACCCACATAATCCCCTGCTTTCATTCCTTAGGAATCCTGCCTTCTATCATGCCTGGAAATATCCAAAATAGTTTTTTGCATGGTCTTCTACAAATTTGATTTGCTTATATAAACTAACATCTGCTACCAATATTCATGCCTTTCCTGTACTATGTGAATCTTTTGGGCTTCCTAGAACTGAAATTTTCCGCTATTTACAAATTAAAAATGTTTACGAACCATTTCTACATACAGGTTCATCACTTAATCAAATGTCTCAATTTGAGCGGATATGTAGAAGCGACTCACATGTTAGAGGACTAATTTCCTTGTCAAAAGAAGTTTATTGAGTATACAATGTTATAAAGATACATAAAGTAAGTTTACAAGGATCTATAAAGTAAGCTCATTGTTTTACAGTAGGGTTTATATAGGTAAATATCATGAAATTTCAAATATTAAACATTGGGTTCACGTAAACCTAAATTAAAGATATATATCATTTCCTTAGTTACTTTTGTAGGTATTTAAATGATTTATACCTACTATACATATTGTTTACAAGTAGAGTGTATATAGGTCAAATAAATTCTGATAATGAGCTTTAATCGTAAGGTGGAGAAAAGGAAAGAGAAAGAAGAAAAAGGGTTGAAAGGTAGAGGTATGGTCCACAAGGTTGTCCTGCTCGTCAGTTTATTATTCTTTTTAGTTCTCTTTGAAGCCTTAGAATGGGTGTCTCTGTAA
This sequence comes from Lithobates clamitans, assembly GCA_037952925.1. Classification (NCBI taxonomy): domain Eukaryota; kingdom Metazoa; phylum Chordata; class Amphibia; order Anura; family Ranidae; genus Lithobates; species Lithobates clamitans. Next base: position 4,920,662 of record JBBGZY010000288.1, read on the forward strand.
GTCATTTAATCTGTTACCATGGCAACAGGACAGAGTCATTGAAGTTTGACAGGAACTGTTGTTTTATCCAAGGATGCCAAAGTTTTTCAAATTTTGGAATTTGATTTTGATCGATGGCTACCATCTTAGGATGGGACATTGTATTATTCATTCTGTGAATTGTTTCTGCTAGTACCAATGTAGGAGATTTCCATGCCTTGGCCACTGTTTGTTTTGCAGCCGTTATTAGTTGGATCATAAGTTTGAATTGAGAGAGCGTTAACCATTCCGGTTTTAGATTAAGTAAAGTTAAATATGGATCTGGTTGTATTATTTTTTTAAATATTTTAGATGCAATCACGAAGACTTCCTTCCAGAAGGTTTGGATTACTGGGCACGTCCACCATATGTGTAAATGTGTGCCTATTTCTGGGCATCCTCGAAAACAAAGAGCTGAGGTATTAGGTGAATATTTTGCCACTCTAGCGGGTACAAGGTACCAGCGAGTTAGGACTTTATAATTTGTCTCCAGTGCTAAGATGTTGGGTGAAGATGACTTAGATGTGAGCCATATGTTAGACCAGTCCGTGTCTTCTAAAGTTTGTCCCAGGTCCTCCTCCCACCTCTGAACGTAAGAGGGTCTATTAAGATTTGCTACTCCATATAATTGATTATAAAGTGATGAAATTGTACCTTTAGCAAATGGATCTTTTGTACAGATTGATTCAAAAATGGATAATTGGGATAATGGTGTATCCCCCTTTAGGAATGGTGTATAGAAATTTTTGATTTGGAGATATCTAAATATCTCAGAGTTTGGTAGATCATATTTTTCTCTAAGCGATGGGAATGAAAGGAATGATTTAGATGCTATGAAGTCATTTAGTGTCTGAATGCCTGATGTTGTCCAAGCTTTAAAAGAATTTGGGTAGATTCATGCCGGATAAAAGGCCGGATTTCTGATAAAAGAAAGGGGAGGATTGTGTGGAGATTGTAACTGATATTTGATTTTTAGTTTATCCCAGAGAGATAAGAAGTGTTTAGTTATGGGATTATGAATTTTAAAGCGGTCTTTAGGATCAAGCCATAATAAATTTGATATTAATAGAGGGTCATTTTCTGAAGCCTCTATAAATACCCATAATGGCATTTCCTGTTTTGCATGGTATTTGGACAGACTGGCCAAATGGGCTGCTCTGTAGTAGTTAGTAAAATTAGGGTATCCCAGGCCTCCTTTATTTTTGGGAAGATGTAGTGTGTGTATAGGTATACGTGGTTTAGAAGAGCCCCATATAAACGAAGTTGCTCTTTTTTGTACTATTCTCAAAAAATAGGAAGGAATTGGGATAGGGAGGACTCTGAATAGATAAAGCAATTTGGGTAGAATAGTCATTTTGATTGCATTAATCTTCCCTATCCAGGATAAAGGAAGTTGCGACCATTGTTTTATTAGATTTGTGATCTGTCTTAATACAGGAGGATAATTGGTTGAGAATAAGTCAGAATGAGATGCTGTTAAATGAATTACAAGATATGGGATTGATTTTTCTGCCCATGTGAATGGGAGTGCAGCCCTAGCCGGGATCAATTCCATGTTTGTGAGTAAAATATAAAGCACTAGGCATTTCTTAGGATTAATCATAAGGCCGGATAGGGCTGCAAATCCATCAAGAGCTGGTATTAAGTTAGGACCAGAGACCTGTGGTGATGATAGAAAAAGTAATATATCGTCTGCAAATATACATAATTTGTGTGTAATACCTCCTACTTCAATGCCAGTTATAGTTTGGTTTGTTCTGATTTATTGGGCCATGGGTTCGAGTATAAGGGCAAATAATAAGGGAGATAATGGGCAACCCTGTCGGGTACCTCTTTCGATATTAAAGGCTTCAGATTTGTATCCAGCATATTTTATATAGGCTTTGGGTTTATTATATAATGCCTTGATCCATGTTAAAAAGTGGGGTCCAAAACCCCATTTTTGTAATGAATATTGCATATATTGCCAGGATACTGTGTCAAATGCCCTCTTAATATCGAGAGATAGAAAACATAAAGGGATTTTCAGTTTTTTAGCAATATGTGCCAATAACACTGCCCTGCGTATATTATCGCCTGCCTGTCTATTTGGCATGAAGCCTACTTGATCTCTATGTATTAATTTTCCTATAATGCTATTGAGGCGTTTTGTTATTATTTTTGCTAATAATTTAATATCGAGGTTTAACAGAGAGATAGGCCGATAATTCACACAGGAAGTATCATCAGAAAGGGGTTTTGGGATCATACAAACAATTGCCATTAGTGTTTCTTGCCGAAAAGAATGTCCATCTAGAAGTTTGTTAAAAGTTTCAGTGAGAATGGGAGAGAGTATTTCTGAGAATGTTTTATAGTATAAAGCCGAGTAGCCGTCTGGGCCTGGTCTTTTGTTAAGTTTTAGGTCTTTTATGGCGTTAGCAACTTCATCTATAGTTATAGGCTCATCCAAACTGCTTTTTTGATTCTGAGATAACTCAGGTAAGGTTATTTTTGAGAAGAAGGATTCAGCTTCTGTAGGATTAAATTCATTGTTTGTCTTGTATAAAGTTGCGAGATGTGAGTGAAATTTATGGACTATTTTAACTGGATTACAAGTGTAAACATTTTTTGATAATTTCAAACGTATTGGTTTGAAAGATTTGTTAGTTGAATTTAATGCCCGAGCCAAATATGTACCTGGTTTGTTTGTATTCATGTAGAAATTGTGTTTGGAGCGTTTGAGGGATTTATCAACTGACTCAGTGAGAAATAGATCGTATTCTAATCTAGATTTTTCCAGATGAGATTTTGTACTCTGAGATGGATTATTTTGAAATGATATGTAGGCTGCATTAAAATTGAGTTCTAGTTTTTTTTGCTAGATTTTTGCGTTCCCGTTTAAATAGTGCCATTTGTCTTTGTATTGTACCACGCAAGACAGGCTTATGAGCTTCCCACAGTGTTATTGGGGAGATGTCTGTTGTATTATTAAATGATATGTATTCCTTTAAAGCTTGTTCAATGGCCATCTGATGTAGTGGGTGTTTGAGCATTATGTCCGGTAAGTACCACGTTGGGTCATGCGCTTTTGGTATGGCTGAGGCTATAGTAGTGTATACTGCATTATGGTCAGACCACGGAATCGGAATTATATCTGATGCAATAATTTCTGGTATCATTCCTATTGTTAGAAAAATATGATCTATTCTGGTGAAGGTTTGATGAGGGTACGAGAAATAAGTGAATTTCTTTTTCATTGGGTTACTTTCTCTCCATGAATCTACCAGATTGTATTTGGAAAGAAGTTGAGAAAAAGGTAATCTAGAGGTTATTTTGGATGGTGTAAAAGGTGATTTATCTAGAAATGGGAGGAGGACCTGGTTCGAATCCCCACACATTATCACTGTTCCTATTTTGTGTGTATTAATCACTTGTAATATATGTGAGAGGAATGGTGTAGGTTGTTTGTTAGGAGCGTAGTAGGAAATCACCGTGATTGCTGTATCCATTATATAACCCATGAGTATCAGGTATCTACCTTCTGGGTCTTTAATTTCTGATGATAAGGTGAATGGTGTGGATCGGTGAAATGCAATTAGAGTTCCCCTTTGCTTGGTACAGGCAGAAGCCGTGTAAATTTGTTGATAAAAAGGAGAAATATATTTTGGAGTAGAATCTTTGGTGAAGTGTGTTTCTTGGAGGCATACTATGTGAGCCTTCTTGTTATGGAAAGTACGGAAGGCTTTGGTCCTTTTTTGAGGGACATTTATTCCCTGAACATTCAGGGAAAGTATATTCCGTGGTGCCATGGCAACAGATCAAATAGTTTTGACTTACTTTTTGTTATGCAGAGCTGACTGCGCAGATCAACCTGTGTGGACTGAAGAGATGAATAGATAGAAAAGAAACCAGTGAATTCTGGAGTAAAGAGTAAACAAAAAACATATGAGATTAGATGATACATTGTATAAATTATTTTTTGCAAGTAATCAAAATTTACCCATGAAAAAGAATAAATATCTCTCTCAGGGGAATAAGTGCCTTCGTCACACTCCCACATAATATGGTTGGGAGAATGAGGAGGGCTAATGGGGGTACACGGATCTTCCGCTTACAGGAGAGAAGTGCTATGTCAAAAGACATCAAAATGATGTTTCATTAATTGGAGTGCAGAATATAGTTTTTGTTGAAATTATTTATTCCAGGGTGGTTGTATATGGTTAGTCTTGCCCTAGGCTAAATAATTCAGTTAGAAAGGTACTGTTAATAACTTTGGTATTGATGAAGATAGTTTGAATTATTTTGAGATTTTAACCCTTTTAGAGTAAACAATTACATATTTTATTCATATGCAACTGTTTAGATATGTTAACTCATAAAATTGAGGTTGTATTGCTTCAGATTAGAATAAACAAAAACATAGTTCTAGGAACTAGTTAGGTAATAATATATTTGTTTTAAGAAAAGAAAGAAAAAGCTTCCATTACTTCTGGATTTTTGAACATATTTGTCCTAAAAAGTAATACATCTATTGTTATTACCTGATAATATATAACTGAACAAGAATTTCCTTATTTCACTTATATATTCTAAGGCTATATGAATCAGAAGTAATAAGAAATATAACTGGAATGTAACATGATCCCACACAGTGTGTGACTATCAGAATGCAGTTACATTCAGTTATAACTATAGGTTTTTTATAGAGAACCATCTCTTAGTATAATAAATGAAGAGATATCAGTAATTAGGATGTCAGTCAATTGAATTTTCTTGGTCCATGGATGATGTGGCATAACGGCCTCTTTTGTGAGAATGATGATTCCCATTTTGTTCTGAAATTTTCTGGGTGCTGCCTGAAGGTGAAGATGACGCCATTCTTCTGCGTGTGGGAGTGTTGCTGCTTGTGGGTTCTGTCAGATTTAATTTTAAAAGGGTTTGTTGTAGTTCATCTGCTGATCTGCTTCTGTAAATTGTACCTTGGTAGTTAAATCTGACTGAAAAGGGGAAGCCCCATTGATACATAATGTTGTGGCGTTGAAGTTCCATTAGTTGGGGTTTCATGGATCGTCTTTTAGTAATAGTAAGTTGGGATAAGTCAGCAAAAATTTGATAATTATGTCCTTGAAAATTAAGTTCCTTTTTTTTCTCTTGCAGCAATTAGTATTTGTTCTTTCGTTCTGTAATAATGAAATTTTGTGATTATATCACGTGGGGGGTCCATCTTTCTTTTTGGCTGTGAGAGCTCTGTGTACTCTGTCCAGTTCTAAACGTTCAATAGGGATATCTGGCTTTAGTTCTTGTAATAGAGCAGTAATAGTAGATTGCAGGTCTGTCACAGTTTCAGGTATTCCCCTTATGCGCAAGTTTGAACGTCTGGCTCTATTTTCGTAATCTTCGAGCTTAGTTTGAAGTATTAAATTCTCTTTTTTTAATTGTTCCAATTCTGTTATATTTTCTTGGGTTATAATTTCAATTTCATCCATTTTTATTTCTAAGGCTGCGGTGCGGTTTCCCAGCTCTCTTATTTCTTTGGTTAGGCTTTTTGTTATTTGGTCTGAGGTTTGTTTTAAAGCCTTATGAAGCATCTTTTCAAATTGTAATAATATTACTGGGGATACTAAGGAGGCTTGTGGAGAAGTTTGTGAGAGGATTTGTTCTGTATCTGACTCAAATGGAGAGTCTTGCTGTGACATATTCTGTCTGTGAGAGTGCCCTGATGCTGTATCTTGTGAGGTGACTGGAGCTGCTTCAGCTGTAGTGAGTGCCTGTGAGCTCTTTGTGAGGTGATTTTTATTTCTGCCACGGTTTCCTCCCAGTACCATATTTCCTGCCCAAACTTTCACAGTTTGTTCCCTGGGGCAAAAAGGTTCAAATGGATACCTTTTGAGTCTGCGGGCTCCGCTTTGTCCTTCTCTTCTCTCCTCAGCGGTGTGGAGCTCTAACAATGCATGTCTGCCCTGCTAGGCTCCGCCTCCTGCTCCCCGTTAGAGGACTAATTTCAATCTTATACCAACTACTTAATGTGAATCCTGATGAAACATTACCCTCGTATGCAAATAAATGGGCACAAGACATGAATCGAGTGATTGATATCAAAGATTGGTCTAGTATATGGTTAGCCACAAAAAAATCCTCTCCAAATTGTTTTGCTCTAGAGACAAATTATAAGGTTCTAGCACGTTGGTACCTAGTACCAGCCAGAATAGCAAAATTTGTTCCCACATATTCACCAAATTGTTTTAGAGGTTGCGACACGCAAGGCACACATTTCCACATGTGGTGTCAATATCTGGTGGTCCAAGAACTCTGGAAAATACATTTTTAATGGCATCAAAAGCTTTAGAAAACTCCATTCTTCCAGATCCTGCCATGGCACTTCTAAACTTTAAGCCTGCTACATTTACCCACACTCAGTTTCAATTGCTTATTCATCTTAATACTGCAGCCAATCAAACTATTGCTAAAGCTTGGAAATTACAATCTCTAATCTTAGCGGAAGCTAAACATAGAATGAATAGAGCGCTTATATATGCAAAGATGACAGCTATTGAAGATATTAAAATTAATCAATTTCGGAAAATTTGGAAACCTTGGGTGAAACATTACTTTCCCACAGACTTTGACCAGTCTTTAGATAAAAACAATTGGTTTGGGACTTTATATGAGGTAAAGACCATATGGGTCATATATCTCCATCCCTATCTAATAGGAAACGCATGGGGGAGGAAGGGAAACAATAGGGGGCAGTTGGGACTTTATATGAAGTATGCAATCTTGGGGACAACCAGCTATTAATGATATAATTGCTTAAATATATTCAGTAGGACCATAGTAGATAAAATACAAATGAGTGATGATGGTCGTAAAACCCTTCAGGATCCCAAATACACCTACGCATATATAAGGTACATAGTCTCAGGGATAGCCAGACATTAATAGTATAGATATAGAAGTTTATTGAAACATAATAGGACCATGACTGATAGGGTAAAAACAATAAAGCAATAATTAATAGTGGTAGAATGGCCCACAGTTTCATTTATATACACATACATGTTATTGATCCACATAATAAAACAGTGTTTACAATGGTGGGAATGTCCTCCAGACTAACTAGTCTGCCAAATGTAATAGGGAAAAGACCCTGGGTAAGGTATCTCAATCCTACATCACAAAAAAAGGTATAAAATGTATAGGTATAATATATAAATTCAGACACGGCTTTAATGAGCTATATAAATATACAGACACGGCTTCAATTAGCTTGACGCGTTTCGTGGTTTGGTATTCCCACTCATCAGGAGCAAAGCACGTGATAATAATCTGAAACGAGATGAATGGTTATCCAATATTTGATATACAACAGAGGAAGTGATATACAGAATTGGGGTGGGACCAATCACATAGTAATAACTTACATACAGGTCTGCTGTGTGTAGGAGGCATGGTAGAGCACTGGGTAACGTGGCCCACCGGTAGTGTCTGGCACGGGAACTGAGGGAGCGTATGAAAGGAAGTAACCCAAAAACACAGTCCCAACCAAGGTGGACCGGCGTCCATGAAGAGCAGATCTGTGTAAGGCTGCGAATGAGTGTAAATAAAATTGTCCATTAGCAGCAGTGTCAACAGTAACAGTGGTAATGATTCTAAAAGGTAGCATAGTATAGTATCTAGTAGTGACATTGGGGATGAAGGATAGGTGATATGACTGGTGTATAAGGTAAAGCCTCCATAGTGGGAAAATGGGGAGTGGGTGGGTAACAATGGATACTAACAGTAGCATATATGGTGGAGAAGGGAAGTGGGTAAGTGAGACTTACTAGTAACAACAACAAAAAATGAACTAACTAAATAACAAGGGTTGGTGAAGAGGGGATAACAAGGGTACCTAAGATAGGGAAGTAAAAAACCTGTCCATACCTAGTTAATAGCGCAATGTGTGTGGATAGATCCAAACAGGACAGGAGGCCACCGAGGACAGGGCTATATGGGCACGACCAGGATACGCCCCCAACGTCACGCAACATGCAAGTGGGGAATGAGTGCGTCAACATCCGGGCATCGTGAAGCGCCCGGCGTTTGGCACCAAAATACCCCCAAGAAGAAGCACGCAGATGGGTAAACACCTCCACTTGCACTAGCGTTCTGTGTAGGATGTGTACAGGTGGAGAGATGCGCGTGACGTCGACGCGCAGTGCACGGTACCCACCCACCCCGACAGGGAAGGAGGGGGTTGGGGGGATGAACCAGCAGTACACATTGCAGTTCCCGGCACACACAGATAGCCGGAAAAGGGTCCCTGCCCAGAGTCTCCAACCTGTAAAGACACAGCAAAAGTAACTGACCACACAGTCTGCGCCCAACACCCCAATAGACATCATACTTCTGTTATATGTAGGCAGAGAAGAAAGGAGGGAGGACAAAGAACCATAAATAACATATATAAAATAAACACCGACAGGAAACATAATAAATGTGCTAGTAAAAGGTAGCTTAATATGGTAAGGCTGCATGCTTCCATCCCTATGTTGAATTTAGATAAAAACAATTGGTTTGGGACTTTATATGAGGTAAAGACCATATAGGTCATATATCTCCATCCCTATCTAATAGAAAATGCATGGGGGAGGAAGGGAAACAATAGGGGGCAGTTGGGACTTTATATAAAGTATGCAGTCTCGGGGACAACCAGCTATTAATGATATAATTGCTTAAATATACACAGTAGGACCATAGTAGATAAAATACAAATGACTGATGATGGTCATAAAACCCTTCAGGATCCCAAATACACCTACGCATGTATAAGGTACATAGTCTCAGGTATAGCCAGACATCAATAATATAGATATATAAGTTTATTGAAACATAATAGGACCATGGTTGATAGGGTAAAAGCAATAATTAATGGTGGTAGTATGGCCCACAGTTTTATTTATATACACATACATGTTATTGATCCACATAATAAAGCAGTGTTTACAATGGTTGGAATGTCCTCCAGACTAAGTAGTCTACCAATTGTGATAGGGAAAAGACCCTGAGTAAGTTATCTCAATCCTACATCACAAATAAGGTATAAAATGTATAGGTATAATATATAAATTCAGACACGGCTTTAATGAGCTATATAAATATACAGACATGGCTTCAATTAGCTTGACGCATTTCGTGGTTTGGTATTCCCACTCATCAGGAGCAAAGCACGTGATAATAATCTGAAACGAGAATGGTTATCCAATATTTGACATACAACAGAGGAAGTGATATACAGAATTGGGGTGGGACCAATCACATAGTAATAACTTACATATAGGTCTGCTGTGTGTAGGAGGCATGGTAGAGCACTGGATAACGGGGGCCACCGGTAGTGTCTGGCATGGGAACTGAGGGAGCGTATGAAAGGAAGTAACCCAACAATACAGCCCCAACCAAGGTGGAACGGCGTCCGTGAAGAGCGGATCGGTGTAAGGCTGAGAATGAGTGTAAATAAAATTGTCCATTAGGAGCAGTGTCAACAGTGACAGTGGTAACAATTCTAAAAGGTAGCATAGTATAGTATCTAGTAGTGACACTAGGGATGAAGGATAGGTGATATGACTGGTGTATAAGGTAAAGCCTCCATAGTGGGAAAATGGGGAGTGGGTGGGTAACAATGGATACTAACAGTATCATATATGGTGGAGAAGGGAAGTGGGTAAGTGAGACTTACTATTAACAACAACAAAAAACTAACTAACTAAATAACAAAGATTTGGTGAAGAGTGGATAACAAGGATACCTAAGGTAGTTCCCGGCTATCTGTCTGTGCCGGGAACTGTGATGTGTACTGCTGGTTCATCCCCCCACCCCCCTCCTTCCACGTCGGGGTGGGCGGGTACCGTGCACTGCGCGTCGATGTGATGAGCATCTCTCCACCTGTACGCATCCTACACAGAACGCTAGTGCACGTGGAGGTGTTTACCCATCTGCGTGCTTCTTCTTGGGGGTATTTTGGTGCCAAATGTCGAGTACTTCACGATGCCTGGATGTTGACGCACTGTCATGAATATCCTGCCAGTAATCGACGCTCCAGGCGCACTGTCATGAAGATCCTGCCAGTAATCGACGCTCCAGGTGCACTGGAACATGGCCACGGGCACTACCGCGCATGCGTGCGCGTTCACAGGTGCTGCCACGCACGGGCACGAGCGTGCGCGCACTCCCGCTGGCGTCAGGCGGGCTATTTAAACCTGCCTGTCACACTCAATCCCCGCTGTCTGCTCTACAGCATTCTGTGTGCCAAACCTGATCTGATCTGAATCCTTCTGTTATCTGACCCGGCTTCCTGTTGTGACTATCCAGCTATCAGCCTGCACCTGACTCCCTTGGCTTGCTTGACCATTCTCCTGTGTTATCCCTGGTACCTCTGCTGTCCGCCCAATACCGACCACCGGCTTGTTTGACCATTCCTTTGCCTGATACCAGTATCCAGTCTGTTACCTGCTGCTTGTTCCTGGTTCCAGTTCAGCGCTCCAGTATCCAGTCTGTTACCTGCTTCTTGTTCCTGGTTCCAGTTCAGTGCTCCAGTATCCAATCTGTTACCTGCTGCTTGTTCCTGGTTCCAGTTCAGCGCTCCAGTATCCAGTCTGTTACCTGCTGCTTGTTCCTGGTTCCAGTCCAGCACTCCAGTTTCTGCCTACTTACCTACTGTGGTTCCTGGTTCAGTCTGCATTCCAGTCTCCAGTCTTCTCTTCAGCTCCTGGTTCCAGAGGTTTCCACCACTCCTGAACTTCCGGTGACTGTTGATCCTGCCAGGCACCCATACCACTCCTCACTCCTGTGTCCTCTGTCTCCATTCCAGAGGAACGAGAGTGGGAGCTGTAGGGGAGGTCTCTCTCTGCACTTCAGGCTCAAAACCTACCAGGTATGTGACAGTAGCAGACAGCCATGTCTGAGCCTGAGCAGGGAACCTCTCCCATGGAGGAACTATGTGCACACCTGGCAGGATTGACTGAAGCAGTCAAGAATCTGCAGCAAGGATACACTCGGCTAGAAGAACGGGTATTAACTCTGTCTAACCCTACCGGGGTCCAGGGAGTCCCTCCTGCTCCCGCTTCTTCAGTTGGGCCCTCTTCAACGGTGGTGATGCTCCCTCCAGAACCCAAAGTTCCGACACCTGAACGATTCTCCGGAGATTGACATAAATTCAGGGCTTTCCGCAATTCCTGTGAACTGTTCTTTGCCCCTAAGCCATGTACCTTTTCCCTGGAAGCCACCAAGGTGGGCAATGTGATTTTTCTACTTACAGGCGACCCCCAAACCTGGGCCCATCGCCTCTTGGAGCAAAAAGATGTATCTCTGACCAACCTCACCACCTTCTTTGACGCATTGGCCCAGTTGTATGAAGACCCCCAGCTTTCTGTAAGTGCAGAAACTGCTTTGCATACCCATACAGGGTCGCAGGGCAGCAGAGGACTATGTGGCTGAATTCAGAAGGTGGAGTGCAGACACAAATTGGAATGATGCTGCTCTCCGCTATCAATTTCGAAAGGGACTTTCTGATTCTTTAAAGGATGAGTTGGGCAGGGTGGGTATACCACAGACTCTGAATGCTTTGTTCGATCTAACTATTCAGATCGATCGACACTTAAGGGAACGTAGGGCAGAGAGAGCTATGGGACCCTCTCGTCCAACCTGGATGCTTCCAAAAGCTCCTATTCATACTTCACCAACACCACCTACCTCCACGTTTAACCCACCTGAGCCTATGCAGTTGGGGGTCCTGCGGCCTTCTCTTACCCAGGAGGAACGTCAACGTCGTCGGATGAATAACTTGTGCCTGTACTGCGGGGAACCTGGACACTACGTCAGTAACTGCCCTTGTAAGCTCCGTAAGTGTCTATCCCTGTCCACTGACTATGTTGCACCTCTGGCCAAGAACACTACTCACCTTGCTCTCTCTATACTGTTACAGCTCCCAGGAGAGACTCTGCAAATAACCGCCATTATTGACTCTGGAGCTTGCAGCTGTTTCATGGACTCCATTTTTGCTGCAGGACATCAGATTCCCTTGTTGCCTAAGGCCCATGGACTTTCCATTCATCTGGCTGATGAAACCCCCATCAAATCCGGACCTGTTACTCAAGAGACTGTTCCTATGCCTGTCTCTATACTCAACTCTCATCAACTCTCACAACCCTGACATTAACTGGGCTACAGGTGAAGTTACCTTTTCCTCTTCATATTGTCAGCAGTTTTGCAGAATTCAGGAAGTTCAGGAGACCCCTACCTTGCTCTGCCTAGACACAGATTCCGGCCTACATCAATCCATTCCCGCAGCTTATCATGACTTCCTAGATGTGTTCAGTAAACAGGGGGCAGAAGCCTTACCCCCTCACCGGGCCTACAACTGTCCTATCGAGTTACTTCCCGGAGCAGAGATTCCATTTGTAGGAATTTCTCCTTTGACTTTGCTAGAACAAGGGGTGCTAAAGGAATATATCGATGAGAACCTAAAGAAGGGCTTCATTCGCCCGTCCACGTCTCCAGCAGGTGCAGGCATCTTCTTTCTACAGAAGAAGGATAATACTCTTAGACCATGTGTGGATTACCGTGAACTAAATAAAATTACAGTAAAAAAAGTTATCCTCCTCCTCTGGTACCAGAATTATTCCAAAGACTTGGAACTGCCACCATATTCACTAAGCTTGACCTCCGCGGAGCTTACAATTTGGTTCGTATCAGGGGCGGAGACGAGTGGAAGACCGCTTTTCGTACCCGCTATGGACATTTTGAATACCTGGTGATGCCCTTCAGTGTGTGCAATGCCCCTGCTACGTTCCAATATTTCATCAACAATGTTTTGCAAGACTTTCTAGATCTGTTTGTTATCGTCTATCTAGACGACATATTAATTTTTTCTTGTTCCCTTGAATCTCATCGCAGGCCCATCAAAAGTGTGTTGGGCCGGCTTCGACAACATGGCTTATATGCAAAGGCAGAGAAGTGTGAGTTTGAACAGGAAAGTATTCCATTTTTGGGGTTAATCATTTCTAGTAAAGGCATTAAGATGGACCCTCAAAAGATCGCTGCAATCCTAGATTGGCCAGTTCCTACAGACAAAAAAGGAATCCAACGATTCGTTGGATTCGCCAATTTTTACCGAAAATTTATTAAGGGGTTCTCAGCCATCATTACACCCATCACACACTTAACTAAACAGGGAACATGCTTCCATTGGTCTGCTGAAGCCCAAAAGGCTTTTGAGACCCTCAAGACCCTCTTTACTTCTGCCTCTGTACTAAAACATCCAGATTCCTCTCTGCCGTTCGTACTTGAGGTAGACGGATCTGAAATTGCAGTGGGAGCAGTATTGTCCCAAAGACAGGGAACTAAGGCCCCGTTATATCCGGTGGCCTTCTTCTCTCGTAAGTTGTCCACGGCGGAGAGAAATTATGATGTAGGAGACAGAGAGTTGTTGGCAATCAAATCAGCGTTAGAGGAGTGGCGCTATCTTCTGGAAGGAGCCGCTCATCCAGTCTTAATTTTTACAGATCATAAGAACCTGGAGTATTTGAGATCTGCAAAGAGGTTGAAACCACGACAGGCCCGGTGGGCTCTCTTTTTCTCCAGGTTCTCTTTTCATGTCACTTACCGCCCTGGCTCCAAAAACACTAAGCCCGATGCCCTATCCAGGATGTTCCACAAGACCCAATAGGTTTCCCCTCCGGACACCATCCTGTCCCCGGGGAATTTTCTTCTGCTTCAGGGGAACCTGCTTTCTCAAATTAAGCAGGCTTCCGTGGGATTAAGACCTTCCGTTGGGCCAGAACTCCAAGTTAAAGATGGGCACGAGAATAGGATTTTTATACCTGAAACTCTACGAGTTCCTATACTGGAGCTCTGTCATAATCATGCACTGGCTGGGCATTTTGGTGTAGCTAAGACCACTGATTTGGTACAGCGTACCTTCTGGTGGCCTCAGTTACGCGAGGATTGTAAGAGATTTGTAGAATCCTGTACCACCTGTATTAGGAACAAGGGTTACAAAACCAAGGCATGGGGATTACTAAGACCGTTGCCTGTCCCAGATAGGCCATGGAAAATGTTATCCATAGACTTTATTGTTGCACTGCCTCAGGCTGGGGGCTACACCTCGATCTTTGTAATAGTGGACCGGCTATCAAAAATGGCCCACTTTGTCCCAATGAAGGGTACTCCCTCAGCTACAGAAACGGCACAGGCGTTCATTAAAGAAGTCATCAGACTCCACGGGGTGCCGGTCAATATTGTTTCAGATCCGGGGGTACAGTTTACCTCCCGATTCTGGAAATCTCTATGCAAAACACTGAACATTGAGCTTTCATTTTTATCTGCCTACCATCCCCAGACTAATGGGCAAACAGAAAGAACAAACCAAACTCTTGAACAATACTTATGCTGTTTTTCTTCTTTTGCCCAAGATGATTGGATTTCTGTGCTTCCATTGGCTGGATTTGCCTACAACAATTCCATTCATTCCCCTATCAAACAGACTCCATTTTTTGCAAATTACGGTTTCCACCCTTCATTTTTACCTAATTCTCTTCCAGAATGTACAGTACCCGCAGTTCAGGAGAAATTGAATTTCTTTACTTCCAATAATCAAGTTTTGCAGGAGACCATGACCAGGACCCAGGAGTACAATAAGACAACTTTCGATAAGAAAAGGCGAGGTGAGCTGTTACTTGCACCCGGTGACCAGGTATGGTTGTCTACAATAAACCTCAGGCTGGCCTGCCCCTCAAGAAAATTTGTTCCCAAGTTTTTAGGACCATTCCCTGTCAAACAGGGAATTAATGAGGTGGCATATGAACTAGAACTCCCTGATTTGTTAAAGGTTTACCCAGTATTCCATGTGTCTCTGCTCAGACCTTCCATTGTCAATCCTTTCCCAGGCCAAAGTACGGATCCCCCTGATCCAATTTTGGTAGATGGCGAGGAGGAATTCGAGGTGGAATCTATCTTGGACCATAGGAGGAGAGGTAATCGGAATCAATGCCTGATAAAATGGAGGGGGTTTGGTCCCGAAGAAAATTCTTGGGAACCTGAGGACAATATTCATGCTGAAGATCTGTTACAATCTTTTAAAAGGTCCCATCCAGAGAAATTTTCCCAAAAGGGCATCCGGAGGCTGCCCCTTGGGGGGGGCAATGTCATGAAGATCCTGCCAATAATCGGCGCTCCAGGCACACTTGAACACGGCCACTACCGCGCATGCGCGCACGTTCACGGGTGCTGTCACGCACGTGCAGGCGCGTGCGCACTCCCGCTGGCGTCAGGTGGGCTATTTAAACCTGCCTGTCACACTCAATCCCCGCTGTCTGCTCTACAGATCTGATCTGATCTGAATCCTTCTGTTATCTGACCCGGCTTCCTGTTGTGACTATCCAGCTATCTGCCTGCACCTGACCCCCTTGGCTTGCTTGACCATTCTCCTGTGTTATCCCTGGTACCTCTGCTGTCTGCCCAATACCGAACACCGGCTTGTTTGACCATTCTTTTGCCTGATACCAGTATCCAGTCTGTTACCTGCTGCTTGTTCCTGGTTCCAGTTCAGTGCTCCAGTATCCAGTCTGTCACCTGCTGCTTGTTCCTGGTTCCAGTCCAGCATTCCAGTATCCAGGCTGTTACCTGCTGCTTGTTCCTGGTTCCAGTCCAGCGTTCCAGTATCTAGTCTGTTACCTGCTGCTTGTTCCTGGTTCCAGTCCAGCGCTCCAGCATCCAGTCTGTTACCTGCTGCTTGTTTCTGGTTCCAGTCCAGCGCACCAGTATCCAGTCTGTTACCTGCTGCTTGTTCCTGGTTCCAGTCCAGCACTCCAGTTCCTGCCTACTTACCTGCTGTGGTTCCTGGTTCAGTCTGCATTCCAGTCTCCAGTCTTCTCTTCAGCTCCTGGTTCCAGAGGTTTCCACCACTCCTGAACTTCTGGTGACTGTTGATCCTGCCAGGCACCCATACCACTCCTCACTCCTGTGTCCTCTGTCTCCATTCCAGAGGAACGAGAGTGGGAGCTGTAGGGGAGGTATCTCTCTGCACTCAAAACCTACCAGGTACGTGACATGCACTCATTCCCCACTTGCACGTTGCATGACATTGGGGCGTATCCTGGTCGTGCCCATATAGCCCTGTTCTCGGTGGCCTCCTGTCCTGTTCGGATCTATCCACACATATTGCGCTATTAACTAGGTATGGACAGGTTTTTTACTTCCCTACCTTAGGTATCCTTGTTATCCACTCTTCACCAAATCTTTGTTATTTAGTTAGGTAGTTTTTTGTTGTTGTTACTAGTAAGACTCACTTACCCGCTTCCCTTCTCCACCATATATGCTACTGTTAGTATCCATGGTTACCCACCCACTCCCCATTTTCCCACTATGGAGGCTTTACCTTATACACCAGTCATATCACCTATCCTTCATCCCCAGTGTCACTACTAGATACTATACTATGCTACCTTTTAGAATCGTTACCACTGTCACTGTTGACACTGCTCCTAATGGACAATTTTATTTACACTCATTCTCAGCCTTACACAGATCCGCTCTTCATGGATGCCGGTCCACCTTGGTTGGGGCTGTGTTGTTGGGTTACTTCCTTTCATACGCTCCCTCAGTTCCAGTGCCAGACACTAACGGTGGGCCCCTGTTACCCAGTGCTCTACCATGCCTCCTATACACAGCAGACCTGTATGTAAGTTTTTACTAACTGATTGGTCCCACCCCAATTCTGTATATCACTTCCTCTGTTGTATGTCAAATATTGGATATTATTGCATTTATCTCGTTTCAGATTATTATCACCTACTTTGCTCCTTGTGAGTGGGAATACCAAACCACGAAATGTGTCAAGCTAATTGAAGCCATGTCTGTATATTTATATAACTCATTAAAGCCGTGGCTGAATTTATATATTATACCTATACATTTTATACCTTATTTGTGATTTAGGATTGAGATACCTTACCCAGGGTCTTTTCCCTATTACATTTGGCAGACTAGTTAGTGTGGAGGACATTCCCACCATTGTAAACACTGTTTTATTATGTGGATCAATAACATGTATGTGTATATAGATGAAACTGTGGGCCATACTACCACTATTAATTATTGCTTTTACCCTATCAATCATGGTCCTATTATGTTTCAATAAACTTCTATACTGTATCTATACTATTGAAGTCTGGCTATCCCTGAGACCATGTCCCCTATACATGCGTAGGTGTATTTGGGATCCTGAGGGGATTTATGACCATCATCACTCATTTGTATTTTATCTACTATGGTCCTACTGTATATATTTAAGCAATTATATCATTAATAGCTGGTTGTCCCCGAGACTGCATACTTCATATAAAGTCCCAACTGCCCCCTATTGTTTCCCTTCCTCCCCCATGCTTTTTCTATTTGACCAGTCTTTGTTGTTATCACACAAGGATATATAGATTACTTATCAAATTAAATGTTTATGTTTGTCGCGAGCCAGACCACCACCCCGGGTGATTATTATTTTCCTTTATTTTTACCTTTCCCTTTCCTTATTATTTTTTAGTTTTGTTTATTAAGTTCCTTCTCTGTAATTTGGTACATCATGTTGCGACGTGCCATTTATTTATCCTTATTTTTCCTCTATTAAATTTATAGTCTAGGGTTACTCATTTTTCTTTCTGTCCGTGTTACATATCTCATTACTAAAAAATGATATTTTGACTGATCATTTGATCTACACCTTTTTCTTTCCTCTTCACTATACAGTGTGCAAAGATCAAATACAGTAAGACGTTAATTCTATATTTGCTGTTATAATAGAAAGTACTTAAAAACATGTATCCCATGTATCTATATTTGTATACTTCTTTTTTTTTTCCCTTGTAAACTATCAAAAAATACATATGACAAGCAAAAAAAAAAAAAAAAAACCTGTCAAGAAATTAAAAATTCAGTTTTCTCTAAAAACTGATGGGTCAATCACTCCAGGGGCAATAACATCTCTAAGAGTCGGAGCTCTTCTGTAAATAAATCGGGGACGATTGGGAAGAGCTCCACTCAATATCCTGTCCTTCCTCAGGACACCCCAATGTTTTAAAATGATTTTTTCAAATTGTCTATATTGCATGTTGTAGTCTAAAACAATTTTAAAATCCTGTTTGTATTCACATTTTCCTCCATTAGAATCAGCTACCAATGTTTTTCTCTCCAAAGTACCAATCTTTTCCCTCTCAGAATTCCCCTGCTCTGGTGGATAACCCTTTTGTAGGAATCTATTATGTCAAAAAGGTATCTCTTTGTTGGAATCTAAGAAAGATCTTGTAATCCGCCCCGTTGACAAGGGGGGTGGGTTAGTAGTAATGAACAAATACTTTTATAGAAATGAAATGCAGAGGTTGCTGGTAGACCATAATATATATCAAATTTTGTAGAGTGACACGATTTTCCAATATAAAGAGGAATGATCTTTTTTGGTTCAGAAGGGCCTTGGTCAGTATATAGATTTTTTTCTCGAACCCCTAGTGTGCACTACTCCTGCGTTTCGCTGTGACACTAAGCACATTATAGAGATTATCAATACCCTTCCTTGCACTAATGGCAGTATATTGGTTACGGCTGACGTCAGCTCTTTATATACCATTATTGGTCTTCAAGATGCTATAACATCAGTCAGATGGGCTTTGAACAAATCAGATGTAGGTGGCTCGCATAAGAAATTTCTCCTACAGTGTCTGGAATTCTGCCTTCCAAAAAATAATTTTTGGTACGATAGACAATATTTTTGCAGACCATGGGTGTAGCCATGGGGGCTAAATTTGCCCCCAGTGTGGCAAATTTATTCATGGACTTGTGGGAGGAGGAGTCTATCTTTCAAAATTGCCCAGGTCAATTAGTTTGTTATAAACGCTACATTGATGATTTGATCATGATGTGGGAAGGGCATATGCTCAATCTAGAAATTTTCCTGGCTGGGTTGAATGACAATGTCAGAAATATTTCCTTGTCTTGGAACATTGATACTATGCATATGATGTTTCTCGATTTGGAGATCTTTAAGGGCGGAGATCATTTTAGAACCCGTAATTATTTCAAACCCACCAATAGGAATGGGTATATTCCACTGGACAGCTGCCACCATAACACTTGGTTATGCAATATATCCAGGGGTCAATTTATTCGCCTCAGACGCAACTGTGCCCTGGACTATGATTATCAGGACCAATGTTTGGTCCTGACTGATAGATTCCTACAAAAGGTTTATCAAGCAGAGAAGGTGAATTCTGAGAGGGAAAAGATTGGTAATTTGGAGAGAAGAACATTGGTAGCTGATTCTAATGGAGGAAAACGTGAATACAAACAGGATTTTAAAATTATTTTAGACTACAATGTGCAAAATAGACAATTTTAAAAAATAATTTTAAAACATTGGGATGTCCTGAGGAGGACAGGATATCGGGTGAAGCTCTTCCCAATCGTCCCTGATTTATTTACAGAAGAGCTCCGACTCTTAGAGATGTTATTGCCCCTGGAGTGATTGACCCACCAGTTTTTAGAGAAAGCAGAATTTTTAATTTCTTGACAGGTTTTTGCGTTTGTGGTAGATGCATAGCATGCAGACAGTGTAAGTGTAACATCAAAAAAACTTATAGTTCATTTCTTTTTCTACCAATCAGACATACCAGATTAGGAATCTGATTAAGTGTAACACTCAGGGGGTCGTATATGTCCTACTTCCTGTCTGTGGATTTACTGCAGGTCAGGTTTGATGTTGTCCTTCCTGTAGAGAGAGTGGCTTCATGCCTCTATCTGTGTCATGTGATGATCATGCTGTGTATTTAAATGACTGGGTGATGCTATTTGGCTCCACCCCGCTGAGGAAGTTTGTGTGAATGTAACACGTACGGGGGAAGGAGCCACGTTCTGACGTCACTCGCTGTCATCCTGGACCTCCATGCTTAAGATGTCTGATCCTATTTGCGCTGTTTCTTTGAAGCCCATGTGAGTAGCCATTTGTTTGTTAAATAAAGTTGTTTTAAAAGGAAATCATCAATGTGCACTCAAATTCTGCTTCTCTCTTAATATTTATCCCTGGGATATCGAATGGTGGATCTGGATCCTGTTTGGAGATTATACCCATATGGGACATATGTTGTTGACCATCTGTTAGCTCAGTGGTCCACTACTAGAGGTGAGTAAAGCGATTATGGTGGAGGTGGAGGGAAGGTCACCCTCACATTGAAATTTCTCACTGGGACTTTGCTTGCTGGGACTGTTAGTCCACCTTCTGCTTTTGGTTTTATGTGTGATTAAAGTAGCTTGTCCTCAGACTGGTCTGGAGTGGTAAGTGGGGTACTGTCCTGGGACCAATTCTGTTTAATTTATTTATAAATGATATAGAAGATGGCATAAATAGCTCAATCTCAGTGTTTTTTGTAGAAACACGGCTAAGCAGGGCAATACCTTCTCAGCAGGTTATTGATACTTTACAAGAAGACCTCAATAAAATAAAGTGATGGGCAACTAAATAGCTAATGAGGTCTAATAGTGAAAAATGTAAAGTAATGCACTTGGGAGCTAAGGATATGAATGCAAGTTACTCACTGTGAGGAGAACCTCTGGGGGAATCCAGGATGGAAAGAGATCTGGGGTCCTGGTAGATGACAGTAGGCTTGTGCAATTCATTCCGTAACAAATCGAAATTCAGCCGAATTTTGCATCTTTCGGACATTCGGATGCATCCGAATGTCCGAATAAAAAAATAAATGCATTTCAACAAATACGAAAGAAATTATAGCGGATATAACGAATGAATACGACATGATTCGGTAATTCGTTAAAGGTCTAATGAAACAGACGGTCAACTCAAAGTAAATCTTACAGTCCAATCAGCTGATTAATTTTGTGCTGGAGGTTGGATTACTGGCAAAGTGCATTCCTGAGAACTGAGTGAGAAGGGTGTTGTATTGTATTTGAGCAGAGGAGAAGAGATATTGTCATTGTGTGTGTTAATAGATTCAATAAACAAACGGCTTTCCAAACTACGAATCATTATCACGAATATATATACATACATAAATATCGAATTTCAACTAATATGAAAGAAACGATAGTGGATACGAATGAATTCGACATGATTCGGTAATTCGTTAAAGGTCTAATGAAACAAAAGGTCAACTCAAAGTAAATCTTACAGTCCAATCAGCTGATTAATTTTGTGCTGGAGGTTGGATTACTGGCAAAGTGCATTCCTGAGAACTGAGTGAGAAGGGTGTTGTATTGTATTTGAGCAGAGGAGAAGAGATATTGTCATTGTGTGTGTTAATAGATTCAATAAACAAACGGCTTTCCAAACTACGAATCATTATCACGAATATATATGCATACATAAATATCGAATTTCAACTAATACAAACAAAATTATGGTGCATATAATGAATGAATTCGACATGATTCGAGATTCAGTATAACGAATATCGACACTCTACGAATAACAACGAATTATCCGAAAACGTATTAACGTAACATAACGAATATAACAGAATGAAATTATGTATTTTACAAATGACAACGAACCAAAACTAAACAAAATTTTCCGTTGTGCACAAGTCTAGATGACAGACTCAGCAATGACATGCAATGTCAAGCTGCACAAATCAAAGCTAGCTGAATATTGGCATGTTTTAAAAAGTGTATTTACTCAAGAGATAAAATGATAATTATGCCACTTAATAAAACTCTAGTTCGGCCACATCTGGAGTATGCCGTGCAGTTCTGGTCACCAATCCTCAGAAAGGATGTACTGATGCTGAAGCATTCAGAGGACAACAAAGTTAATAAGGAGACTGAAGGACCTCTGTTACGAGGAGCGACTACAAACATTACACTTATTCTCCCTGGAGAAGAGATGCTTGAGAGGAGATATGATAGTGATACAGTGTACAAATACCTCATTGGTGATTCTAGCCTAGAAAAAAAAATATTCAGTCAGAGGAAGTAGGAGAAAACACAGGACCACTCAATGAAATTGGAGGAATAGATTTGAACCTTAAACTGCGTAGGGGGATTTTCACTGTCAGAGTGATAAGGATGTGGAACTCACTTCCACAATTGGTGGTGTCAGTGGGAAGTATTGATAGTTTAAAAAAAAAACCTCTTAGATGGGCATCTTAACTAGCACAATATACAGGGATATGGGATATGATATTTTTTACATAAACACACACATACACAGGTTAAACTGGATGGACTAGTGTCTTTATTCAAACTTACCAACTATGTAAATATATGTTTGAAAAATGTGCTGAGCGCTATCACTTAAACTTTAACCTTCCTGGCAGCAATCCCGAGTGTGGCTCGGGGTTAATTTTCAGTACTGAAAATGGTAACTCCGAGCCACACTCTGGATTACACCACAGTATCCTTGTACAGTTACTTACCTTGTCCCTAGGATCCCGCAATGTCCTTCCTCTGTATCCTCCTCAGATCCTCCACCCGATGCATCAGTGTTACGAGTTCTGTTCCCTGCAAGCATCACAATGCATGGGGGCGGAACTGGTGGCAAAAATAAATAGGTATAAATCATAACCCACACAATACATTGTAATCTGTTAGGATTACATTACTGTATCAAATCATTTCAACTCAGTTTTGTCCCTAGTGCTTTGTCCAGTGCCCTGCTGTATTTTTATCATTCTTTCTGTCAGTCTTTCTGCCTGGAAACCTGGCATCCAAAAAGCATCCTTCTACATCAAAAGCGGTTTTAGATCAGCTACAGCGATAGTGCATTAGAATTACTTGCAGAATTAATCGATTGTGATTTTGGGGGAAATTTGTTATCAGACATGGAAAGTGACGACAGTGAAGAATCTGCAACTGAGTGATGTGCGAACTTGGTGCTCTATTGACTGTGGTACGGATCACGCAGCACCCCCAAGATTTCCATTTACTGGAGCATCTGGTATGAAAGTAGACATTGAAGATGACAACCCCTTGGCATACTACTTACAACTATTTCCGACCAATGAGGTTAAATAGTTACTGAAACAAACCAGTACCAAGAGCAACAAATAGCTACTACACATCTGAAGTTTCCAAGAAGCAGAAAGTGGGAACCAGTGACCAAAGATGACATTTGGAAATTTCTGGGCCTAATAATACTTCAGGGAGTGGCGGGGAAACCCCTGCAGAAGGGGTATTGGACAACTAATAAATTACTTGCCACTCCAATCATGAAATAGTTACACTTCGAAAACAACAAAGAATTTGAAACTACTCATCCTGCACCAAAACTAAAGAAAATTTGGGAAGATTCAGATGTGCCAGAAGAGATATCAGCATAGATGAAAGTCTAATGGCCTACAAGGGAAGGCTCAGCTGGGTACAATACATGACATCAAAGAGAGCATGATTTGGCGTAAAATCCTACATGCTATGTGAATCATCAACTGGCTACATTTGGCATTCAGTCCTATAACCGGAAAAGGAACAAAATTCAATCCAAAATACAGTAACTATGGAATTGCAACATCCATTCTTTCACTCATTGAGCCATTGCTAAATTAGGGCTATTGCATAACAACCAACGACTTTTATACGTCTCCTGAACTTTATCAGTTTATTCTTCAAAACAAAACAGATGCCTATGGAACGGTTAGGGCTAACTGGTGTGACATGCCGCCAATGTTTTCCAATAAGAAGCTGAAGACTGGAGAAATGGTTGCCTGGTAGAAAGGCAAAATGATGTCACTGCGATGGCGTGATAAGAAATATGTGTGCCTAATGAATACAGTTCATAATACCTCCACTGTTATGGTACGCACGAAAGGTGGGAAAGAACTCATGAAGCCACAATTAGTGATAGACTACAATAACACCATAAGAGGTGTCGACAGAGAGGACCAAGCAATGAAATTCTAACCAGCAATAAGGAAATGGCAAAAGAAGCACTACAAGAAGATCTTCAGACATCTTCTTGAGCAATGCTTGTGGAATACCTACATTCTGCTAAAAAAAAAGAGTAACAAGCCTGTGATTCATTCTGACTTTATTTGGAATGTTGTCGAATGTGTCTTTGTGAACCACCAAACACCATCAATGGCTGTGAACAGAGCTGGACGTAGTGCTGTTGGCATTGTCAACCCGCAACGCCTCACTGGTCATCACTTCATGCACTATGTCAACCCGCAACGCCTCACTGGTCATCACTTCATGCACTACATCCCACCAACCAAGAAAAAGTCAGCACCTACAATGATGTGCTTTATCTGTTGCTCAAAGCGAGATGGCAGTGCAAATAAAATCAGAAAGATTGTCCTGATTGTGATGTCGGACTTTGTGCAGTCCCATATTTCAAAATGTATCATACCCGGGATGTTTACTAAACCAATTTGTGGTGTCTAGTATTAGAGTGACTAGAAATATTGCACCCTTGTTTAGACAAATTTCAGTGTTTTTGATTTTATTACATTATTGAATAAAATGCATTATTATTATATTATTATTTTTATAATTATTTATAGTTATTTATTATATTATAATTTATGATTTCATGTTGATAACTTTATCATACCTGGGATGTCTACTAGACTCTTGTTTGGACAGTTTTAAGTGAGATCTACCCTTGTTTTGCAAAATGTCAAAATTAACATGAATAAACATTGATTCATAGTTATAGTATAATGCACGCTAATATATTAACACACTGAGGCAATTCCACTATCCCGACCACTGCCTTAGTAGCAGGAGGGAATGTGCAATAGTTTTGTAGATATTTTCATTAAAGTGATATTAAAGGCAGATTTTTTTATAACAAACATGTCATACTTACCTGCTTTTGCAGTGGTTTTGCACAGAGCAGCTCTGATCCTCCTCTTCTTGGGTCCCCTGCCAGCACTCCTGTCCCTTATCTCCTGCTTAGTGCCCCCATAGCAACCAAGTTGCTATGGGGGCACCCAAGCAGCCTCACTCCCGAGCCACTGCTCTGTGTGTCCATTCACACATGGAGTGTGGCTTGGCCCCACCGCTGCTCTCCTCATTGGATCACTGGCTGTGAGCTCCTGCTGCTGTCTCAGCCAGTGAGGGGGAAGAGACCTGGGGGAGCCACTGCTCTTGTGCAAATCGCTGGATCAAGATGGGGCTCAGGTAAGTTTTTTGGGGGGGGGCTGGGGTGGCTGCTGCATGCAGAATATTTTTTACCTTCATGAATGGAATGCATGAAGGTAAAAAAACCTCAAGTCTTCACAATCACTTTCAATATTGTAACCAGAACTTTAAAATTAAAACATTTTGTATAGCTCAAGCTGTGAGTCAGAGAAGTGAGCCCTCCCACTAATTTCCCCTACTGCCCTTTAACTCTGTTATTTAAAGCGGAAGTAAACCCATCCATAAAACAGTTTCATTTCCTGGACGTGACGGAAATGTAATGCCGCGTACACACGGTCGGACTTTTCAGCTACAAAAGTCCAACGGACGCTGACGGACTAAAGCTGGCTGGTAATCCGATCGTGTGTGGGCTTCTCCGGACTTTCAACGTACTTTTTTAGCCTCAAATCCGACGTACTTTAGATTTGAAACATGCTTCAAATCTTTACGTCGTAACTACGATGGACCCCGAAATCCGCTCGTCTGTGTGCTAGTCCGACGGACAAAAAGCCACGCTAGGGCAGCTATTGGCTACTGGCTATCAACTTCCTTATTTTAGTCCGGTGTACGTCATCACGTACGAATCCGTTGGACTTTTGTGTGGTCGTGTGTAGGCAAGTCCGTTCGTTAGAAAGTCTGCAACAAGTCCGCCGCAAGTCCGCCGAAAGTCCGCCGAAAGTCTGTCGGACCGGCTGTCGGACTTTTGTAGATGAAAAGTCCGACCGTGTGTACGCGGCATTACACTGCCATTTGTTGTGCTCTCAACCAAACTGTCATACCATCCAATGGCTGGTGTCATAACTGATCACATATGCAGCATCATGGAAGTTGTAGAATAAACAGAGGCAAAGGTGGCAGCTTCCTTGGCTGAAAACGATAGGGGGTTTACTTACACTTTCAATCAGGAAAAGCATATCTGAATACAAGCCACTTCTGTGATTTCTCTTAAGAAACCCTATATCATTCTGGGAATATTTGTGATTTATCTATTCATCAAATAAAAAAACATAAGTTTACATTTTAAAATATGCCCCTTCATGTGTGCAGTCTAAAAATGCATAATATTACTAGGTCTCAGTCATTATCAAATAGGATGGTTTTATTCTATCTGCTTGGGTATGCAGTGTGGCAGCACACGTGAGTTACATATAGACAGTATGGTGGAGATTTACTAAAACTGGTGCACTCAGATTCTGTTGCAGCTGTGCATAGTGACCAATTAGCTTCTAGGATTCCATTATCAATGCCTAATTGAACAAGCTGAAGTTAGAAGCTAGTTACTATGCACAGCTGCACCAGATTCTGTGTGTATAAGTTTTAGTTATTCTCCCCTATATGTTTTTTCCTTGTCAAAAGAAGTTTATTGAGTATACAATATTATAAAGATACATAAAGTAAGTTTACAAGGATCTATAAAGTAAGCTCATTGTTTTACAGTAGGGTTTATATAGGTAAATATCATGAAATTTCAAATATTAAACATTGGGTTCACGTAAACCTAAATTAAAGATATATCATTTCCTTAGTTACTTTTGTAGGTATTTAAATGATTTATACCTACTATACATATTGTTTACAAGTAGAGTGTATATAGGTCAAATACATTCTGATAATGAGCTTTAATCGTAAGGTGGAGAAAAGGAAAGAGAAAGAAGAAAAAGGGTTGAAAGGTAGAGGTATGGTCCACAAGGTTGTCCCGCTCGTCAGTTTATTATTCTTATTAGTTCTCTTTGAAGCCTTACCCTATATGTTTTTTTCAAGTGACAGTCCTTCAACTGTGTATTTTATTGTTTTTATGTTTTTTTTTCTATTTATTATTTATGCAAGCCACATATACAGTGGGGGTTATTTACGAAAGGCAAATCCACTTTGCACTACAAGTGCACTTGGAAGTGCAGTCGCTGTAGATCCGAGGAGGACATGCAAGGAAAATAAAAAACAGCATTTTAGCTTGCACATGATTGGATGATAAAATCAGCAGAGCTTCCCCTCATTTCAGATCTACCCCTCAGATTTACAGCAACTGCACTTCCAAGTGCACTTATAGTGCAAGTGGATTTGCCTTTTCATAAATAACCCCCAGTGGGTAGAACAACAATGAATCAGTATATAATTGGGGGGGGGGGGATTTTCATATATTCTCTTACTTTAGTGTAGTGCTTTTGACATACCACAAAATAAAACACAATGAAAAAAGATGTGCTTGGTAAAACGTATATTAGGAGGTAATGCAGTGAAGTGCCAACGCAATCAGTCATGTTACATTAAAACACTTTGGTATCAGTATGTTTAATATCTGGCAAGTACTCTTTGATAATAAGTCATCACAACAGCAAAATCAGCTTGCATATTCTGTCTTGCAGTTCCTGATTGAGCTTTATTTCAAATTCTGAAGCATGATTTAACATTTTATAAATAATATTTTCAGAAATAACCACATTTTAACACAACTGCAAGTAAATGAAAATAAAACAAGTGATAGCTAAGAAATGGCAAAGAAAATAAACAAAACATCTTGGGTATCATAACAGTAGTAGATTATATGTCAAAGAGATATTGTCCTATATCCACATTTATCCCCATTTCAACAATGCTTGTTGTATTTTGTATGCGTTTGCAGAAATCTATTTTAAAAAGGGGCCATTGTTACTGGCAATGATGATCAAATCAGGCGAATCACTGATTGCAAAGTTTTGGTACAACTGGATATTTGCTTACATATGTGCCTGATAACTCAATTCATAAATATACGTAGAAACAACAATTGTACAATTTTCTGCAGATTAGCAACATCATGCATATATTTACTGAACCCAAAATTTCACCAGTATGCCCATTTGCATGGTTTACAAAGTGATCCACTTATTAATGTTTGCTGTATTAGCCCTAAAATAAGCATAACCGCATTAAAATGTTATTGTTTTATTTAACCGGAATCTCTGAGGTTGATTTACTAAACCTGGAGAGTGTGTAATCTGGTGCAGCTATACAGGGTAGATAATCAGTTTCTAACTTCAGCTTGCTCAATTTAGCTTTGACAAAAAAATGTGGAAGGTGATTGGTTTCTATGCAGAGCTGCACTAGATTTCACACTCTCCAGTTTTAGTAAATCAACCCCCAGTGACCTCAGGTCATACAAGAATGGGAAATACAAGCAGTATATCTGTAGCTATCTGTTTAACATGCAAAACATAATACTATAAAATAAAAAGTACGACTGGACAGGTTTTAATACATTTTGTTTGCTTTTGTTTAAAAAGCACAAATGTCATACTTTATCCATCAAGTCTATGTTCACATCTATGCGGCTGCGCTTGATGCGTTTTTCAGTGCATCTTTTGATTTTAAACCAACTTTTTGTGCATCTTGCATGCAGTTTTCATGCTTTTTGCGTTTTACATTTTTTTTCTGTTTAAACACATAGTAAAACACACTGTATATAGCTGTTTGCTAAGGGGGGGGGGGGGGAAGCCATCCGCCACATCCTTAGCAATCGATGAATCATCAGCTGTCAGCAGGATTCCCTGCTGAAAGCTGAATGTAAAAAAAAAAATTATATTGTGACAAGGGGTAAGGGGTGGGCTCTCTGCGTGATGTCATCAGATGGCCACGCCCCATTGCTACATAAGAGCTGGCAGAGAGCGGGCAACAACTTAACAGATAAAGACATCAACAGAACAAGAGTGACATTTTTCTTTTTTTTTTTTTTCAGCGGGAAGGAGAAGACAGCGGGAAGAGATGGCTCAAGGAGAAGATGACACGAAGAGACGGCTACAGAAGACAAAGTTATTAGTAAAGGAATTGTCAAAAACTTGTGTTTTTATTACATTTCACTGCTTTTTTGGTGAATGGGTAGGGGTACGATGTACCCTATACCCATTTACATGGGGGGGTGGGATCTGGGGGCCCCCTTCTTAAAGGGGGGCTTCCAGATTCCGATAATCCCCCGCCCACAGACCCCAACAACCCCCGGCTAGGGTTGTTGGGAAGAGGCCCTTGTCCTCATCAACATGGGGGCAAGGTGCTTTGGGGTGCGCTCTGTGGTCGCTGTGTCCATCCGGTGCGCTCTGTGATCGCTGTGTCCAAAGGACACAGCTGATCACAAATCAGGGTAAAGAGCCAATCACAGTGGCTCTTTACCATGTGATCAGCTGTGTCCAATCACAGTTGATCATGAAGTAAACATACTTGCCGGTTATCAGCATTCCTTTCCTCATGCTGTCACAGCGGTAACCGGCTAGTGTGAAAGAGGATCTGCCCAGATCATCAGGGCACTGATCATCAGTGTCCTGATGATCAGTGCAGCCCCAACAGTGCCCATCAGTGCTGTCAATCAGTGCCGCCTATCAGTGCCCATCAGTGCCCATCAGTGCAGTCTATCAGTGCCCATCAGTGCCACCTCATCAGTGCCCATCAGTGCCACCTCATCAGTGCCCATCAGTGCCCATCAGTGACTATCAATGCTGCCTATTAGTCCCCATCAGTGGGAACAAAATGATAAAAAATGTCATATGGGTACAGTGTTGAATGTCATTTAAACTGTGACAGTGCTAATAGCTGAAAATTGGCATGGGCAGGAAGGAGGTAAAAGTGTCCAGTAGGCAAGTGGCTAAAGTATTATTGAAGATCTGTATCTAGTTTTTCCAAACTAACTTTATTTTGCTGCTATTAGTTCAGTTATGTGGATCATTATGCTACGGTAAAAGAGAAGTGAAATGCTTTTCTGAACAGACCTTTGGCAACACCTTAATGGGAGCCATTTCATTTCAGTGCAGCATATTTCAGTGACCTTGCTACTTTGGGCAGGTAGAAGGCTTTCACACTGGAGCGGTGCACTGCATTGTGTATTCACCGCTCCTAAAGCGCCCCTTCCCATTGAAAACAATGAGGCAGCACTGCAAACCCGCCGGCAAAGCGCCGATGCAGTGGCACATTTGCAGGCGATTTTGAACCCTTTTTCGGCCGCTAGCGGGGGTTAAAACCCCGCTAGCGGCTGAATAGCCCCGCTAAAATGATGGTAAAGCTGCGCTAAATATAGCGCCGCTTTACCGCCAACACCCGCCTGCCCCAATCTGAAAGTAGCCTTTACTGAAAGTAGCCTTTGCTGACAATGCTACTTTGGGCAGGTAGAAGTAGAGGTAGAAGAAGGTATTATGGGTACTTACAGACCCTTCACAAACACAATACTTATAGCTATACTGCAGTAATTTTGTGAGTAAACTATGATTCAGTAAAATTTAAAAACTTCCAAATGGTCTAACAATATCTATTGCTTGCATTTGCTGACTTACTTTGGTGCTCGTAGCCGACTGAGAGCAAATATACCATCTGTGCCAAAAGTGCTTTGTGTTGTAAGTGTGACTTTGTGACATAGCATATATCGCAGTGTTAGGTAAAAGTAGTTGGTAAATTCTTTAGCATTTGCCAAAGTTCACTTGCGACCACTTTGCTATTTTTCAACCAAATACTTAAGAGCAGACAGTTCCTGGAAATATTTAACTGCTGTGTATTTAAAAAAAAAAAAAAAATCAAAGCTTCTAATTCCATATCAGTATGGAAATCAATGCTTTGGTAATGTCTGCTTTTACATTAATGCATTAGGGTATTTTACAAGCAAGAGAAAAAACTGCTTCCACTCTATTGCTATGACACTAAATAATTAATAAGTACTATTTAAAGTGCATTGTATATGTAAAAACAAATACTAAATATTTTTTTACATGTAAATGTAGTTGCAAAAGTAATTTTAGTAATTTTATATCTGCAGCTTTCATGGTGAACCTACCATTAAGGATTAAGACCAGGCACTTCCTGTTACAGAGTGACAAGGACCTGCCCCAGTTCCCCAGCTGTGTTCCTGCATTGTCATCCTGTCACATGGGATTCTTATAGAGACTATAATTGACAATTTCAATAAATTATAAGGCTGCTGCTTTCAGACTGGGGCGAGCGGGTGTCAGCGGTAAAGCGGCGCTATATTTAGCGCCGATTTACTGTCATTTTAGTGGTGCTATTCAGCCACTAGCGAGGCAGTTTTAACCCCCACTAGCGGCCGAAAAAGGGTTAAAACTGCCTGTAAATGTGCCGCTGCAGCAGCGCTTTGTCGGCGGGTTTGCAGCGCTGCCCTATTGTTTTCAATGGGAAGGGGTGCTTTAGGAGCGGTGAATACACCGCTCCTATAACACTTCAAAGATGCAGCTTGCAGGACTTTTTTGACTGTCCTGCAAGCGCACCGCTCCAGTGTGAAAGCCTTCTACCTGCCCAAAGTAGCAAGGTCACTGAAATATGCTGCACTGAAATGAAATGGCTCCCATTAAGGTGTTGCCAAAAGTCTGTTCAGAAAAGCATTTAACTTCTCTTTTACTGTAGTATAATGATCCACTGAACTAATAGCAGCAAAATAAAGTTAACTTGGAAAAACTAGATACAGATCTTCAATAATACTTTAACCACTTGCCTACTGGACACTTTTACCCCCTTCCTGCCCAGGCCAATTTTCAGCTATTAGCACTGTCACACTTTAAATGACATTCAACACTGTGCCTATATGAATTTTTTTCTCATTTTGTTCCCACTGATGGGGACTAATAGGCAGGATTGATAGTCACTGATGGGCACTGATGAGGTGGCACTGATGGGCACTGATGAGGTGGCACTGATGGGCACTGATAGACTGCACTGATGGGCACTGATAGGCGGCACTGATTGGCAGCACTGATAGGCAGTGTTGAAGAGGCACTGATTGACAGCACTGATGGGCACTGTTGGGGCTGCACTGATGATGATGACACTGACCAATGTCACCATAGAGACTCTGCTGCTCAGCTGTTCCATGGCCAGCTGTGTGTTATTAACTCATTATCCCATTTACAAGGAGCAGATAAAAGGTCCAGAGTTCATTTCAAGTGTGCTATTTGCATTTGGAATCTGTTGCTGTCAAATCTCAATATGAAATCCAAAGAGCTGTCACTATCAGTGAAGCAAGCCATCATTAGGCTGAAAAAACAAAACAAACCTATCAGAGAGATAGCAAAAACATTAGGTGTGGCCAAATCAACTGTTTGGAACATCCTTAACCACTTCAGCCCCGGAAGAATTTACCCCCTTCCTGACCAGTGCATTTTTTGCAATTCGGCACTGCGTAGCTTTAACTGACAATTGCGCGGTCGTGCGACGTGGCTCCCAAACAAAATTGACGTCCTTTTTTTTCCACAAATAGAGCTTTCTTTTGGTGGTATTTGATCACCTCTGCGTTTTTTTTTTGCGCTATAAACAAAAAAAGCGACAATTTTGAAAAAAACGCATTTTTTTTACTTTTTGCTATAATAAATATCCCCCAAAAATAATTAAAAAAACGTTTTTTTTCCTCAGTTTAGGCCAATACGTATTCATCAACATATTTTTGGTAAAAAAAAATCGCAATAAGCGTTTATTCATTGGTTTGCGCAAAAGTTATAGCGTTTACAAAATAGAGGATAGTTTTATGGCATTTTTATTAATATTTTTTTTTTACTAGTAATGGTGGCAATCAGTGATTTTTATTGTGACTGCGACATTATGGCGGACATATTTGACATTTTTGACACATTTTTGGGACCATTGTCATTTATACAGCAATCAGTGCTATAAAAATGCACTGATTCCTGTGTAAATGACACTGGCAGTGAAGGGGTTAACCACTAGGGGGCGGGGAGGGGTTAAGTCAGTACTAGAGAGTGTTTTCTATCTGTTGGGGGGATGGGCTATCTGTGACACGTCACTGATCTCTGCTCCCGGTGACAGGGAGCAGCGATCAGTGACACTGTCACTAGGCAGAATGGGGAGATGCTGTTTACATCAGCATCTCCCCATTCATCCTCTCCGTGAGGTGATCGCAAGTATCCCCACGGCGATTGAGCCGCGGGACCCGCGACCCGACTCACGGAGCTCACGGCCGGCGGGAGATTCAATGGGACTTACCTGTATGCTCATTTGCCCAGCCGTGCAATTCTGCCGACATACATCGGCGTGGGCCAGTCGAGAAGTGGTTAAAAAGAAAGAACGCACCAGTGAGCTCAGCAACACCAAAAGACCCCGAAGGCCACAGAAAACAACTGTGGTGGATGACCAAAGAATTCTTTCCCTTGGCCAGATCAAGAACACTCTCCAGGAGGTAGGTGTATGTGTGTTAAAGTCAACAATCAAGAGAAGACCTCACCAGAGTGAATACAGAGGGTTCACCACAAGATGTAAACCATTGGTGAGCCTCAAAAACAGGAAGGCCAGATTAGAGTTTGCCAAACAACATCTAAAAAAGCCTTCACAGTTCTGGAACAACATTCTATGGACAGATGAGACCAAGATCAACTTGTACCAGAGTGATGGGAAGAGAAGAGTATGGAGAAGGAAAGGAACTGCTCGTGATCCAAAGCATACCACCTCATCAGTGAAGCATGTTGGTGGTAGTGTCATGGCGTGGGCATGTATGGCTGCCAATGGAATTGTTTCTCTTGTATTTATTAATGATGTGACTGCTGACAAAAGCAGCAGGATGAATTCTGAAGTGTTTTGGGCAATATTATCTGCTCATATTCAGCAAAATGCTTCAGAACTCATTCACGGTGCAGATGGACAATGACTCAAAGCATACTGCGAAAGCAACCAAAGCATTTTTTAAGGGAAAGAAGTGGAATTTTTTGCAATGGCCAAGTCAATCACCTGACCTGAATCCGATTGAGCATGCATTTCACTTGCTGAAGACTAAACTGAAGGGAAAATGCCCCAAGAACAAGCAGGAACTGAAGACCAGGGATGAGCCGAACACCCCCCTGTTCGGTTCGCACCAGAACATGCGAACAGGAAAAAAATTCGTTCGAACACGCGAACACCGTTAAAGTCTATGGGACACGAACATGAATAATCAAAAGTGCTAATTTTAAAGGCTAATATGCAAGTTATTGTCATTAAAAGTGTTTGGGGACCTGGGTCCTGCCCCAGGGGACATGAATCAATGCAAAAAAAAGTTTTAAAAACGGCCGTTTTTTCAGGAGCAGTGATTTTAATAATGCTTAAAGTCAAACAATAAAAGTGTAATATCCCTTTAAATTTCATACCTGGGGGGTGTCTATAGTATGCCTGTAAAGGGGCGCATGTTTCCCGTGTTTAGAACAGTCTGACAGCAAAATGACATTTTGAAGGAAAAAACACATTTAAAACTACCGCGGCTATTGCATTGCCGACAATACACATAGAAGTTCATTGATAAAAATGGCATGGGAATTCCCCACAGGGCAACCCCGAACCAAAATTAAAAAAAAAAATGATGTGGGAGTCCCCCTAAATTCCATACAAGGCCCTTCAGGTCTGGTATGGATATTAAGGGGAACCCCGTGCCAAAAAAAAAAAAAAAAACGGCGTGGGGTCCCCCCAAAAATCCATACCAGACCCTTATCCGAGCACGCAACCTGGCAGGCCGCAGGAAAAGAGGGGGGGACGAGAGTGCGGCCCCCCCCCTCCTGAACCGTACCAGGCCACATGCCCTCAACATTGGGAGGGTGCTTTGGGGTAGCCCCCCAAAACACCTTGTCCCCATGTTGATGAAGACAAGGGCCTCATCCCCACAACCCTGGCCGGTGGTTGTGGGGGTCTGCGGGCGGGGGGCTTATCGGAATCTGGAAGCCCCCTTTAACAAGGGGACCCCCAGATCCCGCCCCCCCCCTGTGTGAAATGGTAAGGGGGTACTTACCCCTACCATTTCACTAAAAAACTGTCAAAAATGTTAAAAATGACAAGAGACAGTTTTTGACAATTCCTTTATTTAAATGCTTCTTCTTTCTTCCTTCATCTTCTTCTGGTTCTTCTGGCTCTTTTGGTTCTTCCTCCGGCGTTCTCGTCCAGCATCTCCTCCGCGGCGTCTTCTATCTTCTTCTCCTCGGGCCGCTCCGCACCCATTGCATGGGGGGGAGGCTCCCGCTCTTCTCTTCATCTTCTTCTCTTCTTCATCTTCTTCTTCATCTTCTTCTTCTCCTTCTTCTCTTCTTCCTTCTTCTCTTCTTCATTTCTTCTCCGGGCCGCTCCGCAGCCATGCTGGTATGGAGGGAGGCTCCCGCTGTGTGACGGCGTCTCTTCGTCTGACGGTTCTTAAATAACGGGGGGCGGGGCCACCCGGTGACCCCGCCCCCCTCTGACGCACGGGACATGACGGGACTTCCCTGTGGCATTCCCCGTGACGTCACAGGGAAGTCCCGTCAAGTCACCGTGCGTCAGAGGGGGCGGGGTCACCGGATGGCCCCACCCCCGTTATTTAAGAACCGTCAGACGAAGAGACGCCGTCACACAGCGGGAGCCTCCCACCATGTCAGCATGGCTGCGGAGCGGCCCGGAGAAGAAATGAAGAAGAGAAGAAGGAAGAAGAGATGAAGAAGAAGAAGATGAAGAAGATGAAGAGAAGAGCGGGAGCCTCCCCCCTCATGCCATGGGTGCGGAGCGGCCCGAGGAGAAGAAGATAGAAGACGCCGCGGAGGAGATGCTGGACGAGAACGCCGGAGGAAGAACCAGAAGGGCCAGAAGAACCAGAAGATGAAGGAAGATAGAAGAAAGAAGAAGTATTTAAATAAAGGAATTGTCAAAAACTGTCTCTTGTCATTTTTAACATTTTTGACAGTTTTTTAGTGAAATGGTAGGGGTAAGTACCCCCTTACCATTTCACACAGGGGGGGGGCGGGATCTGGGGGTCCCCTTGTTAAAGGGGGCTTCCAGATTCCGATAAGCCCCCCGCCCGCAGACCCCCACAACCACCGGCCAGGGTTGTGGGGATGAGGCCCTTGTCTTCATCAACATGGGGACAAGGTGTTTTGGGGGGCTACCCCAAAGCACCCTCCCAATGTTGAGGGCATGTGGCCTGGTACGGTTCAGGAGGGGGGGGCGCACTCTCGTCCCCCCCTCTTTTCCTGCGGCCTGCCAGGTTGCGTGCTCGGATAAGGGTCTGGTATGGATTTTTGGGGGGACCCCACGCCGTTTTTTTTTTTTTTTTGGCGCGGGGTTCCCCTTAAAATCCATACCAGACCTGAAGGGTCTGGTATGGAATTTAGGGGGAACCCCACGTCAATGTTTTTTTTAAATTTTGGCCGGGGTTCCCCTTAATATCCATACCAGACCTGAAGGGCCTTGTATGGAATTTAGGGGGAGCCCCACATCATTTTTTTTTTTTTTTTTTTGGTTCGGGGTTGCCCTGTGGGGAATTCCCATGCCGTTTTTATCAATGAACTTCTATTTGTATTGTCGGCAATGCAATAGCCGCGGGTAGTTTTAAATGTGTTTTTTTCTTCAAAATGTCATTTTGCTGTCAGACTGTTCTAAACACAGGAAACATGCGCCCCTTTACAGGCATACTATAGACACCCCCCAGGTACGAAATTTAAAGGGATATTACACTTTTATTGTTTGACTTTAAGCATTAATAAAATCACTGCTCCTGAAAAAACGTCCATTTTTAAAACTTTTTTTTGCATTGATCCATGTCCCCTGGGGCAGGACCCAGGTCCCCAAACACTTTTTATGACAATAACTTGCATATAAGCCTTTAAAATGAGCACTTTTGATTTCTCCCATAGACTTTTAAAGGGTGTTCCGCGGCATTCGAATTTGCCGCGAACACCCCAAATTGTTCGCTGTTCGGCGAACTTGCGAACAGCCAATGTTCGAGTAGAACATGAGTTCGACTCGAACTCGAAGCTCATCCCTACTGAAGACAGTCACAGTAGAGGCTTGGCAGAGCATCACCAGGGATGAAACCCAGTTTCTGGTGATGTCTATGCATTCCAGACTTCAGGCTGTAATCGACTGCAAAGGATTTGCAACCAAGTATTAAAAAGTGAAAGTTTGATGGATAATTGTTAATCTGTCCCATTAAAAAGTGGGAGGCACATATACAAACTGTTGTAATTCCTACACTGTTCACCTGATTTGGATGTACCCCAATACCCTCAAATTAAAGCTGAAAGTCTGCAGTTAAAGCACATCTTGTTCATTTCATTTCAAATCCATTGTAGTGGTGTATAGAGCCAAAAAGATTAGAATTGTGTCGATGTCCCAATATTTATGGACCTGACTGTATCTATATATATATAAAATCATATACATTGCCGTATTTGCATGCTCTGCTAATTAGGCTTATTTGTACAGTGCCATATAGGGATTTATGCTGTGTATGAATTCACTTGGAATATTGTTTTGGGAATTATTGAAGGCACCATCAGCGTCATATACATTGATTTTGTATTTTCTAACACATACACATTTTGTTTCTGTATTTTATTAAATATTGGCCAGTAGAATAGTACATACTTTGTATGCATGGGCTCTGAACTCTTCCTTTTTAGGCCATTACCATTTGCATTATTGTTACCAGACCAATGTATGCCAGCAACAGTGTTCCTGTTTGCTACCACACCTGTCCCAGTGTCACCGAACCAGTGCATCCAGCAACAGTGCTCTTGTTCACCACCACACCAGTGCAGTGTTGCTTCTGCATGTAACTGGAACTGACCCTTGGCTTTTTATTGACCAGGTTTCTTCCAGCTGCCTGGACCCATACTTTTCCTGTTTGCTAACCATATCTCTGCCTGCCAATTGATCCATTTGCATGTTCCATGGACTACATTCTGTTGAGAACCAATCTCAGCTATGCCCTGTGGGCAACTGCACTCCTGGAGCCACAGGAACCCTTTTGATCTTTCTTTCTTAAACCTATTGTGCTTCTTGACCAGTGATCATGGCATTCTTAGGGACAGCCACATACCAGTAGGCTAGGTTTATAGAAATGAGGACTGCTATAAGTGATCCTACACTAAGCTATATTACCTGACCACTCAGTGGCGACCATTGCAGTACACTGTTTTTGATACAATTAGTTGCTTTTTGTGATACACAGGATACAATGTCTAGTACAGTCATTTCACACATGCTCAGGAAGAGTTTTTTGGGTTGCAATTCTATGTAAGCCCATGCTGTGTGTCAAAACAATATCTTATTAAATTGGCAACTTGTATACATATATATATATTTTTTTTTCCCTTTCGCTCCACATTTTCCAAAAATGTGTGGTGAAAAATTAAGCCATGCCTCTTAAAATATATGTTGGGGTGTTTTCTTTCCAAAATGTGACAATTTTGTGGGTGTTTCTATTGTTCTGGCACTCCAGAGCCTCCAAAAATGTGAAAAGTAGTCAGGAAATTAGGTGCATAACTTAAGCCCTTAGAAAACCTGAAGATGCTACTTGTATTTTTGGCCTCTCTATGTGGTTAGGCTGTGAAAAACTTGATGCCATGCTATGGAAAATGTCACTATGTGTACATCAAGCAAAATTATACTGCACAATTACCTATATAGTTATGACCAAAACCTATATTAATTTCCACGTAATCAAAAAGTAAATATATATAAAGAAAATTGAAAACAATACAATTATAAAAAAAAATAAAACCTTTTCCCTGGAAGAAAGTGAAGCTATTAGATAACTTAGGGGGGGTCTGAAACATTTTTTGCAATAATATCACCTAGGGTCAGTACCCTTATATATGTAAACCTTGGATGTTCAGGTACTATCGAGTCTGATCTTTTGATATGTGATGTTTAATTTGTCTTAATGTGAGCAGATATCTTTACTTTTAAGTAAATATGGATGTTTTTTAGCAATATTGCATTATGAATTTCTCTTTATGTCCTGAGTAAAGCGCAAAATGGGAGCATAAGATCGAGATTAAAAAAAAACTTGTGGCAAAAATATGAAGTTTTCAAAAAACTCCCCTGCCTCTTTGGCATACCTTGGGGTGTATGCTTTCCAAAATGTGGTCATTTTGTGGGTGCATCCACTGACCTGGTGCTTCAGGGCCTCCAAAATTGTGATAGATAGTCAGAAAATGATATGTGTAATTTATGCCCCTAGAATGTCTGAAAGTGTACCTTGGACTTTGGCCTCAAGAGGAGTAGCAGATTGTGTTTGGGGTGTAATTCAAATATGACTTGTGATAGACGTGGTGTTAAAATCACACCGCATCAGGACCACCATCTAAGTGCAGAGTAAGAGTGATTGTCACTGGGTTTGGTTAACTACACAATTAACTCTTTGCGAAAGATTGTTATACTACTTCAACTGTAGGTATTAGTTGCTACCATCCCTTGTTATATTAACACCAAACTTTTGAATCTCTAGTGGGACTTTGTGGGCAACCACACAAAAAGAGATCTTGAAAAATGTACAAAATTGGTTTCTTTATTTATATATCACATCATAAAACATCCACCACAATACTTATGGCATATTAAAAGCATGTTTTCTTGTGCAAATATAGCAGGAAGTAACAGAGGATCTACAAAATAAGAGTATACTTGATGTTTAGTGGTACAAACAGATGTTGTTTGCTGTCTGAGCCCTTAAAAGTGGATGGTAATCCTTTAGTGACTTCTGTATGGATATTTAACTGGGTTTGGATTAAGTTTTGGCTTGATACTACTAGAGGTGGTGATTTTAAATAGCCTGATAAACATTATTATG
Organism: Lithobates clamitans; assembly: GCA_037952925.1. Lineage (NCBI taxonomy): Eukaryota > Metazoa > Chordata > Amphibia > Anura > Ranidae > Lithobates > Lithobates clamitans. Next base: position 4,960,341 of record JBBGZY010000288.1, read on the forward strand.
ACCGCTATCTTTCTGTCTGCCTCTCCATTCAATGGAGACTACAGATGGAGGAATGAGAGGTCTTCTGGGCTATCAAATGTAACCCATTTGAATTAATTGGGATGGAGGTTCACTATAGTGGGGTGAATGTGTGGGGTGTGTGTGGGCTGAGGTCATATGTGGGAAATGTACCATTAGAATTGAGGGTTGGATGTGATGTTGGAGGGGTGTATGATGCAGTAGGGGGTAATATCTGTTGGTGCTCGGGTGGGTTTGGATGTGGAGGTTTTAGTGGTGGTGGGATGTGGGAGGAGATGAATGTAGATGGATGATTTGGTTGGGGTAGTGAGCTGAGTGGAGAAGGGCCAGAGACCTTTGGGTTTTTGATCCCAGTGGGATTGAAGTGACAACCCTTAGGCTCACATATTTGTTAAGATCAGACTTTCTTTGGTTCACTAAGAGGGGCACTATAATGCCAATGTGGTCTTTTATTAGAATTTTTGCCGCCATTGTGTCTTTCCTTGGCTTGTTGCATGTGGGGTCACTCTTTCCCATGCTGCGTGATGGGTTCACCTGTTGGATGCTTCTAAGGATCATAAGTTGAGTCACAGTTGCATATGATATAAGCTATTATTGGGTGTACATTTATGAATTTTATTAATTATAATACAATAGAAGATATTGATTGTGATGTTATTGTTTCTTAGTGTGGTACTTCCCTGGAGAACATGTTCTAATTTCTGTTTCCAGATGCATTGGATAACTCAAGTTGAAACTTACTGTGGAAATTACATCTCAGACAGAAAACGATAACTGGTTGTACCGCTAAGCATTAAGTATACTCTTGTGGTGTAGATCCCCTGTTACTTGCTGTTATATTTGCACAAGAAACCAATTTTGTACTTTGAAAATGTTTATCTATTTTTGTGTGGTTGCCAACAAAGTACCACTAGAGGTTTAAAAGTTTGGTGTTCACAATTAATACCCCCAAATCACAGCCTTCAGATATTTATCCTAAATATCACAATCACAATTTTACCAATAACAATTATGACTTTAAAGTGGGTCTTCATTGCATCTGACCACCACAAACCAAAAACACTATTTGATCCATTTTTAATACTCAAAGTAAACTCCCCCATCCATCCATGTCTCAATGCTTTATTTTTTTGAAAAAATCACTTAAACCCCTCACCCTAGCATTTATGGCTGTGGCCATCTTGACTCACCATGATTCATGTAGCATTTACTTCCTGGGATCCATCTGCCCTTAGCTCAAGCATGCATGCAGGGGAGTGTGCTTGGCTGAGAAAACCCCTCCTCCTCTCCCTCCTTTAAGACTCCTGGGATGTATGACATAATTCAAAACAAATAAATATGACATACTTTCCTATGTATTTACTAATGCTAGCAGCATGATGATTAAAAATAATCAATGTTGATTGGTGACTACCATATAATAGTGCTATTCAAAGAGACAGGGATTCTTTAAGTTCTGGCTTAATGCTTTATAGACAAAGTTATACATTTTGAAATACTGTTTAATAAAAAAAACAGGTAAATAGGATGTAAACAAAATATTTGCAGAAAAAAATGTATTACAAAGGAAAAAGAGAAAATTATGCAACAGAAAAAACAAAAAAACAAAACAAAAAGACAACACAGTTCTGGTTCTATGAGTTTAACAAAGTCCAGCCAATGAGCAAGATGGATCAGTGTCTGAAAATAGGCAAGCCGCTCACAGGATAACCACTTCTAAACAATAGGAAACGTCCTCCCTCAGCCCCACAGGTGCTGGCTCTGCACGATGAGTAGAAAACAAAATAGAAGAGTCTGGATGGCCACACTTCCGTGGAAAAAGCACCTTTATTGTAGTGAAGGACCCAGGTTACATGAAGATGGATACACAGGACAACTGCTAGCTAACGCGTTTCACATCAACAGATGCTTACTCATAGCTAAGTAGATGGTTACCACAGCAGAGACATATAACAGGTAGGTAATTAAAAACATATGTGACACCTGACAAATTACATTGAACACTAAACCGAGCGGTAACACCCACACCCCATGCTCATTACATGTGTTAACCCTCTAGTGCCCAGACAGCAGCAAATGTGAAAAATAGAAGTAAAAATATTAGGTTAAAAAACATTGCTTGCATATATGATAGAAATCTGGACAATCGCAAAAAATCAGCACACTACTTGGGATTAACGTCAAATGGACCACATATAACGGTGTGTTAGTATAACAGTTATGAATTACTCTTATCCAAAAAAGTAAAATGAAAATAAAAAAATGAGAAAAACTGAAAAAACACATCAAAAGATGTAAACATAATACTATAAATGTATACACTATGTGGGACAATACCTGGTACCAAACGTGCTGAAAAAGAAGCGAACCTCATTCACGTCTCAGGGGACTCTTCCCAAAAATGTACAAAAAAATTTCAATACAATTAAAAAAGTCCTTGAAAACTTGCAAGGGCAAATAGCCAAAAATGTATTATCATATCGATTCATTTCCTTTAATGCTATGTCTCTACAATAAGGTGCCTTGCAAAGCATTCAGGCAATAGGGTACACTGATACGTGAATGTGGACAAAAAGCTCGAACACATGACCACAATGTACCTAAAAATATGGAACAAATGTATATATACATAAGCCCTAGAAAACCACATGCCAGTAGTAATGTAAAGGGGATTTTTTATGTGAATGTATAACATGATAATTTGTAAACCGACTAAACCACAATATTAGTATTGCTAAGTGGCTATTATCGATAAAAATAAAAAGAAGTTAGAAAGACCAAAACATATACTACTTGGAAACAATGTCACAATTCATACTCTAAACAACAGAAAGAAAGCAAGAGACAAGAAACAAAAAACAAAAAATAAAAAAAAAAACAGAAACCAAATCTCAGCACACACAGTGGGCGGCTCTAAGGAAGAGAAAACCTCACCCTATATACTGCAGTGCACGGTGACAGTGCTGAAAAAGTGAGAAGTCTCACTCCATGTGCTTCAATGCTCCGCTCGCTTAAAGTTAGCCATCTAAGCCTATGCCATGTTGTGAAAAACACACAACAATATTGGTTAGAGTGTGTAGACCAAAAAGGGCAAAACGGGGAAACACACCATCCAGGCAAAGTTGTAACTCACAATAATAATTTCATCAAAATCAGCTACATAACCATAATAATAATAATTAAAAAAAAAAAAAATCAAAAGTTTAGTATTTCATGCGTGTGCTGCTTCGGACATATTTTATAATCCTGTGCTCAAATCTCGAAGTAAATCCCAATTCACATGGTGAGCAACACTAGAAGGGAAGTGGTCTCGCTCCGGGCGCTGTGACACTGACTTACTAACAATGTTAGATCTAAACCAATATCGTATTATATAAAGACACTGCAGAACTGTATGTCTTATAAGACTGGATGTTAACGGGGGACAGTAATCCCTAAAGACCGAAGGGAGAGAAATCTCTCTCCACATATTACAGTACTCAGTTATTAGAGATATCAAGACTTGTAATGATATTCTTGTTGATGAAAGCTACTAGGATATACATAGATATTAATACATGGATATTAATACGGCTGGTAGTCTTTAAGGTGGTGTCATGATTAAAACTTAAAACTTAGAATGAGAACCAAAATCCTGTGCATACAATAGGCAACTCTAGATAGTAGAAAATGAAGGATCAAAAATCACACACCGTGTGTCATAGCGCACGGTTATAGCGCTGAGGAGCAAGAGGTCTCACTCCATATGCTGCAGCACTCGACTTGTTGGTGGCTAGCCATCTAAACCAATATCAAGTTGTAAGTAAGTCCACTAACAGCATTGGTTGACACGTATACACCAAAAACACACCATTTAGGCAGAATATGAGCCACAAAAAACAAATGAAGCAACCATAAAGCAGGTATAGAGGATCCAGTGTCTAAAACATATATTGCTACTGGCATCTGTTGTAACCCGTGCTCTAGCCCAGAATTAAATCCCAGTTCATAGAGTGGGCAGCACTAAAAAGCAAGTAGTCTCGCTCCATGTGCTGCAACACTCTGCTCATTGACAACATTTGATCCGACCCAGTGTCATGTAATGTAAAATCATTATAGCATAGACCAAAATATGTAAAAAGAGAGAGTCATACCATTTAACCGGGGCATAAAACCACATTAACATTATCATTTAACATTACACCACCATTAGTGTAGAGTATATATCTTCCAAAACGGAAATGTTCAATACTGATTAATATAAATGTGACTGGTATTACTCTGGGTTAAATTAATAGAAATGTGATACATCCCATTCATAGTTCAACCCAGAGGGCTGAAGAGTGTCTAGAATAAAAATCAATTTCACCTCTTGCCTGCACAAAATGTTAAATTTGTCCCCTCCTCTGGATGTTTTTTTAATTGATCAGTGTCTCTCATAGATCTTGGTTTATGTTCCTTGTTTGATGTTAAAAGACTGCTTCCTCAATCATATTTTTTTTAAAGTATTACTATTTCACATGTACCACATGTCATGATCTGGTAACCCACATATTATTGTGGAGTATGCAATTGCCATTTCAGACACACTAAAAGTGACACTCAAATATATAATTAATAGTAATGTAGCTTGATCATGGCTGATTTTATTAATTATATGTAGATTTTTAAACTGTGAATTGAAGAAAGCGTAATTTGCAAGTCAAGTAGGATAGCTATCAGTATAGATCAGGCTTAAATGGCTTTTATGATATCATTTAGCCCTAGGTAAGACATTTTATTGCATGTCATGTACTCTTAATAAGTTTAATTAACCTACAGTTCCCAGCTTGGCAAAACTGAAATGTTTTATAGTTTTACAATACCTGATTCCAATGCCCTCAATGAAAAGTGCTGATAACCTTTCTAGATGTTTACTGCTGACATTAAACCTGCACTCCAGCTTTTGACACTTTACATAGTTTGCAAGCTGGCCCAAACAATCTATGTCCCTCACTAACATGTGAGACTGCTGGATGTGCTGTATAAACTGTATGTAGCTGAGGCTACATACAGCACACCACACTGTGGTCTGGGTTTGAGCCGAGACTTCCTGTCTCATACCTGGAACACATTAGAGTCTATCTGATCCGCACTCAGCCATTCAGAGAAAACAATATATTCTAGCAATGAATACAAAGCTTCTTCTGATTGGCTGAGTCAGAGGTTGTGCCATCATCAGCCATCCTCTCTGACTCAGCCAATCAGAGGAGGCTTTTTATTCATTAGTAGAATCAGGGATTTTTTTCTCAAACAATAGGTGTTGGAACTCAACCACGACCCCCCCAAAACCCTTCCCCCCACACACACCCTCCAAATCACATCAAAATAGTGGTTATGGTCATATTTCACAAACAGTAGAAGGGTCTTAAAGTGGCATTAAATATCAGGATTGCATTACATACACAGTGCAGAGTTCATGGGGGTTACACACAGAGTGCAGAGCTGTCACTTGTAAACATAGAAACCAGACTTCTGTGTTTACAAGTGAATGTGGTGAGTAGGCACCAAAGGGTCTGAGCTAGAGGTGGTGGAACTGAGTTCCACCAAGTTCCCCCTGAAAAAAATCCCTGAGTAGAATACATTGCTTTATCTGAATGGCTGAGCGCTGATCAGATACACAGATGTGTTCTGGGTATGAGACATGAAATCTTGACTTGAACCAGGGACACAGTGCTGTATGTAGCCTCAGCTGCATACAATTTATACAGCACATCCAGCGGCCTCACATATTAGTGAAGGGCATAGTTTGTTTGGGCCAAGCTGTAAAGTGTATCAAAAGCTGAAGTTCAACTTTAAGATAATTCCTGACTTGCTTCAGTGTTCTGTTTCAGATCTTCTGCTAAATCATTCAGTTAGTTATTTACAGCTTTAGCAAATCCATATTGATTAGTTATCTGCTAAGTAATGGTCAGCAGAATTGTTGATGGCTACACATTTGAAGTGTCCAGACCCTTATAAAACTGTTTATTCAAGTTAAATGCCTAAAGAGATGCACTTCTGGGATTATATCTATGTGCTGAAAGGGGAGTCACAGCTGTTCTGTCTCTTATTCTAAAAAAAATGTTTTGGCTGACATGAATTGTGAAAAACATGGCTGTCCATTGTCTTCTCACACAGTTTTTGGGATGGCCAGTTAGCATTATCATCACATGCCTATGCTGTATGATAGAAATAGCTTATTAATTGACAAATTTGTTTTAAAAAAAAGCATTTTCATTTTCATTCTGCATTTTTTATTTAACTTTTGGCAAAAAAGGCTTCTAAAGACTCACCAATCCTCGCCAAAATACCGTGGAGTGTTTGTTTCCCAAAAGGGGGTTTTGCATTTATCGCGCAATACTTTTTTATTAGGTTTTTCAAGAAATACAAACATTCACAAATTGTGTCCGCTGGATTCAGTCCGTCGGACAAGTCTGGTCAAAAAGTCCGCTTGTGTGTATGCAGCATTAGAGTAAAGTTTGAAGAGCAGAGGAGGTTGAATTTATCCATAATAACCTCTAGTGTGGTGTGAGCTCCATTTGGATACAGGTCATTTATCAAGTTAAGCCCCCTTTTGTCCCATCCCTTTAGGTCTTTGATCAGGTGCGTTAAGGTAGTTAGCGGCAAACTCATCCCATAATGTTGAGAGGAACTTGATATGAACTGTGTAACTGCTCTCGAGGTAGGTAAAGTTGTTGAAAGTAGGAGGAGGGTTAGTTTCAGTGGTCTCCACGAGTCAACATAGAGTACGGAGCACAGATTGGGAGTTTTATTAAGAGCCTTCTCAATGTCTAGACATAGTGTTTCAGCTGATTGAGTAAACCAGTATTTTGGATGATCTGCATGGACAGCCATGTGGTAGTCTTGTAGGTCAACCATACCCCCTATAGATCTATGCTTAGTTAAGGATGTATGATAGCATCAAACCCTCTTGCCCTGCCATATGAAGTTTCTCATTAGAGAATTTAAAGCTTTAAAATACTTTTGTTTTAGGAGGAAGTCCCAAATATATAGAGAATTTTGGGGCATACTATCAACTTGTAGGCTGCCAACCTTCTCACCCAGGATAACTCAACTTGGGCAATTTTCCTTAATTCCTTTTCAAGTTTGGCTAAAAGTGGTTTATAGTTGGCTTCTTCTAGGGAGGCGCACAAGGTTGTGATCGTGATACCAAGATATGTTAATCCCTTTTCGGCCCAGGTGTATGGTAGACTGTCTTTGAGGTTTAGTGTCATTGTTTTGGGAATACTGAGATTCAAAATTAAAGGAGTTGTAAAGGCAGAAGGTTATTTTATCTTAATGCATAGCATTATTGGCTCCCACAGCTGTCAATCAAAGTCAGCCAGACAATCAGGGGAGAGAGGGGGTGGGGCGGGGCCAGGTAGTGGCTCCATGTCTGAATGGACACACAGAGCTGTGGCTCGGCTCCAGTGCCCCCATATGAAGCTGCTGACTGTGGGGGCACTCGATAGGAGGGAGGGGCCAGGAGCAGCAAAGAGGGACCCGAGAAGAGGAGGATCAGGGTTGCTCTGTGCAAAAACAACTGCACCGAGGAAGTAAGTATAACATGTTTTTTTTTTAAACAAGACTTTACAATCACTTTAAGGACTTATGCTGCATACACACGATCGCACATTCCGACAACAAAATCCATGTTTTTTTTCCGACGCATGTTGGCTCAAACTTGTCTTGCATACACACTCACACAAATCTAGTTGGAAATTCCGAATGTCAAGAACGCGGTGACGTACAACACGATGAGCCAAGAAAAATGAAGTTCAATAGCCAGTGAAGCTCTTCTGCTTTATTCTGAGCATGCCTGGAACTTTGTGCATCGAAATTGTGTACACACAATCAGAATTTACGACAACGGATTTTGTTGTCGGAAAATTTGAGAACCAGCTCTCAAATTTTGTGTGACGGAAATTCCGATGGAAAATGTCAGATGGAGCCTACACACAGTCGGAATCTCCGACAACAATCTCCCATCAAGCATTTTCTGCTGAAAATCCGACCATGTGTACACGGCATTAGTGTGATTGAGTTTGTAGTATGACAACTAGACATGTGCACAGTGAAATATTTTGTTTCGGAATTTCTGTTTCATCTGAAAAATTAATTTATTTAGTTACTCCGTTCATTTTTCATTATTTTATTTCATTAAAAAATGCATTTGTACAAAAATCCAAATTAAGGTCAAATCTGTCAATTGAAGGCTTATGGTGTCTGTTGGATGTTCTAAGAAGATTTGACGAAGCAGCTAAACTGTACAATGCCACAATTGTACATTTCTGGTCGAATGCTTGGCCCACAAGCTATAGTAGAATTCTAATGTTGTTTGACTAGTATTAATTATAATTAATAATTATAATTACTAGTCAAATAACATTAGAATTCTTCTATAGCATTTGACCATAAATGTCCGCTTGCGGCGATCGTATGATTTTAGCTGCTTAGTCGAATCTTCATGTCGAACAGTAATATACATACTTTTGATTGTATCAAATGATATGATACTTATTTGTTTCTGTTCATGTTGAACGGTCTACCCCAACGGCCAGTGGAATTGTGTTGTATTAAAATTCCAGCATATAACTTCCTTCCTGTTCACTCTGCGCTCCTAACGATTATGGTTCACACTGGCGATGGCAGCATCAGACAGTGGCTTTAGATTAGGCACATTAGATAGCAGGTTTAATAGACACAAATCGCTATTGTCACCGTCATGTTGAACCTTCTAGCTATCTATATTGAACTGTTGTTGCAACAATACAAAAATATAATAAATATGAAAATAAAGCATTTTTTATTTCGGATCGTTCAGATTTCAGATTCTGCGCGTTCGTTATCATTTTGTTAAAATGAACACGAAAATCCACGAAATTCAGACGAAAATGCATTCAGACAATAACGAATGCACGTCTAATGACAACTGGCTAAATTTTGTCAGGATTGCACAAGCCCTTGAAAGTGAGGTTTGAGGGTGTGTTAATATCAAAATGATGTTGCTCGCAAATAAATTGATCATGTGGGGTCTGTCTTTAAAGAGGAACCCCATTATTAATGGGTCTGAGCTAATTTTTACTGCTAGTGGTTCAATCATAAGATTACATTTCATTGGGGAAAGTGGGCATTTTTGCCTTGTACCATTTGAAATTGAGAATGGTTTAGACAGTATGTTCTCCGTGTACACCTGGGCCGATGGTGAGGAGTGCAAATCTAAGGTTGTGGATAAAATTGACCCCGGGAATCCAAATCTGCATAGGGCAAGTGACATGTAGTTCCAATGCACTCAGTCAAAACGCCTTCTCCCTGCGTCAATAGAAAGCAGCAGAGAAGGCACTTGACTACGTTCAGCAGAGTATACAATGTTAATCACTCATCTCGTGGCATCATATTTCTGGCTTCCAGGTACAAATCCCATCTGATCTAGTTGAATCATTTTGGGTAGTATTCCTTTGAGTCTTTGCGCTAGGAGTTTGGCGTACAACTTGACGTCCATATTGAGCAAAGATATGGGTCTGAAATTGGCCGGGCAGTCTGGGTTTTTCGAGGTTTAGGAAGGGTAACGATATGCGCTTTTAACATATCAGGGGGAAAGGCTGCCCTGTGCCCTGCAGCGGTAAATACTGAATTTAGGTAGGGGGCCAACTTGGGACCAAAAGCTTGATAATGTTTGCAAGAGAACCTATCTGGGCCAGGGGTTTCTCCGCTTGGCATGTAATGAATTACTTTGAGTATTTCAGAGTTGGAAAAGGGACAGTTTAGGTTCTCTAATTCTAAGGAAGTCACAGAGGGTAAGTTCAGTGAATCCAAAAAGGAGTAAATCGCTTTGTGGGTTGGAGGTGGGGTTATATAGGGACCTGTAATAGTCCGCAAACCTGTAATCATGTCCTCTATCTGTTTGGGGTTGCTCAAATTTTGTTTTGTATAAGGATGGTTTAAGAACGGGATTCTAGATTTGACTGTCCAGGCTTTAAGTCTAGATGCAAGAAGCTTCCCGGTTCCATTGTGGGACGAAACGTATTTCAATTTGAGTTGTCTAAGCATGAGATCGTAGTGGTCTTGAAGCATAGAGCGAAGTTCCATGTGCAGTTTGGTTAGTTTATTAACGTTTGAGGAGTATGGGCTGGCTTTGTTTTGTCATTCCAGATCTCTGAGATCTGACAACACTTTCTGCAAGTTGGCAAATCTAAGCTTTTTTGTGCAAGTTCCCAGCTGAAATATAACCCTTCTTATATACGCCTTATGGGCGCTCTATAGATGGAGTATGTCAACATCAGGTACAGCATTAGACACAAAATATTCATCTATATGTCGAGTTAGTATATCCTTAGTGGCAGGGTCATTAATTAGGCTGTTGTTGCAATGCAACAGCAGAGTAGGATGACAGGTAGCCCACTTTCAGATCATAATGGAAACAGCCACATGGTCCGACCACGTGATATTAGCTATGTTGGAGTAGGATACCTGCTGCAGTAACCGCTTGTCCATCAAGTATAAATTAATTCTAGAATCTGGGTGAATAATATGTATAATCCTTTTCCGAAGCATGCATACATCTCCATACATTGTATACCTCCTCCCTAAATATGAAATTGACAAGAGAAAATGAGTGAGCCCTCTTGTTAGAGGTGGAATCTAGTTTGGGATCAACCACTAGGTTCATATCCCCACATACCATGAGATTACCTTGTTTGTGTTTGGCGATACACTTAAATAGTTTGCAATAAAAGGAGCCATGTCTATATCGTGTACAACCACTCATTGTTAGAACAAACCAGTAAAACATAGCAACCATCCATATCTAAGGATAAATGCTGCGTAAATGAGACGGAGTTCTTAATAGCAATTAGAACTCTCCTTTTTCTTGAGGAGTATTCTGCTGAGAAGATAAATAGGAAGTTTTTGTGTCAGCATTTTGGGGCCTCTGATGTGTTAAATTGAATTTTCTGTACAATCACTACATCTGCGTTGGACTTGCTGGCTTCTTTCCACAGGCAAAAATGTTTTTATGAGTGATTGAGACCTCGGGCATTAATGGAGAGAAGTGACATGAGGCATGATATAAGATGTCAAGGCAGGCAGGCACTCTTGAGGGTGTAGGTGATGCTATAGGGTTAATGGATGGCTGAAAGACCTGGGCAGCAGAGCGGAGCTGAGGTCTCATGTGGCCATCTTAGAAAGCGGTCACCATACCCCCCTTATGGTTTTGCATTTATGAGTGTTTCTCCAGTCCTGGCACTTCAGAGACTCAAGAAATGTGATAGGTAGTCAGGAAATTAGATGCATAATTTATGCCCCTAGAAAGCCTGAAGGTTTTCCTTGGATACTCTTATGTGGTACCTCCATACTCAGGAGAAGCAGACTGCGTTTTGGGGTGTAATTCTAAGTATGCATATGCTTTGTGTGAGAAATAACTTGGTAAACAGACAACTTTGTGAAAAAATGTCTTATTTAATTTCTACATTTTCCAAGCAATTGTGACAAAATTACAACTTTAAAAAACTTCCTATGCATTTTACCAAATACCCTTGCCTGTATTATTTCCACAAACGGGTCAGTTTTGGGGTATTTGTATTGTTCTGGCATTTTAGGGCCTCAAGAAATTAGATATAGTCAGTATATCACAAGCGATCAATTTTTATATACTGTATATATATATATATATATATATATAGATATATACCATAGTTTGTAGACTCTACACCTCTCACACAAACTAAATAATATACACTGATTTGGATTATTTTTTACCAAAGAAATGTAATATATCTACCCTAAATTAATAAAGATTATTTATTTGCAAAATTTTATAGCAAAAACTTTTTTTTTTTTAAATGTTTGTTGTTTTTTCTATATAGCAAAAAATAAAAACAATCCTAGTGGTAATTTAATACCACCAAATGGAAGCTCTGTCTAAAAAAATTATATAATTTGGTACAGTATTGCATGACTCAGTAATTGTCGTTCAGTGTGACAGTGCTGAAAACTGAAAAAATTCTTGAACTGGAAAGGAATGAAACACTCCAGTATTTAAGTAGTTAAATTACATATACAGTAATTTAATTAGGGTTTACATCTACATTTAATAATAATAATATTAATAATAACATTATATGACTAATAATCTTTAACCACTTGCCGTCCCTTTAACCACTTGCCGCCCATATAACTTACTTATTTGACGGCAAGGTAGCACTGCTGTCCGGATCACATACCTAGTATGTGATCCAATACCTCTGGGGCGCACATGCGCGTTACCGCCGGTCTCCTCCCACTGTGTATAGTCACAGTCTGATCTGTGGGTACCACAAACTCAATGTCTGCTGGCACCTGCCCCTCATTCAACACAGAGGCATAATGGTGGTTGTTATGTAAACAAGGCAGATCACTTTTCTGTCAATAGGGAAGGCATGGATCCTGTATTCCTGCAAAGCCTTCCCCCTAGTAAATGCACCTCCCACAGTACACTAAAACACTGGTCAGGCACACAGATAAACCTTTGATCACCCCTGATTTTTAACCCCTTCCCAGCCAGTGTCATTAGAACAGTGACCGTGCATAATTTTAGCACTGTCACTGGTCCCCAAAAAGTGTCAAAAGTGCCAGTTAGCATCCCACTGTCTGCCGCAATATTGAAGTCCTGCTATAAGTCACTGGTCGCCGACATTATTAGTAAAAAAAAATATGTCCCATAGATTGTAGACGCAATAACGCTTTTGCGCAAACCAATCAATATACGCATATTGCGATTTTTTAACAAAAATATGTAGAAGAATACATATTGGTTTAAATTGATGAAGAAATTCATTTTTTTTTTCATTTTTTATTGGATATGTTTTATAGCAAAAAGTAAAAAAAATGTTTGTTTTTTTTTTTTGAAATTGTCTGACTTTTTTGTTTATGGCACAAAAAATAAAAACTGCAGAGGTGATCAAATACCACCAAAAGAAAGCTCTATTTGTGGGGAAAAAAGTACATACATTTATTTGGGTACAGTGTTGCACAACCATGCAACTGTCAGTTAAAATAACGCAGTGCTGTATAGCAAAAAAATGGCCTGGTCAGGAAGTGGGGTAAATCTTCTAAAGGTTAAGTGGTTAATATTATTTATGGGCATCCTGCTTTTAACCTCCCTGGCGGTTTTCCCGAGTGTGACTCGGGGTTAAAATTCAGGACCATTAGCGGTAACCCCGAGCCACACTCGGGATTACATCGCAGGATCCTGGTGTGGCTTTACTTACCTTGTCCCCGGGATCCTGCGATGTCCCCCGCTGTGTCTGCGGGCTCTGTCCTCCTCTGAAGCCTCTCCTTGCCAGGCTCCATTCCTTGCGAGCGTCGCGACGCACGGGGGCGGAGCCTGGCAGCAAATTCAAAAAATTGTAAAAATCATAACACATACAGTACTGTAATCTTACAGATTACAGTACTGTATGAAATGATTTCACATCCCTTTTGTCCCCAGTGCTTTGGCCCATGCCCTGCATGCAGTTTTATGTTATATATACTGTTCTTTCTGCCTGGAAACTGGAGATTGTCCATAGCAACCAAAAAGTGTCCCTTTACGTCAAAAGTGGCTTTAGACCAGCTAGAAAACAGCGATAGTAAATTAGAACACTTGCAGAAATGGACGATAGTGAATCGTGGGGAAATTTATTTTATTATTATTATTTATTTATTTATTTATTTATTTATTTATTTATTTTTTATTTATTATATTATAATTTATGTTTTTGTGTTTCAAACTTTATCATACCCGGGATATCTACTAGACTCTTGTTTGGACAGATTTAAGTGTGTTATTGTTAAGAATTACAGACCTACAATATAAAACGTCAAATTTCCATGCAAAATAATTGTACCGCTTTCAGCACCTAAATTCCGAAATAATCATACCGCCAGGGAGGTTAATGAAGCCCTAGCAGGATTACTTTTTTTTCCCCAAAAATCCCTCTCAAACAAAAAATGCTCAGATCTGCTTTTATCAGCTGACAGACTTACTTGGTAAAGAAAAAATAGCTGCCAGGGGGATTCATTTAAAACTACCAAAAAAGGAAAGGCACACGTAGCAATATACAAAGCAATGCAAAAAAATCCTCAGCACATTCACCAGCTAGTCAGATCAAAAACATAAACAATCTGTTTCAACAACTCAGGTAAAAGAACATTTTTCTAGGAACACAGAATTGTAGAATTCTGTCCCAAACCAGAAGGGACAGGTTGCATATAAACTCTATTATAATAAACAGGTTGCCCTACTAATATACTGGAAGGTGACCAATAAACACATACAGTAGCATATATCTAACTATCTGGCACCGAGCATGTGAAAATCAAGAATCTATGGGCATCTGCAGTTAAGCTATTAGAACATAGAAATGCATGCCTTTATAGGCTCTGCTTCTGGTCTGGGTGAAATGGGACAGCAACAGCAGCTCCTGTGTGCATATGATCAGGAGGTTCAGTTCTGTGTGTCTACTTACTAAAAATCTCCCTTTATATTACATGACAGTCCTCCAATCAAGATTTCTAAGTCAGTTAGTAGGAGTGGGAACTACCTGTCTGTAACCAACTAACTCTGTGGTAAATACAAGCAAAAGCTATTTACAAATACAGGCAATTGCAGGCTATTTGAGGCTGCATCAGGTATGTGCAGGCACCTGCAAATAGCTTATTTTGTAAGCAACATATCTGCATATAAGGATCATTTAAGGGATACAAAAATGTATTACTTGAACAAGAGTGTACTCTTTACAAGATCATTTAAAGAATTGTGTATGCTGAGTGCAATAATGTCTTGAAAACCCATACAACATCCTGTAAAACAAGAATTCCTATACTATTCTTGGTATTTTTATCTTGTTTATTTTCTTGTAGTATAGTGGGATCAAAAGTTAAAAAGTAGTATAGTGGGATCATTAAAAGTAAAGATGTTGAGAAAATAAAAGCTACAAAACATACAGAAATGTGGGGCTGCTGGAGAGCACTAAATTCAAGCCTCAGAAAATTAATTTCAATGCCAAAGGTTTTAATACATAATAAAAAAAAATTGAAGCAAAAATAAAAAATCCAAAGCGCCAAAAGAATCTAACTATTGGTATGAATAAATGATAGCATATAAATTAACAGCTGCAGTGAATAAGACCTTGCAAGTGCAAAATGATACTAATAATAAAAATAAATATACCGTGCTAAGCACCACAAATGTTAAATACATATCACATTTGAAAAATGATGCGACTTTGAAAAATCGCTAAAAAGTCCCATGCAGATAATTTACGCTGAATGCCACAAAGATTAAATAGATATCACACTTGAAACCTGGTGTGTTTTTAAAAAATCGCTAGAAAGTCCCACACAGAAGATTTGTTGTAAACATCAGTAAACTTGAAGCAATAAAATTTCCAAATCCCAATTAAAGTGCTCGTGCTCTACAAAGTGGATATGAATCCATGCTTTATAAGTGCTTTATATGTGCTCACAGGACAGTGCCCCCACATGGATGTAAACTCATCCCTCCAAATGGACCAACTATTTCTAGTTTTGTCAAACACGCATGTGGGGCAGTCCCCGTGGATTTTCTGTGGACTGATGTGGTTCAGGATTGATACTTCCTCATGTGACTGGATATGATAAAGAGGGCCTCATTCCTCTATACTGGTGTTATTTGGGGTAGATGTTCCTCATGCAAATGACAGAAAAAGCCTCATTGCTCAGCAACGTTTTTAAAACATTTATTCCACATAAAAAACAGTAATTAAACTCACATATATGGGTGCCTGTAAACCTGGCACCCAGTGTGAACAGCAGCTAAGTTCCCAGGAAATCTGCCCAAATTTGGTTCAAATTTCATTCATATGAGGAAGTATCGACCACATCAGTCCACAGAAAATCCACGGGGACTGCCCAACATGCGTGTTTGACCAAACTAGAAATAGTTGGCCCATTTGGAGGGGAAAGTTTACATCCATGTGGGGGCACTGTCCTGTGAGCACATATTAAGCACTCCACTTTGTAGAGCACGAGCACTTTAATTGGGATTTGGAACTTTATAATGATTCAAGTTTACTGATGTTTGCAACAAATCTTCTGTATGGGACTTTCTAGCGATTTTTTAAAAATGCACTAGGTTTCAAGTGTGATATCTATCTAATCTTTGTGGCACTCAGTGTAAATTATCTGCATGGGAATTTTTAGCGATTTTTCACAGTTGCATCAGATTTCAAATGTGATATTTATTTAACATTTGTGGCTGTATATTTATTTTTAATAAAAAAAAATTACCATAAAGAGTGATGTTAGATCACAAAATGAATTTGAAGCTTTATAAGTTTGCCCATGGAATTTTTACATTTAGAATATGAAAGTGCATTAATAATTTATGCAGTGATACTTCTCGTGGTGTATTTTGTTTAAATATTTTCACAACAAACGAGTAATTTTAACATGTTAAATTGTTATGTTAAAATGCTGCTAGAAAATGGTATTGATACTGTAAAAATGCAGCAATTAATACATATTTTTAGAACACACTGTAACTGTCCTTTAATATTAAGAAGCAATGCCAAACAATTACAGTTACTGAAGAAAATGTCTAATACTGTAGCGATTATAAATTTGGCTCAGAATAAAATCTGCTTTATGTAATTATATAATATACATGTGTCTAGTGCACATTATTAATGAATACTTTTCTTGGAATTAAAATAAATTTGGTGATAATTTAAGACTCCCACAGAGCATTGTCTACTTTTCATTATGAACTCCCACAAGGAGGTAAAAATTTAGAGAAGAATTTGAAAAGAATCATCATCATATTTAGTGTTTGATAGTATTATTAAACATTTTTTATTTTGTGTACTGTAATAGGGCGTACACACGGTCGGACTTTGTTCGGACAATCCCGCAACAAAATCCTAGGATTTTTTCCGACGGATGTTGGCTCAAACTTGTTTTGTCTACACACGGTCGCACAAAGTTGTCGGAATTTCCGATCGACAACCACGCGGTCACGTACACCACGTACGACGAGACTAGCAAAGGCCGATTCAGAACCAAGCGCGGCACCCTTTGGGCTCCTTTTGCTAATCTCGTGTTAGTAAAAGTTTGGTGAGAGACGATTCGCGCTTTTTCAGACTCGTGGCTTTCAGATCGTTTTCTGCCGTTCAGTTTGTGCTTGTGGGTTTGTATCTGCTCTTCACTGCGTGCAAGCAAGTTCCGCGTGACTTTAGGTATTCATTGTATTCTTGTTCGTTCGTTATTGGTTTTCAGGTCGCTCTTCACAGGCCTTGCTGTTCTTCAGTGCGTTCTGTTACTTCGTTCTGAGCAGCCGACCGTTTTCTAGCCATGTTTCGTATGCGTACTCCTCGTAGAGTTCGTGCTGTGCGGGGGCTTGGTGTTGGGGTCCTGACCTTGACACAAGTCCAGTCCATGAACAGGGTGGGGAGGAGTTCATGGACCAAGAATTGGTTGCTTCAGCGTGACCAGTTCTCTCATATGCCTTTGCTCCGTGAGATCCGTGAGAACAATCCTGATGATTTCAGGAACTTTCTCAGGATGACGGACCCCGTGTTTCACCGTTTGTTGGCTTCGCTGACCCCCTATATCAGCAGGCAGGATACCTGCGTGAGGCAAGCCATCACTCCGGAGCAGAGGTTGGTCGCTACCTTGCGGTATTTGGCCACAGGGAGAAGCCTGCAGGACCTCAAGTTCTCGACAGGCATCTCCCCCCAGGCTCTGGGTATCATTATCCCAGAGACCTGTTCTGCCACCATCCAGGTCCTGCAGAAGGAGTATATGAAGGTAAGATTTTTTTCCTTTTATATCACATTTTATTGTATTGAATGTTTGCTAATATATTGTATTTCTTTCCTCATTCCCTAATTACCATGATTGTAATATGCTGTGAATGTCCCCTTTGTCCTCATGCATGCTGGATTTTTATGTAATTATTATTTTATGTCCTTCATACATATTTGCCCTTCAATAATCTCTCCAGCATGGTGTCTCCTGCCCCTATATTCACCTCATGTAGTCACTTAACAATGTATTTTATCAGCTCTATAGTAGTGCTTTACCCCAAACACCCCCTAAAATGTTTGGAAATGTTATTTTTTATTTAAATTCAGGCAGAGTGCCAGAGGCTTTTTTTGTGGTGTCCCCAAATTTTTTGTAACCCTCCCTCCCCCCAACTGCTAAGTCAGTTGATCCCAATTCTCTATCCTTAATCATCTATCTGCTGACTTTGCCAAACCCATAAACACTATACCCATCTCTTTAGTGCTCAGATTTATGGATGAATTCCCCAAAGCATGTAGTGCAAGGGCCTGCCTGTATACTTTCCAATGGTACTGTTTAAAGTTTTTGTATCCTATTATTATCTTGATAGGTAATAGCAGAATGTCCAAATGTCCTCAAATGTGTACATTGTGTATTTATATCTTTGTATTCAGACACTTCTTACCTGTCCAGTGGTCTGCCAATAGTGTAACTAAGGAGGGTCTGTTCCAAGTAATACCCTGTATTTAGGCATTCATCTCTCAATGAAGTGAAGAGGGTTACCTGTCCAAGAGTTCCTCCCCCCTATAATGTTAGAAATGGCCCATGAGAGGGGGGGGGGGAATATGATAGGTGTACCTTATACTTTGTTGTTGTTAAATTCCCCTTAATAAATGCTATCTGGAGGTTGCCCCATAATGTTTGTGTATAATCTGCTTGCCATGTTTCTGTGAAAAAATAGTAATGTTTATTGTTTTTTCCTCAACAGTTTCCTTCAACGCCACAGGAATGGCAGACTGTGGCCTCCCACTTTGCCCAGCGGTGGGACTTTCCTAACTGCGGAGGGGCAATTGATGGGAAACACGTCCACATCGTCCCACCACCCAACTCGGGGTCGTACTATTATAATTACAAGGGGTTTAATAGTATAGTGATGTTGGCGGTGGTGTCGGCTAATTACGAGTTCCTGTATGTGGACGTGGGGTAGAATGGCCGGATGTCCGATGGTGGAGTCATCG
This sequence comes from Lithobates clamitans, assembly GCA_037952925.1. NCBI lineage: Eukaryota > Metazoa > Chordata > Amphibia > Anura > Ranidae > Lithobates > Lithobates clamitans. The sequence goes on from JBBGZY010000288.1 coordinate 4,979,378, forward strand.
CCCAGACGGAGTTCTACAGGCGTCTCCAGAATGGCAGCTTGGACTTGCCACCACCAGAGGACAATGTTGAAGGGCTCCCATTTGTGTTTGTTGCTGATGAAGCATTTGCGCTGGGGGACCACCTAATGTGGCCATTCCCGATGAGGACCCTCACCCCGGAACAGAGGTTTTTTTTTGCAAAAACACATTTCACTACAAGTGCACTTGCAACTGCACTGAACCTGCACTTGTAGTGCAAAGTGTATTTGCCCTTAGGAAATAACCCCCATTTTTGCATAAAACAGCAATTACATCACCCCAAAAGTGTTGTAGTGTTGAGACAATAATCCACACATTCTTGAGTAAGCCACTTTTTTATACCTGCACAATCACATGTGCATTTACGAAAGGTTTTTAAAACAAACCAACATGTTTGTTGTATAACAATTTTTGCAGTAGCATTATCAAAAATCAAAATATCCATTTCAGATAAAACAGGCCTGTGTAAAACCAACAAGAAAGCCAAAAAACTTGAACTTACAAAGTTCACATATGGTAAAACCTGAAGGCTATATCAGACATCGGTATTTAGGAACTGGGTTTGATATAGCGTTCAGATGGGTGGAAATCACCCCTGGAAAAGCCAAATTTGGAAGATGCACACCAATTTACGAATGTCAACATGTGCTATCTGCCATCAGGGGGGATCAAGAGACGTGTTTTGGGGGAGCAAGCCCTTCCTCAACGCGACTTTATAATTGAGGAAGGGGTTGCACCCCCAAAACGCGTCCATTGATCTCCCGTGATGGCAGATAGCACATGTTGGCACACTGTGTGCATCCTCCAAATTTGGCTTTTCTAAACATTGAAAAAAATTTTAGAAGATTGGACCACAATAAAACAGGTGATTTTGTGGGGTTTAAATTCGCCCCAAAACATCAATGATGTTATTATTTTTTTTAATAACATCACTGATTTGTTGCTGTATGTTGTGCAATTCGAGATTACACCCCATGATCTCCCTGATCAGTATCTGGGCACTTTCAGATGTGAAACGTTCTCTATCCCTCACATCACGATCACCTAAAAAGAGATAAAGAACAAAAAAAAGGTCTCAAAAATCCAATCCAATCCAATGCCAATCTCCACCACATCTTCTTCTTTCTCCTGCTCTTCTTCTTGTGTTGGTGGTATTTCACCTTCTTCCATAGGTGGGGGGTCTGTGTTCTCCTGGGATGAGGGGTGTCCTCCGAGTCTTTTCTCCCCTATGTAAAACAAAAATGGTATACTTAGCACACAGATATTTGATGGCAGAACTAGAAATAGGAAACATTGCTTGGAAGTGGGGTACAATTGTCTATTTTAGCAGAGTTCCAAGATGTATATTTTTTAGTGGCCTTTGTCAAGCTGCAATACTTTACCTGTTTGGTACAAGCTTCACAGATGTAGCCCCCCCTATAGTATACACTGGAGCACCTGTGTGCCCCCCCTAATAAAAATGGTGTTCTGGGGTCCCACACTAGTGCTCCAGTGTCCAGATGTGAAAACAGCTGCTCAGTGTCCTCTCCTTACACGCAATCTAGTTGGCATTTCATTCTAGTAACAAACCCATCTACACAAACAAATATTTGGCATCCAAGTAGGCCCCAAAAAATGTGTGAAAATGCATATGGCCTAAACAATGGTGTTCTAGAGGCCGAAAGAAAAATGTTTGATACGAACGAATAATGGGCCCATGAACATTAAAGTTGCTCTTTTAAACGTTACAATTATTAAAAGCATATGGAGCAGAACGAACGGAATAAAGACAGAAAGAATAGGAACACAGCACAACTACTTACTTTTTTGCAGCACTCTCCGGATCTTTTGGTACTGCTCTGGCTCTCTCAACTTCAGGTCCGACCACCGCTTCCTGAGCTGATCTTTAGATCTTCGTACCCCAAAATTCCTGTGAAGGCTTTTGATCACTTTAGCAATGATTTTGGCCTTTCGGATGTTGGGGTGTGGGTAAGGCCCATATTTTCCGTCATAGTCGGACTTCCTCATGATGTCGACCATCTCCAACATCTCCCCAAAGGACATATTTGTGGCCTTAAAACGTCTCCTTCTGGATCGGGACGTGCCTGGATCCGGGCTTTCCTGCTCCTCCTCCTCGTTGCTAGAATTAGCATGCACCTGCTGTAACTCCACCATGTGCTCTTCACCCACTGCGCCGAACGAAAAGGGGCGGGGAATAGACTAGAAAGAACGTCAGGGGCGGGCGGAGCTACACGCATGCGCAGTGTGTATAAAGCGTAACACGCGTGCGTATTACGTACGATCTGTGAGCGGAAGAAGGAGCATTGGATGCGCCGATCGTAAGAACGAAGGTAAGAGACAAACTTGTGCCTATACTGCTTCTAGATTGAGGCCTATATTGTAACAAGATTAGGAGAGTTTTGTCTGACATTAGGCTTTGTCTTATGTTGTGTCTTGCAGTGAACATGGATATCTTAATGAAAGACAATGACTTCATGTCAGTATTCGTAGAGATGCTAAGTGAGCTGCCATGTCTGTGGGAGATTACCCACCCCCATTTCAAGAAACAAGCAAAGAGGAAGGCAGCACTGGAGCAATTGTGTGAAATTGTGAAGCAGGTGATCCCCACGGCAGACATCACCTATTTAAAGATCTTCATTGGTGGCCTGAGGAGCATATATCTGAGGGAGCGCAAGAAAGTCCTGGATTCACAGATCCGGAGCAGCAGATGACATCTATGTCCCCAGGATGTTGTACTATGAAAGGCTACACTTTCTGGCAGGCCAGACTGAACCCAGGCCATCCCTCTCCAGTCTTCCTTCCACACTTCCTTCCCCCCCGGCTGAGGCTTCTGACGCCCAACCTGGGCCTTCCAGGCGATATGTGGAGGAGCCCAGCTTGAGCCAGGTATAGCATTACTCTAAATATTTCTGCTTGTCCAATCAATGATGTTAACTAGATGTTAGTTGGGAGTACTAATTTAGGATTGTGATTGATGATGCAAAACATTACAACCATGTCCCTTTATCATACATATGGAAGTCTCAGCCAGGAGGTGGCCGGGCCGAGCCGGCTGGCTGATCTGCAGGTCCCTCCACCCCCCCTAAAAAGAGAATGTGGCAGTAGGAGGAGTACCCTAGAGGAGGCTGCTATAGCATTCTTTTGGAGGGCTACAGAGGTCCTGGGAGCACCCCACACCATGGAGGAGAACATTGCTGCCTTCATAGCCTATAAAATGCAGAGGATGGAGGAGGGCCAAAAAGTCTTGTGTGAGGCCCTCATATCGGAGGCTCTGGAGAAAGGTATGAGGGGCCAAATTACACCTCAGACACACCTTCGCGTTGGTCCTCCTCCTCCTCCTGCAGGTCCTCCTCTTCCTCCTCCCTCTCCTCCAGGTCCTCCCAGTCCTCCTCCAGGTCCCCCCAGTCCTCCTCCAGGTCCCCCCAGTCCTCCTCTCCCTCCAGGTCCTACTCCTCCTCCTGCCACATCTCCAACTGCACAGCCACAGCCCGGAAGGAAGCGTGGAAGGAAGACCAGACAGTGATTGCCCTGGGTTCAGTCTGGTGGGCCAAAAGATGCAGCCTCTTGTGGTACCACAGCCTGGGGACACAGATGTCATCTGCTGCTATCCGGATCTCTGCGAATTCTGGACCAGACTGCCCTCCCTTAGATATCGACTCCTCAGGCCACCAATTTTGATGTTGAAGAATTGTTGTCTGCCGTGGGGGTCCCAGGCTTCGCTAATTTCTCCTGTTGATCCAGTGTTGCCTTCCTCTTTGTTTGGTTCTGATCCCTTAATAAAGGATTTTTGTTTTGAATTATACTCTCCTATGTGTTTTACTTCAAAAAGGACAGTTGGTTTGTGAGGATTCAGGTACATTTCAAATATACAATGTGAAATGAACAAGGGACACCAACACCAAACAATCTCCTTGAGATTAAATAATAAAAGATATCAATGGTGTTGGGGTAACTTGACACACAAAACACACACAAAAATATTCTGGAGTAAAAATAAAAATAACATTGAACAAAGATCAGCCTTGGAAAAAATCCAAACATTAAAGAAAAAAAAAGGCTTAAAATCCAAAAAAAAATAAATAAAAAATATAAAACTGTCAGATGTGACAACTAATAACAATATATTCAGGGAATCCCACTAAAAAACACAAATAAAACTTTTTGAGAAGTGTGTGTGAATATGAGCAGCAAAACTACTTAATTCTTGTCACATTATAAAGAAGAAGAGAGTGCGCTGTATTAAACCATTTTTTACATTGCAGCGTGACGAAAGTGCTATATCCATTGCGAACGCTAAGTTTACCAGAACAAGCTGTCCCGTCTCTGAATTTCTTCTGAGCATGCGTGGCACTTTGTGCGTCGGAACAGGCCACACACGGTCGGAATTGACGCGATCGGATTTTGTTGTCGGAAAATTTTATCTCCTGCTCTCCAACTTTGTGTGTCGGAAAATCCGATGGAAAATGTCCGATGGCGTTCGATGGTGGAATTTCCGACAACACGCTCCGATCGGACATTGTCCATCGGAAAATCCGACCGTGTGTACGGGGCATTAGTATAAATTTTCTAGTATTTTTTAATAGGCCTAGTAACATTAATTTTAAGATTTAAGCATTAATTAATTAAATAGATGAATCCATATTACTGCAGATAAAACAAAATATAAAGGCGTGAAAATGTTAAACTAGCAAGTTCTGGGCATTGATAAGGAATCTTTATAGCAGTGTTTTATTATTTACTACTTCCCTGAACAATTCAATTGTGCTTAAAGCTAAACTATAGGAAACACTGAAACATACAGTTGAAGTACATACCGTATTTATCGGCGTATAACACGCACCCCAAGTTTAAGAGGGAATTTTAAGGAAAAAAACTTTTAGGAGGGAAGTTTAAGGAAAAAAAAACTTACATTTAAATGCCCATCAATGCAGCCTCATCAGTGTTCATCTGCAGCCTTTCCCCAGTGTCCAGTGCAGCCTTGTCAGTGCAGCTATGCCCCAGTGCAGCTTTGCCCCAGTGCAGCCTTGTCAGTGCAGCTTTGCCCCAGTGCAGCCTTGTCAGTGCAGCTTTGCCCCAGTGTAGCCTTGTCCCCAGTGCAGCCTTGTCAGTGCAGCCTTGTCCCCAGTGCAGCTTTGCCCCAGTGCAGCCTTGTCCCCAGTGCAGCCTTGTCCCCAGTGCAGCTTTGCCCCAGTGCAGCTTTGCCCCAGTTCAGCTTTGCCCCAGTTCAGCTTTGCCCCAGTTCAGCTTTGCCCCCGTGCAGCTTTGCCCCAGTGGTCCGTGCAGCCTTGTCGCTGCCGACATACAAACGTTTTGTTTGTATTTTTAAACATGGCGCCGCGGAGTTCGGAGGGACTCGGGGGCGCTTGTTCAGCTGAACGAGCGCCGCCGAGGACACAGTGACTGGGCGGAGCCGAGATACACATAGCCGAGGCTTCTCGGCTATTCTCAGCGCCGTTCACAGTCACGCCCAGTCCCTATGATGGACATAACACAGGTCCAATAGCGGGACTGGGCGTGACTGTGAACGGCGCCGAGAATAGCTGAGAAGCCTCGGCTATGTGTATCTCGGCTCCGCCCAGCCACTGTGTCCTCGGCGGCGCTCGTTCAGCTGAACGAGCGCCCCCGAGTCCCTCCGAACTCCGCGGCGCCATGTTTAAAAATCCAAGCTATGTGATCTGTCGGAGCGATCGCCGCGATCGCTCCGACAGATCACAAAATAGCGGGGATCGGCGTATAACACGCACCCACGATTTTCCCCTTATTTTAAGGGGAAAAAAGTGCGTGTTATACGCCGATAAATACGGTATATATGCAAGTTCATTTAACTTCCAATAGTTAGTAATTTTGTCCAGCCAGTCCACAGATTTACACAGCCCCACCAGACAGAGCTTTCAGGTTGGAGTCCTCAATTTTCTCTTGTTCAACTTCACAATACATCTTGGTACCCTCTTTGTTCCTAACCTGTGACGGGATAGTGAAGGAGCTGCAGCAGCCACATAGTCCTCTGCTGCCCTGCGACCCTGTTGAAGGGTATGCAGAACCGTCTCCGCAGTTACAGACAGCTGGGGGTCATCATACAACTGACCTAATGCGTCAAAGAAGGTGGAGAGATTGGTTAAGGATATATCCTTTTGCTCCAAGAGGCAATGGGCCCAGGTTTGGGGGTCACCAGAAAGCAGAGAAATTACGTAGCCCACCTTGGTAGCCTCCAGGGAAAAGGTACGTGGCTGAAGAGCAAAAAATAATTCACAGGAGTTGCGGAAGGCCCAGAACTTATGGCGATCTCCGGAGAAACGTTCAGGTGTAGGAACCTTGGGTTCTGGAGGGAGCATCACCACCATTGAGGAAGGCCCGACTAAAGGAGCAGGAGCAGAAGGAGCCCCCTGGACCCCAATGGGATTAGACAAAGTTAGCACTTGTTCTTCCAGCCTGGTGTATCTTTGCTGCAGATTCTTGACTGCTTCAGTTAATCCTGCCAGGTGTGCACAAAGTTCCTCCATGGGAGATGTTCCCTGCTCAGGCTCAGACATGGCTGTCTGCTACTGTCACGTACCTGGTAGGTTTTGAGCCTGAAGTGCAGAGAAAGACCTCCCTTACAGCTCCCACTCCCGTTCCCCTGGAATGGAGACAGAGGGCCAGGAGTGAGGAGTGGTATGGGTGCCTGGCAGGATCAACAGTCATTGGAGTTCAGTAGTGGTGGCACCCTCTGGAATCTGAAGCCAAAGAGAAGACTGTAGACAGAGACTGGGATGCAGGAAGGACCAGGAACCCAGCAGGTAAGAGCCTGGAACCCCCGTAGATGACGTCACGTATGATGAAACATGTAGGGCGTGGCCTCGCAGTGCTTGCCATCACGTGTTCTGAAGGTTTACTTTGCACGGGCGTTCTGCCTTTGTATATGCCGGCTTTTTATGAATATTTTTATGAAGTTTTTTAAATGTTCACTTGTGGTTTATCCAATAAAACCCCAACGATATTACACCAGAGGAGCCTCTTCTTTTCTCCTTATGTCTTTTTTGTCCATGGGCCTCTCCATTCTCAGGTCCCCCCTCTGATGCTGGAGCTGTTGGACTATCCCGACCATCCGGAAGTCTGCGGTGTACGCTGTCAAGACCTGGTTACCAACACTTGGTCCCTGCAGAGGGCGAAATCTGCAAGCTCGTAAGACCTTGCCACAGAGGAGGTCCAACAATAGGGGTAAGCGCACACCTATTACTCTCTCTCTGCAATCAATGCACGTCCGATAGAAAGCCTCTTTGATCTATCAGTCCTTATGGTTTGGAGACCAGATGAATTAAATGGACTTTTAATTTAATTGGAATTATTTTTCTATGGACATATTATAGGTGGTGTTGATGCCTGAACATCGACTTTTAGCACATAACTATTTTCTGTTATAAGGTCTATGCACTTATTGTTACTTTTTGATTGGGACTTACATACATATATTGTGTGCCCTAAACACTTTTTTCAATTATATTATCACTGCTAGCGCAATTAAGTTTTATTTTGTATGTTTATCACTTCATGGATATTTGAAGTTTTTTTTTTGCTGCTGCATTTTTGCGAATACACATTATCTTCACGTATTGCTCACTAGCGCAGGTTGACCCCACCAGTTTCTAGTTAAGAGCCTGGAACGCTGAACTGGAACAGACAACAGGTAGGAGCCTGGAACACTGTACTGTAACCAGGAACAAGCAGCAGGTAGTAGACTGGAACGCTGGACTGGAACAGACAGTAGGTAGGAGCCTGGAACACTGGACTGGAACCAGGAACAAGCAGCAGGTAGTGGACTGGAACACTGGACTGGAACAAACAGCAGGTAGGAGCCTGGAACGCTGGACTGGAACCAGGAACAAGCAGCAGGTAGTAGACTGGAACGCTGGACTGGAACAGACAGCAGGTAGGAGCCTGGAACGCTGGACTGGAAGCAGGAACAAGCAGCAGGTAGTAGACTGGAATGCTGGACTGGAACAGACAGCAGGTAGGAGCCTGGAACGCTGGACTGGAACCAGGAACAAGCAGCAGGTAGTAGACTGGAACACTGGACTGGAACAGACAGCAGGTAGGATACTCAGATCAGATCAGGTTACACACACGGAACGCTGTAGAGCAGACAGCGGGGATAGTGTGTGATAGACCGGTTTAAATAGCCCGCCTGACACCAGCGGGAGTGAGCGTGCCCGTGCGTGACCGCACCCATGAGCGCGCGCATGCGCAGTGGGACCTGTGGCCGTGTTCCCGTGCGCTTGGATCGCCGGTTAATGGCAAGATCTTCATGACAATGTGGGGGCACTCAGCAGGAGGGAGGAGCCAGGAGCACCGGTGAGGGACACAAGAAGAGGAGGATAGGGGCTGGTCTGTGCAAAATGAATGCACAGAGCAGGTAAGTATAACATGTTTGTTGTATTTATCGGCATATAACACGCACTTTTCCCCATGAAAATCAGGTGTGTTTGTGTTATACGCCAATCCCTGCTGCCTCGGAGTGGAAGGAGGGGACGAGAGCCACTGAATTACACACAGCCGCAATCTCCCACTTATCTGGCGCTGTCACATACAGTCCCGCCCCCCTGGCCCGGCATTGGACCACTGCTCTGTCCATCATATGAGCCGAGGCGAGACTGTGAGTGACTGAGCGCGGTATACACTGGAGATCACGGATCTGTGTCATCCAGCACTGGCGCAGCTACAATCATCTGCAAAAGCGAGTCTGTAGATGTATCCTAAACAGGCTGCAATCATGGGGAAGCTAGAGGCTGCAGATGGGCATGTTAAAAGCTGCAGATGGGCATGTTAAGGCCGCAATAATGGGCACATTAGAGGCTGCAGATGGGCATGTTAGAGGCTGCAGATGGGCATGTTAGAGGCTGCAATAATGGGCACATTAGAGGCTGCAATAATGAGCACATTAGAGGCTGCAGATAGGCATGTTAGAGGCTGCAGATGGGCACTAAACAGGCTGCAATAATGGGCACATTAGAGGCTGCAGATGGGCATGTTAGAGGCTGCAGATGGGCACTAAGCAGGCTGCAATAATGGGCATATTAGAGGCTTTAAATAGGCATAGATCAGGCTGCATTGATGGGCACTGGTGAGGTTGCAGAGCACTGAACCTATTTTTAAAATGTAAGTTTTTTTCTGAAACTTTCCTCTTAAAGTTAAGGTGTGTGTTATACGCCGATAATTACAGCATTTTTTAAAAAAAGAGGCCTTTAACATCACTTTACATTGTTATAGCTGATTAGGGATGGGCAGACGGTTAGGCCCGAGCATAAGTTTGTGCGGAATTTTGCTTATTTGCATGTTCTAGCGAACATCGAACAATATGCAGTGTTCGGGACAAATTTGAAAGCCGCTGGAACAGCGTTAAAGTCTTTGGAACATTAACACGAAAAATGTGTTCCTTTTAAAGGCTTATATGCAAGTTATTGTCATAAAAAGTGTTTGGGGACCAGGGTCCTGCCCCAGGGGCCATGTATCAATGAATTTTTTAAAAAAAAACACCCATTTTTTAGGGAGCAGTGATTTTAATAATGCTTAAAGTGAAACAATAAAAGTGAAATATTTCATTAAATTTCATACCTGGGGGGGTGTCTATAGTATGCCTGTAAAGTGGCACATTTTTCCCATTTTTAGAACAGTCCCTGCACAAAATGACATTGAAAAGGAAAAAAAGTCATTTAAAAGTAATAGCGGCTATAGTGAATTGTCTATGGGAGAAATCAAAAGTGCTAATTTTAAGGGTTAATATACAAATTATTGTCATAAAAAGTGTTTGGGGACCTGGGTCCTGCCCCAGGGGACACGTATCAATGCAAAAAAAGTTTTAAAAATGGCAGTTTTTTCGGGAGCAGTGATTTTAATAATGCTTAAAGTGAAACAATAAAAGTGAAATATTACTTTAAATTGCGTACCTGGGGGGTGCCTATAGTATGCCTGTAAAGTGGCACATTTTTCCCGTGTTTTGAACAGTCCTTGCACAAAATGACATTTCTAAAGGAAAAAAAGTCATTTAAAAGTAATAGCAGCTATAGTGAATTGTCGGGTCTCGGCAATACAGATAAAAATCATTGAAAAAAACAGCATTGGATCCCCAAGTCCATCATTACCAGGCCCTTTGGGTCTGGTATGAATATTAAGGGGAACCCCGAGCCAAATTTAAAAAAAAGTTGCGTGGGGGTCCCCCCAAATTCCATACCAGGCCCTTCAGGTCTGGTATGGATATTAAGAGGAACACTGCGCCATTTTTTTTTTAAATGGCATAGGGGTCCCCCTCAAAATCCATACCAGACCTTTCAGGTCTGGTATGGATTTTAAGGGGAACCCCGTGCCAAAATAAAAAAAAAGGAGTGGGGGTCTCCCTAAAAATCCATACCAGACCCTTATACAAGCACACAACCTGGCAGGCCGCAGGAAAAGAGGAGGGTATGAGAGAGCGTCCCCCTCCTGAAACATACAAGGCCACATGCCCTCAACATGGGGAGGATGTTCCCATGTTGATGGGGACAAGGGCCTCATCCCCACAACCCTTGGGTGTGGGGGTCTGTGGGCAGGGGGCTTATCGGAATCTGGAAGCCCCCTTTAACAAGGGGACTCCCAGATCCCGCCCCCTGTTTGAAATGGGAACAGGTAGCGGGGCCGCACAGTGATGTACCACACTGGGAACCATAACCGGGTGGCCCGCCCCCTCTGATGCCCCAGGAAAGCCATTGGGAAGTCCCTGTGCATCAGAGGGGGGCGGAATCATCCGGGTACATCACTGTGTGGCCCTGCCCTCAGATATAAAAGAACTGTCACCTGCAAGGACACATCATACTGTGGATGCCTCCCATGGAGGCGGATCGGTGGCGGCCTGCATTTTTTTTTTTCTTTTAGGTCCATCGGCGGAGTGAGAGAAAATGGATGGACTTTGTTGGACATTTTTATTTCTTTATTTTTTAATAAAGGATTTGTCTCAAAGTGTGTCTTGTGGTTTCAAAAATTTTACACTTTTTTTGTGAAATGGTATGGGTACAATATACCCGTTACTATTTCAAACAGGGGGATGGGATCTGGGGTTCTCCTTGTTCCCTTGTTAAAGGGGGCTACCAGGTTCCAATAAGCCCCCTGCCCACAGACCCCCACAACCACCAGGCAAGGGTTGTGGGGATGAGGCCCTTGTTCCCATCAACATGGGGACAAGGTGCTTTGGGGGGGGCTACCCCATGTTGAGGGCATGTGTCCTGGCTCGGATAAGGGTCTGGTATGGATTTTTTGGGGGACCCGCACTCCATTTTTTGAAAATTTTGGCACGAGGTTCCCCTTAAAAGGTCTGGTATGGATTTTGAGGCGGGGCCCCTACATCATTTCATAAAAAAAAAATTGGCACAGGGTTCCCCTTAATATCCATATCAGACTTGAAGGGCCTGGTATGGCATTTGGGGGGACCCCCACGCAATTTATTTTTAAAATTTTGGTTCGGGGTTCCCCTTAATATTCATTCCAGACCCAGAGGGCCTGGTAATGGACTGGTGGGATCCCATGCCATTTTTTTTAATGACTTTTATCTGTATTGCCAAGACCTAACAATTCACTATAGTCGCTATTACTTTTAAATGACTTTTTTTTAATTTAGAAATGACATTTTGTGCAGGGACTGTTCTAAACACGAGAAAAATGTGCCACTTTACAGGCATACTATAGACACCCCTCAGGTATGAAATTTAAAGGAATATTTCACTTTAAGCATTATTAAAATCACTGCTCCCAAAAAAACAGGCCATTTTTAAAACTTTTTTTTGCATTGACACATGTCCCCTGGGGCAGGACCCGGGTCCCCAAACACATTTTATGACAATAACTTGCATTTTAACCCTTAAAATTAGCACTTTTGATTTCTCCTATAGACAATTCACTATAGCCGATATAACTTTTAAATTACTTTTTTTAATTTAGAAATGGCATTTTGTGCAGGGACTGTTCTAAACACGGGGGAAAATGTGCCATTTTACAGGCATACTATAGACACCCACCAGGTATGAAATTTAAAGGAATATTTCACTTTAATCATTATTAAAATCACTTCTCCTGAAAAAACGTCCGTTTAAAAAAAAATAATTCATTGATACATGTCCCCTGGGGCAGGACTCGGGTCCCAATAAACTTTTTATGACAATAACTTGCATATTAACCCTTAAAATTAGCACTTTTGATTTCTCCCATAGACAATTCACTATAGCCGTTATAACTTTTAAATGACTTTTTTTCCTTTAGAAATGTCATTTTGTGCAGGGACTGTTCTACACACAGAAAAATGCGCCACTTTACAGGCATACTATAGACACCACCCAGGTATGAAATTTAAAGGAATATTTCACTTTTATTTTTTCACTTTAAGCATTATTAAAATCACTGCTCCCGGCCACTTTTTTTGCATTGATACATGTCTCCTGGGGCAGGACCTGGGTCCCCAAACACTTTTTATGACAATAACTTGCATATTAACCCTTAAAGTGAGCACTTTTGATTTTTCACATTTGTGTCCCATAGACTTTAATGGTGTTTGCATGTTCAAACACATTTTTTGCCTGTTCACATGTTCTGCTGCAAACCGAACCAGGGGGTGTTCGGTCCATCACTATAGGTGATGCTTTTGCTATAGACAGAGTGCACCATATTCCCATGCATCATATTCTTCAGTAGGGATGAGCTTCGAGTTCGAGTCGAACGTAAGTTTGCGAACATTATGGGCCATCAGAGCCAATTCGAGTGGTTCGTCACGGCCCATAATTCACTGCGGCATTGCAGTACATTGCTGGCTGATGATTGGCCAAGCATGCACTATGACCCGCATGCTTTGGCCAATCACAGCATGGTAAGAACAGAGAGCCATAATTGGTCACAAGCAGGGTGGCTTTGGCCAATTATGCCTCAAGGGATTTAGTACACGCCCCACACTATATAAGGCCGCCTGTAAGTTGGCTTTGTGTAGGGTGTTCTGGCGTGCTGAGAGAGAGATAGAGAGAGCGAGACAGTGTAATTTAATTTAAGTTAGATAGAGTAGGCAGGCGAGTCATTTAGCTGCAGTTAGTGTATTGTGTATATATATGCATCCCAGGTGTTGTTTGTATATATATATATATATATATATATATATATATATATATATACTGTATTCAGTTTAGCTAGATCCGTTCCTGTTATTCTCTTCCTAACATACTTACAGGCAGGCAGCTGCAGTATTTTCAGTCAGTGTACTGTATCCTGCGCACAATGTGCAACTAAAGCTAACTGCAGCCAATTGCTGGTGTTCTCTTCCTAATACAGTATACTTACAGGCAGGCAGCTGCAGTATTTTCAGTTAGTGTACTGTATCCTGCGCACAGTGTGCAACTAAAGCTAACTGCAGCCAATTGCTGGTGTTCAGCTGACTGCCTGAGGTATTATTGGAAAGAGAACACCAGCAATTGTCTGCAGTTAGCTTTAGTTGCACACTGCACAGGATACAGTACACTGACTGAAAATACTTCAGCTGACTGCCTGAGGTATTATTAGAAAGTGAAGTATTTTCAGTCAGTGTACTGTATCCTGTGCAGTGTGCAACTAAAGCTAACTGCAGACAATTGCTGGTGTTCTCTTTCCAATAATACCTCAGGCAGGCAGCTGCAGTATTTTCAGTCAGTGTATTGTATCCTGTGCACAGTGTGCAACTAAAGCTAACTGCAGACAATTGCTGTTGTTCTTTTGCTAATAATACCTCGGGCAGGCAGCTGCAGTATTTTCAGTCAGTGTACTGTATCCTGTGCACAGTGTACAACTAAAGCTAACTGCAGCCAATTTCTTGTGTTCTCTTTCTAATAATACCTCAGGAAGGCAGCTGCAGTATTTTCAGTCAGTGTACTGTATTCTGTGCACAGTGTGCAACTAAAGCTAACTGCAGATAATTGCTGGTGTTCTCTTTCTTATAATACCTCAGGCAGGAAGCTGTAGCATTTTCAGTCAGTGTACTGTATCCTGCGCACATTGTGCAACTAAAGCTAACTGCAGCCAATTGCTGGTGTTCTCTTCCTAATATTCTTACAGGCAGGAAGCTGCAGTATTTTCAGTCAGTACATTGTATCCTGCGCACAGTGTGCAACTAAAGCTACCTGCAGCCAATTTCTTGCGTTCTCTTTCTAATAATACCTCAGGAAGGCAGCTGCAGTATTTTCAGTCAGTGTACTGTATCCTGTGCACAGTGTGCAACTAAAGCTAACTGCAGATAATTGCTGGTGTTCTCTTTCTAATAATACCTCAGGCAGGCAGCTGCCGGATCCACCTTGGGTATATCTGGATGCTCTGCACAGCTGCAGTTTGCATTTGTGTTCTGATGGTCTATCGTGATGGTTATAGACCCGGGAGTGCATCACATTGTCGGGGACTTGTTCAATGCATTCAGGTAACACTGGTTTTCTTTTTTTCTTTTTTCTTTTTTCATTTACTCCACATCCGATGTGTAGGTGCCCCCCTTTCACCATACACAACACCAATTTTCCATCATTGTTGGTGCAAACATTTCTCCATACTCAATTTAGGATTTTCTATATTATATGTTTTTAGTTTCTTTTTTCTTTTTGTTTCTTCTGCTCAGTTTTTTGTTTTTACTTATTTGTGTTTACAGCCCAAACAACAGCTTCCATAATTATATCAGAAGTCATTTTCACACATACATCACATCTATTATTTTCAAATGTAACCCCCATTGGTCATCTCTCATTTTTTTAATCCATTATTCGATGCCTACTTGGTTTCCACACATCCCTTGAGACTCATGCATCTTTACACATCCTCCTTTTTTAGATTTGCCCATGGAGACATCCAGACCACAGATCAGATGTTTTCCTGTCAGTCCGTGCCGTGCATCCTGATTCCTTCCCGCTGCGTTTCCGGTTGCAATGCCCCCTCAGCTCCCGAACCGGCACTGCTCATGGCCGCCATCTTGGCATCCAGGGTTTTGGTGACCCAGCCCAGTTTTTTTTTTTTTTTTATTCTTTATTTATCATTTTTCATAACAAAATAATATCCCACCGGGAACATTCCATAGTACAAATCCACAATGGTATAAAAATAGTTATCCCCCACTCCCACCTCCCCCCTACCCACCCAATCCCCCAACCCACCCCGCCCTACAGGATACTGCTCACTGGGATCACCCTCCATCTTGGTCTCACAACTCTCAGAAGAATTCCTACCTTATTATGCCCGTATTTATAATCTCCTTTAGATAACTCCAGGTCTTTTTAAATTTAATCCAACCTGCCCATTTCCCCGTATGTTCCTCCTCTTCATCAGGTTCAACACCCCCCTCATCCAAACACTCAACAATATATATTTCATTTAGGCAAAGGAGCCAATCTCGTATGTTGGGGCTTGATGAATCCAGCCAATTCAAAGTAATCTGTCTCTTGACTACGTCTAACATTATGGGGACCAGAGAGGATTTATAACTCTTTACCGGCACCATAGTCCCATGAAAGAGGCAAACCCACAGGTCCTCCACTATTACAATCCCAGCGATCTCCTTTATCAGTGATAAAAAAATTTTCCAAAATGTTTTGATGATAGGGCACTTCCACCAGGTATGGGCCATTGTTCGCAAACTTGTGCACCCCCTCCAGCAAGTATTGACCTTTGCCCTTTCCATTTTGCTTACCCTGTCTGGGGTGGCATACCATCTCGCAAGACATTTATAGTGAATTTCCGGTCTCCTAGTGTCTAATGCTGGATAATGAACCAGCCTCAAAATCTTACCTATCCTAACTTTACTACATTGTGCCCCTAATTCCCGCTCCCACCTTTTGATGTAAGGGGGCTCCTCCAGCTCCAGCTCTGCTCCCAATATCCTATAGATTTGAGCTATAACACCGCCTGTTTGCTCCTTCATACAAAGCTGCTCGAACGGTCTAAGCTCCTCCACACTTCTGAGTGGTTTCGGTAACTTATCAATAAAGTGAGAGAGCTGAAGGTACCTCCATCCATCCATCACCCATAACTCTGACTCACTCCTTAATTCAGTGAATGTGCGAATTCTCCCCTTACTTATAAAATTTTTTAGTTTAATAGAATCATCTTTCAGCCAGTTCCCCCCCACCTTCCTCCTTCCGGGTTCAAAAAATAAATTATTTTTCATATATATCAGTGGTGAATTGTGTGACCATTTGTGCTGAGTATGTATCAAGTCCCAATATTTAAAAGTGTTATGAGTCAACGAGGACATGTTAGTACTAAGTGCTCTAAATTTTGGAGGGTTCCATAATGAGTGCCCAAGGTTAGTGTTACTCAAAAAGTGCTCAATATTAACCCACCGCTTCTCTGACCCTTTTTTAACCCAATCAGTGACCCGTGAAAGCACTACAGATATGTAGTACCTGTTGAAATCTGGTAGAGCCAGTCCGCCTTTTTTTTTCCCTACTCAATATTGTCTAGGAGATACGTGTTTTTTTTTTTTCTCATAAAGTAGTTTATTGAAAAAAATATTAAGCATATAAAAACATACATGAGTGCAGATAAGATTTGATATACATCAATCAGTTGGTGTCAGACTTAAAAGCAAGGTCGTATTTATCATGTCAGTGAGTCATAGCAGCGCATTCTGATAGTTAAATAAGCTGTCTCTACATATGAACTTCTATGCGTTCTGGGAACTATGCCCACCTGTGAGTATCTTTTTGAAATCTGCATTTGTTTGGTGAGTAGGGAAAGAACAAGGTGGAGATATGAAGAGAGGAGGTGAGAGAATTAGCGGAAAGGTAGGTGTTAAGACCTATACGTCACAGTGAATTGAGGGAGCTGTTAGGAGCTTATTGGGTTCCAACTTCTAATGCACTTTCTCAAGTTCAGTATAACAGAGTGGTTCAGGATGTTACATGGTTATGCGTTCAGCCCAATAAAGGTACGCATTGACCAGTCACCCAACCAAGTTTTCATAATCTTGGGAGTATCTATATATGAACCAGGGAGACCAAGTTTCGTGATAACGTTCTACCTTTTCTTCTGACTGTGCCCGTGTGTCTTCCATTTCGCAGATTTCTGAAATTTTTTTCAACCAGTCTTTCAGAGAAGGGACTGTGATTGATTTCCAATGCAGTGGAATGAGAGATTTGGCCGCATTTAGTAGGTGTCTGGTGAGAGAGTTTTTGTATCTTTTAAAGGTAAAATTTGTAATGTGGAGTAGGCAACATGCTGCGTTAAGTTCGAGCTTGGTCTCCGTGATTCGACAGATTATCTCTTTAACCCTATTCCAGTACGATGTTATTCGTTCACATTGCCACCAAATGTGCATTAGAGTACCTTTTTCTTTGTTGCACCTCCAGCACGTGTCAGGTGTCTGGGGGAACCATTTGTGGATCTTTGCTGGGGTTGCATACCAATGCGTGAGCATTTTATAAGCCGTCTCCTGTATTCTCGTGCTTAAGGAGCATTTGTGTGCCATAATACAGGCTCTCTCCCATTGGGTATCTGAAATTGTCATGTCAAGGCAGTCCGACCATCTCTCTCTGAGCCTGTTATCCGTGGGTTTTTTCGAGTTTTGTAACCATTGATAAGCCACTGATGTGGTCTTTTCGACCTGTTCTCCTTTTAGGCACACCGACTCCAACTCAGTGGGCTCTCTAGTGAAGTGTCTCCTACGGGTGGCATTGTTAACGTAACTTCTGACCTGAAAGTACGACCACAAGGGGAGGGAAGGTATATCGTTGTCAGTCCTTAGATTAGTCAGGTCTTTCATTGTCTCATTGTCAAAGCAGTGGGAAGTCAGAAGTGGTAGTTCGTGATCTGAGGAGTGCAGCATGCGGTTCCCCATTCCAGGCGGGAAGTCTGGGTTGTTTTGCAGTGGGGTGAGAGGACTGAGAGGTGAAGAAAATTTGGGTTGTTTGGTTAGATGGTGAAAAATTTCTAGAGTGGTCCCTATCAAAGGGTGGGCTTTCAGAGTCGGGGGGTATTTGAGTTTTGGTATCCAGGGGGAGAACCGCAGGGGGATTGGGCTCAAGTCGTTTTCTAACGACACCCAATCTTTTATACCGCCATGGCAATGCCAGTCTACGATCCTGGCAATATGTGTGGCCTGGTAGTACATTTTAAAGTCTGGTATCCCTAACCCACCCATTGCTTTGGCTCTTGTTAGTAGAGAGAATTTAATACGTGGTGGCTTGTGTGCCCAAATGAATCGCATTTGTAGGGCCTGAAGCGATTTAAAGAAGCTTTGTGGGATTTTAATGGGGAGTGTGCGCAATAAATATAGAATTTTAGGCAGTATGGCCATTTTGCAAACGGCCACCCTGCCAAACCACGAGAAAAACCCTGTGTGCCATGATACGTGTTTTTTTGCCACCCCTGACAGCTTCCCCTATTAAGCTCCTTAAAGCTCTAAAGAAATACCTGGGTAGAGGGATAGGTAGCAACTGGAATTTATACAGAAGTTTGGGTGTTAAAATCATTTTGACCGCATTTACTCACCCAAACCATGAGAGGGGCCTAGATCGTATTCTTCTCGTATTCATCATGAACCCCCAGTCTACCCTGTTGAAAGCTTTTTCGGCGTCCACTGACAGGAATAGAGCTGGGGGCCCACCACGTTTACAGAATTCCGACAGAAGCACCGCCCGTACCCCATTGTCCCTGCACTGTCTACCGGAAACAAAACCAGCCTGGCCTGGATGCACCAGTGTGGTCATTTTTTCTTTCAGTCTATTGGCCAACACTTTTGCATATAATTTAACGTCTGCATTCAGCAGGGAAATAGGTCTATAGCTTAAGCACAGCCTAGCATCCTTCCCCTCTTTCAAAATCAGGGTAATCGTGGCGGTCAGTGCCTCTCCTTCCATTCCACAGCTGGCACCCAGTTCGTTCCAGTAGTGGCAGAGCCTAGGGACCAAAATATGTTTCATTTTCTCTAGATAGATGGTGGTGAATCCATCCGAGCCTGGGCTCTTACCCTTCGGGGAGTCTCTCAAGGCAGCCAGAATTTCCTCCTCCTTGATGGGCTTGTCCAGGAAGGAGCTGTCCTCAGTGGGCAGCCCTACTAGTCCTGCTCTTTTTAGAAATTCCACGCCCCTATCTATCCGGGCACTGTCCTCCACCCCGTGTTGTCCAATGGCGTAAAGGGCGGCGTAGAACTTTTTGAACTCCTCTGCCATACCTCCATTGGTCACTATTGCCTCACCTCTTTTGTTATGTATTTTATCAATAAAGTTCCGACCTCTTTTTTTCCTTATTAATCTGGCCATGTGTTTACTAGACTTGTTCACCCAATGATAGTTGTCCCTGGTTATTATATTGATAGATCTTTTGGCCTCTTGTTCCATCATGTCCCTCAGCTCCTCCCTTTTGGCGACCAATAGGCGATAGCAGCCCTGGTTCTGCCCCTTTGCCTTTTTATGTACCTGCTCCAGGGAAAAAAATTCCTCTATCAGCTTTCCCCTTTCTTCCCTTCTCTTTTTTTTTTAGCCCTGCTCCTATTGAAATGAGGATCCCCCTAATGTAGGCTTTGTGTGATTCCCATAAAATAGAGGTGGACACCTCACCCGTGTCATTTGATTTAAAGAAGAAGCCCACTTCCTCCTGAATCCTCTCTACTACTTTGGGATCCTTCAACAAACCTTCATTCAGCTTCCACGAGAAGGGCCGCCCCACCACTTCTGGGATCTTCACCCTCATCGTGACCGGGGAATGGTCTGAAAGGGACGTTATTTCTATTCTAGTTTCCTCAACCCACTCCAGTAAGCTGTGGTCTACAAAGATGTAATCTAATCTGGAGTAAGTCCCGTGCACAGGGGAGAAGAAGGTGAAATCAATCTCTTTAGCGTGTTGCAGTCTCCACACATCCATTAACTGGCTGTGAAGCAGCTTCCACCTGATTGACCCTAACGACACCTTCTTTATCCCCTGGGCACTGGACGTACCATCCAGATCAGGGCCAAGGCAAAAGTTTAAGTCCCCTGCCAGAACTACCTCCCCCTCCCCAAATTCCGACAGCTTCCTTAATACTTGTCCCAGGAAAACCGTTGGATTTTTATTAGGGCAGTAGACGTTCGCCAAAGTAAACATCCTACTTACAATGTTACCTTTTAAAAAAATATAACGACCCTCCGGATTGGTCATTCTATCCCGCAGCGAGAAATTAGAAGCCTTTGAGAAACCTATGGTGACTCCCTTCGACCTTCTATCCGTGGAGTCCCTATAGAACCACTGAGGAATCTTAGGAGAAAATAGCCTGATTCTAGTATCTAGAGTCAAATGGGTCTCCTGCAGGAAAACTATGTCCCTGCGCATAAGGTCCCTTAATATTTTATGTCTTTTCGTGGGTGAGTTTAACCCTTTTACATTGTATGATATGAATTTAAGCTGAAGCATGTCTGTTAAACCGGCCGTTCTCCCCTGCCCCCTGCTCCCCTATAGCTTGTCCTGCAGAGACCCCTTCCCAACCCCGCTCCCCTCCCCCCTCACCCTCCCCCCTTCCTCCCCCCTCCCCATCCCCACGCCCCACCCCCTCAACCACCCCCCTCCCCTCCCCCTCTCACCCACCACCCCCCCTTTGGCTGGAAATTCGCCCCGAGCCCGCACGTATGGAAGTTCTCCCATTCCGAACTGCGTAGCTCCTCCCCCAGGGTGGAACTCTAGCGCCGACATCCAGCGCCAACCCCTCCCTAGAGAGGGAGTGGCGCAGGAGGCAAAGATTCAGAGTGCCCTGACCTGGCTTCACACCCCCGCCACCACACCTCCCCCACCTGCATAAACAATATACT
Source organism: Lithobates clamitans (assembly GCA_037952925.1). Classification (NCBI taxonomy): domain Eukaryota; kingdom Metazoa; phylum Chordata; class Amphibia; order Anura; family Ranidae; genus Lithobates; species Lithobates clamitans. Next base: position 5,000,161 of record JBBGZY010000288.1, read on the forward strand.
ATTAGGGAAAGTCCTCAGATGACCGTTCCCTCCTAATCCCCTTGTCTTAACTCAGCTTGAGTCCAGTAACATTATTCCTTATGCCTCCCAGGGTAGATGTCTTCTGAGGGGGGAGGAGAAGAAAAAAAAACACGAAACCCCCCTACCCCTGAGACCCCCCCTGCACTCTCTTCCTTTTTTATAACATATCAGGGATGGGTATACCCAGACTGTTACAGAAGTCCCGCGTCTCTGCCAGGAATCTCATTCTGTATGATCTGCCATCCTTTGTAACTATCAGGGATGTTGGGAACCCCCAACTATATTTGAGGTTTGCCCTCCTGAGTTGATCGAGGATTGGTTTCATCTGTCTTCTCCGCGCCAGAGTTCCTGCTGAGAGGTCTGAAAATATCTGCAAATATTTATTTTCAAAACTTATTGGGGGAGCCCCCTTTAGGTTCTTCCAGATTCTTTCTTTATCCCCATACAAGTGAAATTTGACGATGACGTCTCTTGGGATATCTTGCTTTATATTGGGGGGCTTCCTTATTCTCTGTACCCTATCGATCCTAAGGACCTCTTCTTCTCGCCTTCCCAGGATAGGGTTGAATATCTTTCTCATCTTCTCTCACAGATCCTCATTTTGTTGTTCCGGGATGAATCTGATGCGCAGATTTTGCCGCCAGCTCTGGTTCTCCTGTTCTTCTAATCTGAACACCAGTGTATGATTTTCATTCTGCATTTTCCTGACTTGTTCTTTTAAGTCCGAGATTTCTTTGGCTTGAATTCCTGAGGCCTCTTCTACTTCCTCCACCCGGCGGAGGAGGTGTCCCATGTCCGAGCGGACGTTTAAAATCTCAGCTTTTATCGCGTTTTCTAATTTAGTGAACATTTCGCTCAGGCCTGTTTTACTTGGTACCAGGGCCATTATTCTTTGCTCATCAACAGCACTCCAGGCGGACGCACCCTCTAAGTCAAGCTCTTCTCGGGTTCTGTCCCCCTGTCCCCTCTTTTGTTTCTGTTGATCTTTCTTCTTATCCTTCATTCCTAGTTGTTTTGCCTCCATTCCCGGGCTCTTTGTGCTTCCTTCTTTTAAATATTTTTGTATAGAGCTGGTATTTAAGCTCTCTCTTGTGTTCTGGGGTTCTGTTGTTCTTGATGAACGACCTCTCATGCTTCCTCTCCCTATCCACAATTCGCCCCTTGTAATAAGTAAATGAGTAAGGGGAATCAGAGTGGCTGCCTCTAAGTACTTCGCTATTCGGCAATCTCCTTACCGCCCCGTACCATAGAGCTAAGAGGCTCGCTGCTCACAGAAAGTCTATATGTAGTGCGGGCCGTCTTCCTTGTCCCTGCCCAGTCAGTTATATGCGCTACAGGTGAATTCTTCTTGCAACCAATTTCCTTTTTATATATTTTTTTTCTCTCTTTTTTTTCTCCTTTTTCCCCTCGCTGCTCGCCCACACCTGTGGTCCCCCGTGTTGTAAGATCATACACAGGGAAGGGAGAAGGAGCACCCTGCGTGGTAACAATAACTAATCGGGATGGGGAGGCAGATAGAAGAGGTAAATCAAACAGTCACAAAGGGAGCTGCAGAGCAAGAACACAGCGTCACTAATCTTTTAAGTTTTAATCCCTGTTAACACAGATTTAATTGAAAGATTCAGCCCCAGACCATACGTTGGTGTCGCTATTTCAATTTATTTGGCCGTGTTAATTGTCTGGCACACTGGTGACCACACGCTCGCAGCTTATATTCGGAGGGAGGATCAAGGAGAACCTCTGTTTTCATTCAACCTCTTCCATAACAGGCATATAACAGTATACATGTGGTAGTCCTGATATCTTGTATCCTCCTGGCCTCACTATCTCCCAGCAGGCAGCCCAGAATCAGATACCAACAGTTCTTGTATGTGGATTGTTAATGAGTAAAGATAAAACTGCAGAGCTTCCCATACCTTGCTTCCTCCTTCTCAGGACACTGCCGCCATTCAGTACTTGGCTGTATTTGCTTTATTTTAGTTGCTGCTTGTCACGAGGCTTAGGCACCGGGTTCTTGATGTAAGCAGCTGCTCCAGCCCGTGAGCCCACAGACCGGGACTCATTAACTCCCCCTGACCTTACTTGTCCACAGCGTCCCCGGGATCCAGGCTTCAGAGAGGGGGGAAGTCACCGCTGACCTGTCTCGGCTCTCGCCAGTCAGTGAACCCGAGGGGATGCTCCCAACACCGCTTCCGCAGCTTCGGCAGGGGGAAAGAGTTAGGCAATCGGGCGGCCGCACACTCGCTCTCGTCCAGGCAACCCGCGGGCTCTCACCCCGCACGGCATCTCCGAGGCTCTTGGGCGCTCCGTCTCCACACCTCCCCCGGAGACGGTGCTAGGCTCCTCCCCCGTATGGACGTCACACGTGCATCACGTCCCACTCCCGACCCAGCCCAGTTGATTGGTGAGTATGAGGCCTTTATGTTATTGACCTCACTTGCCAACCACCTCTCGCGCCCCGATCCATCCAATGAATTACATAAATTCACTACTTTAATATTTCTGTTAAAAAAAAAAAAACAGTCTGCATCTGCCCCTGATGAGCGAGAACAGACTTGCAAAACGTGTAGGGCACCATCGATGCTACCCGCATGCATATTCTGCTGGGTATCCGCAGTTGGCCATACCATGTTCATATACTGCATCCACTTATGCTTGTGTACCTTCAAATGTTAGATGATTTATATGCATTTATTGGTTTTAATGTTCATCATGGATCTTGCTACTTTTTATGGATGTACAAATTGATTGCAGTGTAATTGTATTTGTTTTTACCCATGCTGTTAATTAGGCTACTATGCCGGGTAAGGCACATTTATTGTTGTTCCCACTTGTTTATACAACCTCTGTATTAATAAATCAATAATTATTGCAGTTTGTGTGTACGTGTGCCTTTTTCACATCATTCAAAATTCCAATGGGCTAGTTTTCCTTGTTCTCAGGCAGGCAGCTGTAGCATTTTCAGTCAGCATACTGTATCCTGCGCACATTGTGCAACTAAAGCTAACTGCAGCCAATTTCTGGTGTTCTCTTCCTATTATACTTATAGGCAGGCAGCTGCAGTATTTTCAGTCAGTGTACTGTATCCTGCACACAGTGTGCAACTAAAGCTAACTGCAGACAATTGCTGGTGTTCTCTTTCTAATAATACCTCAGGCAGGCAGCTGCAGTATTTTCAGTCAGTGTACTATGTCCTGTGCACAGTGTGCAACTAAAGCTAATTGCAGCCAATTGCTGGTCTTCTCTTTCTAATAATACCTCAGGCAGGCAGTTGTAGTATTTTCAGTCTGTGTACTGTATCCTGCACACAGTGTGCAACTAAAGCTAACTGCAGATAATTGCTGGTGTTCTCTTTCTAATAATATCTCAGGCAGGCAGCTGCAGTATTTCAGTCAGTGTACTATATCCTGTGCATAGTGTGCAACTAAAGCCAATTTCAGCCAATTGCTGGTGTTCTCTTTCTAATAATACCTCAGGCAGCTGTAGTATTTTCAGTCAGTGTACTGTATCCTGTGCAAAGTGTGCAACTAAAGCTAACTGCAGCCAATTGCTGGTGTTCTCTTTCTAATAATACCTCAGGCAGGCAGCTGCAGTATTTTCTGTAAGTGTACTGTATCCTGTGCAAAGTGTGCAACTAAAGCTAACTGCAGATAATTGCTGGTGTTCTCTTTCTAATAATACCACAGGCAGGCAGCTGTAGTATTTTCAGTCAGTGTACTGTATCCTGCACACAGTGTGCAACTAAAGCTAACTGCAGATAATTGCTGGTGTTTTCTTTCTAATAATACCTCAGGCAGGCAGATGCAGTATTTTCAGTCAGTGTACTGTATCCCGCACACAGTGTACAACTAAAGCTAACTGCAGCCAATTGCTGGTGATCTCTTCCTAATATACTTACAGGCAGGCAGCTGCAGTATTTTCAGTCAGTGTACTGTATCCTGCACACAGTGTACAACTAAAGCTAACTGCAGCCAATTGCTAGTGTTCTCTTCCTAATACACTTACAGGCAGGAAGCTGCAGTATTTTCAGTCAGTGTACTGTATCCTGCGCACAGTGTGCAACTAAAGCTAACTGCAGCCAATTGCTGCTGTTCTCTTCCTAATATACTTACAGGCAGGCAGCTGCAGTATTTTTAGTCAGTGTACTGTATCCTGCGCACAGTGTGCAACTAAAGCTAACTGCAGCCAATTTCTTGTGTTCTCTTTCTAATAATACCTCAGGAAGGCAGCTGCAGTATTTTCAGTCAGTGTACTGTATCCTGTGCACAGTGTGCAACTAAAGCTAACTGCAGATAATTGCTGGTGTTCTATTTCTAATAATACCTCAGGCAGGCAGCTGTAATATTTTCAGTCAGTGTACTGTATCCTGTGCACATTGTGCAACTAAAGCTAACTGCAGCCAATTGCTGGTGTTCTCTTCCTAATATACTTACAGGCAGGCAGCTGCAGTATTTTCAGTCAGTGTACTGTATCCTGCGCACAGTGTGCAACTAAAGTTTACTGCAGACAATTGCTGGTGTTCTCTTTCTAATAATACCTCAGGCAGGCAGCTGCAGTATTTTCAGTCAGTGTACTATATCCTGTGCACAGTGTGCAACTAAAGATAATTGCAGCAAATTGCTGGTGTTCTCTTTCTAATAATACCTCAGGCAGCTGCAGTATTTTCAGTCAGTGTATTGTATCCTGTGCACAGTGTGCAACTAAAGCTAACTGCAGATAATTGCTGGTGTTCTCTTTCTAATAATACCTCAGTCAGGCAGCTGTATTATTTTAAATCAGTGTAATGTATCCTGCACATAGTGTGCAACTAAAGCTAACTGCAGCCAATTGCTGGTGTTCTCTTCCTAATACACTTACAGACAGGCAGCTGCAGTATTTTCAATCAGCGTACTGTATCCTGCGCACAGTGTGCAACTAAAGCTAACTGTAGCCAATTGCTGGTGTTCTCTTTCTAATAACACCTCAGGCAGGCAGCTGCAGTATTTTCAATCAGTGTACTGTATCCTGTGCAGTGTGCAACTAAAGCTAACTGCAGACAATTGCTGGTGTTCTCTTCCTAATATACTTACAGGCAGGCAACTTCAGTATTTTCAGTCAGTGTACTGTATCCTGTACAGTGTGCAACTAAAGCTAACTGCAGACAATTGCTGGTGTTCTCTTTATAATAATACCTCAGGCAGGCAGCTGCAGTATTTTCAGTCAGTGTACTGTATCCTGTGCAGTGTGCAACTAAAGCTAACTGCAGACAATTGCTGGTGTTCTCTTTCTAATAATACCTCAGGCAGGCAGCTGTGATATTTTCAGTCAGTGTACTGTATCCTATGCAGTGTGCAACTAAAGCTAACTGCAGACAATTGCTGGTGTTCTCTTTCTAATAATACCTCAGACAGGCAGCTGCAGTATTTTCAGTCAGTGTACTGTATCCTGTGCAGTGTGCAACTAAAGCTAACTGCAGACAATTGCTGGTGTTCTCTACCTAATATAATTACAGGCAGGCAGCTGCAGTATTTTCAGTCGGTGTACTGTATCCTACGCACAGTGTACAACTAAAGCTAACTGCAGCCAATTGCTGGTGTTCTATTCCTAATATACTTATAGCAGGCAGCTGCAGTATTTTCAGTCAGTGTACTGTATCCTGCACACAGTGTGCAACTACTGCTAACTGCAGATAATTGCTGGTGTTCTCTTTCTAATAATACCTCAGGCAGGCAGCTGTAGTATTTTAAGTCAGCGTATTGTATCCTGAGGACAGTGTGCAACTAAAGCTAACTGCAGCCAATTGCTGGTGTTCTCTTCTTAATATACTTACAGGCAGGCAGCTGCAGTATTTTCAGTCAGTGTGCTGTATCCTGCGCACAGTATGCAACTAAAGCTAACTGTAGCCAAATGCTGGTGTTCTCTTTCTAATAACACCTCAGGCAGGCAGCTGCAGTATTTTCAGTCAGTGTACTGTATCTTGTGCAGTGTGCAACTAAAGCTAACTGCAGACAATTGCTGGTGTTCACCTTTTAATAATACCTCAGGCAGTCAGCTGCAGTATTTTTAGTAAATGTACTGTATCCTGTGCAGTGTGCAACTAAAGCTAACTGCAGACAATTGCTGGCGTTCTCTTTCTAATAATACCTTAGGCAGGCAGCTGCAGTATTTTCTGTAAGTGTACTGTATCCAGTGCACAGTGTGCAACTAAAGCTAACTGCAGATAATTGCTGGTGTTCTCTTTCTAATAATACCTCAGTCAGGCAGCTGTAGTATTTTCAGTTAGTGTACTGTATCCTGCACACAGTGTGCAACTAAAGCTAACTGCAGATAATTGCTGTGTTTTTCTTTCTAATAATACCTCAGGCAGGCAGCTGCAGTATTTTCAGTCAGTGTACTGTATCCTGCACACAGTGTACAACTAAAGCTAACTGCAGCAAATTGCTGGTGTTCTCTTCCTAATACACTTACAGGCAGGAAGCTGCAGTATTTTCAGTCAGTGTACTGTATCCTGCGCACAGTGTGCAACTAAAGCTAACTGCAGCCAATTTCTTGGGATATGTTTCTAATAATACCTCAGGAAGGCAGCTGTAGTATTTGCAGTCAGTGTACTGTATCCTGTGCACAGTGTGCAACTAAAGCTAACTGCAGATAATTGCTGGTGTTCTTTATCTAATAATACTTCAAGGCAGGCAGCTGCAGTATTTTCAGTCAGTGTACTGTATCCTGCGCACAGTGTGCAACCAAAGTTTACTGCAGACAATTGCTGGTGTTCTCATTCTAATAATACCTCAGTCAGGCATCTGCAGTATTTTCAGTTAGTGTACTATATCCTGTGCACAGTGTGCAACTAAAGATAATTGCAGCCAATTGCTGGTGTTCTCTTTCTAAGAATACCTCAGGCAGCTGCAGTATTTTCAGTCAGTGTACTGTATCCTGCACACAGTGTGCAACTAAAGTTTATAGCAGACAATTGCTGGTGTTCTCTTTCTAATAATACCTCAGGCAGGCAACTGCAGCATATTCAGTCAGTGTACTATATCCTGGGCACAGTGTGCAACTAAAGATAATTGCAGCAAATTGCTGGTGTTCTCTTTCTAAGAATACCTGAGGCAGCTGCAGTATTTTCAGTCAGTGTATTGTATCCTGTGCACAGTGTGCAACTAAAGCTAACTGCAGATAATTGCTGGTGTTCTCTTTCTAATAATACCTTAGGCAGGCAGCTGTAGTATTTTCAGTCAGTGCATTTTATCCTGCACACAGTGTGCAACTAAAGCTAACTGCAGATAATTGCTGGAGTTCTCTTTCTAATAATACCTCAAGCAGGCAGCTGTAGTATTTTAAGTCAGTGTAATGTATCCTGTGCACTGTGTGCAACTAAAGCTAACTGCAGCCAATTGCTGGTGTTCTCTTCCTAATATACTTACAGCCAGGCAGCTGCAGTATTTTCAATCAGTGTACTGTATCCTGCGCACAGTGTGCAAATAAAGCTAACTGTAGCCAATTGCTGGTGTTCTCTTTCTAATAACACCTCAGGCAGGCAGCTGCAGTATTTTCAATCAGTGTACTGTATCCTGTGCAGTGTGCAACTAAAGCTAACTGCAGACAATTGCTGGTGTTCTCTTCCTAATATACTTACAGGCAGGCAGCTGCAGTATTTTCAGTCAGTGTACTGTATCCTGTGCAGTGTGCAACTAAAGCTAACTGCAGGTCATGCTGAGACAAAAGGGCGTGAAGTACAGCATGCTCTTCCCTGCTAAGCTACGAGTACAGGATGGAGAGAGGGTACAGTTTTTCACATCGCCCAGGGATGCTGCAGCGTGGGCTGAGACTCTTCGCCCCTAAATCCTGCTTACTCTACCCTGTTCATGTGCTCCCCCTCGGACTTAATCCTGGGTTGGGCCCCCCCTCCACACATGTGCCTGATGGAATGCGTGACTGATCCCTTTTTGAGACCTTTTCATACAGGTACACGTGCACCATATAAAGTCTGAGAGGTTCAAACTTAATACAGTAACTCCCCAGGGAGGTTAACTTGGCCTCCCAGGGCTCACCTTGTCTCATTGTACCACTCAGGAGAGGCCATGTAATGGAGATCCTGGAACTTGTTAACTGACCCGGTCTTGGGCTGCCCATGTGATCTCCCTTGCCGGGGATGGCTCCCGGGGCATGCCCCCCTCCCCTCTCTTGTCTTTTCTCTCCCACGGAGGGGACTCTCCTTCATTGATGCCTTAGGAGGGGTGGGGGCGGAGGGGTTGCGGACCCTGTCTTTGGACTTGCCGGCCCGAGACTTCCTATGCATGGCACCTCCTGTTGAGAATGGGGGGGCATGGTGTGGACCCAAACTGTAATTCGATACTGACTGGGGCAAGCACATGATACGCAACGTTTGAAAGTTTAAGGAAGCGCCCCCGGGGACCCGGGTGATTCACACCAAACTATCCGTGCCGGATAACAAGAAGCTGATTTGCCGGTGACAGGCTGAGCGTCGTTTGCACACTGCCCTCACGATGGCTCTAAGCCTTCTCCTTTTTTGTTGGATGGGAATGAGGCCCCTCTTGCCATGTTGGGGGGAGGGGCGGGGTGGGGGGGGGGTGTTTGGTTTAAATGGCCTGCAGTTGCAGACCCACTTGTGTTGTTTTGTTTTTTTTGTTTTTATAAGTTCTTTGCTTTTGACAGTGCTACAGGCAGATTACCTACAAATCATTCCATGCTGCTTAAAGTCCTGGTTTAACCCGCCTGGACCCGGACCTTTGGCCAAGGAGCTGATACCTCCCATTGATCCTAATATACTTCTCTACAACATAGATGACCTCCCTTAGACTGCTCTCCTGGAACACACGGGGCCTGAACTCTCCGGTGAAGCGCTCATTGGTCTTCCAGTTTGTTAAGACCTACCAACCCCATGTGTGTGTGTTCCAGGAGACACATTTGGTGGGGAAAAGGACCTTTAGTCTCAAAAAACCGTGGGTGGGGTATCATTATCATGCGACATACTCCTCCTTTTCAAGAGGTGTAAGCATATTAATTCTCAAAACACTCCCTTTCAAGCTCCTTGGCCTGGCTCTGGAACCGGGGGGCAGATACGTGGTGTTGCATGCCCTGCTTTACAATGTTCCATGGGTTATTGTGGGCCTATATCTCCCGCCCCCGGCCTCCCTTCAAATACTGAACCAAATAACTGTGAAAATAGCGGAATTTGCAACAGAAAACGTAGTGATCTTGGGTGACTTTAATCTGGTCCCGGATGCAGGTCTGGACAGACTGACCCCCACTGGTGCGACCTCGCAGGGGCTCGCAGAGTGGGCGGCCACCTATGGTCTGTTTGACTTATGGAGATGGAAGCACCCACATGAAAAGGCGTATACCTGTCACTCTGCGTCGCACAGAACCTTCTCGAGAATTGACTTAGTTTACGCGGGGGGTTCTATCCTACCTAGAGTTCGTGAAATTAAAATTCTTCCCCGGGGAATCTCGGACCACGCCCCGCTTCTCCTGGATCTGGATGCCTCGGTGGCCTCGTCTGACAGACTCTGGCGCCTGTCGAGGTATTGGATCTCGGATGTGGAGGTGGAGCCGATGTATAGACAGCAGTTGGAGACATACTGGGTGGAGAACGAGGGGTCTGCCTCGGCGGCCTCGGTTTGGGATGCTTTTAAAGCGTTCACCAGGGGACAGTTCCAGACCATCATTTCAGGGGTTCGCAGAGACAGGAGAAAGGAACTTACACGCCTGGAAGAGGAGGCAGGAAGGCAGGAGGCTCTCTACATTAGCTCCCCTGACCCCCAGACATACGGGAGATTGCAGGAGCTTCTGAGAGAGACCCTCATGGTGCGAACGTCGCTAACCCAAAAGAGACTTTTGCACCAAAAACAGAGGATATTTGAGCAGGGGGAGAGGACGGGTCGCCTCCTGGCGTGGCTCTCTAGAGAACACTCGGGGGGGATGTCAATAGGACAAATATGTGATGATGGGGGATCTATGCTCACCTCCCCAGACGACATTAACAAGGAATTTGCCTCCTACTATAAGAACTTATACCGCTCCAGGGTGGATTACCAACCTGCGGAGCTGACCGCTTACTTGGATAATATTGATATACCAACTCTTACCTCTACCTATGCTAATAAACTAGACGCTCCCATTAGTGTCGAGGAAATTCTAAAAGTATTAAAAATGATGCAGACGGGCAAAACCCCCGGCCCGGACGGCATTCCAGTTGAACTTTATAAAATGTATGCAGAACAGCTGGCCCCCAAAATCCAATCCCTACTGTCCAAATCCATGGCCGCAGAATCTATTCCTGACTCTATGTATGAGGCGGTGATTGTCGTCATTCCCAAGGCAGGTAAGGACCCGACCTTATGCTCATCCTACCGCCCCATCTCTCTACTTAATGTAGATACTAAGATCCTTTCAAAGGTCCTTGCCAACAGACTAAATATGGTGATTACGGCCCTAATTCACCCAGACCAAACAGGCTTTATGCCGGGCAGGGGAACAGACAGTCGAGGGGTTCGGGAGTGGTGGCCTCACTCGACGCGGAGAAAGCGTTTGACTCCGTCGAGTGGGGCTACCTATGGGCGGTGCTCTCTAGGTTTGGCTTTGGGCCTAAATTCCTGACGTGGCTCCGGCTGCTGTACGCCAGGCCCATGGTCCGTATCCGCACAAATGGCGCCCTCTCGGAGGGATTCTCCCTGGAGAGGGGCACGAGGCAGGGGTGCCCGCTCTCCCCGGCCCTCTTTGCTATGGCACTCGAGCCGCTAGCCATCCTACTTAGAGCAGATGAAATGGTCAAGGGGATACAGGTGGGAGCTATCACCGAGAAAATCTCGCTGTATGCGGATGACTCCCTCCTGTATCTAGCGGATGCCTCGAACTCCCTGAGGGCAGCTCTGGCCCTCTTTGACACACTCGGTCGGTTTTCGGGCATCCGCATTAATTGGAACAAATCGGTGCTTTTTCCCCTTAGCAGTTCCCTACCACCTATAGACACAAATACTCCACTGAAGTGGGTGAGTGAATTCACATACCTGGGAGTACGTGTGGGGGGTGAGTTAAAGGAGTACCTGGACAGAAATGTCTACCCATTACTGCCTCAACTGCAACAAAAATGCTCCACTTGGAGATCTCTCCCTCTGTCCCCGGTGGGTAGGGGGAACCTATTGAAAATGATCTATTTACCAAAATTTCTATATTACTTTAGGCAAACCCCAGTTTTAATACCTAAATCCTTTTTCCGCAAGCTAGAGAGTGCTGTGACTGCTTTCATCTGGGCTGGGAAAGCGCCAAGGGTTGCTAAGGCTATATTGTATCTTCCTCTTTCGGGGGGTGGATTGGCTCTGCCAAATTTTCTAATTTATTACTGGGCGGCTGTCCTGGTAACGGTGAGGTGGTGGTTTTCGCAGCCCCGCCGAAATCCGGCTGTCACATTGGAGGCGGCGGTTATGGGCTCTTATGCGGCTCTCTCCAACCTCCCGTACAGAGGAATGAAGGCCACTCCTATAGTTACAGGCCCCATGAAGACCACCATTCAGGTATGGAGGTCCGCTAGGGCAGCTCTATTACAACCTGCCACTGTGTCCCCACATACCCCACTGTGGGCTAATCCTATGCTCCCGCACCTCTTCACTGTCCCAGACCCGGTAATATGGGCAAGGCGAGGCATCACCAAATTAAAACAGGTGATGTCACGGGGGAGAGTTCTGTCATTTAGAGAGATGCAACAGGCCCATAATCTACCAAGCTCCTTCCTTTTCAGATATATACAGTTGCAGCATGCCCTCAGGGCCCAGTTTCCTGATCAGGTGACGCTGGAGCCAGATTCAATCGAACGTCTCTTGATCTCCGGGATGCTGGAGAAACCCCTGTCTTCTCTTTACTTGTATTTAACAGTGGCCCGCGATGTTAAAACCGACAGAACCAGAATCAAATGGCAGACAGATATTCCCTCACTGGGGGAGGAGGAATGGGAGGAATGTCTATCCACGTTTATCCCGTCCATGATTGCAGCCAAAGATAGATTTATTCAACTAAAATTTATCCATAGAGCCTATTATACGCCTCAGCGACTAGCACAAATATATCCTGAAAAGCCCCCCACCTGTACTAGATGTGAACTAGAAGTGGGAACGTTCTTTCACATGGTCTGGTCCTGTCCCAAGCTCCGCCCATATTGGAGCGCGGTGGCAGACAAGCTGGGGGTGGTGTGTGGAGCCGAGGTACCAGAGGACCCATCGGTCCTATTACTCAGTCATTTGGAGGACATAGAGGGTGACCGATATATTAAACAATGCCTAACATACTCCATATTCTACGCCAGGAGAGAAATTCTCCTTAATTGGAAGAACAAAGAGGCCCCTACTAAAGGGGCATGGGAAGCGGCGGTAAACAATGCACTGCCGCTATACCGCTTAACCTATGAGAGCAGGAACTGTCCTCAGAAATTCGACAAGGTGTGGTCGAGCTGGATGGGTGCAGGTGGTTGACCCCAGGGGTTGGGGGGGACCACGGGCGCCTATGTTTCTTTTCCCCTCCCCCCCTCCTCCCTAGTCCGGGAGGTGGTGAGGATGAGTGATCAATAGCACACTAATGGTGTATGTAAAGATTTCTCAAATTATCCCATCAAGGAAAAGTTATATGACGATAACACATCTCCCATCCTGTACAGGCTTGGTCCCCCCGGTTGCTTCTTTGATCAAACTTATGCTTATTATATTAGCAGATGGAATGGAGGAGTTTATGTTTTACTCATGTACTGCTATAAGTTTGTAGTCTGTTGATTCATGTCGGATCCTCAACAAATGCTGACATTGGTTGTACTGTCTTAAATGTTTAATAAAATAAAAAACTTTACTGTAAAAAAAAAAAAAAAAAAAAGTCTGCGTACCTCATTCATCTACGAAAAAGGAAAGTTCCAATTTCAAAGATTTCAAAGGAGATGTCTGTATCCAATTCTCTCCTGAGGAGCATGTGAATAATAGTTTGTTATGAAAGAAGAAAATAATATGGAAAACGTGTGGTAAAACAGAAATATGCACATATTTGTATATTCAGGAAAGGCCACGCTACAATGTGCATCTGCTCTTAGTGAATGAGGCAAAGTTGTACCTTATTTGCAAAGACATGTGAAATTGTACTTTGTAAAGTGAAAATTCTATTTAAAAGCGAATATGCTCTACTCATTTAATAAATTCACCCTGCTGTATCATTGACTTATACAATACAATTCAGCCTATTAAACAATGCCGTAAAAACTCAGTAACAATACCCACAGTATAGTCAGATCAATGTACTGAAGTCAGATGATAAGAAAATGTTTGACCACTGGTTTCTATTTATTACTGGACTTTACAGTAAAATGTCCGGAATATGATAACAGGATTCTTCCTACAATGCTTTTAATAAAATTTCCCTCAATGCTCAATCTTTTGTGCAGTAATGTATTTGTGTATCTTTTTGTGTATAGTTCATAATAAAATTTGTACCTGAGAAAAAAAAAAAAGCTAACTGCAGACAATTGCTGGTGTTCTCTTTCTAATAATACCTCAGACAGGCAGCTGCAGTATTTTCAGTCAGTGCACTGTATCCTATGCTCAGTGTGCCACTAAAGCTAACTGCAGATAATTTCTGGTGTTCTCTTTCTAATAATACCTCAGGCAGGCAGCTACAGTATTTTCAGTCAGTGTACTGTGTCCTGTGCACAGTGTGCAACTAAAGCTAACTGAAGACAATTGCTGGTGTTCTCTTCCTAATATACTTATATGCAGGCAGCTGCAGTATTTTCAGTCAGTGTACTGTATCCTGCGCACAGTGTGCAACTAAAGCTAACTGCAGCCAATTGCTGGTGTTATCTTTCTAATAATACCTCAGACAGGCAGCTGCAGTATTTTCAGTCAGTGCACTGTATCCTATGCTCAGTATGCCACTAAAGCTAACTGCAGATAATTGCTGGTGTTCTCTTTCTAATAATACCTCAGGCAGGCAGCTGTAGTATTTTCAGTCAATGTACTGTATCCTGCGCACAGTGAGCAACTAAAGCTAACTGCAGCCAATTGCTGGTATTCTCTTTTTAATAATACCTCAGGCAGCTGCAGTATTTTCAGTCGGTGTATTGTATCCTATGCACAGTGTGCAACTAAAGCTAACTGCAGATAATTGCTGGTGTTCTCTTTCTAATAATACCTCAGGCAGGCAGCTGTATAATTTTCAGTCAGTGTACTGTATCCTGCGCACAGTGTGAAACCAAGGTAACTGCAGCCAATTGCTATTGTTCTCTTTTTAAAAATACCTTAGACAGGCAGCTGCAGTATTTTCAGTGAGTTTACTATATCCTGTGCAGTGTACAACTAAAGCTAACTGCAGACAATTGCTGGTGTTCTCTTCCTAATACACTTACAGGCAGGAAGCTGCAGTATTTTCAGTCAGTGTACTGTATCCTGTGCACAGTGTGCAACTAAACTAATTGCAGCCAATTGCTGTTGTTCTCTTCCTAATATACTTACAGGCAGGCAGCTGCAGTATTTACAGTCATTGTACTGTATCCTGTGCACAGTGTGCAACTAAAGCTAACTGCAGCCAATTGCTGGTGTTCTCTTCCTAACATACTTACAGGCAGGCAGCTGCAGTATTTTCAGTCAGTGTACTGTATCCTGCGCACAGTGTGCAACTAAAGCCAACTGCAGCCAATTTCTTGGGTTCTCTTTCTAATAATACCTCAGGCAGGCAGCTGTAATACTTTCAGTCAGTGTGCTGTATCCTGTGCACATTGTGCAACTAAAGCTAACTGCAGCCAATTTCTGGTGTTCTCTTCCTAATATACTTATAGGCAGGCAGCTGCAGTATTTTCAGTCAGTGTAATGTATCCTGAGCACAGTGTGCAACTAAAGATTACTGCAGACAATTGCTGGTGTTCTCTTTCTAATAATACCTCAGGCAGGCAGCTGCAGTATTTTCAGTCAGTGTACTATATCTTTTGCACAGTGTACAACTAAAGCTAATTGCAGCCAATTGCTGGTGTTCTCTTTTTAATAATACCTCAGGCAGCTGCAGTATTTTCAGTCGGTGTATTGTATCCTGTGCACAGTGTGCAACTAAAGCTAACTGCAGATAATTGCTGGTGTTCTCTTTCTAATAATACCTCAGGCAGGCAGATGTAGTATTTTTAGGCAGTGTACTGTTTCCTGCGCACAGTGTGCAACTAAAGCTAACTGCAGCCAATTGCTGGTGTTCTCTTCTTAATATACTTGCAGGCAGGCATCTGCAGTATTTTCAATCAGTGTACTGTATCCTGCGCACAGTGTGCAACTAAAGGTAACTGCAGCCAGTTGCTGGTGTTCTCCTTCTAATAACACCTCAGGCAGGCAGCTGCAGTATTTTCAGTCAGTGTACTGTATCCTGTGCAGTGTGCAACTAAAGCTAACTGCAGACTATTGCTGGTGTTCTCTTTCTAATAAAACCTCATGCAGGCAGCTGCAGTATTTTCAATCAGTGTATTGTATCCTATGCTCAGTGTGCAACTAAAGCTAACTGCAGACAATTGCTATTGTTCTCATTTTAAAAATACCTTAGGCAGGCAGCTGCAGTATTTTAGTGAGTTTACTATATCCTGTGCAGTGTGCAACTAAAGCAAACTGCAGACAATTGCTGTTGTTCTCTTCCTAATATACTTATAGGCAGGCAGCTGCAGTATTTTCAGTCAGTGTACTGTATCCTGTGCAGTGTGCAACTAAAGCTAACTGCAGACAATTGCTGGTGTTCTCTTTCTAATAATACCTCAGGCAGGCAGCTGCAGTATTTTCAGTCAGTGTACTGTATCCTATGCAGTGTGCAACGAAAGCTAACTGCAGACAATTGCTGGTGTTCTGTTTCTAATAATACCTCAGACAGGCAGCTGCAGTATTTTCAGTCTGTGTACTGTATCCTGTGCAGTGTGCAACTAAAGCTAACTGCAGACAATCGCTGGTGTTCTCTTTCTAATAATACCTAAGGCAGGCAGCTGCGATATTTTCAGTCAGTGTACTGTATCTTATGCAGTGTGCAACTAAAGCTAACTGCAGACAATTGCTGGTGTTCTATTTCTAATAATGCCTCAGACAGGTTGCTGCAGTATTTTCAGTCAGTGTACTGTATGCTGTGTAGTGTGAAACGAAAGCTAACTGCAGACAATTTCTGGTGTTCTCTTCCTAATATACTTACAGGCAGGCAACTGCAGTATTTTCAGTCAGTGCACTGTATCCTGTGCACAGTGTGCAACTAAAGCTAACTGCAGACAATTGCTGGTGTTCTCTTTCTATTAATACCTCAGGCAGGCAGATGCAGTATTTTCAGTCAGTGTACTGTATCCTGTGCACAGTGTGCAACTAAAGCTTACTGCCCACAATTGCTGGTGTTCTCTTCCTAATATACTTACAGTCAGGCAGTTGCAGTATTTTCAGTCAGTGTACTGTATCCTGCGCACAGTGTGCAACTAAAGCTAACTGCAGCCAATTGCTGGTGTTCTCTTCCTAATATACTTAAAGCAGGCAGCTGCAGTATTTTCAGTCAGTGTACTGTATCCTGCACACAGTGTGCAACTAATGCTAACTGCAGATAATTGCTGGTGTTCTCTTTCTAATAATACCTCAGGCAGGCAGCTGTAGTATTTTCAGTCAGCGTATTGTATCCTGAAGCACAGTGTGCAACTAAAGCTAACTGCAGCCAATTGCTGGAGTTCTCTTCCTAATATACTTACAGGCAGGCAGCTGCAGTATTTTCAGTCAGTGTACTGTATCCTGTACACAGTGTGCAACTAAACTAACTGCAGCCAATTGCTGTTGTTCTCTTCCTAATATGCTTACAGGCAGGCAGCTGCAGTATTTACAGTCATTGTACTGTATCCTGTGCACAGTGTGCAACTAAAGCTAACTGCATCCAATTGCTGCTGTTCTCTTCCTAATATACTTACAGGCAGGCAGCTGCAGTATTTTCAGTCAGTGTACTGTATCCTGCGCACAGTGAGCAACTAAAGCTAACTGCAGCCAATTGCTGGTATTCTCTTTTTAATAATACCTCAGGCAGCTGCAGTATTTTCAGTCGGTGTATTGTATCCTATGCACAGTGTGCAACTAAAGCTAACTGCAGATAATTGCTGGTGTTCTCTTTCTAATAATACCTCAGGCAGGCAGCTGTAGAATTTTCAGTCAGTGTACTGTATCCTGCGCACAGAGTGAAACCAAGCTAACTGCAGCAAATTGCTGGTGTTCTCTTTCTAATAACACCTCAGGCAGGCAGCTGCAGTATTTTCAGTCAGTGTACTGTATCCTATGCTCAGTGTGCAACTAAAGCTAACTGCAGACAATTGCTATTGTTCTCTTTTTAAAAATACCTTAGACAGGCAGCTGCAGTATTTTCAGTGAGTTTACTATATCCTGTGCAGTGTGCAACTAAAGCTAACTGCAGACAATTGCTGATGTTCTCTTCCTATTATACTTATAGGCAGGCAGCCGCAGTATTTTCAGTCAGTGTACTGTATCCTATGCGGCGTGCAACTAAAGCTAACTGCAGACAATTGCTGGTGTTCTCTTACTAATAATACCTCAGACAGGCAGCTGCAGTATTTTCAGTCAGTGTACTGTATCTTGTGCAGTGTGCAACTAAAGCTAACTGCAGCCAATTGCTGGTGTTCTCTTCCTAATACACTTACAGGCAGGAAGCTGCAGTATTTTCAGTCAGTGTACTGTATCCTGTGCAAAGTGTGCAACTAAACTAATTGCAGCCAATTGCTGTTGTTCTCTTCCTAATATACTTACAGGCAGGCAGCTGCAGTATTTACAGTCATTGTACTGTATCCTGTGCACAGTGTGCAACTAAAGCTAACTGCAGCCAATTGCTGCTGTTCTCTTCCTAATATACTTACAGGCAGGCAGCTGCAGTATTTTCAGTCAGTGTACTGTATCCTGCGCACAGTGTGCAACTAAAGCTAACTGCAGCCAATTTCTTGGGTTCTCTTTCTAATAATACATCAGGCAGGCAGCTGCAGTATTTTCAGTCAGTGTACTGTATCCTGTGCACAGTGTGCATCTAAAGCTAATTGCAGATAATTGCTGGTGTTCTCTTTCTAATAATACCTCCGGAAGGCAGCTGTAATACTTTAAGTCAGTGTGCTGTATCCTGTGCACATTGTGCAAGTAAAGCTAACTGCAGCCAATTTCTGGTGTTCTCTTCCTAATATACTTATAGGCAGGAAGCTGCAGTATTTTCAGTCAGTGTAATGTATCCTGAGCACAGTGTGCAACTAAAGTTTACTGCAGACAATTGCTGGTGTTCTCTTTCTAATAATACCTCAGGCAGGCAGCTGCAGTATTTTCAGTCAGTGTACTATATCTTTTGCACAGTGTGCAACTAAAGCTAATTGCAGCCAATTGCTGGTGTTCTCTTTTTAATAATACCTCAGGCAGCTGCAGTATTTTCAGTCGGTGTATTGTATCCTGTGCACAGTGTGCAACTAAAGCTAACTGCAGATAATTGCTGGTGTTCTCTTTCTAATAATACCTCAGGCAGGCAGATGTAGTATTTTTAGGCAGTGTACTGTTTCCTGCGCACAGTGTGCAACTAAAGCTAACTGCAGACAATTGCTGGTGTTCTCTTTCTAATAACACCTCAGGCAGGCAGCTGCAGTATTTTCAGTCAGTGTACTGTATCCTATGCAGTGTGCAACGAAAGCTAACTGCAGACAATTGCTGGTGTTCTGTTTCTAATAATACCTCAGACAGGCAGCTGCAGTATTTTCAGTCTGTGTACTGTATCCTGTGCAGTGTGCAACTAAAGCTAACTGCAGACAATCGCTGGTGTTCTCTTTCTAATAATACCTAAGGCAGGCAGCTGCGATATTTTCAGTCACTGTACTGTATCTTATGCAGTGTGCAACTAAAGCTAACTGCAGACAATTGCTGGTGTTCTCTTTCTAATAATGCCTCAGACAGGCTGCTGCAGTATTTTCAGTCAGTGTACTGTATGCTGTGTAGTGTGAAACGAAAGCTAACTGCAGACAATTGCTGGTGTTCTCTTCCTAATATACTTATAGGCAGGCAGCTGCAGTATTTTCAGTCAGTGCACTGTATCCTGTGCACAGTGTGCAACTAAAGCTAACTGCAGACAATTGCTGGTGTTCTCTTTCTATTAATACCTCAGGCAGGCAGATGCAGTATTTTCAGTCAGTGTACTGTATCCTGTGCACAGTGTGCAACTAAAGCTTACTGCAGATAATTGCTGGTGTTCTCTTTCTAATAATACCTCAGGCAGGCAGCTGTAGTATTTTCAGTCAGCGTATTGTATCCTGAAGCACAGTGTGCAACTAAAGCTAACTGCAGCCAATTGCTGGTGTTCTCTTCCTAATATACTTACAGGCAGGCAGCTGCAGTATTTTCAGTGCTGTATCCTGCGCACAGTGTGCAACTAAAGCTAACTGTAGCCAATTTCTGTTGTTCTCTTTCTAATAACACCTCAGGCAGGCAGCTGCAGTATTTTCAGTCAGTGTACTGTATCCTATGCAGTGTGCAACAAAAGCTAACTGCAGACAATTGCTGGTGTTCTCTTTCTAATAATACCTCAGACAGGCAGCTGCAGTATTTTCCGTCTGTGTACTGTATCCTGTGCAGTGTGCAACTAAAGCTAACTGCAGACAATCGCTGGTGTTCTCTTTCTAATAATACCTAAGGCAGGCAGCTGCGATATTTTCAGTCAGTGTACTGTATCCTATGCAGTGTGCAACTAAAGCTAACTGCAGACAATTGCTGGTGTTCTCTTTCTAATAATGCCTCAGACAGGCAGCTGCAGTATTTTCAGTCAGTGTACTAAATGCTGTGCAGTGTGCAACGAAAGCTAACTGCAGACAATTGCTGGTGTTCTCTTCCTAATATACTTACAGGCAGGCAGCTGCAGAATTTTCAGTCAGTGTACTGTATCCTGGGCACAGTGTGCAACTAAAGCTAACTGCAGCCAATTGCTGGTGATCTCTTCCTAATATACTTACAGGCAGGCAGCTGCAGTATTTTCAGTCAGTGCACTGTATCCTGTGCACAGTGTGCAACTAAAGCTAACTGCAGACAATTGCTGGTGTTCTCTTTCTATTAATACCTCAGGCAGGCAGATGCAGTATTTTCAGTCAGTGTACTGTATCCTGTGCATAGTGTGCAACTAAAGCTTACTGCAGACAATTGCTGGTGTTCTCTTCCTAATATACTTACAGTCAGACAGCTGCAGTATTTTCAGTCTGTGTACTGTATCCTGTGCACAGTGTGCAACTAAAGCTAACTGCAGCCAATTGCTTGTGTTCTCTTCCTAATATACTTACAGGCAGGCAGCTGCAGTATTTTCAGTCAGTGCACTGTATCCTGTGCACAGTGTGCAACTAAAGCTAACTGCAGACAATTGCTGGTGTTCTCTTTCTATTAATACCTCAGGCAGGCAGATGCAGTATTTTCAGTCAGTGTACTGTATCCTGTGCACAGTGTGCAACTAAAGCTTACTGCAGACAATTGCTGGTGTTCTCTTCCTAATATACTTACAGTCAGGCAGCTGCAGTATTATCAGTCAGTGTACTGTATCCTGCACACAGTGTGCAACTAATGCTAACTGCAGATAATTTCTGGTGTTCTCTTTCTAATAATACCTCAGGCAGGCAGCTGTAGTATTTTCAGTCAGCGTATTGTATCCTGAGCACAGTGTGCAACTAAAGCTGACTGCAGCCAATTTCTGGTGTTCTCTTCCTAATATACTTACAGCAGGCAGCTGCAGTATTATCAGTCAGTGTACTGTATCCTGCACACAGTGTGCAACTAATGCTAACTGCAGATAATTTCTGGTGTTCTCTTTCTAATAATACCTCAGGCAGGCAGCTGTAGTATTTTCAGTCAGCGTATTGTATCCTGAGCACAGTGTGCAACTAAAGCTAACTGCAGCCAATTGCTGGTGTTCTCTTCCTAATATACTTACAGGCAGGCAGCTGCAGTATTTTCAGTCAGTGTGCTGTATCCTGCGCACAGTGTGCAACTAAAGCTAACTGTAGCCAATTGCTGTTGTTCTCTTTCTAATAACACCTCAGGCAGGCAGCTGCAGTATTTTCAGTCAGTGTACTGTATCTTGTGCAGTGTGCAACTAAAGCTAACAGCAGATAATTGCTGGTGTTCTCTTTCTAATAATACCTTAGGCAGGCAGCTGTAGTATTTTCAGTCAGTGTAGTGTATCCTGCACACAGTGTGCAACTAAAGCTAACTGCAGATATTTGCTGGTGTTTTCTTTCTAATAATACCTCAGGCAGGTAGCTGTAGTATTTTTAGTCAGTGTACTGTATCCAGCACACAGTGTACAACTAAAGCTAACTGCAGCCAATTGCTGGTGTTCTCTTCCTAATACACTTACAGGCAGGAAGCTGCAGTATTTGCAGTCAGTGTACTGTATCCCGTGCACAGTGTGCAACTAAACTAACTGCAGCCAATTGCTGGTGTTCTCTTCCTAATATACTTACAGGTAGGCAGCTGCAGTATTTACAGTCAGTGTACTTTATCCTGTGCACAGTGTGCAACTAAAGCTAACTGCAGCCAATTGCTGCTGTTCCCTTCCTAATATACTTACAGGCAGGCAGCTGCAGTGTTTTCAGTCAGTGTACTGTATCCTGCGCACAGTGTGCAACTAAAGCTAACAGCAGCCAATTTCTTGGGTTCTCTTTCTAATAATACCTCAGGAAGGCAGCTGCAGTATTTTCAGTCAGTGTACTGTATCCTGTGCACAGTGTGCAACTAAAGCTAACTGCAGATAATTGCTGGTGTTCTCTTTCTAATAATACCTCAGGCAGGCTACTGTTGCATTTTCAGTCAATGTACTGTATCCTGCGCACATTGTGCAACTAAAGCTAACTGCAGCCAATTGCTGTGTTCTCTTCCTAATATACTTACAGGCAGGCAGCTGCAGTATTTTCAGTTAGTGTATTGTATCCTGCGCACAGTGTGCAACTAAAGCTAACTGTAGCCAATTGCTGGTGTTCTCTTTCTAATAACACCTCAGGCAGGCAGCTGCAGTATTTTTAGTCAGCCTACTGTATCCTGTGCACAGTGTACAACTAAAGCTAACTGCAGCCAATTGCTGGGGTTTTCTTCCTAATATACTTACAGGCAGGCAGCTGCAGTATTTTCAGTCAGTGTACTGTATCCTGCGCACAGTGTGCAACTAACGCTAACTGCAGCCAATTGCTGGTGTTCTCTTTCTAATAATACCTCAGGCAGGCAGCTGCAGTATTTTCAGTCAGTGTACTGTATCCTGTGCAGTGTGCAACTAAAGCTAACTGCAGACAATTGCTTGTGTTCTCTTTCTAATAATACCTCAGGCAGGCAGCTGCAGTATTTTCAGTGAGTTTACTATATCCTGTGCAGTGTGCAACTAAAGCTAACTGCAGACAATTGCTGATGTTCTCTTCCTATTATACTTATAGGCAGGCAGCCGCAGTATTTTCAGTCAGTGTACTGTATCCTATGCGGCGTGCAACTAAAGCTAACTGCAGACAATTGCTGGTGTTCTCTTACTAATAATACCTCAGACAGGCAGCTGCAGTATTTTCAGTCAGTGTACTGTATCTTGTGCAGTGTGCAACTAAAGCTAACTGCAGCCAATTGCTGGTGTTCTCTTCCTAATACACTTACAGGCAGGAAGCTGCAGTATTTTCAGTCAGTGTACTGTATCCTGTGCAAAGTGTGCAACTAAACTAATTGCAGCCAATTGCTGTTGTTCTCTTCCTAATATACTTACAGGCAGGCAGCTGCAGTATTTACAGTCATTGTACTGTATCCTGTGCACAGTGTGCAACTAAAGCTAACTGCAGCCAATTGCTGCTGTTCTCTTCCTAATATACTTACAGGCAGGCAGCTGCAGTATTTTCAGTCAGTGTACTGTATCCTGCGCACAGTGTGCAACTAAAGCTAACTGCAGCCAATTTCTTGGGTTCTCTTTCTAATAATACATCAGGCAGGCAGCTGCAGTATTTTCAGTCAGTGTACTGTATCCTGTGCACAGTGTGCATCTAAAGCTAATTGCAGATAATTGCTGGTGTTCTCTTTCTAATAATACCTCCGGAAGGCAGCTGTAATACTTTAAGTCAGTGTGCTGTATCCTGTGCACATTGTGCAAGTAAAGCTAACTGCAGCCAATTTCTGGTGTTCTCTTCCTAATATACTTATAGGCAGGAAGCTGCAGTATTTTCAGTCAGTGTAATGTATCCTGAGCACAGTGTGCAACTAAAGTTTACTGCAGACAATTGCTGGTGTTCTCTTTCTAATAATACCTCAGGCAGGCAGCTGCAGTATTTTCAGTCAGTGTACTATATCTTTTGCACAGTGTGCAACTAAAGCTAATTGCAGCCAATTGCTGGTGTTCTCTTTTTAATAATACCTCAGGCAGCTGCAGTATTTTCAGTCGGTGTATTGTATCCTGTGCACAGTGTGCAACTAAAGCTAACTGCAGATAATTGCTGGTGTTCTCTTTCTAATAATACCTCAGGCAGGCAGATGTAGTATTTTTAGGCAGTGTACTGTTTCCTGCGCACAGTGTGCAACTAAAGCTAACTGCAGACAATTGCTGGTGTTCTCTTTCTAATAACACCTCAGGCAGGCAGCTGCAGTATTTTCAGTCAGTGTACTGTATCCTATGCAGTGTGCAACGAAAGCTAACTGCAGACAATTGCTGGTGTTCTGTTTCTAATAATACCTCAGACAGGCAGCTGCAGTATTTTCAGTCTGTGTACTGTATCCTGTGCAGTGTGCAACTAAAGCTAACTGCAGACAATCGCTGGTGTTCTCTTTCTAATAATACCTAAGGCAGGCAGCTGCGATATTTTCAGTCACTGTACTGTATCTTATGCAGTGTGCAACTAAAGCTAACTGCAGACAATTGCTGGTGTTCTCTTTCTAATAATGCCTCAGACAGGCTGCTGCAGTATTTTCAGTCAGTGTACTGTATGCTGTGTAGTGTGAAACGAAAGCTAACTGCAGACAATTGCTGGTGTTCTCTTCCTAATATACTTATAGGCAGGCAGCTGCAGTATTTTCAGTCAGTGCACTGTATCCTGTGCACAGTGTGCAACTAAAGCTAACTGCAGACAATTGCTGGTGTTCTCTTTCTATTAATACCTCAGGCAGGCAGATGCAGTATTTTCAGTCAGTGTACTGTATCCTGTGCACAGTGTGCAACTAAAGCTTACTGCAGATAATTGCTGGTGTTCTCTTTCTAATAATACCTCAGGCAGGCAGCTGTAGTATTTTCAGTCAGCGTATTGTATCCTGAAGCACAGTGTGCAACTAAAGCTAACTGCAGCCAATTGCTGGTGTTCTCTTCCTAATATACTTACAGGCAGGCAGCTGCAGTATTTTCAGTGCTGTATCCTGCGCACAGTGTGCAACTAAAGCTAACTGTAGCCAATTTCTGTTGTTCTCTTTCTAATAACACCTCAGGCAGGCAGCTGCAGTATTTTCAGTCAGTGTACTGTATCCTATGCAGTGTGCAACAAAAGCTAACTGCAGACAATTGCTGGTGTTCTCTTTCTAATAATACCTCAGACAGGCAGCTGCAGTATTTTCCGTCTGTGTACTGTATCCTGTGCAGTGTGCAACTAAAGCTAACTGCAGACAATCGCTGGTGTTCTCTTTCTAATAATACCTAAGGCAGGCAGCTGCGATATTTTCAGTCAGTGTACTGTATCCTATGCAGTGTGCAACTAAAGCTAACTGCAGACAATTGCTGGTGTTCTCTTTCTAATAATGCCTCAGACAGGCAGCTGCAGTATTTTCAGTCAGTGTACTAAATGCTGTGCAGTGTGCAACGAAAGCTAACTGCAGACAATTGCTGGTGTTCTCTTCCTAATATACTTACAGGCAGGCAGCTGCAGAATTTTCAGTCAGTGTACTGTATCCTGGGCACAGTGTGCAACTAAAGCTAACTGCAGCCAATTGCTGGTGATCTCTTCCTAATATACTTACAGGCAGGCAGCTGCAGTATTTTCAGTCAGTGCACTGTATCCTGTGCACAGTGTGCAACTAAAGCTAACTGCAGACAATTGCTGGTGTTCTCTTTCTATTAATACCTCAGGCAGGCAGATGCAGTATTTTCAGTCAGTGTACTGTATCCTGTGCATAGTGTGCAACTAAAGCTTACTGCAGACAATTGCTGGTGTTCTCTTCCTAATATACTTACAGTCAGACAGCTGCAGTATTTTCAGTCTGTGTACTGTATCCTGTGCACAGTGTGCAACTAAAGCTAACTGCAGCCAATTGCTTGTGTTCTCTTCCTAATATACTTACAGGCAGGCAGCTGCAGTATTTTCAGTCAGTGCACTGTATCCTGTGCACAGTGTGCAACTAAAGCTAACTGCAGACAATTGCTGGTGTTCTCTTTCTATTAATACCTCAGGCAGGCAGATGCAGTATTTTCAGTCAGTGTACTGTATCCTGTGCACAGTGTGCAACTAAAGCTTACTGCAGACAATTGCTGGTGTTCTCTTCCTAATATACTTACAGTCAGGCAGCTGCAGTATTATCAGTCAGTGTACTGTATCCTGCACACAGTGTGCAACTAATGCTAACTGCAGATAATTTCTGGTGTTCTCTTTCTAATAATACCTCAGGCAGGCAGCTGTAGTATTTTCAGTCAGCGTATTGTATCCTGAGCACAGTGTGCAACTAAAGCTGACTGCAGCCAATTTCTGGTGTTCTCTTCCTAATATACTTACAGCAGGCAGCTGCAGTATTATCAGTCAGTGTACTGTATCCTGCACACAGTGTGCAACTAATGCTAACTGCAGATAATTTCTGGTGTTCTCTTTCTAATAATACCTCAGGCAGGCAGCTGTAGTATTTTCAGTCAGCGTATTGTATCCTGAGCACAGTGTGCAACTAAAGCTAACTGCAGCCAATTGCTGGTGTTCTCTTCCTAATATACTTACAGGCAGGCAGCTGCAGTATTTTCAGTCAGTGTGCTGTATCCTGCGCACAGTGTGCAACTAAAGCTAACTGTAGCCAATTGCTGTTGTTCTCTTTCTAATAACACCTCAGGCAGGCAGCTGCAGTATTTTCAGTCAGTGTACTGTATCTTGTGCAGTGTGCAACTAAAGCTAACAGCAGATAATTGCTGGTGTTCTCTTTCTAATAATACCTTAGGCAGGCAGCTGTAGTATTTTCAGTCAGTGTAGTGTATCCTGCACACAGTGTGCAACTAAAGCTAACTGCAGATATTTGCTGGTGTTTTCTTTCTAATAATACCTCAGGCAGGTAGCTGTAGTATTTTTAGTCAGTGTACTGTATCCAGCACACAGTGTACAACTAAAGCTAACTGCAGCCAATTGCTGGTGTTCTCTTCCTAATACACTTACAGGCAGGAAGCTGCAGTATTTGCAGTCAGTGTACTGTATCCCGTGCACAGTGTGCAACTAAACTAACTGCAGCCAATTGCTGGTGTTCTCTTCCTAATATACTTACAGGTAGGCAGCTGCAGTATTTACAGTCAGTGTACTTTATCCTGTGCACAGTGTGCAACTAAAGCTAACTGCAGCCAATTGCTGCTGTTCCCTTCCTAATATACTTACAGGCAGGCAGCTGCAGTGTTTTCAGTCAGTGTACTGTATCCTGCGCACAGTGTGCAACTAAAGCTAACAGCAGCCAATTTCTTGGGTTCTCTTTCTAATAATACCTCAGGAAGGCAGCTGCAGTATTTTCAGTCAGTGTACTGTATCCTGTGCACAGTGTGCAACTAAAGCTAACTGCAGATAATTGCTGGTGTTCTCTTTCTAATAATACCTCAGGCAGGCTACTGTTGCATTTTCAGTCAATGTACTGTATCCTGCGCACATTGTGCAACTAAAGCTAACTGCAGCCAATTGCTGTGTTCTCTTCCTAATATACTTACAGGCAGGCAGCTGCAGTATTTTCAGTTAGTGTATTGTATCCTGCGCACAGTGTGCAACTAAAGCTAACTGTAGCCAATTGCTGGTGTTCTCTTTCTAATAACACCTCAGGCAGGCAGCTGCAGTATTTTTAGTCAGCCTACTGTATCCTGTGCACAGTGTACAACTAAAGCTAACTGCAGCCAATTGCTGGGGTTTTCTTCCTAATATACTTACAGGCAGGCAGCTGCAGTATTTTCAGTCAGTGTACTGTATCCTGCGCACAGTGTGCAACTAACGCTAACTGCAGCCAATTGCTGGTGTTCTCTTTCTAATAATACCTCAGGCAGGCAGCTGCAGTATTTTCAGTCAGTGTACTGTATCCTGTGCAGTGTGCAACTAAAGCTAACTGCAGACAATTGCTTGTGTTCTCTTTCTAATAATACCTCAGGCAGGCAGCTGCAGTATTTTCAGTGAGTTTACTATATCCTGTGCAGTGTGCAACTAAAGCTAACTGCAGACAATTGCTGATGTTCTCTTCCTATTATACTTATAGGCAGGCAGCCGCAGTATTTTCAGTCAGTGTACTGTATCCTATGCGGCGTGCAACTAAAGCTAACTGCAGACAATTGCTGGTGTTCTCTTACTAATAATACCTCAGACAGGCAGCTGCAGTATTTTCAGTCAGTGTACTGTATCTTGTGCAGTGTGCAACTAAAGCTAACTGCAGCCAATTGCTGGTGTTCTCTTCCTAATACACTTACAGGCAGGAAGCTGCAGTATTTTCAGTCAGTGTACTGTATCCTGTGCAAAGTGTGCAACTAAACTAATTGCAGCCAATTGCTGTTGTTCTCTTCCTAATATACTTACAGGCAGGCAGCTGCAGTATTTACAGTCATTGTACTGTATCCTGTGCACAGTGTGCAACTAAAGCTAACTGCAGCCAATTGCTGCTGTTCTCTTCCTAATATACTTACAGGCAGGCAGCTGCAGTATTTTCAGTCAGTGTACTGTATCCTGCGCACAGTGTGCAACTAAAGCTAACTGCAGCCAATTTCTTGGGTTCTCTTTCTAATAATACATCAGGCAGGCAGCTGCAGTATTTTCAGTCAGTGTACTGTATCCTGTGCACAGTGTGCATCTAAAGCTAATTGCAGATAATTGCTGGTGTTCTCTTTCTAATAATACCTCCGGAAGGCAGCTGTAATACTTTAAGTCAGTGTGCTGTATCCTGTGCACATTGTGCAAGTAAAGCTAACTGCAGCCAATTTCTGGTGTTCTCTTCCTAATATACTTATAGGCAGGAAGCTGCAGTATTTTCAGTCAGTGTAATGTATCCTGAGCACAGTGTGCAACTAAAGTTTACTGCAGACAATTGCTGGTGTTCTCTTTCTAATAATACCTCAGGCAGGCAGCTGCAGTATTTTCAGTCAGTGTACTATATCTTTTGCACAGTGTGCAACTAAAGCTAATTGCAGCCAATTGCTGGTGTTCTCTTTTTAATAATACCTCAGGCAGCTGCAGTATTTTCAGTCGGTGTATTGTATCCTGTGCACAGTGTGCAACTAAAGCTAACTGCAGATAATTGCTGGTGTTCTCTTTCTAATAATACCTCAGGCAGGCAGATGTAGTATTTTTAGGCAGTGTACTGTTTCCTGCGCACAGTGTGCAACTAAAGCTAACTGCAGACAATTGCTGGTGTTCTCTTTCTAATAACACCTCAGGCAGGCAGCTGCAGTATTTTCAGTCAGTGTACTGTATCCTATGCAGTGTGCAACGAAAGCTAACTGCAGACAATTGCTGGTGTTCTGTTTCTAATAATACCTCAGACAGGCAGCTGCAGTATTTTCAGTCTGTGTACTGTATCCTGTGCAGTGTGCAACTAAAGCTAACTGCAGACAATCGCTGGTGTTCTCTTTCTAATAATACCTAAGGCAGGCAGCTGCGATATTTTCAGTCACTGTACTGTATCTTATGCAGTGTGCAACTAAAGCTAACTGCAGACAATTGCTGGTGTTCTCTTTCTAATAATGCCTCAGACAGGCTGCTGCAGTATTTTCAGTCAGTGTACTGTATGCTGTGTAGTGTGAAACGAAAGCTAACTGCAGACAATTGCTGGTGTTCTCTTCCTAATATACTTATAGGCAGGCAGCTGCAGTATTTTCAGTCAGTGCACTGTATCCTGTGCACAGTGTGCAACTAAAGCTAACTGCAGACAATTGCTGGTGTTCTCTTTCTATTAATACCTCAGGCAGGCAGATGCAGTATTTTCAGTCAGTGTACTGTATCCTGTGCACAGTGTGCAACTAAAGCTTACTGCAGATAATTGCTGGTGTTCTCTTTCTAATAATACCTCAGGCAGGCAGCTGTAGTATTTTCAGTCAGCGTATTGTATCCTGAAGCACAGTGTGCAACTAAAGCTAACTGCAGCCAATTGCTGGTGTTCTCTTCCTAATATACTTACAGGCAGGCAGCTGCAGTATTTTCAGTGCTGTATCCTGCGCACAGTGTGCAACTAAAGCTAACTGTAGCCAATTTCTGTTGTTCTCTTTCTAATAACACCTCAGGCAGGCAGCTGCAGTATTTTCAGTCAGTGTACTGTATCCTATGCAGTGTGCAACAAAAGCTAACTGCAGACAATTGCTGGTGTTCTCTTTCTAATAATACCTCAGAAAGGCAGCTGCAGTATTTTCCATCTGTGTACTGTATCCTGTGCAGTGTGCAACTAAAGCTAACTGCAGACAATCGCTGGTGTTCTCTTTCTAATAATACCTAAGGCAGGCAGCTGCGATATTTTCAGTCAGTGTACTGTATCCTATGCAGTGTGCAACTAAAGCTAACTGCAGACAATTGCTGGTGTTCTCTTTCTAATAATGCCTCAGACAGGCAGCTGCAGTATTTTCAGTCAGTGTACTAAATGCTGTGCAGTGTGCAACGAAAGCTAACTGCAGACAATTGCTGGTGTTCTCTTCCTAATATACTTACAGGCAGGCAGCTGCAGAATTTTCAGTCAGTGTACTGTATCCTGGGCACAGTGTGCAACTAAAGCTAACTGCAGCCAATTGCTGGTGATCTCTTCCTAATATACTTACAGGCAGGCAGCTGCAGTATTTTCAGTCAGTGCACTGTATCCTGTGCACAGTGTGCAACTAAAGCTAACTGCAGACAATTGCTGGTGTTCTCTTTCTATTAATACCTCAGGCAGGCAGATGCAGTATTTTCAGTCAGTGTACTGTATCCTGTGCATAGTGTGCAACTAAAGCTTACTGCAGACAATTGCTGGTGTTCTCTTCCTAATATACTTACAGTCAGACAGCTGCAGTATTTTCAGTCTGTGTACTGTATCCTCTGCACAGTGTGCAACTAAAGCTAACTGCAGCCAATTGCTTGTGTTCTCTTCCTAATATACTTACAGGCAGGCAGCTGCAGTATTTTCAGTCAGTGCACTGTATCCTGTGCACAGTGTGCAACTAAAGCTAACTGCAGACAATTGCTGGTGTTCTCTTTCTATTAATACCTCAGGCAGGCAGATGCAGTATTTTCAGTCAGTGTACTGTATCCTGTGCACAGTGTGCAACTAAAGCTTACTGCAGACAATTGCTGGTGTTCTCTTCCTAATATACTTACAGTCAGGCAGCTGCAGTATTTTCAGTCTGTGTACTGTATCCTGCGCACAGTGTGCAACTAAAGCTGACTGCAGCCAATTTCTGGTGTTCTCTTCCTAATATACTTACAGCAGGCAGCTGCAGTATTATCAGTCAGTGTACTGTATCCTGCACACAGTGTGCAACTAATGCTAACTGCAGATAATTTCTGGTGTTCTCTTTCTAATAATACCTCAGGCAGGCAGCTGTAGTATTTTCAGTCAGCGTATTGTATCCTGAGCACAGTGTGCAACTAAAGCTAACTGCAGCCAATTGCTGGTGTTCTCTTCCTAATATACTTACAGGCAGGCAGCTGCAGTATTTTCAGTCAGTGTGCTGTATCCTGCGCACAGTGTGCAACTAAAGCTAACTGTAGCCAATTGCTGTTGTTCTCTTTCTAATAACACCTCAGGCAGGCAGCTGCAGTATTTTCAGTCAGTGTACTGTATCTTGTGCAGTGTGCAACTAAAGCTAACAGCAGATAATTGCTGGTGTTCTCTTTCTAATAATACCTTAGGCAGGCAGCTGTAGTATTTTCAGTCAGTGTAGTGTATCCTGCACACAGTGTGCAACTAAAGCTAACTGCAGATATTTGCTGGTGTTTTCTTTCTAATAATACCTCAGGCAGGTAGCTGTAGTATTTTTAGTCAGTGTACTGTATCCAGCACACAGTGTACAACTAAAGCTAACTGCAGCCAATTGCTGGTGTTCTCTTCCTAATACACTTACAGGCAGGAAGCTGCAGTATTTGCAGTTAGTGTACTGTATCCCGTGCACAGTGTGCAACTAAACTAACTGCAGCCAATTGCTGGTGTTCTCTTCCTAATATACTTACAGGCAGGCAGCTGCAGTATTTACAGTCAGTGTACTTTATCCTGTGCACAGTGTGCAACTAAAGCTAACTGCAGCCAATTGCTGCTGTTCTCTTCCTAATATACTTACAGGCAGGCAGCTGCAGTGTTTTCAGTCAGTGTACTGTATCCTGCGCACAGTGTGCAACTAAAGCTAACAGCAGCCAATTTCTTGGGTTCTCTTTCTAATAATACCTCAGGAAGGCAGCTGCAGTATTTTCAGTCAGTGTACTGTATCCTGTGCACAGTGTGCAACTAAAGCTAACTGCAGATAATTGCTGGTGTTCTCTTTCTAATAATACCTCAGGCAGGCTACTGTTGCATTTTCAGTCAATGTACTGTATCCTGCGCACATTGTGCAACTAAAGCTAACTGCAGCCAATTGCTGTGTTCTCTTCCTAATATACTTACAGGCAGGCAGCTGCAGTATTTTCAGTTAGTGTATTGTAACCTGCGCACAGTCTGCAACTAAAGCTAACTGTAGCCAATTGCTGGTGTTCTCTTTCTAATAACACCTCAGGCAGGCAGCTGCAGTATTTTCAGTCAGCCTACTGTATCCTGTGCACAGTGTACAACTAAAGCTAACTGCAGCCAATTGCTGGGGTTTTCTTCCTAATATACTTACAGGCAGGCAGCTGCAGTATTTTCAGTCAGTGTACTGTATCCTGCGCACAGTGTGCAACTAACGCTAACTGCAGCCAATTGCTGGTGTTCTCTTTCTAATAATACCTCAGGCAGGCAGCTGCAGTATTTTCAGTCAGTGTACTGTATCCTGTGCAGTGTGCAACTAAAGCTAACTGCAGACAATTGCTTGTGTTCTCTTCCTAATAATAACTAAGGCAGTCAGTTGATTCAGCTAGCTGCAGTATATTGGTGTACTGTACACTGGGCACAGTGTGCAACCAAAGCTAACTGCAGACAATTGCTGGTGTTCTCTTTCTAATAATACTACAGGCAGGCAGGCGATTCAGCTAGCTGCAGTATAATCAGTCTATATATAAATCCCAGCTTTGTGCAGCTACATCTCACTGCAGGCCATTCCTTGTGTACCTATTCCAATACATCGAAGACAGTATGTCTGGAAGGCCAACAAGGAGAGGCAGACAGTCACAGGCCAATAAAAGAGTGCAAGCAGGCTCTGTGTCTAGAGGCAACAGTGCTGGTCGTGGACACGGTGCATCCTCATCAGCACGTAGCCATGGGGCATGCTTGTCCTTTTTCTCGGCAGCTGGCCATGTTGAGCCACAACATGCTGAAGAGTTGGTAGAGTGGGTGACCAAGTCGTCCTCATCCTTCTTATCCTCTGACACCCAGACTACCTTGAAAAATAAAAAATAAATAAAGTGCGCTAATTATATGAAAATACACACATAGATGTGAATACATGTGGGTAATAGTAAAAACCACAATCTACTGAGAGAAAGTAAATAACTCCATGAGAGGTAAAAATATATAAGTGCAAAACATAAAAACTCAAATAAAAAGAAAAAACAAAAAATGTGTACATGTGAAATACAATGATATTGTACACATTTTTTGTTTTTTCTTTTTATTTGAGTTTTTATGTTTTGCACTTATATATTTTTACCACTCATGGAGTCATTTACTTGCTCTCAGTAGATTGTGGTTTTTACTATTACCCACATGTATTCACATCTATGTGTGTATTTTCATACAATTAGCGCATTTTATTTATTTTTTATTTTTCATGGTATACACAGATATTGGTGTATTTTGTGTGCAGCTTTTACCTTTGACCTTTTTTGCTCTGCAGCGCAGTTTTTCTTTTTATTTTTGAACCCAGACTACCTTAGCTGCCAATGCAGGTGCCAAAGCAGCATATTCCTTGGACTCAAGGTCATCATCAGTTACTCCTTCCCTAGCCCCACCGGAGGAGTCCCCGAACTGTTCAACCACAGTGTCGGGTACATGCTGCAGGAGGATGTGAAGCATTTTGAAGGCTCCGATGATGGTACCCAGCTTGGGGAAGGCAGTAACATGAGCCCAGAAAGAGGGGTTGCCCAAGAAGGACAACAAACTGGCAGTCATGTTCCCCTAGCTGCAGCGTACTGCCAGGTTTGCTCCAGTGATGAGGAGGGAGGGGATGATGAGCTCACTGACTGTACGTGGGTGCCTGATAGGAGAGAGGAGGAGGAGGCGGAGGAGGAGACGGCACATCTCCAATGAGGCAGGATGCCCTCCAGGGGCCAGCTTAAGGGTAGCCAACTGACTGCATCACATCACAGAGCTCCACAAGTGCAGGGCACTGGTGACTCCGTGCGTTATTCCAAAAGTTCTTCAGCGTGGGCCTTTTTTGAGATATGTGCAGCAGATTGCACCATTGCTATTTGCAACATATGTCTCAAGCGTATCAAGCGTGGACTACACAGCAAGCGCTTGGGTACCACATGCTTAATTAGACATATGTCCAGCTCCCATGCAACCCATTGGCAACACTACCTAAAAGACCCACACCAAAGAACAAGGTGGACCTCTCCTTGCTCCTCCTCATCAGCTGGGATCTCCAACCCCACTATACCTTCAGTCTTCTCAGAAACCTGCACTGAGAGGAATGAAGGTGTAAAATTAGGTGTGCCACTGCCAAGTACTTGCGGGAAATCTGCTATCGGTACACCAACGTCCGATTCTAGCAGACAGATTTCCCTACCCCAATTGCTCCACCGGTGAAAGAAGTTCGCTCCCAGCCATCCTCATGCCCAGCAGTTGAATGCTAGCTTGGGTAAATTGCTAGCACTTCAACTGCTGCCTTTTCAGTTTGTAGACTCTGCCCCCTTCCGTGAGTTTGTGGAATGTGCGGTACCTCAGTGGCAGGTTCCCAGACACCCCTTTTTTTCACAGAAGGCGATTCCGGCTCTCTAACGGTATGTGGAAGGCAATGTCCATGCCTTGCTGGTAAGGTGCATATTACCGCTGACTCATGGTCCAGCAGGCATGGACAGGGGCGTTACCTATCTTTCACCATGCACTGGGTGATTCTTCTGGCAGCTGGGAAGGATGCAGGACAGGGTGCAGTAGTGTTGTAGGTTGTTCCGCCACCACTCCTTCAAAATTCTACTTGTGGTGATTTTGCCACATCTCTCTCCTCCACCCCCTCCTCTTCTTCTTCCTCCATGGCCTCTTCCTGTGCTGATTTGTCCTTGAAACCAGCGGTGCTTCATAGGCGTTCAAGGTGCTACACAAGCATGCAGGCAAAAAGATGCAATGCGGTGCTTGAGCTGGTGTGCTTGGGGGGCAGGTGCCGCATTGGGGCACAGATTCTGTCAGCTCTGCAGGGGCAGGTTCAGAGGTGGTTGATGCCACGCCAGCTTAAGCCAGGAATTGGGGTTTGCAACAATGGCACCAACCTCCTCTCTGCCCTCTGACAGGGACAAATGAACCATGTGCCCTGTTTGGTTCACGCCCTTAACTTGGTGGTGCAGCGGTTCTTGGGCAGGTACCCAGGCTTACAGGATGTCCTGAGGCAGGCCAGGAAAGTCTGTGTGCATTTCTGCCAGTCATATAATGCCAGTGCTTGGCTGGCTGACCTCCAAAAGGAATTTAACCTGCCCAAGAACCGCCTCAGCTGTGACATGCCCACCAGGTGGAACTCAACGTTGGCCATGCTGCAGTGGCTGCACGTGTAGCAGAGGGCCATCAATGAGTACCTATGTGACTATGGCACCAGGACAGGGTCAGGGGAGCTAGTTTTTTTTTTCCCCACTCCAGTTGGCCATGTTCCGGGATGCATGCACTGTCCTGTCACCATTTGAGGAGGCCACGAGGATGGTGAGCAGTGACAGTGCATGCATCAGTGACACTGTCCCTCTTGTTCACCTGTTGGGGCACACGCTGCGTGGAATAATGCACAGTGCAATTGAGGCAGAACAAAGGGAGGAAGAGGAGGACTTCCTTACCTCTCAAGGCCCCCCTTTATCCAGACAGTGTTCCTGCATGCCCGCCAATCACATGGGAAGAGGACGAGGAGGAGCATCAGGAGGAGGAGGAGGATTGTGTCACAATGGAGGTGGAGCCTAGCACTCAGCATCAGCAGCAGTCTTCAAGGGATCATTTACAGTCTGAAGAAACCCATGGACTTGTGTGTGGCTGGGAGGAGGTGGCTGCGGATCATGTCGACCTTAGTGACCCACAGGACTCCGGACCGAATGCCTCAGCAAACCTATGCTGCAAGGCCTCCCTGGGCCTGCAAAGCCTGCGGAAGGATCCTCGTATTCGTGGTATCAAGGAGAGGGATCATTACTGGCTGGCAACCCTCCTTGATCCACGTTACAAGGGTAAGGTTGCGGACCTTATCTTGCTGTCGCAGAGGGAGCAAAGAATGAAACATCTTCGGGATGCCTTGCAGAAATGTTTGTGCAACGCGTTTCCAGAGCCTGGGAGGTTACAATTTCCTGGTCCTCCTGGACAACGTGTTGCTGAGGCTTCAGTCAGTCACAGAAGGAGCGTTGGAGAAGGTGGCCATCTGACTGGTGCGTTCAGACAATTTTTTAATCTGCAGCCCCAAGGTCTTATCGGTTCCAGCAACCATCGCCAGCGTCCGATTCACATGGTGCAGGATTACCTAGGGGCAAGATCAGACTTGGACACCTTTCCCACTGAAAATCCTCTTGGTTACTGGGTCTTGAGGATGGATCACTGGCCAGAGCTTGCACAGTATGCAATTGAGCTACTGGCCTGTCCTGCATCCAGCGTTCTTTCGGAACGCACATTCAGTACTGCTGGACGCTCTGTAACCGATCACAGGGTGTGCCTGTCTACCGAATCGGTCGATTGGCTGACCTTCATAAAAATGAATCAGTCTTGGATCACCAGCTACCAAGCACCTGATCCTGATGTAACCAAATAATTTTTTTTTAATGTGAGATCCCTTCAAGACTGTCTATGCTGATGCTGAGTGACTATCCTGTTATGCGGAGTGACTATCCTCTTCCTCCTCAATGTTCATGCTGATAGCTTGTAAGAACATTTTTGGTTCTGGGCACCACCACCAATGGTTAAGGCCCATTTTTTCTGCCCCTGTTTAACAGGGGCGTGTAATTACAATTTTTGATGCAAAAATACTTTGCAGCAGGGCTCATTCCTGTGCTCCAACTAGAGCATCTGTGAGGGGTTGTAGTGTTGTGGCACCAGCACCAGTGCCTAGGGCCCAATTTTTCATCCCCTGTTTAACAGGGGGCGTGTAATTACAATTTTTGATGCAATACTTTGCAGCAGGGCTCATTCCTGTGCTCCAACTAGAGCATCTGTGAGGGGTTGTAGTGTTGTGGCACCAGCACCAGTGCCTAAGGCCCAATTTTTCATCCCCTGCTTAACAGGGGGCGTGTAATTACAATTTTTGATGCAATACTTTGCAGCAGGGCTCATTCCTGCGCTCCAACTAGAGTATCTGTGAGGGGTTGCAGTGTTGTGGCACCAGCACCAGTGCCTAAGGCCTAATTTTTCTGCCCCGTTGGCGTGTAATTACAATTTTTGATGCAATACTTTGCAGCAGGGCTCATTCCTGCACTCCAACTAGAGTATCTGTGAGGGGTTGCAGTGTTGTGGCACCAGCACCAGTGCCTTGAGCCCGATTTTTCAGCCCCTGTTTAACAGGGGCATGTAATTACAATTCTTGATCTAATATTTCACATCAGGGCCCGTTCCTGCGCCCACCAAGAGTAACTGTGAGGCCTTACAGTGTTGTGGCAACACCCCTCACACCATCCACCACCAAAGAATTTTCTGACCCTGTTCAACAAGGCCATGTAATTACTATTCTTGATCTAATATTTCACAGCAGGGCCCATTCCTGCGCCCACCAAGAGTAACTGTCAGGGCTTACAGTGTTGTGGCAACACCAACACCTAAGGCCCAAATTTCTGCAGAGTATATAGGGCAGGCCCCTACTTTCAAACATCCAACTTACAAATGACTCCTACTTGCAAATGGAAGGAGACAACAGGAAGTGAGAGGAAATCTACCCCTAGGAAGGGAAATTCTCTCCTGCAAGAGTTCCTTTTTTCACTAAAACCCCCAAATTTTCAAAATCCAATTGTCATTGGGACAGAAAGTAAGGTAGAATCTTCTGAACAGGTGAACAGACAGCAAAACAAATATCACAGGGGTGATAACCCTTCCCTATGTTTTCCAAAAAGCTTAAAAAAATATTTTTTGGCTGGAGCTACACATAAAAAATGTACAAGAACAAACCTACAGTCCCTGTCTTGTTTGCACCGACTGTATACTGCTGTTCAGAGTATATAGGGTCTGGGGGCCCCACGCCTTTCCTTTTTTTTATTTGGGTGCGGGGTTCTCCTTAATATCCATACAAGACCCAAAGGGTCTGGTAATGGGCTGGGGGGGTTCTCAATGATTTTCATCCATTTTGCCAGGACCAGACATGACATTAAAGCCGCAAGCAGTTTTAGATGACTTTTTTTACCTTTAGAAATGTCTTTTGAGCAGGGACTGTTCTAAAGATGGGAAACACGTGCCACTTTACAGGCATACTATAGACACCCCCAGGCACAATATTTAAAGGAATATTTAACTTTTATTTTTTCACTTTAAGCATCATTAAAATCACTGCTCCCGAAAAAATGGCCATTTTTAAAACTTTTTTTGCATTGATTCATGTCCCCTGGGGAAGGACCCGGGTCCCCAAACCCTTTTTAGGAAAATAACTTGCATATTAGCCTATAAAATTTGCACTTTTGATTTCTCATGTTCGAGTCCCATAGACTTTAACAGGGTTCGAAAGTTCGAGTGAACTTTCGATCCGTTTGAATGTTCTGATGCGAACCGAACCAGGGGGGGGGTTCTGCTCATCTCCAGGAGTTGCACTCTTCTTACTAAAAAATTGCACTTCAAGGATAAGGAAACATAAGGAAAAATTCAGGATTCCTGAATAAAGCCAGGACCCTAGTTGAGCCTAAAGCGGAACTTCGTCCAAAGGAGGATTTCCACTTTTGCGCCTCCTTCTACCTTCTCTATGGCTTTTGAATAGGTTGTTTTTGGGGGAGAGCAAGTACCTGGTTTTCAAAAGTATCCACTCCTTCTTCCATTTGGATCTTCTAGAAGAAGTTTGTCCCTCCTTTTTGACACATCACAGGTCTCAGAAGTCTGCAGGACCATTAACAAAGCACAGCAGGGCTTGTGCATGCGCAGTGGGAAGCTGGCTGTGAAGCCACAAGAAGTCACAGCAGGCTTCCCTTAGTAAACATGCCAGTTTTGGGAACCCAAAGATCGGTGAAGAACTGGCCCAGGTGAGGACGACACTGGATCCCAGGACAGGCAAGTGTCCTTTTGTTAAAAGACAGCAGCTCCAGTATTGTTAAAAATAACTGTGCTGTGCTATTTCAAAACAAAAATACAAATGACATACCTGTGTGAAACTCAATAAATATCCAGTCCAAAAAACAATAGAAGTGAAAAAGCCTTTTTTCCCAGCAAGTGCAGAAGATATACTGTACAAGTGAAAAACACTCCAATAACTCCCACAAGGTATTCTCCACCTTATTATATTAACACTCATAACAAAGGCCCAAATGTGCTGTTGTATAATTAATCAGGCCTATTACACTCTCTGCTTGATCTTCCCAGAGGTAAGCCTTAAAAACTTCACTGGATCTCTAATCGTCATCAGTAGCTCAGGTGGTGGCTGGATGGATCAGTGCATGTTATGAATGAATCAATGAATGAATGATTTGTAAAGCGCTGCAATTGCGAACTGAATCGCCTCAAGGCGCTAGATGTATTCTCTGTAGCCGGCTTCTAGAAAAGGAAGGTCTTTAGTTTTTTCCTGAAGGCCTGGTGGTTTTCTTCCATGCGGATGTTGGTTGGGAGAGCATTCCATAGTCGAGGTCCTTGGACTGCAAATCTACGTTCTCCCTTTGCTTTGTAGCGGTATTTGGGAATGATGAGGAGGTTTTGGTTAGCTGATCGAAGACTGCGATTCGGTGTGTAGTGTTTTATTTTTTCCCGGAGATATTGCGGAGCGTTTCCTTGTATGCATTTATGGGTGAGGCAGAGGGTCTTGAATGTGATCCGATTCTTCACAGTTAGCCAATGTAGGCTTTTTAGGGATGGGGAGATGGATTCCCAGGGCTTTTTTCCTGTTAACAGTCTTGCCGCCATGTTTTGGATGAGTTGCAAGCGCGCAAGCTGATATTGGGGTAGACCTACGTAGAGCGAATTTGCGTAGTCGAGTCGGGAATTGATGATTGTTCCCACAACTGCCGCTTTGTCCTCTTCTGGGATGAAGGGGATGAGTCTGCGAAGCAGGCGGAGGAGGTGGTGGGATCCGCTCACCACCGATCCTATTTGTGCATCCATTGTCATTCATGCTCAAAAGACAATAGAAACTGGCATAGTGCTCACTTCTTTCTTATCCATAAAACATATCAATAAAACACCACTCACATGTTAAAAAAGGAGAAGAATGCATATACAAGTATTACATTAAAACTCACTCCCGGGGGGCAGAGCAGGCAGCCAGAGCGGATGGTAGTGTGAGGAGAGTGCTCTGCCACAACGGCCTATATATCGCGGCTCACAGCTAACCTACACGAACCCAAACTACATCCACAGTGAGAGGAGAACAAGGGGATTACAACGGTCATGATGAACAAGAGAAAAACGAGAGAAGGACCGAAAAAATTGACCGATTTCTACCCCCTCACGGCCGGCCGAGATTTCCAAGATGGTGCCCGCTCTGATAATAGAAACTCAGCATCCTCTGCACACACCTGCAGCCATCCGTCACCATCCTCGGGTGAGTCTAATCCCATACGCTATCCACTACCATCCTCACCCTCTGACAGCCCTGTGAAGCAGAAAAGGAGGATTGGGGTGGAGGAGGAGAATCAGGATGAGGCAGGGACGGAGGGAGACATAATGGAGGAATCCTCCTCCTATGGCCAGCAATTAGATGCTTTCCTCACATCCGGGCAGCCCATCCTGGATACCACAATGAAAGAAATGTTAATGACTCTCAGGGGGGCCCTTCAACAGGACATGTCTGCATTTATGCATACCACCAAAACAGAACTGTCAGCATTCAGCAGTAGAGTCACTTATGTGGAAAAAAATGGAGGAATTCACACTAACACATAATGAGCTGGTGGATGCTCACTTTGATGTAGAAGATGAGATCAAATCCATGTGTCTAAAAATGGCGGACATCAAAGATAGCGCACGCAGGAACAATATTAAATTCAGGGGGATCTCCAAATCGATCAAACCAGCAGAACTCACTGCGTACCTCCAAAAGCTCATGACAACGGTCATACCATCTCTAGGACCTAGACATAATCATTGACAGGGCCCACAGACTGCCTAAGCCATCATTCCTGCCTGACCAAATCCCCAGAGATGTCATCGCTAGGATCCACTTTTACCACATAAAGGATCAACAAATGCGATTTGCCAGGCAGCACCCCACACTACCTGATCCATTCACCGGAATTGCATTGTTTGCAGACTTATCGCAAGCGAGATGTTAATGGCAAGGCACAATTTAGTCCCTATTACAAAAATCTTACGCAACCATAAGATTATTTACAAATGGGGATTCTCTGCCAAAATGCTGCTAGAAATAAATAACGAATCACACGCAATCACTTTGCTTGAAAAGGGTATGGAGCTCCTCAAAAGATGGCGTCTTCTACCTCCGGATGGAGAAACTGCAGACCCCGATCCACTACATGACAAACGAAACAATCACCGTCAAACCAGAAGGGGCAGGTAGGCAACACTCTGATTCATGTTT
Source organism: Lithobates clamitans (assembly GCA_037952925.1). Classification (NCBI taxonomy): domain Eukaryota; kingdom Metazoa; phylum Chordata; class Amphibia; order Anura; family Ranidae; genus Lithobates; species Lithobates clamitans. Next base: position 5,041,318 of record JBBGZY010000288.1, read on the forward strand.
GCCTCTGCTGATGGCTCTTATATGCTTGAGGTAACTCTCTCAGGATCAATAACCCCTGATACCTTCTAAACCTCTCATGAACCCAAATGTAGGTTCAAGAAGCAACGGTTGTTCGGCTAATTTGAATTTTAGTTATCCCCCTCTTCAATTACAGGATGACTCCTGTGAACTTTTCTATACAAACTTTTCTGTTTGAATGTTCCATATTGCTGCATAACTCAGCTTGATTTTTTGTTCTTGTTTTTTTCTTTTCTTTTGGCTTTTCTGAATCCTACTTCAGAAACTTTACCTCAAATGCTACATGTACCCAACAAAAGCTCAAAAGCATATTGTTTATTGGTTCCTACCACTAGATGGCATCAGCTTCCACTCATTGAATGGAATGAACTTTAAAATAGTATCACACAATGTGAGAGGTTTAAACAGCCGTTATAAGTGCAGGGCCATGTGGAAGTCAGCTCTGGACCTGAAATGTGACATCCTGTGTACTCAAGAAACACATTTTGCCAGCAGCAATCCTCCAAAGTGCACGCACAAGAAATTCCCCAAAGTGTTCACCACCAATGACATTTCGAAAAAAAATGGGGTATTGATCGCTATTAAGGACACTCTAACTTTTTCTTTATTGCAGATTCATTCTGACCCCCATGGACGCTTTATTATTTTGGTTGCAGAAATAGACCGGGTTCTCTACACACTGGTGAACCTATATGCCCCAAATGTTAAGCCGATGAAATTTATATGTAAAGTTGTTACACTTGCCAAATCCTTTCAAAAGGGCAATCTCATAATATGTGGGGATTTCAATATGGTTATGAATGATGAACTTGACTCTTCCTCGGTGGCTCTAAGGAAGAGGCCCTCTTTAGGATCCTGGAGTCATGAAGAAAGACTCTTTGATCCATGGCGCTGCCTTAGATCCACCGAGAGGGACTACTCATATTACTCTACAGTGCACAATAGCTACTCTAGAATTGATTTCTACAATTGATAATACACCCTGCAGAAGGTGAAAAAGGCTGATATACTCAACATTACTTGGTCTGATCATGTGCCAGTAACCATTGAGGTTGAGGTTGACAACAAAACATCCCATAAACCACTATGGCGCAACAATACCTATCTTCTGTCATGCCCCCACATTAAAGATGAGATAGAGGAGAAACTTAAAGAATACTTTAGTCTCAATAACAATGGGGATTGCTCTCCAACAACGATCTGGTGTGCACACAAAGCTTATGCTAGGGGTATTCTTATTCAAATTGCCTCTAGAGAAAGGAAAAAGAAGGCACAACATTTAGCACAGCTTCAAAAGTCCATCGCAGAACTAGAGACCCAACACAAGGACCCCGGCACCACATCTCCAGCATCTTGAAACGCCTTAATTCCTGTCGTGAAGAATTGCGACAGGAACTTAGGGCAGACTACGACCTATATTTCAAAAGGCTGAAACTATCCTTTTATTCTCAAAATAACAGGGCAAGCAAACTTCTGGCTTCACAAATCAAAAAAAGACATGCTAAATCTAACATCACTCGCAATAAACATCATAGTTCCAATACCTTACTCCACAATCCTAAGGACATAGCTAATGCCTTTGGGGACTATACAAATCCCTTTACAACCTCAATAAAGACCCATCCACCCATCAACCTACGGATACAGAAATAGATGAATTCCTTCAAGGAATCCAACTGCTTCAGTAGACACAACAACACTACAAGCCCTTAACTCCCCAATCACTAGTGCAGAAATTGAGACAGTTATCAAATCTCTCCCCATACATAAATCCCCAGGAGCGGACGGTTTCTCCGCTGAGTACTATAAAGCTTTTAGCTCCCTCCTAGCGCCAAATCTAGTAGATGTCTTCAATATAGCAGCTACAATGGGATCCTTCCTAAAGGAAATGCTCCAAGCAATAATATTTACCTTACCCAAACCCGGCAAAGACAACTCCCACCCCCAGAACTATAGGCCAATATCATTACTTAACTCTGACCTAAAGATATATGCAAAAGTTCTGGCCAACAGATTACTGGAAATTACCCCTTATCTTATAGGACTGGATCAGGTGGGATTCGTGAAGGTCAGGCAAGCACCGGATGGAACTAGAAGGATGCTAGATCTCCTGCGATTCGCAGAAATTAATCAAGTACCGAGTATTTTTCTAGCCTTAGATGCCGAAAAGGCATTTGATAGGGTGCACTGGGGTTACCTATCAAAAACCTTACACAAATTTGGTATATCGGGATTGATCCATTCAGCAATTATGTCCCTATACTCTAACCCCACAGCCCAAGTATATACCTCTAGTCTCCTATCTGATCCTTTCCTATTATCAAACGGTACGCTACAAGGATGCCCCCTATCCCCAATAATTTTCTCACTTATTATAGAACCTCTGGCACAATGCATCAGGTCCAATGCAGCTATCAAAGGCATTAGAATAGGTAATGAAAATCATAAGATTGGACTCTTTGCCGACGATATAATATTAACCTTATCCAATCCAGCAGCCTCTATACTAGAACTTTAAAAACTATTACACAAATTTAGTCAAGTCTCCTTTTACAGAATCAACACAAACAAATGCTTCTGTCTATCACTCAATATACCCACAGAAGAATATAGCACTATCAAACATATATTTCCCTGTAATTGGGACCCCCCGTCAATTATGTATCTTGGTGTGCAGCTCACCTCCTCTTCTGCTAAACTATATTCTAGCAACTACCCTCCTCTACTTGCAAATATTGAAAAAGAGATGGTCCAAATTGGCAAACTGCACTTATCATGGATGGGGAGAATAGCTGCATATCAAATGCAAATATTACCTAAACTCCTATACCATTTTAGAACACTACCCATACCTATCCCCCAATCATTCTTCTCCCAATTAGCGAAAATTCTAAATAAGTTTATTTGGGCAGGTAAAAGACCCAGAATTGCACTGAAACATCTCTACAAACCCAAACACTTAGGAGGGGTTGGACTCCCCAACGCTCACATTTATTACCAAGCAGCTATTTTAGAACAAACACGACATTGGTTCTCATGTCAAACCGACAATAGATGGTCTGAAATAGAACAAGAAATTACCCTCAGCCATAATCTTCCAGCACTGGCGTTAGCTGCCGGTATACACCATAGACCAACCATACCACTGTACCCTACTATACAAGCCTCCTTAACATCATGGTCCTCCATGTTACGACAGCCCTTCACGGATACTACAATGCAAGAAATACATATCCCATTAGCAACGTATGAATACTTGATACCAAACATCTCGACCCAAACCTTTAAAAGGAAATCGGAACACCTTTACACCTGAACTACAGGGACAGGAGGCACTGGAAAGATACCAATTGTTTCAAATTAGGCATTACATCAAATCCAACACCCCTAGACCACTAAAAATTCCCCAAATACTTTGGCATATCTATTAAGCAAAAACCTAGGGAAGCATAAGGGAATATCCTTAATCTACAAATTCGCTACCCCCCTATACATGCAGACTAAATTGCCCAACATATGAAAGTGGACAGGAACTAAACAAAGAATTCCTATTGCATCAATGACATCTGGCTGCAAAAAGCAATGGTAAATCTTCAGCATGCATAGACCACTGGGAAAACGCACAGAAGATACTGCATAGGTGGTACCTTACACCCCTACGTATCCGAAAAATGAATCCGAACATTCCTCCACTCTGCTGGCGGAACTGTAACAACACTGGTAATCTTCTACACATTTTGTGGAGCTGTAAGGTAATAAAACCCTTCTGGCAGGAAGTAACTTCCATCATTCATACAATCACAAATACCAAAATCACACCAAACCCTGAACTTGCCCTCCTCAGCCTGGGCATAGAAAACTTTCCTCACCTGACAAGAAAGGTTGTTATCAATATACTATTTGCAGCACGCATAGCATTAGCAAGAGAATGGCGCTCTCAATCACCCCCAAAAGTCGAAGAAGTAATTTCCAGAGTGAATGCCCACTACACAATGGAAAAAATATTAGCGTATAAGGAAAGAAGAGCCCCGGCCTTCCATAAAAACTGGGATGTCTGGAAATCTTCTCAGTATGCTCCCTCTTACTTGTGAATTGTGAATTGAGTTCATGATATTTAAGTTACGCAACCAGGCATATAGTGGTAAAAGTATCTAAATAATTAGATAAATTAATAAGTAAATCGATAAACAATTAACAATACCAGAAGTGGTCGCACCAGAAGAACCACTACAGATTTTATTAATTTGTGACCACCAAAAAGTATGTGTTTTCTGTTTTTACTGTGATAAGACAATATCAAGGTTCGAAGTTCATAGGATAGTTATCTACAAAGTAAGAATTAGGCATATACTGAATGTCATCAACCGTGACCCTCACTAAGGTCACTAGAGGGCTGCCTTGCTCAAAAACATCAGAGGATCCTGCTCACAGTTTGTACCCAGTCGGGGTGACAGGTCCTACCTCCTGTTGAGGTCATAAGTTACGTGGATATGGGTATCTCAGGTAGAAATATCTCTTTGTAGAAATATGTCTGGCATTCAACAATCACTCTGTTTATGTCAATTGTTGTAAACAAAGCTTCATATGTTATGTATAATTTGCAATTTTACAATAAAAATCTATGGTTATAAAAAAAAAAAAACCTCACTCCCGGGTTGTTATAAAGGCAGCTGGCTGTGGATTGTAAACACCAAATATAGCTCCAGTACCCAAAAGCTCTCTCTCCCATTTAGCTCAATAGCCACTCCCAGGCCATGCCCAACATTTTTCACTATAATGATGTCTTTAGGGGCACCCTATTTGTAGCTGCCAGCTTTAATTTTCCATACAGCCTGAAGATCCTCTTTAAGTATAATGGCAACATAATGAAAGCGGCAGAGACAGCACTGTTATAATTGACCAAAAATAGCCACATGGCAATATTTGGGCAATGGCATTGACCAATTAGAACAATACTCATATTTGGTTAATTACATCACTTTTGTCTCCTGGGTCCCTGACCATTTTTTACTTTTTTAAGTGGCAGGGACTGAGATATCTCATTCAGCTGCAAGTCAGTGATGGAGGTGGATTGTGTCAGCAGTCTGCAGAATTTTTTGGGGGGTCAGTAGGCATCCTTTATCATGATTGACATGGATATGCATCACAGGAAGATACAATTGACTATGGCTTTACCTTGTGCAACATTTTCCTAATAATAGACTAAACACATGTATAAGTGTGTTTACTTTTCACTTTTTTGTGTGAATGAGTAAGGGTACTATGTACCCCTTATTTATTAACATGGGGGTGGTATCTGGGGGCCTCCTCCTTGTTTAAGAGGACTTCCAGATTCTGATAACCCCTCTGCCTGCAGACCCCCTCAACCCTGTCCTTCATTATTGTGGGGGTAAGATGCGTTGCCAGGGGGTCCTACCTGACAAATTACCCCCTGTTGGGGGCATGTAGTCTGGTATGTTTCAAAAGGGAAGGGAGTTACACTTGTACCCTGCTGTCTTGACCAGTCAGGCTGGCCATGTTTGAATAAAGTGGTGTGTACTAAATATGAGTGATCCCAATAGTTATGACTACTATTAATATAACACATTTCTGGTTCCTTTGATGAAGATCCTTTGATTTTTCTGGTTATACTGCTGCATAACAATATAGAGGAACTTTGTTAAAGAGAGCTAGAGGATTGCTATTAAAAGTAATTTTATATGTGTAATTCAAAGCTTTATATATGTGTAATAAATGGAGGTGCGAATCAGGAACGCCCAATTATACATATGGAGAGATATGCACATGTATGCAGATAAAACGTGCGATCCCTCTTTGGGTTAATTGTGTGCGATCTTAAGAATGAAAATGCTCTTAAAGAAAAAAAAAGATTTTTTATATAGAGAAAAAAAGATTTTTAATTTTTAATTTTTTCCGTAATTTTTTCTGTAATTTTTCTTATTCTTGAGCATTTTCCTTTTTCCCCTATACAGGGGTTAAGAAGAAAGATTGATTTTAGGTTCTAAAGAGCAGTTTTTGAGAAAAAAATAACAATATAAAATGACCACAGGAAGGGGATGTGGGAATGTCACTTCCGGTGTCTCCTGCCATATGAGTATAAAAACGTGATGTGTCAGCATTCAGTCATGTCTCCGTTCCCAGTGGAAGCCAGTTTAGGGGAAACGCATCGGGTGAAGCTAGAGACTGTGACGCCATCACGTTTTGTCTGTTCTTTCTCCATGCAGTTAGCTGGTTTGCTCCCGCTCTGCATGTATGCTGAGTTTTAGCTATTTTTATCTGGTTCCTGTTTTTTATCTGGTTCTGGTTTGGTGTATACTTGGGAGTTTTTGATTTGTGGTTCCTGGTGTGCTGTGTACATTTGCTGTGAACATTTGCAGTGTAAAGAATCTTTTTAAGTGACTGTGAAAAAGATCTTGAATAAATCTATAAAACACATTTGCACTATGGAGCCCTTTCCGCTTTCTTCCCACTGAGGTATATCTTCTGTATGGATGAACTAAAGAGCTAAATATTTTTGAATTGGATATATTTGTACCAGTAAGGATAGATCTGTTTAAGGGATCGGAGTGCAGTGGCTGAGGAAACCTCCAAGGAACAACGCTCAGGTGATAATCTAAAGAGGCCGGCAGGCTAATGCAACATGCTCATCTGATCTCACTAACCTGAGATCCATCTGATCCGGTAAGCGGCCTTTTCTATTAATTCTGTGAGAAGGAGGATTATCGGTGTGTCTCTCCCCATAAAGAAGATTTATGCCAACATCAATCTAATATATTCTTATCAAGGACTGATTAATATTCTTATACATAAGATGTCTAAGGGGGTTAAATGTTTCACTGATAAATACTTTTAGCACTAATATAGATATGTATGGCGGTTGTTACATTGTTGCAGATTGAAATTCTCAAGTAACATTGTAACCACTAACACATTTTCTTTAGAGATTTTTTCTCAAGGATTTTTTCACATGATTTTGTTTCACTATAAAACACTTAGTGTGTGGTTATAAGAATATTACATAGTTCTTAACTATAGTTCTTAAATATAGCAAAATAAGCTAATTTCACGGTTTTAGGCCATATTGGAATGTTTTTGAGTGTGTTATATTAATAGTAGTCATAACTATTGGGATCACTCATATTTAGTACACACCATTTTATGATGCGCGCTTGTTACACTATTTGCTAAACATGTTTGAATAAAGGTCTTGTATAAATTTTGAGGGAACCAACACCTTTTTTGCTTTTTGTGTGGGATTCCTCCTTAAAAATCCATAACAGTTGAAAAGGGTCTGGGATGAATATTGGAAGGACCTCATGCATTTTTTTGTGGGGTCCCCCTTGTGATATATATTAGACCCTCATCAAGAATAAGTTACTAGTATTTTTAGGGGGAACCTCATGCCTGTATTTTTTTGCGGGGTCTCCCATTAACATCTATAGCATACCCTCATCTAGGATAAGAGTCTGGTATAGATGAAGAGAATCCTTGTCAGCTTTGTTTAAAAACAGAATTAGGCAACTGGAAGCTCTCATTATTGGCAATTCAAATTTTAAAATATTTTTTTTTTCTTTTTAAATCAGCCATGTTTGCTATAGTAGACTCATTATGATCCTACTGACCTTATGACCTATCTTAATTCACTTGAATTGTTACATAGTTAGTGAGGTTGAAAAAAGGCACTAGTTCACCTAGTTTAACCAACAAGAAAAGTGATGTTGAAAACCCCCATATACACAATCCTATACCCATAGTTGATCCAGAGGAAGGCTAAAAAATATAATAAAGCATGATCCAATTCACTCCAGTGGGGGTAAAAAAATCCTTCTTGATCTCTTATGAGGAATCAGATATTCCCTGGATCAGCTACCCCTGGTGTTATGAATTCCAAATATCAATATCTAGTTATATTATGTGCATTTAGGAATGCATTAATGCCTTTTAAAAAAAATATCTACAGTACTGAGCTGGCCAGAACCAGTTCCTGAGGGTGTCTATTCCACGTTTTCACAGTTCTTACTGTGAAGAAGCCCTTCCGCATGTGGAGGTTAAAACCCTTTTCCTCCAACATGTAAAGACTGTCCCCTTGTCCTCTGTAATGACCTGAAAGTGAATAACTTAACACCAAGTTCACTATATAGACCACTTATGTATGCATACATGTTGATAATCTTTCCCCATAATCTCTTCCTCTTAGGAGAGTTCAATCCATAAATCCAGTTCAGCTTATCTTTCCTTTTAACTGAGCTCATCTTTGCCTGTTATCAGTTTGGTTGCCCTTCTCTGCACTTTCTCCAGTTCCCCCATATGCTTTTTATGAATTGGTGCCCAAAACTGTTCATAAAAACTGTGCTGCATTTACCAGTCTTACTAATCATTTGTACAGGGAAAAAATGTAGTCTATATCTCTGCAGTCTATACCTCTTAATACAAGAAAGGATTTTGCTAGCTTTAGAAACTGCAGCTTGGCATTGCATGTTATTATTAAGCCTATGATATACCAGAACACCCCAATCCTTTTCTGCCATGGATTCCCCTAGCTGTTCTCCTCCTAGAATAGAAGAAGCCTGCATGTTCCTAGTCCCCAAATGCATAACATTTTAGTCATAAATTAGATATGTACTGAAGTCCTAGATATCAATGTCTGGAAGTGATTAGTAAATAAAGCGGTGGTTCAATACATAACCACCTATGAAGTATAAGGTTGTCTCACTAAATGTGACAACATTTGGGGTGCTTGGGATTTTTATCTCAGTCAAAACCTGTGAACACCAAAACTCTGTGAGACCCTTTCCCTTGTACTGGTATGACTTTAATTTTATATCTGTAGTTTTTCCATATTCAATCTGGCAGCAATATACTTAAGAAGATCTCCCATACTGTATTAATGTCACAAAAAGACAGACCTTCATTTCTTTTATAATTTTGATAAAAGAAAGTCTTGTGACTCCACAAAATTAGAATCTTCAGTTTATTGTTTGTGTTAGGACATGCACCAACTAAAAAAGGAATAAAACTTCAATATCTTTATTAAGTGATAATGCTGTTACATGTTTGTATAAACGTATCACATTCTGTTGTAAGAATTGATATTAGATAACATGCTTAATAAAATGTATTATAAAAATGAATGCAAGTTGTTTTCCAGCTTAATTTTTTATGTAAGAATAAATTTACTCATGCTTAATTAGGGTACAATGAATAGGTTATTCCACATATTATCCAAAAGGGGATCATAAGAAATGCTTACTGTGTGACCTGGCTAGAAAAGGTGTTGAAACTAGTATTCATTAGAGATGGGCCGAACACCCCCCAGTTTGGACCCGAACACTGAACCCCAATGAAGTCTCTGGGACCCTAATTTGAAAATCAATAGTCCCTATTTTGAAGGCTTATATTCAAGTTATTGTCCATAAAAAGAGCCTGGGTACTGCCCTGGGGGACATGTATCAGTGCAATTTTTTTTTTTAAAAAGATTGTTTTTAAAGGAGCAGTGGTTTTAATGATGCTTAAAGTGAAACAATAAAAATGAAAAATTCCTTTAAATATAGTGCCTGGGGGGTCACCTTAGTCTGCCTTTGAAGTGGCACAAATGTAGCATGTATTGAAAAAAAAATGTAATAAAGGAATTGTCAAAAATCTGTCTACTGTTTTTATGTATTTTTGACACTTTTTTTGGTGAATGGGTAGGGGCACAATGTACCCTGTATTCATTCACATTGGGGGGGGGCAGGATCTGGGGGTTCCCTTGTTAAAGGGAGCTTCCAAATTCCAATAAGCCCCCTTCCCACAGACCCCCACAACCACAGCCCAGGGTTGTCGAGAAGAGTCCCTTGTCCCCATCAACATGGGGATAAGGTGCTTTGGGGAGGGGGCAGAGCACTCCGACGCAAAGCATCAACCCTCCCATTTTGAGGGCATGTGGCCTGGTATGGTTCAGGAGGGGCACTCACTCATCCCCCCTTTCCTGGCCTGTCAGGCTGCGTGCTCAGATAAGGGTCTGGTATGGATTTCGGGGGGGACCCCATACCGTTTTTTTTTTATTGCCGGAAATATTTTTTTTCTCAGCTGTCAGCTGGGAAACCCAATGACAGCTGATGACTCATTCATTGTTAATTTGTTAAAAGAAAGGGAAGTCTCCATGCTTACTAGATCTTCACATCTAGTCACACCCAGCTGCTCATAAAGTCTGTATCTTGCATCTCAAATTGGTAAAAAAATTATTTGAGCAATTCCCCACAGTAAAAGCTGCAGCAAAAATACTTACATGGATTCAGCATCAAGAAATGATATTGGATTCAAACATATTGTGATGTTTGGGGGTTATTTTGCTTTAGTGTAAATGTTAAGATCCTTCACGCTAAGGTGAGATAAAGGTGAATGTGGTGACAATCACAAAATAAATCAAATAAATATAAACTTAAAGTGGGTGAATTTTATGATGATATCTATACCGATTGCAGCGAAATCGACAAGTGTACACATGGCACTCGAAAGATAAATAGAGATAGAAAGATTTTGCGCATAAAATCTATCATAAAAACTATAATCACATCTCATAAACATAAAAATAATTAAAACATTAATGTGCAGGTGTGCAAGATAACAAATCTTAAATTCAACTCGGAAAAATAATATTGAAAAACATCAATCAGAAAAACTGTATTGAAAATTCATAAATCCCAATGTTGGATCAAAAAAGGGGAAACTCCAATAGATGTGCAAAAATGCAATAATGTGCAATAAGTGTGCAAAACTGCAAAAAACCACAGTGTAGGATGATTCAAATGGATAAATAAATCAATGAAAAAAGTTCATAAAAGTGACAATAAAAAGTTCATCGGAAATGGTGACTGCTGGGATAAAGATGTAAATGTAGGTAATAATAATGTTCTTCTTCATAAAACCACTGCCGGCTCACACAGGCTCTCTAAACTCTCACCTTAGATAAAGAAATAGCAGGCATCGATGTATATCTTTCAATGTTGTACACTGTAGCATGCAGATATAATAATGACTGTGTTCCCCTCTACTTCAGTCAGGCACCTATTAAAATACAAAGGGAATTTTTCCACCTAGGCTACACCAGCCCGGTGGGAGGAGGGGGAGGAGAGAGGAGGCCTCTGATGGTGTAGTATTTCAAATAAAATATTTATTAGGTAATAAAACAAGTGGTCTCTTACATAAAAACAAATCAATTTTGCATAAAACAGAAGGAGCGGCGTCCGAGGTGCCTCCTTACGTGGCTTCCGGTAAAGTCTGCTCTCTGCCACGCCCTACGCGTTACGTCACAGCTCGTGACTTCAACTGGGGAACCCTCTCTATTTTGCTTTAGTGTAGAGCTCACCAGTGAGAAAAGTCAACACCAGTATTGCTGTTTAAGGGCTTGTTGCTTCACTTTTATTAAACAAAAACATACAGTCCATCCAGGATTCCCACGCAGGGGTTTCAACTTTACACAGCAACAATGTTAATAAAAAAATACCAAGCCACCTGGCTCTTTGGTCAGAACTGCTGCTCAGGCTTTTGCCTCAGTCCTCTTGACCCTGTAACAGTGTTCCTGTTCAGTACACATTCTATACCTCTGCTGGCACTCTCTTTCACAGCTTCCTTATTGCTCCACCCCACAGGCTTGGTTCCTCCATCTGCTCTGTTAGACTGCACCATGCAGACATGCTTAGGTCAGAAAGAGTGTAACACCACTCAGACTGTGGATAATGATTTCCTCGTGGGTGCTGCTGGCCCCGGATCACTACGGTCAATAGTAGTTGAAGAAAAAGAAGATTGGTTGCAACCATGGAAGGAAGAACTTCTGTAGAAGAGTTACTTTATTGTCAAAGTGCCAAAGGACATAGACAAGACATTACAGGAACATTGGTAGACCGGTTTCACACGGATAACTCATGCATGTTCAATCACGACTTATCTGTGTGAAAATGGTCTACCAATGTTCCTCTAATATCCTGCCTATGTCCTTTGGCACTTTGACAATAAAGTAACTATTCTACAGAAGTTCTTCCTTCCATAGTGTGCGACCAATCTTCTTTTTTTTTAATGCAGAAATGCAAGCTTCTCTCTTGCACATCTGGAATCCTCAGGAGGGTGGAGCTCCTCAACCTAATGTGAATTGAATAAAAGTCAATGCAACCAACTGAGCACCAATGAGCTTTGATCCAGAAGCTTCATCATTTAGTGTCTGTAGTGAAACAGCCACTGAATGAATGACTTCCAAGCTGCCAAAGGTCCAGTTTCGTAGGCGGGACAAAAGATAATTTTGCTTGCTGCTCGACAAATGGCGAGCAACCAGAGTTTGCAGTGAACCCTGTGTCTCTGCATAAGCCAACACTATTACAAACTACCATGTATCATATTGGTGTGCTTGTTCTTGCATTTTTTGACTGGCATGGTTATACATTTTTGGTCAACTCTCTTTATTCTGTGAAATTTGGTGGCATAAAAGTGGGATTTTTTTACCTCCTTCCACCAAACTTGGCATAGATTGAGTCTGGGTTCACACTAGAGATTGCAGCGGCTCACAGCAGGAGTCCGGTGCATCTCCATTTACCGTTTTAGGTCCAATTTCAGTTTGAATTTTGGGCTAAATTTGGACCTGAAACAGACCAAAAGATGCAGAGGGCTCCTGTGCAATTCGTACCGGAGCCGCTGCAGAGATGTGTGAACCGCCTCCATAGAGATTTCCTGCTATGCGTATTGCGGAGAAACCACATCCAATTCGCAATAGTGTGAACCCAGCCTTATAGATCTCTTTAATGTGACTGATTTAGGATGTATATTTTTTTTCCCTATACCCCAGACCTGAAATATGCAGCAGTCATTCTACTGATAATGCATATAGAGGTTATATATTTTATTTTACTTTTATTTTCATAGCTTTTTTACAGCTTCTTATAGTATGTTGTTTGCTATATCTTTATACGGAATACACTGTTACCCCTGTTTTGGAATATTAAACCATACATATTTAGTTGGTCCTTAAATACTCTGATAAGTCCCAAGTGATGAGCCTCATAATCACTTAACGTCAGGTGTACTGAGTGTGTGAGTACATATCTAAAATTGGTGCAACACATTTTACTCTTGTCCATCATGCTGGTATATTTGGGGGACCAGGACCCTCATTCTATGATAAGGCTTGTGCTGCATTTTTTTTTTAAGCACAGTGCCATTAAAAGTTATAGAATGTTATTGATATTAGGCCTCCAATTGTATGACTGTAACTGGAGAACAGTAACAAATGGTAGCTCTCTAATATGTAACTGTTGGATCCTTCAGGTCTCTAAAATGGGTTACATGAATTAACCGCTCACTAGTCTTGAAAATTAAAAGTTAATGTTCCATTAACCACTTTATTCAACAAAGCATGCAAGCTTTACTTGAACTATTACACAGCTTTTCTCTAGAAATAATGGCATCACATACTGTAACAAATTTCATCTGACCACAATTACAAAATGGCACAATTGAATATGAGTTTCAACTAAAATAACTTAAGCTTTTAAAATGTGGTGGTTAGTTAAAGAGTAATTACCTAGCTAATCCCATTTTAAGATAATAGATACGTCTACATAGATGCCCATATATGCTGTAAACAGTTATAAAATATGGTGGTTCCATGAGGTGGCTTAAAAAAATATGCATATAATTAAAAGCCAAGGAAAAAATGAAAATATATAGTAAAATGTAAGTTATAGTTTCATGAATCATATGTTCATGCACACTGTTACAATAAAATGACGCTCAACAGATAAAATGTATTTATGAAAAATTGTAGAGAAAGGTGATATAGACAAGTAAAACTTTTTTTTAATGTAATTATCCAAATGTGAGTTGAAGGTAAAAAAAATAGGAATTTGCCTTTCACATGACTAGATGACTGCAGCAAAATCAATTTTACTTTGCTTAACCACCCTCCATTTGGCCAATGTATATAAATGGCAGGACAGGAGCATCCCGGATCAAAGCTCCTAAAACACACACCCGTGAGCCTTGTGATTGCTGTGTAACCTGGAAACAGCAGATTATATGACATGGTCCTGTACCCTGCAATTGTTAGGTCCAGTCATGGCTTCACACAAATGTAAACAAAAACCCCATGGTGCAGCTTCCAACTCTCTTTCCTCACATAGATTGTGAGAGCAGAGAGAGCCATTACCAGTACAGTGAGCACTTGCAACCTAACACTGTACACCATCACAGCACAGCACAGCCAGCTCACAGTGACCCTGATCACTGCCCAACAGTATGCTGTGCAATAAACTGCATCCAGACAACTGTCATCTGCCCCAGTGTCACCAGTACTGCTGGGAACAGTATCCCTGATTGCAGAGACAATCAGAACGCTATACACCAGGATTCTGATCACCGCCATACCATCATCCTGAACACTGCCATAACAAGATCCTTATTACAGCAATATCAGTGTCCTGATCTTTGTCATACCAGTGTTGCATCCTGATCACTGCCATACCAGCGGCATCTTGATCACCGCCATATCAGTGTCCTGATCACCATAATACCAGTGGCATCCTGATTATTTCCGCATACCAGTATCCTGATACCTGCTACTCTAGTTTCCTGATCACTGCAATACTAGTATGCTGATCATCGCCATACCAGTATGTCAATATCCCTTCCATAACACTACTTCCTGAGCACCACCACACCAACATCTTGATCACCACTATGCTAGCATCCTGATCACTGCCATACTAGTGTCCTGATCACTGTCACACTAATGTCCTGATCACCGCTATAACAGGGTGTCCTGATTACTGCCACACCGATGTACTGATCACTGCTATACAAAGCATACTGATCACCGCCATACCAACATCCTGATCACCACTATACCAGCATCCTAATCACTGCCATACCAGTGTCCTGATTACCGCCACACTAGTGTTAACAGAGTCAGTGTCCCTGATTGAATTGAAGCCAGACTGTTCTGTCCACCAGATGTCTTGCTGATGTTTTATACTGGTTATTTGTACCTGTGTTGTTAAATTTACATACAAAATGTGTAATTTACTTAAGACAATCATATGTGGTGTGCAGGCTCCATCTAGCATTTCTTTTTGGTATTGCCGCAGCTCTGTTTATCTGTTTATTTGTATGTGTAGTTGAGGAAGTTGTCAGCAAGCAGGGAATTCTGGGTAGACAGGAAGTCAACCATCCACCATTCTTTTCAACACATTGCAAGAAGCAAGTCATGTATTTCTCTATCTATCGCCATCACCCCTTAGAGAACTAAGAAAGTACATTTTTATTATCTCATCTTGTACTGTATATCATTGTTTATGCAATATATGCTGTATTGTATGCAGTATTGTACTTATTGAAGTCTATTTCTGTTATTTTGTAGTTTCACATGGTTTGTTCTAATAAAACTGAGATCAAAGAAATATGGTATCTACAGTTATTGGGATGATTAGGTTTAGCTATCTGCTCCTTGAGACAGAACAGTGAAATGTTTAAGCTGACCTCTGAAGGGAAGATAAGCCGACTTCGGAAGTCTGTACAGCCCAGGGCTACGCACTATCCATACAGTCAGAAGCCTTAAAGATACAGGCCTGCGGCCGGCGAAGCAAGCAGCCACGCTAGATGCACTCTGTCAAGCAGCATCGACACTAGAACGGTCTCTATACAGCAAGACAGCTTCTTCCCCGCAGTCATGTCTCAAAGTGGGACATATTCTTACAAAACACGTTCACGAGCAAGCTCATCTAAGTCATCTGTCACAAATGCAGCAGCTATCGCCTGTTCAAAAGCCAAAGCAGCAAAAGCCAGGGCCGCATTCTCAGACCAAGAGTTGCAGATGAAAAAAGAAAAGGCCCGCCTTGATGCAGAAAAGGTGAGACAGGAACAAGAGAGAGAGAAGGAAAGAGTACTCATGGAACAAGAGAGAGAGCAAGAAAGAGTACACATGGAACAAGAGAGAGAGAAGGAAAGAGTATGCTTGGAGCAAGAGAGAAAGAAAGAGTTCACATAGAACAAGCAAGAGAGAGGGAAAGAATACGCCTGGAGGTCAAGCTAGCTCAGCAGGAAGCATCTCTGAAATTGCAGCAAGCTATCTTAGAAACTAACATGGAGAAGCTGGCAGTAGAAAGAGACGCTGCTGCCGCCATTGCAGAAACAGAAGCTTTAGAAGCAGCCGTCTACGATGAGCCAAGACTAGGCAACAGCATACCGGGTCTAGAAGAGGACCAACAAGATTCTTCACAATGCACGTCAGATTATGTCTACCAGCACTGGAACCCAAGCAGCATCCCACAACAAGAAATTAAATATGACGTCATTGAGTCACATCAAATAAAGGGGCCACAAAACGACCTGGGACCCCACCGCTGCAAGCAAGAAAAATCTGACAGAGTTTCCAGTTCCAACCAAACCTTCTACTCCATAAGGTACCCAGCTTCATACAAGCATCAAACACCAGTCTTCACTCCAAAGCTGTATGCAACGAGCCGGTATGAACTGCCAAACTTATGTAAGTTTGAACTCAGCGCACCTAAAGAAGAGACTTTTACCAGGTATGCCTTTACACCGCACCACAATACACCAGTCGCCTACCCCAATGCCAATCAGGCTACTGTAGACTTTGCCAAGTTCGTGGCCAAAAGAGAGTTAGTTACCCAAGGACTTGTCAAATTTAGTGATCGCCCTCAACACTACAGGTCATGGCGATCCGCTTTCCAGAGTGTCATTCAAGGTCTAGATCTATCCAGCAGGGAACAGATAGAACTCCTCATAAAGTGGCTTGGCAATGATTCTGCTGAACATGCCAAAAGGATCAGAGACATTAATATAAACCACCCTGAGATAGGCCTTGCAAACATCTGGAACAGACTGAATAGATGTTATGGCTCACCAGAGGCTATAGAGTACACTGTTTAAAAGGATAGAAGACTTCCCAAAAATACCTAGCAGAAGTTACCAAAGACTCAGAGAATTCAGTGACCTGTGTATGGAGTTACAAGTTGCTAAAGCAGAAGGAGACTTACCTGGCCTTTCTTATCTTGACTCTGCTAGAGGTATTAACTCCTTAGCACAAAAACTTCCTTATGAGTTACACGAAAGATGGATTACTCATGGCTGTAACTACAAACAAAAACACAATGTGCCTTTTCAACCCTTTATAGAGTTTGTGGACTTTGTAGACAGACAAGCAGGGATGAAAGATGACCCCAGCTTAATTTTTCCAGTGTCTTATACCACCTCTTCTGGCCCTAAACAGCTCAGAGCTCCAGTCGCAGTGCACAAAACTAACATTTCTTCCCACAGATTTGCAGTCTCAGCCAGAAAATCAAGACAGCGACCCTGCTAAGTTCTGCCCTCTACATAAGATGCCACATCCTCTTCTGGAATGCAGAGCCTTCAGGACAAAGACGATCAAGGATCGTAAAGCTTTCCTCAAAAAGAACAACATCTGTTACAAGTGCTGCTCTTCGTCCACACATTTCGCCAAGGACTGTAAGGTCAGTGTTAAATGTACAGAATGTGACATCACAGAGCACAACACAGCTCTACACCCAAGGCCTACTCCAAGAACTTTCCCACCTTTTCATAGGGACAAGGAGCAAGGCGGGGAGACCAAAGACTCCAGCACAGACGCCCTAGCAATCACTTCACAGTGTGCTGAAGTTTGCAAAGGAAGTACAGGTGGCAGATCCTGCTCTAAAATCTTTCTCGTGAGAGTTTATCCAAAAGGACGCAGAGACAAAGCAGTCAAGCTCTACGTCATCTTGGATGATCAGAGTAATAAGTCACTAGCCAGATCTATGTTTTTTGACATTCTAAACCTTAAAGGCCCCAGCAGTCCTTACTCCCTTAAGACTTGTGCAGGTACAGTGGAAACGGCGGGGAGAAGAGCTGACAGCCTACAAACTGAATCTATGGATGGTAAGACGTGCCTACCCTTACCGACTATAATAGAGTGCAACCAGATGCCAAACAACAGATCAGACATTCCCACACCAGACGCAACAGCTCACCAGACTCACTTGAGTCACATAGCACATCTCATACCAGAACTAGATGATCAGGCTCAGATAATCTTACTCCTAGGGAGATATATCTTGCAAGTCCACAAAGTAAGAAAACTGATCAACGGTCCTAAAAATGCCCCATATGCCCAAAAACTGGATCTCGGGTGGGTCATTATAGGTGATGTTTGCCTGGGAGGTGCACACAAACCTGCATCTGTTAATAAACTGCTCATTATTACCCTCAAGAATGGTCGTCCTTCTCTTTTCCAACCCTGTCAAAATCACATCCTCATAAGGGAACTACCACACAACAACCCTGTACCTCTTCCCTTCCTAAGTCCCCTCTGTGACAGTAATACCTATGACAATGACCAAAGTGTCTTAGGAAGCACAGTGTTTAGGAGTACAAAGGAAGATAACCAAGTAGCAATGTCCATTGAAGATAGGCTCTTCCTAGAAGTTATGGAAAGGAGTATGGAGAAAGACGGGACTAATAGCTGGGTTGCACCTCTTCCCTTTAGACCACAAAGACGATGTTTTCCTAACAATAGAGAGCTAGCATATAAATGTCTCACTTCCCTAAGACACAATCTTCAAAGGAAACCGGAGATGAAAGAACATTTCTTTTCCTTCATGGAGAAAATATTCCAGAATGGTCATGCTGAGATAGCCCCAAACCTCAAAGACTGAGAGGAATGTTTGTATTTGCCCATATTTGGGGTCTATCACCCTAAGAAGCCAGGGCAGATTAGAGTGGTGAAGGTGATTCACCGCTCAGGTAGACTTGCTCCCAGGTGTGTGTTAAGTAGATCCTTCAGAGGAGGGGAGTCCCAGGTGCTGGCTAAATGCAAATTGAAGCAAGGTTTGAAACAAGAGAATCTGGATGCCGCACACTGGATAAAGTTGAAAATTCTTCTTTATTGTAAAATCAGGATCATCAAGGATACAGGACAATCAGGCAGATGGTACAGACACACTGACGCGTTTCGCACTCTAGTTTGAGTGCTTACTCATAGCTCATGAGTAAGCACTCAAACTAGAGTGCGAAACGTGTCAGCTGTGTCTGTACCATCTGCCTGATTGTCCTGTATCTTTGATGATCCTGATTTTACAATAAAGAAGAATTTTCAACTTTATCCAGTGTGCGGCATCCAGATTCTCTTGTTTCAAACCTTGCTTCAGATTAGAGTGGTGTTCGATTCCAGTGCTAAGCATGAGGGTGTCTCTCTACATGATGTCCTTCTCTCTGGCCCTGACCTGAACAACAGACTATTAGGAGTACTTCTTCGCTTTCGCAAAGATTCAGTCGCATTCATGGCAGACATACAACAAATGTTCTATTGCTTTCTTGTTAAAGAAGAACACCAAAACTTTCTGAGGTTTCTCTGGTTTAGGGACAACAACCCCTCTGGAGACATCACAGAATACCGCATGAGGGTGCACATATTTGGCAACAGTCCTTCCCCTGCAGTTGCTATATACGGCCTCAGATACTCTGCTAGAGTGGGGGAGTTAGAGTATGGGTCAGATGTCAGACAGTTTGTGGACAAGGATTTCTATGTAGACGATTGCTTGAAATCACTATCCACCAATGAAGCCGCAATCAGTCTCCTCAAAAGAACTCAGGCAATGCTTGCGTGTTCCAACTTAAGACTCCACAAGATTGCTTCCAACAGTAGAGAATTTTTAGAAGCCTTTCCTGTCCAAGATCATTCTAAGGAGTTAAAGGACTTAGATCTAGGCACATACTCACTTCCCATGCAATGCAGCCTCGGTTTGCTTTGGCACTTAAGATCTGACACGTTTACTTTCCAAGGGAAGATAGGCCAACTTCGGAATTCTGTACAGCCCGGGGCTACGCAGTATCAATTCAGTCAGAAGCCTTAAAGATACAGGCAGGCGGCAGGCGAAGCAAGCAGCCACGCTACACAGAGATGCGCTCTGTCAAGCAGCATCGACACTAGAACGGTCTCTATACAGCAAGACAGCTTCTTCCCCGCAGTCATGTCTCACAGTGGGACATCTTCTTACAAAACACGTTCACGAGCAAGCTAATCTAAGTCATCTGTCACAAATGCAGCAGCTATCGCCTGTTCAAAAGCCAAAGCAGCAAAAGCCAGGGCCGCATTCTCAGACCAAAAGTTGCAGATGAAAAAAGAAAAGGCCCGCCTTGATGTAGAAAAGGTGAGACAGGAACAAGAGAGAGAGAAGGAAAGAGTATGCATGGAACAAGAGAGAGAGCAAGAAAGAGTACACATGGAACAAGAGAGAGAGAAGGAAAGAGTATGCTTGGAGCAAGAGAGAGAGAAAGAAAGAGTTCACATAGAACAAGCAAGAGAGAGGGAAAGAATACGCCTGGAGGTCGAGCTAGCTCAGCAGGAGGCATCTCTGAAATTGCAGCAAGCTATCTTAGAAGCTAACATGGGGAAGCTGGCAGTAGAAAGAGACGCTGCTGCCGCCATTGCAGAAGCAGAAGCTTTCATAAAGATTTAGTCGCATTCATGGCAGACATACAACAAATGTTCTATTGCTTTCTTGTTAAAGAAGAACACCAAAACTTTCTGAGGTTTCTCTGGTTTGCTTGAAATCACTACCCACCAATGAAGCCGCAATCAGTCTCCTCAAAAGAACTCAGGCAATGCTTGCGTGTTCCAACTTAAGACTCCACAAGATTGCTTCCAACAGTAGAGAATTTTTAGAAGCCTTTCCTATCCAAGATCATTCTAAGGAGTTAAAGGACTTAGATCTAGGCACATACTCACTTCCCATGCAATGCAGCCTCGGTTTGCTTTGGCACTTAAGATCTGACACGTTTACTTTCCAAGGGAAGATAAGCCGACTTAAGAATTCTGTACAGCCCGGGGCTACGCAGTATCCATTCAGTCAGAAGCCTTAAAGATACAGGCCTGCGGCAGGTGAAGCAAGCAGCCACGCTACACAGAGATGCGCTCTGTCAAGCAGCATCGACACTAGAACGGTCTCTATACAGCAAAACAGCTTCTTCCCCGCAGTCATGTCTCACAGTGGGACATCTTCTTACAAAACACGTTCACGAGCAAGCTCATCTAAGTCATCTGTCACAAATGCAGCAGCTATCGCCCGTTCAAAAGCCGAAGCAGCAAAAGCCAGGGCCACATTCTCAGACCAAGAGTTGCAGATGAAAAAAGAAAAGGCCCGCCTTGATGCAGAAAAGGTGAGACAGGAACAAGAGAGAGAGAAGGAAAGACTATGCATGGAACAAGAGAGAGAGCAAGAAAGAGTACACATGGAACAAGAGAGAGAGAAGGAAAGAGTATGCTTGGAGCAAGAGAGAGAGAAAGAAAGAGTTCACATGGAACAAGCGAGAGAGAGAGGGAAAGAATACGCCTGGAGGTCGAGCTAGCTCAGCAGGAAGCATCTCTGAAATTGCAGCAAGCTATCTTAGAAGCTAACATTGGGAAGCTGGTAGTAGAAAGAGACGCTGCTGCCGCCATTGCAGAAGCAGAAGCTTTCATAAAGATTTAGTCGCATTCATGGCAGACATACAACAAATGTTCTATTGCTTTCTTGTTAAAGAAGAACACCAAAACTTTCTGAGGTTTCTCTGGTTTGCTTGAAATCACTACCCACCAATAAAGGCGCAATCAGTCTCCTCAAAAGAACTCAGGCAATGCTTGCGTGTTCCAACTTAAGACTCCACAAGATTGCTTCCAACAGTATAGAAGTTTTAGAAGCCTTTCCTGTCCAAGATCATTCTAATGAGTTAAAGGACTTAGATCTAGGCACATACTCACTTCCCATGCAACGCAGCCTTGGTTTGCTTTGGGACTTAAGATCTGACGCGTTTACTTTCCAAGGGAAGATAAGCCGACTTCAGAATTCTGTACAGCCCGGGGCTACGCAGTATCCATTCAGTCAGAAGCCTTAAAGATACAAGCCTGCGGCAGGCGAAGCAAGCAGCCACGCTACACAGAGAAGCACTCTGTCAAGCAGCATCGACACTAGAACGGTCTCTATACAGCAAGACAGCTTCTTCCCCGCAGTCATGTCTCACAGTGGGACATCTTCTTACAAAACACGTTCACGAGCAAGCTCATCTAAGTCATCTGTCACAAATGCAGCAGCTATCGCCCGTTCAAAAGCCGAAGCAGCAAAAGCCAGGGCCACATTCTCAGACCAAGAGTTGCAGATGAAAAAAAGAAAAGGCCCGCCTTGATGCAGAAAAGGTGAGACAGGAACAAGAGAGAGAGAAGGAAAGACTATGCATGGAACAAGAGAGAGAGCAAGAAAGAGTACACATGGAACAAGAGAGAGAGAAGGAAAGAGTATGCTTGGAGCAAGAGAGAGAGAAAGAAAGAGTTTACATGGAACAAGCGAGAGAGAGAGGGAAAGAATACGCCTGGAGGTCGAGCTAGCTCAGCAGGAAGCATCTCTGAAATTGCAGAAAGCTATCTTAGAAGCTAACATGGGGAAGCTGGCAGTAGAAAGAGACGCTGCTGCCGCCATTGCAGAAGCAGAAGCTTTCATAAAGATTTAGTCGCATTCATGGCAGACATACAACAAATGTTCTATTGCTTTCTTGTTAAAGAAGAACACCAAAACTTTCTGAGGTTTCTCTGGTTCGCTTGAAATCACTACCCACCAATGAAGCCGCAATCAGTCTCCTCAAAAGAACTCAGGCAATGCTTGCGTGTTCCAACTTAAGACTCCACAAGATTGCTTCCAACAGTATAGAAGTTTTAGAAGCCTTTCCTGTCCAAGATCATTCTAATGAGTTAAAGGACTTAGATCTAGGCACATACTCACTTCCCATGCAACGCAGCCTTGGTTTGCTTTGGGACTTAAGATCTGACGCGTTTACTTTCCAAGGGAAGATAAGCCGACTTCGGAATTCTGTACAGCCCGGGGCTACGCAGTATCCATTCAGTCAGAAGCCTTAAAGATACAGGCCTGCGGCAGGCGAAGCATGCAGCCACGCTACACAGAGAAGCACTCTGTCAAGCAGCATCGACACTAGAACGGTCTCTATACAGCAAGACAGCTTCTTCCCCGCAGTCATGTCTCACAGTGGGACATCTTCTTACAAAACACGTTCACGAGCAAGCTCATCTAAGTCATCTGTCACAAATGCAGCAGCTATCGGCCGTTCAAAACCCGAAGCAGCAAAAGCCAGGGCCGCATTCTCAGACCAAGAGTTGCAGATGAAAAAAGAAAAGGCCCGTCTTGATGCAGAAAAGGTGAGACAGGAACAAGAGAGAGAGAAGGAAAGACTATGCATGGAACAAGAGAGAGAGCAAGAAAGAGTACACATGGCACAAGAGAGAGAGAAGGAAAGAGTATGCTTGGAG
This sequence comes from Lithobates clamitans, assembly GCA_037952925.1. Classification (NCBI taxonomy): domain Eukaryota; kingdom Metazoa; phylum Chordata; class Amphibia; order Anura; family Ranidae; genus Lithobates; species Lithobates clamitans. Next base: position 5,064,668 of record JBBGZY010000288.1, read on the forward strand.
CAAGAGAGAGAGAAAGAAAGAGTTTACATGGAACAAGCGAGAGAGAGAGGGAAAGAATACGCCTGGAGGTCGAGCTAGCTCAGCAGGAAGCATCTCTGAAATTGCAGAAAGCTATCTTAGAAGCTAACATGGGGAAGCTGGCAGTAGAAAGAGACGCTGCTGCCGCCATTGCAGAAGCAGAAGCTTTCATAAAGATTTAGTCGCATTCATGGCAGACATACAACAAATGTTCTATTGCTTTCTTGTTAAAGAAGAACACCAAAACTTTCTGAGGTTTCTCTGGTTCGCTTGAAATCACTACCCACCAATGAAGCCGCAATCAGTCTCCTCAAAAGAACTCAGGCAATGCTTGCGTGTTCCAACTTAAGACTCCACAAGATTGCTTCCAACAGTATAGAAGTTTTAGAAGCCTTTCCTGTCCAAGATCATTCTAATGAGTTAAAGGACTTAGATCTAGGCACATACTCACTTCCCATGCAACGCAGCCTTGGTTTGCTTTGGGACTTAAGATCTGACGTGTTTACTTTCCAAGGGAAGATAAGCCGACTTCAGAATTCTGTACAGCCCGGGGCTACGCAGTATCCATTCAGTCAGAAGCCTTAAAGATACAGGCCTGCGGCAGGCGAAGCAAGCAGCCACGCTACACAGAGAAGCACTCTGTCAAGCAGCATCGACACTAGAACGGTCTCTATACAGCAAGACAGCTTCTTCCCCGCAGTCATGTCTCACACTGGGACATCTTCTTACAAAACACGTTCACGAGCAAGCTCATCTAAGTCATCTGTCACAAATGCAGCAGCTATCGCCCGTTCAAAAGCCGAAGCAGCAAAAGCCAGGGCCACATTCTCAGACCAAGAGTTGCAGATGAAAAAAAGAAAAGGCCCGCCTTGATGCAGAAAAGGTGAGACAGGAACAAGAGAGAGAGAAGGAAAGACTATGCATGGAACAAGAGAGAGAGCAAGAAAGAGTACACATGGAACAAGAGAGAGAGAAGGAAAGAGTATGCTTGGAGCAAGAGAGAGAGAAAGAAAGAGTTTACATGGAACAAGCGAGAGAGAGAGGGAAAGAATACGCCTGGAGGTCGAGCTAGCTCAGCAGGAAGCATCTCTGAAATTGCAGAAAGCTATCTTAGAAGCTAACATGGGGAAGCTGGCAGTAGAAAGAGACGCTGCTGCCGCCATTGCAGAAGCAGAAGCTTTCATAAAGATTTAGTCGCATTCATGGCAGACATACAACAAATGTTCTATTGCTTTCTTGTTAAAGAAGAACACCAAAACTTTCTGAGGTTTCTCTGGTTCGCTTGAAATCACTACCCACCAATGAAGCCGCAATCAGTCTCCTCAAAAGAACTCAGGCAATGCTTGCGTGTTCCAACTTAAGACTCCACAAGATTGCTTCCAACAGTATAGAAGTTTTAGAAGCCTTTCCTGTCCAAGATCATTCTAATGAGTTAAAGGACTTAGATCTAGGCACATACTCACTTCCCATGCAACGCAGCCTTGGTTTGCTTTGGGACTTAAGATCTGACGCGTTTACTTTCCAAGGGAAGATAAGCCGACTTCGGAATTCTGTACAGCCCGGGGCTACGCAGTATCCATTCAGTCAGAAGCCTTAAAGATACAGGCCTGCGGCAGGCGAAGCAAGCAGCCACGCTACACAGAGAAGCACTCTGTCAAGCAGCATCGACACTAGAACGGTCTCTATACAGCAAGACAGCTTCTTCCCCGCAGTCATGTCTCACAGTGGGACATCTTCTTACAAAACACGTTCACGAGCAAGCTCATCTAAGTCATCTGTCACAAATGCAGCAGCTATCGGCCGTTCAAAACCCGAAGCAGCAAAAGCCAGGGCCGCATTCTCAGACCAAGAGTTGCAGATGAAAAAAGAAAAGGCCCGTCTTGATGCAGAAAAGGTGAGACAGGAACAAGAGAGAGAGAAGGAAAGACTATGCATGGAACAAGAGAGAGAGCAAGAAAGAGTACACATGGCACAAGAGAGAGAGAAGGAAAGAGTATGCTTGGAGCAAGAGAGAGAGAAAGAAAGAGTTCACATAGAACAAGCAAGAGAGAGGGAAAGAATACGCCTGGAGGTCGAGCTAGCTCAGCAGGAAGCATCTCTGAAATTGCAGCAAGCTATCTTAGAAGCTAACATGGGGAAGCTGGCAGTAGAAAGAGACGCTGCTGCCGCCATTGCAGAAGCAGAAGCTTTCATAAAGATTTAGTCGCATTCATGGCAGACATACAACAAATGTTCTATTGCTTTCTTGTTAAAGAAGAACACCAAAACTTTCTGAGGTTTCTCTGGTTTGCTTGAAATCACTACCCACCAATGAAGCCGCAATCAGTCTCCTCAAAAGAACTCAGGCAATGCTTGCGTGTTCCAACTTAAGACTCCACAAGATTGCTTCCAACAGTAGAGAATTTTTAGAAGCCTTTCCTATCCAAGATCATTCTAAGGAGTTAAAGGACTTAGATCTAGGCACATACTCACTTCCCATGCAATGCAGCCTCGGTTTGCTTTGGCACTTAAGATCTGACACGTTTACTTTCCAAGGGAAGATAAGCCGACTTAAGAATTCTGTACAGCCCGGGGCTACGCAGTATCCATTCAGTCAGAAGCCTTAAAGATACAGGCCTGCGGCAGGCGAAGCAAGCAGCCACGCTACACAGAGAAGCACTCTGTCAAGCAGCATCGACACTAGAACGGTCTCTATACAGCAAGACAGCTTCTTCCCCGCAGTCATGTCTCACAGTGGGACATCTTCTTACAAAACACGTTCACGAGCAAGCTCATCTAAGTCATCTGTCACAAATGCAGCAGCTATCGCCCGTTCAAAACCCGAAGCAGCAAAAGCCAGGGCCGCATTCTCAGACCAAGAGTTGCAGATGAAAAAAGAAAAGGCCCGTCTTGATGCAGAAAAGGTGAGACAGGAACAAGAGAGAGAGAAGGAAAGACTATGCATGGAACAAGAGAGAGAGCAAGAAAGAGTACACATGGAACAAGAGAGAGAGAAGGAAAGAGTATGCTTGGAGCAAGAGAGAGAGAAAGAAAGAGTTTACATGGAACAAGCGAGAGAGAGAGGGAAAGAATACGCCTGGAGGTCGAGCTAGCTCAGCAGGAAGCATCTCTGAAATTGCAGAAAGCTATCTTAGAAGCTAACATGGGGAAGCTGGCAGTAGAAAGAGACGCTGCTGCCGCCATTGCAGAAGCAGAAGCTTTCATAAAGATTTAGTCGCATTCATGGCAGACATACAACAAATGTTCTATTGCTTTCTTGTTAAAGAAGAACACCAAAACTTTCTGAGGTTTCTCTGGTTCGCTTGAAATCACTACCCACCAATGAAGCCGCAATCAGTCTCCTCAAAAGAACTCAGGCAATGCTTGCGTGTTCCAACTTAAGACTCCACAAGATTGCTTCCAACAGTAGAGAATTTTTAGAAGCCTTTCCTATCCAAGATCATTCTAAGGAGTTAAAGGACTTAGATCTAGGCACATACTCACTTCCCATGCAATGCAGCCTCGGTTTGCTTTGGCACTTAAGATCTGACACGTTTACTTTCCAAGGGAAGATAAGCCGACTTAAGAATTCTGTACAGCCCGGGGCTACGCAGTATCCATTCAGTCAGAAGCCTTAAAGATACAGGCCTGCGGCAGGCGAAGCAAGCAGCCACGCTACACAGAGATGCGCTCTGTCAAGCAGCATCGACACTAGAACGGTCTCTATACAGCAAAACAGCTTCTTCCCCGCAGTCATGTCTCACAGTGGGACATCTTCTTACAAAACACGTTCAGAGCAAGCTCATCTAAGTCATCTGTCACAAATGCAGCAGCTATCGCCCGTTCAAAAGCCGAAGCAGCAAAAGCCAGGGCCACATTCTCAGACCAGGAGTTGCAGATGAAAAAAGAAAAGGCCCGCCTTGATGCAGAAAAGGTGAGACAGGAACAAGAGAGAGAGAAGGAAAGACTATGCATGGAACAAGAGAGAGAGCAAGAAAGAGTACACATGGAACAAGAGAGAGAGAAGGAAAGAGTATGCTTGGAGCAAGAGAGAGAGAAAGAAAGAGTTCACATGGAACAAGCGAGAGAGAGAGGGAAAGAATACGCCTGGAGGTCGAGCTAGCTCAGCAGGAAGCATCTCTGAAATTGCAGCAAGCTATCTTAGAAGCTAACATTGGGAAGCTGGTAGTAGAAAGAGACGCTGCTGCCGCCATTGCAGAAGCAGAAGCTTTCATAAAGATTTAGTCACATTCATGGCAGACATACAACAAATGTTCTATTGCTTTCTTGTTAAAGAAGAACACCAAAACTTTCTGAGGTTTCTCTGGTTTGCTTGAAATCACTACCCACCAATAAAGGCGCAATCAGTCTCCTCAAAAGAACTCAGGCAATGCTTGCGTGTTGCAACTTAAGACTCCACAAGATTGCTTCCAACAGTATAGAAGTTTTAGAAGCCTTTCCTGTCCAAGATCATTCTAATGAGTTAAAGGACTTAGATCTAGGCACATACTCACTTCCCATGCAACGCAGCCTTGGTTTGCTTTGGGACTTAAGATCTGACGCGTTTACTTTCCAAGGGAAGATAAGCCGACTTCGGAATTCTGTACAACCCGGGGCTACGCAGTATCCATTCAGTCAGAAGCCTTAAAGATACAGGCCTGCGGCAGGCAAAGCAAGCAGCCACGCTACACAGAGAAGCACTCTGTCAAGCAGCATCGACACTAGAACGGTCTCTATACAGCAAGACAGCTTCTTCCCCGCAGTCATGTCTCACAGTGGGACATCTTCTTACAAAACACGTTCACGAGCAAGCTCATCTAAGTCATCTGTCACAAATGCAGCAGCTATCGCCCGTTCAAAACCCGAAGCAGCAAAAGCCAGGGCCGCATTCTCAGACCAAGAGTTGCAGATGAAAAAAGAAAAGGCCCGTCTTGATGCAGAAAAGGTGAGACAGGAACAAGAGAGAGAGAAGGAAAGACTATGCATGGAACAAGAGAGAGAGCAAGAAAGAGTACACATGGAACAAGAGAGAGAGAAGGAAAGAGTATGCTTGGAGCAAGAGAGAGAGAAAGAAAGAGTTCACATGGAACAAGCGATAGAGAGGGAAAGAATCCGCCTGGAGGTCGAGCTAGCTCAGCAGGAAGCATCTCTGAAATTGCAGCAAGCTATCTTAGAAGCTAACATGGGGAAGCTGGCAGTAGAAAGAGACGCTGCTGCCGCCATTGCAGAAGCAGAAGTTTTGACAAAGATTCAGTCGCATTCATGGCAGACATACAACAAATGTTCTATTGCTTTCTTGTTAAAGAAGAACACCAAAACTTCTGAGGTTTCTCTGGTTTGCTTGAAATCACTACCCACCAATGAAGCCGCAATCAGTCTCCTCAAAAGAACTCAGGCAATGCTTGCGTGTTCCATCTTAAGACTCCACAAGATTGCTTCCAACAGTATAGAAGTTTTAGAAGCCTTTCCTGTCCAAGATCATTCTAAGGAGTTAAAGGACTTAGATCTAGGCACATACTCACTTCCCATGCAACGCAGCCTTGGTTTGCTTTGGGACTTAAGATCTGACACGTTCACTTTCCAAGTAAACACAGAAGAAAACCCTTTACCCGTAGAGGTGTCCTGTTTACCATAAACAGCCTGTATGGTCCCTTAGGCTTTGCAACACCTGTCACCATCCAGGGTAAGGCACTACTGAGAGACTTAACCTGTGAGTCGCTAGATTGGGACCACCCTCTTCCCACCGACAAGAAGAACCTATGGCTAGAGTGGAAGGACTCGCTAACAGCTCTATCCAACCTTAAAATTCCACGACCATATGGTCCTCTGTTATCTGCAGATGTTCAGAGGCAAAGACTTTGTGTGTTTTTGGATGCTTCTGTTAAAGAAATTGCTGCTGTAGCTTACCTGAAAACCATAGACACTAAAGGACAATGCCACATAGGGTTTGTAATGGGGAAAGCAGAACTTGCACCACTTCTCAAACACACCATACCCAGGCTGGAAAAGCAAAACTGTACGTGGATCTTCAACCCACCTCACTCTTCACACATGGGAGGTGTTTGGGCGAGGATGATAGGCATAGCCCGCAGAATTCTTGACTCTATCTTCCTACAAGTAGGAATTGCAAGGCTTACTCATGAATGTTTAGTGACATTTATGGCAGAGGTTACAGCTATCATTAACGCCAGGCCTTTGACATCCATTTTGAGTGACTCTGAAGATCCAGTGGTCCTCACACCTGCCATGTTACTCACGCAAAAAACTAGTCTTGCCAGTGCTCCAGCTGGAGAGTTTTGTGAGAAGGATCTTTACAAACATCAATGGAGACAAGTACAAACCCTTGCCAATACCTTCTGGAACCGGTGGAGGGAACAATATATATCTACTCTACAAGTAAGGAGAAAGCCGCACGCTGAAAAGCCTAATCTTAAACCTGGTGATGTTGTACTCATGAAAGATTGCCAGGCACTAAGGAATATGTGGCCTTTAGGTCTGATCACCAAAGTACAACCAAGCAAGAATAATCTTATCCATAAGGTCGAGGTTAAGATCTTTCAACAGAATGAGGCTAAAGTATTCTTGAGACCAGTGACCAAACTTATTCTGTTGCTTTCTACGAAGGACTCTGTTAGTGACATCACTTGATGTCAGGCGGGGAGTGTTCTGTCCACCAGATGTCTTGCTGATGTTTTATACTGGTTATGTGTACCTGTGTTGTTAAATTTACATGCAAAATGGGTAATTTACTTAAGACAATCATATGTGGTGTGCAAGCTCCATCTAGCGTTCCTTTTTGGTATTGCTGCAGCTCTGTTTATCTGTTTATTTGTATGTGTAGTTGAGGAAGTTGTCAGCAAGCAGGGAATTCTGGGTAGACAGGAAGTCAACCATCCACCATTCTTTTCAACACATTGCAAGAAGCAAGTCATGTATTTATCGCCATCACCCCTTAGAGAACTTAAAAAGTATGTTTTTATTATCTCATCTTGTACTGTATATAGTTGTTTATGCAATGTATGCTGTATTGTATGCAATATTGTACTTATTGAAGTCTATTTCTGTTATTTTGTAGTTTCACGTGGCTTGTTCTAATAAAACTGAGATCAAAGAAATATGGTATCTACAGTTATTGGGATGAGAAGTTTAGCTATCTGTTCCTTGAGACAGAACATAGACCACTATACATCAGCACTAGTGTCCTGATTACTTCCCCACAAGTATCAGCAGAGGTGTCCCTGATTGCAGTCAAGTGAGACTTCTATACACCAATGTCAACAGTACAGTTTTACTAGAACTTAAACTCCATGTCCAAAAAAATGTACATCAGTGAGGAGCCATTCCAAATTCTGAGCATGACAGATGAAAGTAGCAGGAAACTCTCCTGTCAGACTCAGACTCTGAATATGAACCTGTGGAGAGCAGAGGTTCAGTAACTGATTCAGAGGTGGAAGAGGTCCCAACATAAAGAATAAGGTGTTCTAAAGAGCAGCAGGCAACTACCAGCAGCACGATACCACCCTCTAAAGTGGCTAGCATAAGCAGTGCAGTAAACCCAGATGAAAGGCCAAATACTAGTAGCGGGGTATCACATTAGCCAAAATGGATTTTGGACTATATTAGTGTCCCAGCGGCACTTTAAATCCTGTATGGCTACCTTCAAATTTGGTATGACCTACAATCTCCCCATTTGCAGTGCAGCCAAGCATTCAGGCAGAAACCCGAAATTTTAGGCTTCATTAGTTTTGTTGTTTTTTTTTCTCCGAACATTTCTTGAATATAATTGTAGACCATTGCAATATTAATGTCCAGCAGCAGATCACTGAAAAGCCCAGCTCTGTTTATTCCTGTTTATTTCAGTGGAAACCCCTCACAGTTCAAGAATGTAAAGTGTTTCTCTGCCTCACACTAAATATGGGACTCACAAAAAATGAACTGCAGTCCTACTGGTCCACAATCTCTATTCATCCATTCTGCATATTCCATTTAATTCCTCTACTGTGTCCAGAACCCGCTATAAAATAATTATGCGTTTTCTACTCTCCAACGACAATTCCCTGTGCCCTCCCTGCATATGTCAAGCTGTACAAAAATCAGCCACTGATCAATTCTTTTACTGGCAGGCTGAGCATCAATCCTAAGTAGAAGGACCAGATACGGGGTGAAATTATACAAACTCTGTGAGAGTGCCACATAATATTTGTATAAGGTCCAAGTTTATAAAGAAAAGCCGCTATTTCAAAACTATACACCTCTATGTGGACAACTTTTATACCAGCCTGCCCCTTTTCCACCACCTTTACCTCCAGAAAACTTTAGCCTGTGGTACAGTGTGGCAAAACCACAAGGATTTCCCACAAAGACTGGTTGTCAGTCACAAAGCTGAAAAGGGGGGAGTGAGCCAGTTGGTGAAATGAAGAGATGTTGGCTTTGAAATTGAAATTTAAGACGGTTATGTATGCTCTTCGCTCCACCTACAAAGGCACCTCAGTGGAAATCCTAGGAAAGCATGGTCGTATACATGACTACAACCAGTTAATGGGAGGCATGGATTATAATAACCACATGTTACATGTTACATCCCTACTTAGCTACAAGCAGATCCATCCATTGGTACAAATAAGTATCCATCTACCTTTTCTACTTGGCCCTGTACAAATCTTACATTCTCTAACACAAGTTCACAGAAAGACTTGTCACCTTCTTACACCACCAAGAGGAGATTGTAACTTTCCTTATCTAACATTTGTTCTAATGCAGTGAGCAGTCTGCATGAAAGACACTTCTCCTATATCATCCCCCCAACACAAAAAGGCCGCTAACCCCACAATATTAGGTATGACACCCAATACTAGTGTCCTCAATTTCCCTTCTAGCCAAATCTAGGAGACTGCTTCTTTTTTTTTTTTTTTTTTTCTTTTTCTTTTTCTTTTTTTATGTCACATTCAGTCGACTGTATAGAGAGGCATTAAATCAACTTTGCAGTTCATTTATCTTCCAGCCCGCTCTCTTTTGTCTCATCATCGTGACTATTGCCATATCAAAAAAGCTCATACCAAAAAAAAAAAAAAAAAAAGCCCATTAAAACTCCCTGAGTAGCTTCTCCAATCTCATGCCTTTGTCATCTGCGGGGGTCCTACAGTAACTACTTCTACAGATTTACCTTCTACTCTATTTGCCCCCCCCCTCCCTTCTCTCCCCTCCCCACCCCCCCATCTCTCCAAGGTCTAATTTTCCCTTGTCACGTACTCTAAACCAAGGCTTTAAATCTCATATACTACACCAGTTTTTTAAATTTCACCCAGCGTTCCCACTCCCCTGAGCTCACATTTCTTGTTTCCTCTTCCAGGCCTATCCTAGTCTCCAGGTAGTAAGTATCTTCTACGGCATCTATCCATTCCCATATCTCAGGGCTCTCCTTTCTCTTCCTTTGCAGCGTTCAGGAGGTGGGGAACCAAAGATTGCTTATACTTTTTAATATCTCCAACTCCCCCATGGAACAATACCTCCCATGGGTCTCCTGGGACTTCTATTCCTGTTATTTTCTTTACTAGGTCAAGTATCTTACTCCAAAAATATTTAATTTTAGGGCAGGTCCACCAAAGGTGCGCCATCGTTCCGATTTCGTTGCAACCCCGCCAGCATAAAGCCAAGCTATTTTGAAATTTGCTTGTTATCTCTGGAGTAAGGTAGCTTCTACTTATACATTTGTAGTTCATTTCTGCTGTCCGTACATCCACTGCTGAGTTACAGATCATTTTAAGAATTCTTTTAATTGTGTTTTCCCCTTTCTTTGTGCCAAGTTCCCTATCCCATTTACTTATAAATGGGGGTATCTCCAGCCGGTCAACCTTCATCAGAGCTTTGTAGATTTTTGAGACAATGTTTCTCGGATCTTCTATGTCGCACAGCCTTTCAAAGTCCTTCAGATTATCCCCCCCCTGATCGGGGCGGGAAGTTTACTCATGAAGTGGCACACCTGGAGGTACCTCCATTCATCCCACCCACGTGTCTCCCTCCTGTTCCTAATTTCTTGTAGTGTCAAGATTTTACCCTCCTTTATAATATGTCTTAATTGTGTCTTTCCCCATAATGCATCTTTTCCCTCCATGGTTTCTAAACCTGGCGTGAAGAAATTATTATCTATAAGTGCTAATAATGGTGAATTATAATTCCCATTTAAATTCTTATACACCCCATCCCATATTTTAAGTGCGTTACGTGTTATTATGTGTGTGTTTTCCCCTAAAATTCTAGCATAAGGGGGGTTCCATATCAAACTTCCCAGTGCTGCTTTACTAAGATATTCTTCTATTCTTACCCAGCGTTTTTCATTTGCTCTCTTTGCCCATTCTACTAATCTGGCCAGCACTGCCGCCTTGTAGTAATTCTGAACGTCTGGTACAGCCAAGCCCCCATGTATTTTCTTTTGTTTTAAAATCTTGAAAGAGACTCTTGGTTTTTTATTTTTCCATATGAAGCTCATTATTATATTTTTTAATTTTCTCAAGTAATATAGGGGTAGTGGTAGCGGTATCATCTGGAATAAATATGTGATCTTGGGAAGTAGCATCATTTTAATGACATTAATACGCCCGATCCATGAGATGGCTTTTTTTGCATAGTTTTTACAGTCAGCTCTAATTGTATCTAAAAGAGGTATATAGTTTATTGTAAATATTTTTTTAATTGAGTTGGCTAGCTTAATTCCCAGGTACATTAGTTCTTTAGTCCATCTAAAACTATATCTTTTTTTCAGTATACTGATTTCTTTTTTCTTTAAATTTATGTTTAATATTTCTGATTTTGCCATATTTATTTGAAAATTAGACAGCTCCCCATACTCCCTTAGGGCTTTAACTAACTTGGGCATGGTAATTTCAGGGTCCGATATATAGAATAATACGTCGTCGGCATAAGCTGCGACTTTATGTTCGTCTTCGCCGATCTTAATACCCCTTATACCTGGGTCCGCGCGTATTGTTGCCAGGAGGGGCTCCATAGTAAGGACAAATAACAATGGGGACAGAGGACACCCCTGTCTCATACCATTCCCCATTTCCAATGGCTGCGACATGCATCCATTCACCCCCACCATTGCCGTCGGGTGGTGGTATAAAGTTTTGATCCTCTGGTACATTTTGGGACCAAGACCCATGATCTCCAAGGTCTGGAACATGAACCCCCAGTCTACCCTGTCAAAGGCCTTTTCGGCATCAACCAACAGTAGTAGCCTTGGGGGTCCGCTCTCCTTCATTTTTTGTAACAGGAGTAATGTCTTGACCCCATTGTCCTTCCCTTCCCTTTTAGTAATAAAGCCCACCTGGTTTGGATTGACCAGGGCGTTCAATGATCCCTTTAACCTCTCGGCCAGTATTTTAGCGTACAGTTTTGTATCGATATTGAGAAGGGAGATAGGACGGTAACTTGAGCAGAGTGTTTTTTCTTTTCCCTCCTTCAAAATAACCGTAATCGAAGCCTTTAAGGCCTCCTGGCTCATGTCATAGTCCCCTCCCAACCCATTGAAATACTGGCACATCCTAGGAATCATTATTTCTTTAAATTTCCTGTAGTAGGTTAATGTAAATCCGTCCGGGCCAGGGCTTTTCCCGGATGCCATACCTGCTATTGCTTTTCTTATTTCTTCTTCGGTAATTGGGGCTTCCATGTACTCTCTTTCGACTTCTGGGATCTTAGGTAATCTTGCTTCCCTAGATAATTTTTTATTCTCTCACTCGTATTTTTAAACATGGTGTCCTGTTTGTGTACTGAGTATAGCTCCTGGTAGTAATTTTTGAAAACCTCCGCTACTTCTTTAGAAGAGTACTTAATATGGCCCTCTTTGGTCTGGATTTTTTCTATGAAATTCCTCGCTTTCCGCTTTTGCACTATATTCGCTAAAAGCTTACCTGGCTTATTGGCCCAACGATACCTGTCTCCTATTATCTTTCTATATTTTGCTCTTACTTCTTGTTCCATTAAAGTTTTTAGCTCGGCTCTTTTAATGACTAAGTGTTTATATAGCGCTGGGGGAGGTTGTCCTATTTGTGCCTTGTGTTTCTGTTCTAGGTTGGCCAATTCCTCTATTAGTTTTTGGGTTTTCTCAACTCTCTCTTTCTTCTTCCTTGCTCCTATCTCAAATTAATACCCCCCTGATATAGACTTTATGGGCCTGCCACAAGGTGGATCCAGATACTTCTCCCGTGTCATTACTCATAAAGTAGTCCCTTAGCTCTTTACTGATTCTATTGAACCCTTCGTCCCTGCTTATCAGGTCTTCATTTAAGCGCCATTGCCCTGGGGGTCTACTCTTTTCGCCTATTTTTTTTTCTATAGTCAGTCGTGCGTGATCTGAATAGGTTATGTTACCTATCCAGGAGTCTACCACCTTCTCTATTTCTCTATGGTCTATCAGTCCATAATCGATCCGGGAGTACGACTCGTGCACAGGTGAATAGAACGTGTAATCCCTTCCCCTTGGGTGTTGCACTCTCCATATATCCACCAGCTGAAGGCTGGCAATCTTTTGCTTAATCTTACTTAATTGTACACTGTTCCACACCTGTGCCCGAGCCGTACTATCTAGTCCCGGGTCTATGCAATAGTTAAAGTCCCCCATTAATATCAAGTGCCCTTGTCTGAACTTCGTTAATTTCTCCAAAATATTTGCTACGTATTCTATCGGGTTCTTATTTGGCGCATAGATGTTAGCCAATGTATATTCTTTTTCATATAGTCTGCCTCTTAGAAATAGATATCTACCTTCTGTATCAACTAGTCTCTCTTCCAGGACAAAACTAGTACTTTTTGCAAATCCGATGGCCACACCCCTTGATCTACTTGAGATAGTATCTACTTGGTACCAGATCGGGTATTCCCCCGAGAATAGTCTCAGTCTTCATTGATGTGAAATATGTGTTTCCTGGAGGAACACCACCTCTGGCCCAAGCAGTCTAAGCTCATTGAAAATACTTCTTCTTTTGTTGGCCATATTTAGACCCTTGACGTTATACGTTATACATTTTATTGTATTTGGTGTCATTTAACTACCTCCAATTCACCCCACTCTATCTTAGACCTTGGAGAGATACCCTTATTCCACCTCCCTTCCCCACCATCCCTCCCACTCCCCCCAATCCACCCCCCTTCCCCCTTTCTGGTCATCTCTAGACCCTTAGACCAAAGTGGATCCCGTATATCGTGATCCTCCAATTGGTCTCCAACTCTTAAGGTGGAGCTGTCAGCGTGCCCGCTACTCGGTCGTCGCTGTCTCGGCGGCGGGATGTTATAGTCAGCTCCTTGTTACAATCTGGCTTTACTCCTTCTTTTGTATAAATTTTTCTCCATCCCGCCCGCCCTCCTCCAACACTCCCCCTCCACTCACACCACCCCTATCCCCAGCTCTATCCATCTTTCGTTGGACCAATTTAACATCGTGGGCACCTGCAAACCTAATTTCCCACAGAAATCTTCCAACTCATCAGGGAATCTTAGCCTAGCCGTTCTACCGTCTTTGCTACCAATTAGGCAGGCCGGGAATCCCCATGTGTACTTTATGTTCTGGTTTATCATTTGCTCCAAGAGGGGTTTCAGCAGGCGTCTTCTCAATAGTGTGTCCTTGGCCAAGTCTGCAAAAACTTGAATATTAGCCTCTTCATATTGAAGTGGGGTTTGCCCCCTCAATTTTATCCATATTTTCTCTTTATCTGTATAAAATCCAAACCTGACACTTATATCGCGGCTTCTTTCTGATCGGCTAGTATCTAGTCTACCTATTCGATGCACCCGTTCAATTTTTGGAAAGCCCTCTCCTCTCAACTCCAAAAGTGGGGAGAAGATGTCTGCTACTATTTTCCTCAGGTCCTCCCCTCTTTTTTCCGGCACTCCTCGGATTCTCAGGTTCTGTCTGCGACTTCTATTCTCCTGGTCCTCAATTCTATAGCAAATTTTTATCTGATTTTGTTGCGTTGTTTTAATTTGATTTTTTAAGTCAGAGATCTCCCGCTCTTGTTGGTCCATTATGTCCTCTGCCCTTTCAACTCTGGCCAAGAGGTTTCCTAGGTCTGTCCTCAGTGTACTTATTTCAGTTTTAATCAATTCTTCAAGTGCTTTAAACATCTCTGCCATTTCTTTTTTTGAGGGGGGTTCTAGGTCCTGTCGGGGTTCCGTCATTCTGTATGGCTCATGTGGGTTTTCAATTAATGATGACTCTCTTGACTGATTGGGAGTCTGATCCCTCTTTTCAGTCTGGCCTTTCTTCTTCTTGTCAAGTGCAGTAGACGTTTGAGCTTCTTGGTGGGTGCCCCCCGGGCTATCCCTGGTGGCTAAGTATTGTTTAATTGAGCTCCCACTTATACTGCCGGGGATATTGTCCTTTGGTGTCTTCGGTGGGCCCCCTTTTCCTGCTTTGGTTGTGTTTCTGCTCATTATTTCTCTCAGGGAGCTCTATAGGTGGGATTTGAAACACTTGGACTGTCAATGGGACAATTCTTCGATAATCCTGTGCTAGGGCAGGTTTTCCCCTCTTTCCCTTCCCCTCTCTGTCTTTCTTTTCTTACCATTTTACCTTTCCCTTATTCTTAGGTTTGTAAATGTCTTTTCCGAGTTTGTACTTTACTCCTCCAGGCCCCAACTACTTTAGCTACCAAACTTTATTTGGGTAGAGATAGACTAAATAGCCTGTTTTCTATGTCTAATAACAGAAGAAGAAAGATAATACCGAGTGAGACATATGCTGCCTATCTTATGCAGGTGTTTCGTGATATTATACCGCTGTTAAGGGGTTTATGCTAAACATATTTATCCTTATGCTTGTAATATGTATCTACTGTTCCGCCTGATTACAAAAGGACCTAAGAGAAATAGTGACAATCCGTCTCAAGAAAAAAAAAAAAGAAAAGGAAGATGTAATTAGCTGTTATGTCCTTGATAGATTAAATGTCCCGTATTGTGTAAAATATCCTGCAGCGTTTCTAAGAAAGTGTGAGATCTCAGCCAGCCCGGATGTTGGTATTTGTGATCAGTATCCTGGGTCCTCTTATTTTTATCCCAACATAACATCAATATCGCAGCATCCCCTTTAAACAGGCAGGCATATCTTGGGGTTTATTCTTATATCCAGGTGGTCATTTTAGCTCTGCATACCAATATCCTAATGAGTGTCCAATATACCAAAGGACTAACCACTGATTCGTGAGCGCTTACTCCAATTTATATTAACCCTTCTGTATAGTCCAGGGATTACCACTTCAGGATTTTCTTTATTACTTTAAGGTTATCATGGAAAAATATTGCCGTGTATTAAGGTATCTCAGTCAAGATAGTAACTTGGTATTCTCTCCTATTTATATATACCTAAAACACGATATTCATCAGTGCTGTTATGCCTTCCATTTACCACAGATTTTAGCTGCCAGCGGGGCCAACATAGTTCACAGTGTATTTGTACAGTGTCAAAATAATTTGACTTCACTATGGTATATAGCAACTGGGATAGTAAATGCATCAGGTGTGGAGGTCAGTTCACAATCTTTCAATAGTAGTTGCATAAACACCTCTATTTTCAGTAAAATACAGTATCCCCTTTTGTGCTGTTCAGCTACTATCATACCTTAAAATTCCACTCTGGCAATATTTCTTACTTTTCAGGCAGCCATTCCTAGTGTTTTCTTACCTCTGGAGTCCGTAGGAAAGGCATATCTCTTATCAATTTACAGCCATCTGTGTAGCTTGGTTTGGAGGAAGGCGTCCCTGCTGTTTGCTGCTTTACTTTCCTTTGTGGGAACCACCTTGGGGGCACAATAGGCTTGTGGGGTGCTCAATCAGAGAGGTGGGTGAGTGGAGCGGGTTAGCCGGATCCTCCCCCTCCCGCCGCCACCATCGGGCTCAGAGGGAGAGACGGGGGAGCAGAGAGAAGCCCTCAGGCGTCTCCCGGGGAGGGCACAGCCAACCCCCTATCAGCGCCGTGCCACTTCGACCCGGTTCTCAGCTAGGGTCGGGGCTCTCATCCGATGCTGGAGATCGAATTCTTCGCTGCCCCCATCCTCGTGGCTGCTCATCCAGCTGACAGAGCCGCCGAGACGCCGATTCACTGACACATAGACAGCTCCTCCCCTCCCAGCAGACGCCTCACGTCATCTCCTCCTGCCCATCTACCCCCCTAGGAGACTGCTTCTGTGTGTACTACACTTAACTACAATATTAGTGAAGCTGGAGAAGATATTTCTGCATAATTGACCATGCTTTTTACTACCACCTGAACTGACCCTGGCTTGTTAATTGATCATGCCTCTGACTACTGCCTGAACTGACCTTGGCCTGTTAATTGACCATGTTTTTTTGACTGCCCCCTGGAATTTTTGCCCCACCACTGTAATAGTGGGATACAAGACAACACAGGAGTTAGAGCCTCTAGAATAGTGGAGGAAACTAAGCTTTTGGTTTTCTCTGGGTTTTGTAATTCTTGGATCAGGGTCTGGAGTCCAGAGGCTTTAAAAATCTTTGGGTGGGAAGAAGCCTCTACCCCTGTGTCTGGTCTTACCTGACCAAGGCCATAAGTGTGATGTTTCTGCCTGGACCAATCCTTTGGCTATTTACTGACTGCATCTCTGTCTGTTGACTGTACTGAGCATGGCCTTTTTATTGACCATGTCCCTGCTTGCTGCCTGGGCCACTGCTTTGCCTGTTCACTGACATGTCTTTGCCTGGCACCATCTGCACATCCCACTAGCTATGTTCCTATGAGATACCAGTCCCTTCCATCCTCTGCAGACAACTTCACTACTGAAATGACACGTACTCTTGTTTAACCATTGTTCTACCTCCTGCACTTCCTGGCTCACAAACATAGTGTTGTGCTAGGGTAACATCCAGATATCAGTAGGTTAGGCCTGCTAGGTTTTTAGGAACAGGGGCTGCTGTAGGTGAAGCTACACTATGCTATATTTATTGCCACTCGTAAGAGGTGACCATTGCAGTACACTCTTTTCTATGTAGTCTTGGTGGATTTTTGTGATATACAGGTTGCAATGTTTAGTGCAGATATCCAAAAGGTTTTATGTCTTGCAGTATCCCCATGCTTGAGAGACGTAGCAGAATCTGTTTTGAGGAGTGCTGTAATTATTTTGAGGTGTACTGTAATTCTAAGTATGTACATGTTGTGTGTTAGAAATATCCTATTAGATGGCAAATTTGTGGGTTTTTTTTAAATCATTTTCTTTCCACATTTTTCAAAATATTGTGGCAAAAATTGCATTTTTATAAGACTCTCTATGCCTTTTAGAAAATATGTTGGGGTAATTGCTTTCCAAAATGTGGTCATATTGTGGATTTTTGCACTGTTCTTGTGCTCTGGGGCCTCCAAAAATGTGATAAGTAGTTAGGAAATTTGAATTGTAATGTATGCCCCTAAAATGCCCGAAGGTGCTCATTAGATGTAGGGCCCCTCTGTGTGGTTAGGCTGTGGAAAAGTCTCACACATGTGGTATTGCCATACTCAGGAGGAGTATAAGAATGTTTTTGAGATGTAATTCTAAGTATGCCTACGCTTTGCATTAGAAATATCTTATTAATTGAAACTATAATAATACATTTTAATTTTGTTTCTGTATTTTCAAAAAGCTTGTGGTAAAAAAAAAAACTTACATTTTGAAAAGGCCCCTTATACCTTTTAGAAAATACTTTGGGGAGTTTGCTTTACAAACTGTTGTCATTTTGTGTGTGTTTTCAGTGTCCTCCAAAAATGTGATAGGTAGTCAGGAAATTAGATGTGTAATTTATGCCCCTAGAATGCCTGAAAGTACTCATTGGATGTAGGATCCCTCTGTGTGTGGCTAGGCTGTGAAAAAGTCTCAGACATAGTTACATAGTTACATAGTTAGTAAGGTTGAATAAAGACACCAGTCCATCCAGTTCAACCTGAGTGAGTGTGGGTCTACAACCCTGACCCTTGTCCCTAACCCTGAATATCGCACACTCACATCAATCCCTACCCTCAATCCAAGGTCCCCATTCATATACTAGGGCCAATTTTGGACAGAAGCCAATTAACCTACCAGCATGTCTTTGGAGTGTGGGAGGAAACCGGAGTACCCGGAGGAAACCCACGCAGGCACAGGGAGAACATGCAAACTCCAGGCAGGTAGTGTCGTGGTTGGGATTCGAACCAGCGACCCTTGTTTACTGCTAGGCGAGAGTGCTAACCACTGCACCACTGTGCCGCCCTCATGTGGTATTGTCATACTCAAGAGGGTTATCAGAATATTTCTGATATGTAAATCTAAGTATGGCTATGCTGTGTGCTAGATTTAACTTGTTAAATGACAACTGTGTAAAAAAAAAAATACTTTCATAATTTTCCAAAGAATTTGGCAATTACAACTTCAAAAAACTTACCACGCCTCTTACTCAATACCTCAGACTACCTTCCAAAAAGGGGTTTTATGGGGTATGTATATTGTCCTGGCATTTTAGGGATTCAAGAAATGAGGCAGTCAGTACAGAAGGACTCATCAATTTTCACATATATACTGTATATGCAGTATATCATAGTTTGTGAACTCTATGACTTTCACACAGACTAAATAATATACACTTATTTGGGTTGTTTTAACCAAAGAAATGTAGCAGAATACATGTTGGCCAAGCTTTATGAAGAAAGATTATTTATTTGCAAAATGTTATAACAAAAACTAAGTGTCTTAGTTTATTTTTTATGTCTTTTTTATTTTCGAAATTTGGTGTATATTTTCCTGTACAATGGTTTTTATTGACTAGAAAAAATCAACAAGAAAATACAATAGTGGTGAACACACCATGTTGACGTATTTGCGAACATTCTGAGGTACAGAGAATGTGATAGTACTTGACAGGACAATTTACACACTTTCCTGAAGGTTCAGGGGCGGTCAGGAATGGTTTACAGGTTTTGATGATATAATATCACATTTGAGTACACTTACGTGTGCTTAAGCTTACAGAGAAAATCGCAGTGTGTTGGCTAGAAAATAAACGTGAAATACAACATATCCAATTAAACTATATGGAGATAGTTAACATATTCTCTTATGTAGTAAAAGCATTTGCTCAACATGTGTCCAGTCCCCAAAGGGACTGGACTGTGGGTCGAAAGATCAGAAAAAAAAAAGAAGAGGGATGTGTAGAAAGGGAAGGTTAAGAGAAGAACCAAGAGAATGGTACATGAGAAAAAAGAGGAGTAAGGAAAAAAAGGGGGGGGAGTCCCCGGGGTGGGGGAAGAGGGGAGGCATCCCAGAGAGAGAGTAGTGCAGTGTCGAATCGAGAGGGGTGGGCATAGGCCACCCAGGGTTGCCATGTCCGGAGGAATTTATTGTGTGTATCCGATAGCACGGCTGTTAACTTCATTAACCATGATATAATTTATCTGTTTTTTTACTGCTTCAAAGCTGAGGGCCGGGGTTTTCCAAGCTTTTGATATGGTCAATTTAGTTGCAGTAAAAATATGCAATGCCAATTGGCGTTCTGGTCGTAGTAGTTCCGTAATCGGTTTCCCTAAAAGGGCCTCATACGAATCTCTCTTTATATTAGTATTAAAAAGGTTGCAAAGGAGTGCATATATTCTGATCCACAATCTGCTTACCCTGGGGCATTTCCACCAAATATGTGCCACTGTGCCTTCTTGAGCACACCCACGGAAACATAAGGGGGAATAGGATGGAATAAAACTCGCCAATCTAGCCGGAGTGTAGTACCATCTATATAACACTTTGTAAGCATTTTCCAGGGATAAGACGTTTCTGGAGCACTGAGACAGTGCCGCAGTCATGACCTGCCAGTCCTCTGGGTCCAGCCACTTCCCTAACAAAATTTGGTGTATATTTTAACCACTTCAATACCAGGCATTTACCAGGCATTTAGACACCTTCCTGCCCAAGCAGGAAATTTTTTGTAAATTAGTACATTTTATTCTTCAATGACGAGCACTGATATGGCTGCACTGATGGCACTGATAAGGCGGCACTGATTGGCACAGATGAGGTGGCACCAATGAGGTGTCACTGATGAGGTGGCACTGACAAGCACTGATGATGGACACGGATAGGCGGCACTGATGGACACTGATAGGTGGCACTGATGGGCACTGATAGGTGGCACTGTTATGCAGCACTGATGGGCACTCATAGGCGGCACTGATGGGTGCTCATAGGTGGCACTGATGGCCACTCATAGGCGACACTGATGGGCACTTATGGGTGGCGCTGATGGGTACTGATAGGTGGGCACTGATGGGCATGGATGGGCACAGATAGGTGGAACAGATGGACACTGATGGGTGGCACTGTTGCCACTGATTGGTGGCACTGATGACATTATTGGGTGGCATTGCTGGGCATCACTGAATTATAATGGTGCCAGTCAGTGCCCATTTGAGGGCACTGATTGGCACAGATTGGGCACAGACTGGGCATATTGGGCAGATTTGGATGGCCATGGGGTACATACCTTCCCTGGTGGTCCTGGCAGCTTCCCTGGTGATCTAGTGTGGACATCCGAGGGGGGGGGCTGCGCTGATAAACAATCAGCGCAGACCCCCCCTGTCAGGAGAGCCACCGATCTGCTCTCCTCTACTCACGTCTGTCAGACGCGAGTGAGGAAAATCCGATCAATGGCTTTTCCTATTGACATCATGATCAGCCGTGATTGGACACGGCTAATCACATGGTAAAGAGCCTCCGCCATGCCACGATAACAGCAGCGGCTGTTATCCTAGTCAGGATAACTGAACCACCGCCCGGCCGCCATTCTGCTATAGGCCGGGCGGGAAGTGGTTAATTTATATAGCAAAAAAATAAATAAACAACCCATTGGTTATTAAATACCATAAAAAGAAAGCTCTATCTATCTAAAAAAAGGATAACAATTTAATTTGGAAACAGTGTTGCATGTCTGAGTAACTGTCATTCAAAATGTGTCAGTGCTAAAAGCTGAAATATGGCATGGACTGGAAGAGGGTGAAAGTGTCCAGACTTGAAGTGGTTAATAAACATTTTTTAGTACTCAAGTAAACTAATTCCGTAATTAGATCAAAAGGCAATGTACTAAGAATAGATAATAAGATTCCCAAAATATGTTTGTGGTTTATTAATTTGTAAAAATAAATTGTTAATTTTTAATGTTTGTTCTTCCTTCTAACTAGGATTACAGATTTAGGGGCTAAAGAAGGAAATGCAAATTGTAGTTGAGACAATTGCTATGATCAGTCCTCATTATATCTGGTCTCTCACACATGGAAATGCAATCGTTTTAGTAAATATTAACTGATAAATACCTTTTCTGCCATGCCCTGTGCTCCACTTTTAAACTTAAACTAAGCTGGTGTCAGTACTAGGATCCCTTTAGGACCCAGCACAACTCATCTGACACAGCCTTTACCTGGGAAACAACAATGATTGGCCAGCTCACCTTTAAATAACTTGCATCAGCATTCAATCATTGCTCATGTTAGAGTTTACCTGTGTTTGATCCAGTTGATATCTGCTCTGTGTATTTCATGTATGACCCGGCTCGTTTGACCCTGTTTGCTTGCTTCTGATTCGGTACCATTTGGACTCTGATCTTCCTGTGTATGACCCAGCTTGCCTAGACTAGGTTTTTGCCTGATACCACTAGTACCTTCATCTGCAGCAGTGAACTACAAGCACCAGACATCTATCCTCCACCTGCAGCGGTGAACTACAAACACCAGACACCATCAATCCTCATCTGCAGCGGTGAACTACAAGGTCCAGCAAACATCTACCTACATCTACAGCGGTGAACTACAAATCCCAGCTGACCTGCTCTGCTCAGACCTGCTCATGGTATGTGCTCTTGTTCTTTGAACTCTTTGCATAATCAGAACACCTGAACTGTTACCTGTTATATGCTCTAGCCTGACATTAACACGAGCCATACATAATAAAGGAAACCTATCATGGATCCTGAGCAGGCTAAGTTGTTTGCACAGGAACTTTGCCGCTTATCCCATCAAGTTCAGGAAATGGCCACAGAGCTCACCAAGGTGCAATCTCCTTCTATTAGCACTGCTACAAAAACTCCATCTGAACCAAAAATTCCTTTGCCTGAGCAGTTTTCTGGTGACCGTAAAGGGTTTTGCAACTTTAAAAACAGCTGCAAATTATATTTCAAGTTAAGGCCATCCTCGTCTGGCCCTGAAACTCAGAGGGTTCAAATCATTATTTCTCTACTACAGGGTGACCCCCAGGCTTGGGCCTTTAACCTGGAACCAAACCATCCAGCCTTGCTAACAGTAGATGCCTTCTTCGAAGCCCTAGGGTTGCTTTATGATGATCCAGATCGTGCTGCTACTGCAGAATCAACCCTGCGTAACTTAAAGCAAGGAACTACCACAGCTGAAATGTATTGCTCAGAGTTTCGCAGGTGGGCCCCGGAATCTGGCTGGAATGATGCAGCACTCCGCAGCCAGTTTAGAATGGGCCTTTCAGATGCAATTAAGGATGCTCTGGTCAACTTCTCCTACCCAGCCTCACTGGAGGAGGCTATGAGTCTAGCCATTAGAATTGACCGCCGCCAGCGAGAGAGGAGACGAGAACAAACTACAGCCGTGGCAAACTATATACCTCCCTTGCCGCCTGACTATTCCACCTCCAGTGCCAAATCTGAGGAAGAACCCATGCAGTTAGGCTCCACCCGGTTATCTGCCCAGGAACACAAGCGCCGGCGTAACATGGGTCTCTGCTTGTATTGTGGCCTTAAGGGTCATATGCTCCGTTCGTGCCCTACAAGTCCGGGAAACTCCAGGACCTAGGTAATTGCGGGGAGGTTACCTTAGGTCTGCTCTCATCTCCCCAGGGGGACAATCGTATTCTTTTACCCGCTGTCATTCACTTTGGGACAGGGGCTCATGAACTGCTGGCCTTGGTAGATTCTGGAGCCGCTGAGAATTTTATTGATAACTCTGATTACCTCTTTGTCCTTGGAAACTCATGCTCTAGATTGCCCAGTCTGCCTGATTTCCGTGGATAATCGTCCTCTCTCACAAGATCTAGTGCTCCAAGCCACCAAGCCTTTCCAGTTACAATTGGGGGCTTAGCATTGGGAGAAGACTTCATGTCTTGTTATTGACTCTCCATCCACTCCTTTGATCCTAGGCCTTCCTTGGCTTCAGAAGCACAATCCTGTAATTGACTGGCGAACAGGAAATATTCTGGCTTGGTCCAATCAGTGTAAAAAGAACTGCATCCAGCACCCTGTTCGACTGGCTACCTGTCAAGTGGGAATGGAACAGATTCCACTTTGTTATAAGGACTTTTGGGATGTGTTTTCTAAAGGGATTGCTGACACTTTACCACCTCATCGCAGTTATGATTGTCCCATTGACCTCTTGCCTGACACTACACCTCCACGAGGGAGAGTCTTTCCACTGTCTGAGCCAGAGAATCTTGCCTTGCAAGAATACATCCAGGAAAACCTAGCTAAGGGTTTCATCCGTCCCTCCACTTCTCCCGCAGGAGCAGGATGCTTCTTTGTCCCAAAGAAGGATGGGGGACTGAGACTTTGTGTTGATTACAGAGGTCTAAAATAACTGTTTCCAATCGGTATCCTCTTCCTCTCATCACAGAATTGTTCTCTCAAATCCAGGGAGCCGAAATCTTCTCCAAACTGGACTTAAGGGGAGCTTATAATCTGGTGCGCATACGTGCAGGCGACGAGTGGAAGACAGCCTTTAACACCAAGGATGGTCATTATGAATGTCTTGTCATGCCTTACGTTCTCAGAAATGCACCAGCTGTCTTTCAGAACTTTATGAATGACATTTTCCGTGACATGTTGGGTCGCTTCATGCTTGTATATTTAGATAACATTTTGATATATTCTCCCAATCTTGAAACACATCAGAAACATGTCTGCTCAGTATTGGCCCGATTAAAGACTTACTCCCTTTTTGTAAAGCCTGAGAAATGTTCATTCCATGTTAAACAAGTACCTTTCCTAGGCTACCTAATTTCTGACACAGGCCTCACCATGGATCCAGCCAAGATTCAAGCCATTTTAGACTGGGCACCACCTTCAGACCTGAAGGCAGTTCAGCGCTTCCTGGGCTTTGCAAATTTCTATCGAAAATTCATTAAGAACTTTGCCACCATTGCACATCCCATCACCTCTCTCACCAGGAAGACTCCGACTACCTTTAACCACTTCAGCCCCGGAAGGATTTCCCCCCTTCCTGACCAGAGCGTTTTTTGCGATTCAGCACTGCGTCGCTTTAACTGACAATTGCGCGGTCGTGCGACGTGGCTCCCAAACAAAATTGACGTCCTTTTTTTCCCACAAATAGAGCTTTCTTTTGGTGGTATTTGATCGCCTCTGCGATTTTTATTTTTTGCGCTATAAACAAAATAAGAGCGACAATTTTGAAAAAAACGCATTATTTTTTACATTTTGCTATAATAAATATCCCCCAAAAATATATAAAAAAAACATTTTTTTTCTTCAGTTTAGGTCGATCGTATTCTTCTACATATTTTTGGTAAAAAAAATCGCAATAAGCGTTTATTAATTGGTTTGCGCAAAGGTTATAGTGTTTACTAAATAGGGGATAGTTTTATGGCATTTTTATTATTAATTTTTTTTTTCTTACTAGTAATGGCGGCGATCAGCGATTTTTATTGTGACTGCGACATTATGGCGGACATGTCGGACACTTTTGACACATTTTTGGGACCATTGTCATTTATACAGCGATCAGTGCGATTAAAAATGCACTGATTACTGTGTAAATGACACTGGCAGTGAAGGGGTTAACCACTAGGGGGCGGGGAGGGGTTAAGTATGACCTAGGGAGTGATTACTAACTGTAGGGGGATGGGCTGTGTGGGTGACGTCACTGATCTCTGCACCGATGACAGGGAGCAGAGATCGAGTGACACTTGTCACTAGGCAGAACGGGGAGATGCTGTTTACAACTACATCTCCCTGTTCATCCGCTCCTTGAGGCGATCGTGGGTATCCCCGCGGCGATCAAGTCCGCGGGACCCCCAACCCGACTCACGGAGCTCCTGGCCGGCGCGCACGCACGGGCACGGCAGGAAATTCAAATGGACGTACAGGTACGCCCATTTGCCCAGCCGTGCCGCTCTGCCGACGTACATCGGCGTGCGCCGGTCGGCAAGTGGTTAAATGGACTACTGAAGCCCAGGCAGCCTTCACTCAGTTAAAGAAAGCCTTTACCTCTGCACCAATCCTACGCCATCCTGTTCCTGAGCTACCTTTTATTGTGGAGGTAGATGCATCTGAAGTAGGGGTAGGGGCGCTTTTGTCACAAAAGGATCCTGTAAATGCCGCCATCCACCCCTGTGCCTTCTTGTCTCGGAAATATTCCCCAGCAGAGCGCAATTATGATATAGGCAACAGAGAACTTCTAGCCATAAAGCTCGCTTTGGAGGAATGGAGACATTGGCTGGAGGGAGCTCGCTATCCATTCATAGTTCTGACTGACCACAAAAACCTTGAATACATCCGTTCTGCTAAAAGACTGAACTCACGTCAAGCCAGGTGGTCATTGTTCTTCTCCAGATTTGACTTCACAATTTCATATTTACCAGGACCAAGAAACATTAAGGCTGACGCCTTGTCTCGCAGCTTTCTTTCAGAGTCTCCTCCTCCGCTTCCTCCACGACCCATTATCTCTGAGGATAGGATTTTGGCTTTTACCCAGACTGACATCTCTGAGGCCTTGTTACCTGCACAGGCTGAAGCCCCTCCCTCCACTCCCTCCGGTATGCTTTTTGTGCCCCTGGCTCTTCGTTTGCAGGTATTGCAGCAGGTACATGCATCATAACCTGCAGCACATCCGGGGTTTAGACAAACTTTTGAGATTATCTCTCGCAACCTCTGGTGGCCATCGATTAGGCAGGATGTGTTAGCCTTCGTCCAGGCCTGTGAAGTTTGTGCCAGAAGCAAGAGCAGTACCTCTAAGCCGCCTGGTCTCCTACGTCCTCTAACAATACCTACCTGTCCCTGGACCCATTTATCTATGGACTTTATCACTGACTTGCCTCCGTCCCAGGGATGTTCCACGATCTGGGTGGTGGTAGACAGGTTCAGTAAAATGGCCCACTTTGTTCCACTTCCGAAACTTCCATCTGCTAAAGAACTGGCATCTTTATTCATTAAACATGTTTTCAGGCTCCATGGGGCACCAATCAACATTGTCTCAGACCGTGGCTCTCAGTTTATAGCCCAGTTTTGGAAGGCCCTTTGCTCTCAGCTGGGGATTAAGTTATCATATTCTTCAGCATATCATCCTGAGACAAACGGCCAAACAGAAAGGACTAATCAGACTCTAGAGAAGATGGTACGTTGTCTGATGGCCAATGATGAGTTGGAGTGGGTCAACATCCTGCCATGGGCAGAGTTTGCCTTTAATAACTGTGCCAGCACATCTACAGGGACCTCTCCTTTCTTCTGTGTTTATGGGTTGCATCCTCGTGTGTGCTCCTTTGATCTTCCACCCTCTGATGTGCCAGATGCCAACACCACAATAGAAAATTTCTCCAAAATCTGGTCCGATGTTAATCATGCTATTTCTCGCTCTGTGCTGGCTTTTAAGAGAATGGCGGACAAGAGGCGCTCAAAGGCACCAGGATATAAAGTTGGTGACAAAGTGTGGCTATCATCCAGGAATCTGTCCCTGCATGTTCCATCTAAAAAACTTGGCCCAAAATTCATTGGGCCCTATGAAATTTCGGAGATTGTTAATCCTGTATCCTATAGATTAAAACTCCCCCCATCCATGCGTATTCCAAATGTCTTTCATGTTTCATTGTTGAAACCTGTTCATTCCAGCCTCCAAGTAAATGAACCAGAACCTGTGGATGTGTTGGACAGTCAGGAATATGAAGTGGCATTTATTCTTGATTCCAGACGAGTGCGCAATTCCTTACAATATCTCGTTCATTGGAAAGGTTTCGGCCCAAAGGATCGATCTTGGGTCCCAGCTCGTGATCTTCATGCTGACCGACTTAAGAAGAAGTTTCATCTTCGTTATCCAAGTAAGCCTGGGGGTGCAAGAGCAACCCCTCGAGAAAGGGGGGGTACTGTCAGTACTAGGATCCCTTTAAGACCCAGCACAACTCACCTGACACAGCCTTTACCTGGGAAACAACAATGATTGGCCAGCTCACCTTTAAATAACTTGCATCAGCATTCAATCATTGCTCGTGTTAGAGTTTACCTGTGTTTGATCCAGTTGATATCTGCTCTGTGTATTTCGTGTATGACCCGGCTCGTTTGACCCTGTTTGCTTGCTTCTGATTCGGTACTGTTTGGACTCTGATCTTCCTGTGTATGACCCAGCTTGCCTAGACTACGTTTTTGCCTGATACCACCATCTGCCGCAGTGAACTACAAGCACCAGACATCTATACTCCACCTGCAGCGGTGAACTACAAACACCAGACACCATCAATCCTCATCTGCAGCAGTGAACTACAAGGTCCAGCAAACATCTACCTACATCTACAACGGTGAACTACAAATCCCAGCTGACCTGCTCTGCTCAGACCTGCTCATGGTATGTGCTCTTGTTCTTTGAACTCTTTGCATAATCAGAACACCTGAACTGTTACCTGTTATATGCTCTAGCCTGACAGCTGGCCAGGCCATTTTTACAATTTTTCCATTTTTACCATTTCCATATTTTTCCCTTACAGCTTTCAGAGTTTGTTAAAGATCCCCCAAACCATAAAGCACATGACCAGTAGAATACAAATAAGGTGCTACTGATTTTTAGGGCACAATTATATTTGCGCAAATGTTTATCAAAACATTATTTTTGCTAAAAGTACACTAAAATCATTATTAGCAGATAAAAACGCAGCACATTTCATACTAAATATAAAAGCTAACCTGTACTGCGGTAATAAATACCCACTATTTGTAAATTTTAGATTGTGCCTTTTTGCCAAATGGTGAAAATCGAACATACACAAAAATATCCCAAAATCTAGAGGTTTTCATTTTGCCCTTACAGCTTTCAGAGTTTGTTAAAGACCCCCAAAACCATATATTTTCTGAAAGCACAACCTGTAGAATAAAAAGAAGGTGCTACTAATTTTAACACTCTGCAATATTTGTGCAAATGTTTATCAAAACAATATATTCGCTAAAAATTCTCTAAAATTATTTTTAGCAGATATAAACACAGCAAATATACAAACCAAATATAAAAGCTTAACCTGTATTAAGGTAGTAAATAACAAATATTTCTAATTTTTAAATGACACATTTTTGCAAAATTGGTGAAAATTGAATGTATGCAAAAAATGTAAACCACATTTCTCAAAAAATCTGAACGTTTTCATTGCTTCCTTAAAGCTTTCAGAGTCTGTTAAAGACCCCACAAATCATATATTTTCTGAAAGAATAGGACCAGTAGAATAAAAGGAAGGTGCTACTGATTTTTAAGGACCCACAATATTTGCACACATGTTTACCAAAGCAATTTTTTGGGTAGAAATACATTAAAATCATTATTAGCAGACACAAAGACAGCAAATTTTACAAAAGTCATGCTAAATTCCTACTAAATATAAAAGCTTAATATGTATTGAGTTAATAAATAACAAATATTTATACATTTAAATGGCACCTTTTTGCAAAATGGTTAAAATTGAACGTACACAAACTATAAATAATCAAATTTCTCTAAAAACCTGGAGGTTTTCACTCACAGCTTTCAAATTTTGTAAAAGACCCCCCGCCCCCCCAGCATATATTTTCTGAAAGCACATGGGCAGTAGAATAAACACATTTTTACCAAGTCCCCCAAAGCCCTAACTTCACCCGTACTGCCCCCCCCCTCCCTCCATGCTTTCCAGTCTGACAGCACCCTGGAGCTGAATGCTGGTCAGCAGCTGCAGGTGGCGGGAGGGAAAGGAGGGATGCTGCTGGAGCAGGGCTGGATCAGAGGTGTGGGAGCCAATACAGGGTGTGATCAAACTGGCAGGGGGGCATACTGTGATCCCCTTTAAGCTCCTACAGCTCCTGAAGCTGGCGGGATGGGCAGAGGAGGGATGCCGACTTCTGAGGGTTGCTGCATGGGATCCGGTCTGCGGGGGGTTGGATCGGGTGTGGGGGGTAATCAGTGCTAGGGAGAAGAAGAAGGATGAAGTGAATAGGAAAGGAGAGTGGGGGAGCAGTTTTAGATGAAAGTGAGTGGTGGGAGTTGGAGAGGCTGGGGACAGGGAAGCGGTGGCATGGGGGAAGGGCAGTCACATTTGAGGGTATTAACTCTGATCAGCAACTTGTAATTCACTGATCAGAGTTATAAGATTATTCAGCAGCATCTGCTGAACAATTCTGTTATACATGTATGGTCATTGAAGTGACCCTGAGCTTATAGCAGAAGGGTAAATGAGGTCTGTGCCCCGTACCTGGCCAGTTGCAAGCAGTGCTGTAGGTCTGTATGCCGTACGGACCTGGCAGTGAGAGGGTTAAACCATTCCCTAATAAAAGTAAACAATTTTGCTTTGGATAAACATTTTTTTTTTATATATTTTTTTTTAGTAATATTAATAACAATAATAATAACAAAAAAAATACAAAAAAATGATGTGGCCGTAACCTATGTCTAATACACTAGTTTTAATTACCTGAGGCCTCAAACTTTTTTATATTTACTGTATGTTACTTCAGCTTCAACATTCCAATAAAACATAATAAAATTTACAGTCTCACAATTTAAAGAGGGGGATAGTGACAGGAAGCTATAATACATTATAATTTGAGATAACAATTTGATAAGTGGATTCTAAATTCATCACAGTCTAACATAATTGCTTTAGAATTTGCTTTGTTTTTTCCATGTTTGTTAGGAAGACCAAGTTAATTTATATATCAGTGGTCCACTGTGTACATTTTTAGATTAGATGGCTCCATTAAAAGGGCTTTAAAAGCATATAATGGACAGCTTCTCTCACATGTATAGGATATAATCCATTGAATATTGGCCACAGGATTGTGTAAGACGTTATTGAAACATTTCCAGCATTCCCATAGGAAATAGACTTGCCACATGGAGAACATAATTATAAATATTTAGGCTGCTTTGCTTCAGCACCATATTTTGCTGCTACTCAAACCATTTTCAGGCTATGTAAGTGTGGTCAAAGAATACAGTGAAGAGCTTTTATGTGTTACTATCAGTAAATACTACCATTTAACATATAGTTTAATGATATTAGCCTTGTTCCTGCTACCTAAAATGCCTAAAATGTTAAAAATAACCTCTAGTCTGAAGTTCCCTAACACTTTTTATTAACTTCATTCATTTATTCATTATGCTTAAAAGTCATGATGCTAAATTAAGTTTCCATAGTTTAACCACTTGCTGACCGTGCAATAGCCGAATAATGACTACAGCATGGCTGGCTAGTTCTTAGAGGCTGTCATATGATGGCCTCCCGTCCAATGATGGAGTGATCACTTTGTCAACAAACCGATGTCATGCCCGGTTCAGCTCTCTCCTCTCCCTACACCAATACAGCCTGTGAGGGGAGGGAAGAGACACTTTGCAGCAGCATGAGTTGGCTTGATTCGGTGTGCCCTACAGTGCTCATAAGTGCCCTACAGTGCCATGAGTGCCACTGCAGTGCTCATCAGTGCCAGTACAGCACCATAAGTGTCACCACAGTGCCCATCAGTGCTCATCAGTGTCCTACAGTGCCACTACAGTGCCATCAGTGGCCCTACAGTGCTTATCAGTGCCTTACAGTGCCAACAGTGCCACTACAGTGGCATCAGTACCACTACAGTGCCCATCAGTACCCTACATTGTCACTACAGTGCTCATCAATGCCCGTTGGTGCCACTACAGTGCTCATCAGTGCCCTACAGTGCCCATCAGTGAGTGCTTATTAGTGCCATCAGTGCACATCAGTGCCTTACAGTGCACATCAGTGCCATCAGTAAGTGCTAATCAGTGACCAACAGTGCAATCAGTGCCACTACTGTGCCCATCAGTGACACTACAGTGCTCATCAGTGCCCTAAGGTGCCACTGCAGGGCTCATCAATACCACTACAGTGCTCATCAGTGCACATCAGTGCCATCAGTAAGTGCTTATCAGTGCTCATCAGTGCCCAACAGTGCCATCAGTGAGTGCTCATCAGTGTCACTACAGTGCTCAAAGGTACAACTACAGTCCTCATAAGTGCAACTACAGTGCCTATTAGTGCTCATCAGTGCCATTACAGTACTCATCAGTGCCACTACAGTGCCCTATTAGTGCTCATCAGTGCCCAATAGTGCACATCAGTGCCCATCAGTGAGTGTTCATTAGTGCCATCCTATCAGTTGATCCTCATCAGTGCCTATCACTGCCATAAAAATGTGTAAAAAAATGTGTTTTAACCACTTGAACACTGGGCACTTAAAACCCCTTCCTAACCAGACCAATTTTCAGCTTTCAGTGCTCTCAGACTTTAAATGACAATTACTCAGTCATGCAACACTGTACCCATATGAAATGTTTGTCCTTTTTTTCACACAAATAGAGCTTTCTTTTGGTGGTATTTAATCACCGCTGGGTTTTTAATTTTTTGCGCTATAAATCAAAAAAACTGAAAATTCGGTAAAAAAAAAAAAAAAAATTCTTTGTTTCTGTTAAAATGTATTGCAGAGTTTTGGCGAGTATTGGCAGAGTATTGGCGAATATTGCAGAGTAGGGATGAGCCGAACACCCCCCTGTACGGTTCGCACCAGAACATGCGAACAGGAAAAAAGTTTGCTCGAACACGCAAACACCGTTAAAGTCTATGGGACACGAACATGAATAATCAAAAGTTCTAATTTTAAAGGCTTATATGCAAGTTATTGTCATAAAAAGTGTTTGGGGACCTGGGTCCTGCCCCAGGGGACATGGATCAATGCAAAAAAAAGTTTTAAAAATGGCCTGTTTTTTAGGAGCAGTGATTTTAATAATGCTTAAAGTCAAACAATAAAAGTGTAATATCCCTTTAAATTTCGTAGCTGGGGGGTGTCTATAGTATGCCTGTAAAAGGGCGCATGTTTCCCGTGTTTAGAACAGTCTGACAGCAAAATGACATTTCGAAGGAAAAAACCCATTTAAAACTACTTGCGGCTATTGCATTGCCGACAATACACATAGAAGTTCATTGATAAAAACGGCATGGGAATTCCCCACAGGGGAACCCCGAACCAAAATTTAAAAAAAAAATGACGTGGGGTTCCCCCTAAATTCCATACCAGACCCTTCAGGTCTGGTATGGATTTTAAGGGGAACCCCGGCCAAAATTTAAAAAAAAAAACAGCATGGGGTCCCCCCAAAAATCCATACCAGACCCTTATCCGAGCACACAACCTGGCAGGCCGCAGGAAAAGGGGGGGACAAGAGTGTGGCCCCCCCCTCCTAAACCGTACCAGGCCACATGCCCTCAACATTGGGAGGGTGCTTTGGGGTAGCCCCCAAAACACCTTGCCCCCATGTTGATGAGGACAAGGGCCTCATCCCCACAACCCTGGCCGGTGGTTGTGGGGGTCTGCGGGCGGGGGGCTTCTCGGAATCTGGAAGCCCCCTTTAACAAGGGGACCCCCAGATCCCGGCCCCCCCCTGTGTAAAATGGTAAGGGGGTACTTACCCCTACCATTTCACTAAAAAACTGTCAAAAATGTTAAAAATGACAAGAGACAGTTTTTGACAATACCTTTATTTAAATGCTTCTTCTTTCTTCTATCTTCCTTCATCTTCTGGTTCTTCTGGCTCTTCTGGTTCTTCCTCCGGCGTTCTCGTCCAGCATCTCCTCTGCGGCGTCTTCTGTCTTCTTCTCCTCGGGCCGCTCCGCACCCATGGCATGGGGGGAGGCTCCCGCTCTTCTCTTCATCTTCTTCTTCATCCTCTTCTCTTCTTCCTTCTTCTCTTCTTCATTTTCTTCTCCGGGCCGCTCCGCATCCATGCTGGCATGGAGGGAGGCTCCTGCTGTGTGATGGCGTCTCCTCGTCTGACGGTTCTTAAATAACGGGGGGCGGGGCCACCCGGTGACCCTGCCCCCCTCTGACGCACGGTGACTTGACGGGACTTCCCTGTGACGTCACGGGGAATGCCACAGGGAAGTCCCGTCATGTCCCGTGCGTCAGAGGGGGGCGGGGTCACCGGGTGGCCCCGCCCCCGTTATTTAAGAACCGTCAGACGAGGAGACGCCGTCACACAGCGGGAGCCTCCCTCCATGCCAGCATGGATGTGGAGCGGCCCGGAGAAGAAAAAATGAAGAAAAGAAGAGAAGAAGGAAGAAGAGAAGAGGATGAAGAAGAAGATGAAGAGAAGAGCGGGAGCCTCCCCCCATGCCATGGGTGCGGAGCGGCCCAAGGAGAAGAAGATAGAAGACGCCGCAGAGGAGATGCTGGACCAGAACGCCGAAGGAAGAGCCAGAAGAGCCAGAAGAACCAGAAGATGAAGGAAGATAGAAGAAAGAAGAAGCATTTAAATAAAGGAATTGTTAAAAACTGTCTCTTGTCATTTTTAACATTTTGACAGTTTTTTAGTGAAATGGTAGGGGTAAGTACCCCATTACCATTTCACACAGGGGGGGCCGGGATCTGGGGTCCCCTTGTTCCGATAAGACTCCCACAACCACTGGCCAGGGTTGTGGGGATGAGGCCCTTGTCCTCATCAACATGGGGACAAGGTGTTATGGGGGGCTACCCCAAAGCACCCTCCCAATGTTGAGGGCATGTGGCCTGGTACGGTTCAGGAGGAGGGGGGGCGCACTCTCGTCCCCCCCTCTTTTCCTGCAGCCTGCCAGGTTGCATGCTCGGATAAGGGTCTGGTATGGATTTTTGGGGGGACCCCACGCCGTTTTTTTTGGCACGGGGTTCCCCTTAAAATCCATACCAGACCTGAAGGGTCTGGTATGGAATTTAGGGGGAACCCCACGTCATTTTTTTTTTAAAATTTTGGCCGGGGTTCCCCTTAATATCCATACCAGACCTGAAGGGCCTGGTATGGAATTTAGGGGGACTCCCAAGTCATTTTTTTTTTTTTAAATTTTGGCTCGGGGTTCCCCTGTGGGGAATTCCCATGCCGTTTTTATCAATGAACTTCTATGTGTATTGTCGGCAATGCAATAGCCGCGGGTAGTTTTAAATGGGTTTTTTCCTTCGAAATGTCATTTTGCTGTCAGACTGTTCTAAACACGGGAAACATGCGCCCCTTTACAGGCATACTATAGACACCCCCCAGGTATGAAATTTTAAAGGGATATTACACTTTTATTGTTTGACTTTAAGCATTATTAAAATCACTGCTCCTGAAAAAACGGCCGTTTTTAAAACTTTTTTTTTGCATTGATCCATGTCCCCTGGGGCAGGACCCGGGTCCCCAAACACTTTTTATGACAATAACTTGCATATAAGCCTTTAAAATTAGCACTTTTGATTTCTCCCATAGACTTTTAAAGGGTGTTCTGCAGCATTCGAATTTGCCGCGAACACCCCAAATTGTTCGGCGAACTTGCGAACAGCCTCGAACTCGAAGCTCATCCCTATTGCAGAGTATTAGCAGAGTATTAGCAGAGTATTAGCAGAGTATTAGCAGAGTATTAGCAGAGTATTAGCAGAGTATTGGCAGATTATTGCAGAGTATTGGCAGAGTATTGATGAGTATTGGCAGAGTACTGCAGATTATTGGCAGAGTATTGGCACTAAGCAGCGCTGTGGGCACTACAGATCCAGCCCACAGCGCTGCTGCAAGCGATCTCTCCCCCTCTCCCCTCGCACTGTACAGATCGGTACAGAGAGGGAAGGGAGGAACCGGCGTCATGACATGACGCCGGTTTGTTTACAAGTGATCACTCCGTAATTTGACGGAGTGATCACGTGGTAAACGGCCGCTATCAGCTGCCATTTACCGTCTTCTGGACCCGGCGGTCACAGATGTTCCCGGGTGCATGCCCCAGGGGGTGGACGGGAGCAAGATTCTGGGAGGACGTCCATGGACGCCCACCCAGAATAAGCCGACCGTGCTGTAGCCGTCTTTCAGCTATGGCCCGGTTGGCAAGTGGTTAATTTTCTCTCCCCCTTTTTCAAAAACTTGTGGAGAAAAATGACATATTCAAAAGACTCATTATGCCTCATAGAATATATGTTGGGGTGTTTACTTTCCAAAATGGGGTCATTTTGTGGGCATTTACATTGTCCTGGTGCTCCACGGCCTTCAAAAATGTGATAGGGAGTCAAGAAATTAGATGTGTATTTGTACCCCTAGAACACCTGACAGTGCTCCCTGCATGTTGGGCCTCTGTATGATGTCAGGCTGTGTAAAAGTCTCACACATGTGGTATCGCCATACTCAGGAGGAGTAGCAGAATGTATTTTGGGGTGTAATTTTTGGTATGTACATGCTGTGTGTTAGAAATATCTTATAAATGGACAATTTTGTGTAAAAAAAAAATGCGTTTTCATTTTCTTTCCACATTTTCGAAAAACTTGTGGAAAAAAATGACAAGTTCAAAAGACCCATCATGCCTCATAGAATATACGTTGGGGTGTTTGCTTTCCAAAACTAGGTCATTTTGTGAGCATTTACATTGTCCTGGCGCTCCAGGGCCTTCAAAAGTGTAATAGGTATGTGTAATATACAGTATGTCCCAGCTCCTTGCATGTTGGGTGTTTTTATGTGGCCAGGGTGTGAAAGTCTCACACACGTGGTATAGCTATGCTCAGGAGGAGTAACAAAATGTGTTTTGGGGTGTAGTTGCAAGTATGCATATGCCATGTGTGAGAAATAACCTGTTAATATGACAATTTTGTGGAAAAAAGAAAATCTTAATTTTGCAAAGAATTGTGGGGAAAAAAAATTACAACTCCAAAAAACTCACCATGCCTCTTACTAAATACTTTGGGATGTCTACTTTCCAAAAAATTGGTCATTTGGGGGGTATTTGTACTGTCCTGACTTGTTAGGGTCTCAAGAAATGAGATTAGTCAGTCAGTACAGGTGTGATCAGGCATGATCAATTTTCAATGATTGGCACCACAGCTTGTAGACATTATAACCTTCACAAAGACCAAATAATATACATTGATTTGGGTTATTTTTACCAAAGATATGTAGCAGTATAATTTTTGGCCAAAATTTATGAAGAACAATTACTAATTTGCTAAATTTTATGTTATAGCACAAAAAATAAATAATCTAGTGGTGATTAAATACCACCAAAAGAAAGCTCTATTTGTGTGAAAAAAAGGACAAAAGTTTCATATGGATACAGTGTTGCATGACTGAGTAATGGTTATTCAAAGTGTAAGAGCACTGAAAGCTGAAGTTTTGCCTGGTCAGGAAGGGGATATAAGTGCCCAGTAGGCACATGGTTAAAATATCCCAATATAGTTATTATAAAATTAAGTTTTGTGAAACAACATGAGACCGAAAGTGTCAAATAAAATTTTATTTTTCCTGCAACTCATGAGAGTTTGCTGATACTGGAAATCATATATTACTACTGTGCTGCACAAATTGCACCCCTTGTCTTGTATCATAAGACCAAACCCCCTTAATGGGTAATCCTACAGGCTTTGCCCCTTTAGCAATAGATACACTTCTACTGTATGTATTTTAAATTCATACCAAAAGCATATTTCTAACTCTGTAATTAAACATCCCTTGAAAATAAGTGGCCAGGTGAAATACTTAGGTAGGTTACTATCATCACATATGCCCTTTTTCCAAATTCACCTTTTTTATTCTAAGTTCCAGCTTACCTATGTACCAATATATATCAAAAAAGTGCTGTACTGCCAATCATATAAATTTTACCTGCAAAAAAAGTGCAAAATACAATGTGCAAAACGTACTATTGCAGTGCAAAATAGGGTGTAAAACGACACCTCCACCAAATGTCTGCTAGTGCCTGATCAAACGAATAGAATGGAACTGCACTAATAACATATACAATTATAACATTCCAGTTTAAACCAGTGAAAGTCCAAAGTGACAAAAGTCTTCAGTTGCTTCCAAATCGAAGACTTCACCAAATAGTGCACAACAAATAAAAAGTGCTGGTGCTCTCCTCAACCTCGATATCCAACTGCTCACCTTAAAATCTGACCCCTGTTTTACCAGCAGGTCAGATAAAGCAGATCCCCTCTGGGGAGCTCCTAATCTATCCGTTTCACCCTCTCGCTCTTTACTGGACTGACCAGTCTTAGTCCTCCCTCAGGTAATTCCACATAGGATAAAAAAAACACCAGATCTAGTGCTCTCTGTATACCAAATG
Organism: Lithobates clamitans; assembly: GCA_037952925.1. NCBI lineage: Eukaryota > Metazoa > Chordata > Amphibia > Anura > Ranidae > Lithobates > Lithobates clamitans. The sequence continues at coordinate 5,101,954 of JBBGZY010000288.1, forward strand.
TTTATTTGTCCAGATAGGAACAACAAAAAAATACTCACAAATGAAGCACTTAAGCAGTGCGGGTTAAGGATGCTATGAACAGCACGATACTCGCGGGATGACGTCACCAATACGACTCCTCTCCTATACGCATTACCTCAAATGGGCGTGACTTCTTCAGTAAGGGGCGGAGACAGGGCGTTTCACCACTGTTTAAATACACTGGCTGCATGAGATACAACCTTGTATCTCACACAGGAAACAGGAAGCAGCAAAATAGCACTAATACTAGCATCAACACTCAATTAGAACACCAAATCATCTCAAATCTGGCTAAAAAAAAATATGCTGGTGACTCCATCACGCAAGTACCCTAGGCATATATACAGAAAACAGCAAATATGGTTAAAACATTGCTCAAGTACAAATATTTACACAAAATTATATATATATATATATATATATATATATATATATATATATATATATATATATATATATATATATATATATATATATATATATATATATATATATATTGTGTAAAGATTTGAACTATTTTCATATAAAATAATTTTTAAATTTAATTTAAAAAATAATATAAAAACAACCTTAAAATTAATATTACAAGTTACTAATAAAGCAGTTCAGGTCAAAGTCAATATACAAAATCCTCGGCCAAAGAACTTTGGTCTCATAAATCCAGAAGGATTCCCTTTTACTGAGTTGTCTGATATGATGACCACCCCTCCAATGTTTTTCCACCTGTTCAATACCCCATAATTTAAGTGAACTGGGATCCTTATTATACACCAATTTAAAGTGTTTAGAGACACTATGGGGTTGATTTACTAAAGGCAAATCCACTTTGCACTACAAGTGCACTGCAACTTGGCTCATTCTGCACATTGAAAATAAAAACAAACAGCTTTTTCTTCAGAGCAGAAACAGGTAGGAATCTGCAACAAAGTTTGTAAATATCCATGCAATGCATTTTGATCACCCAGAGGGGATTGTTTTTTTCTGAACAAAAGTGAAATTACTCTTTATCTATCTTATTTTTTTTTTTTGTACCATTGGTGTGCAAACCAATTAGGCAATTTGCTTTAGTTTTAATCTATTGATGATGTCTCTAGTTCAAAAAATGTAATACAACAAGACTGAATCTATCTATTAAAATATTTATTAAAACCAAATGCTTGTGAACAAGTAGACACCACCACTTGTGTCAAATATGGCAATTATAATCATCACGTATATATTCTGTTTCTGGCAATTCTATTCCATTGAATTCTAATTGACATCTCAAGATACAAAGGTAAACAATGGGATCATTAGAATACATAGCCCGAGGGTCACTAATAATTTCTATTTAGCTGTGCATTAAACAAATAAAATAAAATAAGTAGTTTGCAATAAATACTATTAATCATATACACTAATTATAATATTCTCATACTAAAAAAAACTGTTACATTTGAGAAAATAGTACAACCTTTCATAACCTAATACAGTACTAATGCACTTATTTTTTATATGTACTGTATATTCATGCTTTCATTTTTGTACTGCTTCACAGTTATTAAAAGACAGGAGACATGTGCTTACCTTGCCAACATATTGTGTATCTGAACCTGTATACTCTTCAAGTAAAAAAAATTGATTCCACATCCATCCTCTTTTTGCTCGATGCAACACCTTGATACCTTCTGACAATGAACGTTTTCTCCAGTCATCATGTATTTGTGTTCTATTCAAGGGTGTTGTGTGAATCATAAGAATTAAATAAGTGCACACAATGAAAAGTAAACTAATGTGCACCCTCATTATTTGTAGATGAAGAAATATCCAATTATCTTCAAGCATAGACACCTACAAAAATAAGCATTTAATCAGGTTCAACAATATGTTATTGTGCCAACTACATAATTCTATATTAACCCATCTATCTATTAACTTATTTATTCAGTTGCTGTCGATTTTCAAATCAATAAGGCTGGCAGGGAAATTACCTCTAAGACAAAACAATTTCCATACAGTACTCAGGAACCTTGGGAAAAAAATCACAATCTAATACAGTTTTATTATTTATTCTGATATTTGGGAATATATTTAAACCATAAAATGTGTTTCTCTGCATATTATACCACACTCAGTTTCCCAATGGGTGTTACTGTGAATATGTTTCTACTTCAAAAACCTGGCCATTGTTTTGTATGCTTATTCCATTTTACATGGGTTTTAAACAACAATTTTTAGATCCCCCAATCAGGCTGTGTCCCATGTACATTTGCTAGATGCAGTGCATAGTTAGGAAGCATTATATTTGTCAATGTACAGAATGGAGGGGAGGATATAATGAATGGTTACTAAGCTACAGTATGTTCTTTCCTTCCACAAGGAAAGGTGCTTCAACCCAATTATAACTCTATCACGATTTAGTACGGTGCTTCACTGTGCCAGACTATCAGTCTCCATCTGCTTCCCAGTAGATACTCATGAACAAACATCAGCAACAAGGGGATACTAAAAAAAAAAACAAGGATTCAAATGATCCATAGCACAACCTACCCTAATGCGTTTCAGTCCAGAAAAAGACCTTATTCATAGGCTATGGGTCAGTGTGGGTCATGCTATGAAACATTTTACTCCTTGTTTTCAATAAAGAAGATTTTTTCCTACTATAACTGTGTTGCCGACATTCATTTATATGTTTTCTTTTTATCCTGGGACACACAAGTGCTCAGTATGACCAGACCTGAAGCTTGGAGGTAATCTAACTCCATACTTGTACTGTACATTGTATTATAAACATTGTTTGTGTAATTTGGAAATAGCATGTAACTCACCATACTTCAAGCTCTTTCACACTGAGGTGCTTTTTAAGCGCTTTGATGCAAAAAAAAGCACCTGGAAAGCTCACGAAAATCTATTTCCATTAACATTTATCAATGCTTTCACACTGGGGAGGTGTGCTGGCAGGGAGGTGAAAAAAACTCCTGCAAAGAGCATCTTTCGAGCATGTTTGGAGTGCTATAAAAAGCACTTCAAAGAGCCCCTTTTCATTGAAATGAATGGGAAGTGCCTCAAAAGCACCTGAAAAGAGCTTCAAAAGCACCTCAAAATGGTTCTTGAAGCAGTTTTTGAGTAAGGTGACCTTCAAAAAACCGCCCCTCTAACTCCTCAAAGCACCTGAAAAGTGCAGCAAAAGCACCACATAAGCAATCTGCGTTTTGTAGGCAGTTTTCAAGTGCCTCAGTGTGAAAGGGTTCTTATACTGTACATTGTTTTGAAAATATTAATTTGTGTGTTAGTTTTATATATTATATAACCCCCTCAATAAATGTATATTGCAGATTGAACTCCTTTTTTTTTGTTCAAGAATCCTCATTTCTACAGTAAAGGCCTGTACACACGATCAGACTTTTTGACAACAAACATGCAAATTAGTTGTTTTGGAGCAACATCCGACCGTGTGTACGCTCCATTGGACAAACTTTTTCTGTTTCCATCGGACTTTCGTTGGCTGTGCGAACGGACAAACTTTCCGGCAACAAAAGTCCGATGGAGCAAAGTCCGATCGTGTGTTCACAAAAACATCAGACTTTTGTACAAACTACAGCATGCGGCTGCGAGAATGTTTCCAGCGCAAACCCATCGTGCTGGTTCTCGGCGACAGGGTACTGTATATCTCGCGCTGGCTGAAATAGGAAAAACACACTTTCCTATTGCATCGAGCACGAGAGGGAATTCCCCTCTGGGGGCATACCAGGCCCTTAGGTCTGGTATGGATTTTAAGGGGAAACCCCTATGCTGAAAAAACGGCGTGGGGGTCCCCCCAAAATCCATACCAGACCCTTATCCGAGCACGCAGCCCGGCCGGTCAGGAAAGGGGTGGAGACGAGCAAGTGCCCCCCTCCTGAGCCGTACCAGGCCACATGCCCTCAACATGGGGGGTGGGTGCTTTGGGGGAGGGGGGTGCCCTGCGGCCCCACACCCCAAAGCACCTTGTTCCCATGTTGATGAGGACAAGGGCCTCTTCCTGACAACCCTGGCCGTTGGTTGTCGGGGTCTACGGGCGGGGGCTTATCGGAATCCGGGAGCCCCCTTTAATAAGGGGGCCCCCAGATCCCGGCCCCCCACCCAATGTGAATGAGTATGGGGTACATGGTACCCCTACCTATTCACCTAGGGAAAAAAGTGTCAATAAAAAAACACTACACAGGTTTTAAAAGTAATTTATTAGGCAGCTCCGGGGGTCTTCTTCCGACTTCGGGGGTCTTCTGCCAACTTTGGGGTCTCTCAGGCCTCTTCTTCCTCTCTCCGGTGTCGTCTCTGTGCTCTCTGGTTCTTCTCTGGTGCCTTCTTCCTTCTGCCGGGCTCCTCCGCTATCTTCTGCTCTTATGCCACTCTTTTGCTATCGGAGGAGCCCGGTCTTTTCAGACGTCTTCTTTCCTCTTCTCTTCCAGAGATGTTGACACGACGTTCTCTCCAGCTGTAATGCTGTCTGTGCGCTCTGTGAAGTCATAAAGGGGCGTGGTCATAGGATGACATGACCACGGCCTCTTACGAAGAACCAGAGAGCATGGAGACGACATCGGAGAGAGGGAGAAGAGGTCTGAGAGACCCCCGAAGTCGGAAGAAGACCCCCGGAGCTGCCTAAGAAATTACTTTTAAAACCTGTGTAGAGTGTTTTTTTTATTGACACTTTTTTTCCCTAGGTGAATGGGTAGGGGTACCATGTACCCCATACTCATTCACATTGGGTAGGGGGCCGGGATCTGGGGGCCCCCTTATTAAAGGGGGCTCCCAGATTCTGATAAGCCCCCCACCCGCAGACCCCGACAACCAACGGCCAGGGTTGTCAGGAAAGGTCATTGTCCTCATCAACATGGGGACAAGGTGCATTGGGGTGGGGGGGCGCAGGGTGCCCCCTCCCTTAAAGCACCCACCCCCATGTTGAGGGCATGCAACCCGGTATGGCTCAGGAGGGGGGGCACTCGCACGTCCCCAACCCCTTTCCTGACCGGCCGGGCTGCGTGCTTGGATAAGGGTCTGGTATGGATTTTGGGGGGACCCCCATGCCATTTTTTCAGCGTAGGGGGTGAAAAGGAACTCGCTCGTCCCCACCCCCTTTCCTGACCGGCCGGGCTGCGTGCTTGGATAAGGGTCTGGTATGGATTTTGGGGGGACCCCCATGCCATTTTTTCAGCGTAGGGGGTGAAAAGGAACTCGCTCGTCCACACCCCCTTTCCTGACCGGCCGGGCTGCGTGCTTGGATAAGGGTCTGGTATGGATTTTGGGGTGATCCCCACGCCATTTTTTCAGCGTAGGGGGTTCCCCTTAAAATCCATACCAGACCTAAGGGCCTGGTATGCCCCAGAGGGGAATTCCCTCTTGCGCTCGCCGCAATAGGAACTGAATGTAAACATTGGTTTTGTCTGCTCTCACACAGATCAGTTGTGAGAGCAGAGAAAACTGATACAGAAGCCTATGAGTGTGCAGCCTACCCCAGTGTTCCCCTATCACCTTTCCCATTGTAACCAGTGCTTATGCAATACACCGTACCAACATCCTGATCACCACCTTACCAGTGTCCTGATAACTCCCATACCCCTTGCCAGTGTCCCAATCTCCACCATAAGCCATACCAGCACCATAATCACGACCATTCACCATACCAGCGCCCCCTGATCACTGCCATACTTCATACCAACATCCTGATCACCACAATACACCATGCCATCACCATGATCACCGTCATTTGCAATACCAGCTTTCTGTTCATCACTATACCTCATGCCAGCATCCTGATCACCACAATACACCATACCAGCACCATTATCAGTGTCATATGCCATACCAGCATCCTGACCACCACCATACCCCATACCAGCATCCGGATCACTGCCACATCATACCAGCATCCTGATCACTGCCATATGCCATACCAGTGTCCTGATAACCGCCATACCCCATACCAGCATCTTAATTAAAGCCATATGCCGTACTAGCATTCTGATCACCACCATATGCCATACCAGCATCCTGATCACCGCCATACCTCATACCAATGACCTAATCACCACCATACCAGCATCTTGATCACTACCATTCACCATACCAGCTGCCTGATCACTAGACACGTGCATTCATTTTTGTCTGAATGCATTTTGGTCCAAATTTCAGGTATTTTCGTTATTGTTTTAACAAATGATAACGAAAGTGCAGAGTACGAAAACTGAAAGATCCGACATAAACAAATGCTTTATTTTCATTTTCGTTGCGACCACAGTTCAATATAGATAGGAGATTCGACATGATGCTGACAATAACAATGTGTGTCTATTGAACCTGTGGTTGAATGTGCCTAACCTTAACTCTATTAGTCCAAGATTATTCTACATAGAGAGAAAAGATTTGACATAGAGAGAAAAGATTTGACATAGAGAGAAAAGATTTGACATATAGAGAAAAGATTTGACATAGAGAGAAAAGATTTGACATAGAGAGAAAAGATTTGACATAGAGAGAAAAGATCGCTGCTGGAATTGGGTGAGGGAATTAAAATAAAAATAATGATGATGATGAATGTTATTGGCCGATTGTAACCAAAGAGGAGGGGCAGTAAAATAGCTAGAACTAAGTACACACGTACAGCTAACTTACTTTCACTTACGACACACACTGAATCATTTCAGAAGACAGTCAATCTTAGTTGGTCCGTTTGTCAGAGAACCTGAATTATTTAGCAATTAAGCATAAGCACAGCAGCAGAACAATAGTGAAGCAAGCTATAGTTCAACTTAACTTTTTCATAATAATCTGCTGCTATTGTGTTAGTGTTGTGAACTTGATAGTGATACTAGTGTTGCTAGTGTTGTGATAGCCTCAGAGGCTGCCCGTGTTGTGGGGGGGGGGATTGATTATTATAGATTCTATATTATAATGCCATATCAATATCTGACACAACGTCAGATGCTGCGCCCACCATTGCACTTGAAGAATGAGAAACGAATGTCAAAGTTGTCTGACTGTTGGGGTAGAGTAGACCATTCAACATGAACGACGAAGATTGGATAAAGCAATGAAAAACATACAAATGTCGAATGTTTGGCTTATCGTATCTGTTGAAAGTTCTAAGAAGATTTGACAGAGCAGCTAAACTGTACGACGATGCAATCGTACATTTCCGGTCAAATCCATCCGCCCATAGGCTATAGAAAAATTCTAATGTTGGTTGACTAGTAAAATAATTAATAAATATAATTATTACTAGTCATACAACATTAGAATTCTACTACAGCTAGCTTGTAGGAGGAAAATTTGACCGGAAATGTACGATTGCGGCTTTGTACAGTTTAGCTGCTCCGTCAAATCTTCTTTGAACATTCGACAGACACCATAAGCCTTCAATGACAGATTCAACGTTAATTAATTTGGATTTTCGGACGAATGCAATTTTTAACAAAAAACAAAATAAATAAAAATGAATTTCTGGAGTAACTAAATACATTTATTTTTCGGACGAAAACGAAATTCCGAAATGAAATATTTCAGTGTCACATGTCTACTGATCACTGTTATAATCCATACCAGCATCCTGATCACTGCTATAATCCATACTAGCATCCTGATCACCTCCATACCAACATCCTGGTCACCGCCATACACCATAGTAGCATCCTGATCACTGCCATATGCCATGCCAGCGCCCTGATCACCACCATGCACCATACCAGTGTCCTAATCATTGCCATTCATTGTCCTGATCACTGCCATATCAGTACCAGTGTTAACTAAGCTAGCGTCCCCGGATAGATATTCATAAATTAGATGCATAATTTATGCCACTAGAACACCTTAATCTCTTCTTGTCCAGCAACATATAATCAATTCCAATGCCAGTAAAAGTAATCGGAGTGGCTAAATATTTTACAGGCAGTGGAAGGGGCCCCCTTCTGCCGTTGCCTTTACTGGGCTCTTCTGAGTAATCGGAAAACCCAGTAAGGAAACAACCGGCACACAGTGAGAGGAACTGATGATGCTCCTCCAACTGTGTGATGTCAGAAACCAAAAGCAACAAGGATTTTGTCACTTCCAGTTTCGGTTCTTGGTTTACATGGCCGTTACTGGCCAGAGAAGCAGGTCAGACTGATCTGTGTCACTTCCAAATTTGGTTGGATTTTGTCACTTCTGGTTTTGGTCTCATGTAAACAAAGCATTACTGGCTTGTGAAAGCATCAGATCAAAGCAATATTACTTTGATCTGATGCTTTGAAGGCCAGAGGAAAGATATCGGGTCTATAAGACCCCACGTCTTTTCATAAAGACCTATCAAGGCCCATTCTATCACAAGGGATGTTGTTCACCCGCTGTGATAAGAATAAAGTTGAAAAAAAATTAAAGTAGGTACAATGTTAAAAAAGGAAAATAAATACAATTTTAAAAAATGCTCCTTGTCCCCCTGTGCTCACATGCAAAGGCAAAAGTATGTGTTAGTCCTGCACGCATATGTAAATGGTGATCGCACCACATATATGAGGTATCGCCACGAACATCAGAAGAAAGAGAGCAATTATTCTTGTGGCAGACCTGCTGTATAACTTTAAACTTGTAACCCGTAAAAGCCTTTAAAGGGTCTCCTAGTAATTTGGGGCCATTCCAGGGCCATACGCAATTTTAAATCATAATATGTTTGGTTTCAATTACTCAGTGCAACTTCATCTTTTATATTTTACCAAACAATTGGGTATTCTATTGTGTTTTTGTGCATTAAAATTCACTAAAGCATATTTTTCCCAAACAATAAATATTGCCTGACATAAAAACATGCAACACCCACCATTTTATTCTCTAGGACCTCTGCTTAAAACAATATACCCGTATATACTTGAGTATAAGTCGTTCCGAGTATAAGTCGAGGCCCTAATTTACCACAAAAAAATGGGAAAAACGTATTGACCCAAGTATAAGACGAGGGTGAGAAATGCACAGCTACTGTAAGTGGAAAAGAGGGTCAACAGTGCCCATTTGAAGCATCACTGTGCCCATTTGCAGCCATAGGTCCCCTGAACTTCAAACTTTGTAGTTAAGGGTTCCTAGATGCCCCCTAGCTGCAGCCAAAATTTGGGGTCTCTGAACCCAAAGGGTCCCGAAATGACATTGCTGCAGATGGACACAGTTGACCGAATTTGGGGCTCCGTATCTCAGAGCCACTTAGTGCTAAGAACCCCAAATTTGGTGTGCAAACTGGCACCATAAAATTTTCAAAGCTGGGGTTTCTAGCACTAAGTGGCCCCGAGATACAGGGCCCCAAACATCAGTCTAGAAAATGTCAAGCACTTTTCTGCAGCAGAGAATGACATTTTCCAAACTGGTTTGGGGCCCCGTATCTCAGGGCCACTTAGTGCTAGGAACTTCAGCTTTGGATATGTTGTGGTACCAGTTCCAGTGGGTTTGCACACCAAATTTGGGGTTCCTAGCATCAAGTGGCCCTGAGATACGGGGCCCAAAATTCGGTTCGGAAAAAGAAATTTTTTGCTGCAGAAAAGTGCTTGACTTGAGTATAAGTCGAGGGGGGCACTTTCAGCACAAAAAAATGTGCTGAAAAATTTGACTTATACTCGAGTATATACGGTATAATGTTTGGGGGTTCTTATTCGTTTTCTAGCAAAAAAGTGCAGATTTTTACATGTAGGAGAGGAATTAGCACAGACTGGAACTGGTTAAACAACCTACACCTAGCACTAACCCAAAAACATCCCTATATTAGGTATATAAAAGAAACAAGGGGGGGAGGCGCCTCTCTAAGTGTAGTATTAAAACAGTATAATTCATTGCACAAGATTAAAAACACTCTATGGAAGTCGCATCAAAGTGGGACCAAAGTAGTGAAGGGACTGCTTTGAAGTCGCTGCAACTTGAAGTCACACAGATATGAATGGTACTCATTGGAAATAATGGGGAACGACTTGTCATGTGACTTTGCAGTCCCAAGTTGCATGATAAGTCGCGCTAGTGGAAACCGAGCCTTAGTTTGATTTTTGGCCTTTTTTAGCTCAATATGTGCTCGGTTTTGCATCAGCTGTCAACCTTTGTAAGCCCAACTATTTATAATCTACTACTTTTCTGAAATTCCTTCATCCCATTGCCTTTGTTCTGCTGACCATTGTAGTTCTATGGCTGCAGATGTCATGTCCAAGAGAGTGTATTTAAGGATGCTCTCCTCCAGAGAACAACAGCTCCGAGCGCGTAGCCTTTCATTCCACAGAGCCAGTCCTGACCCCTTCCTCCTGCCCCCTGCTGGTGACATCATTTTCGTTTCCAGTTCAAGCTGGACAGCATGGAGCTGACTACTTCCTGGTTTTCCTGAATGTACAGCTATTCAGCACAACATCAGGAGCAGGAGATAAAATTTTCCGACAACAAAATCCGATCGTATCAATTCCGACCGTGTGTGGCCTGTTCCGACGCACAAAGTGCCACGCATGCTCAGAAGAAATTTCGACACGGAACAGCTTGGTCTGGTAAAATGAGCGTTCGCAATAGATACAGCACTTTCGTCACGGTACAATGTTAAAAAAGGTTTAATACAGAGCACTCTCTTCTTCTTTATAATGTGACAAGAATTAAGTAGTTTTGCTGCTCATATTCACACACACTTCTCACAAACTTATTTTGTTTTTTTTTTCTTGGGATTCCCTGAATATATTGTTATTTGTCACATCTATTGCTGATATGGTACACAGATGATACGCCCCTTTCTGTGTGCCAAACACTGCGCTTATGGGATGAGCCCCTCCCTCTGAGCAGCTGCTTAAAAATAGAAACTCATGTGATATAAAATAAATGATACACTATACAATCGCCCTCACCAATAGTGTGATCAAATAGCAGCGCTGAAAACCTAAAACATACCCTAATTCAAGAAAATTATATATACAGTGATTGCTCAGTGTGATAACTAAAAGTAGTAATATTATGTGTCCATAATAAAAAAACCAAACAGTGTTTCTAATAAACACCCATCATGCAGTCCATTTGTGTATAACAACAAAAAAATCAATAAAAAAGTCCAAACATAAGTGGTGACATAGTGAAGTAATAGTGACAATATCAAAATTATAATCTTCAATGATGATATCTTCCACCACACCGCTGTGAATGTGATTCCACTCCCCTTCAGCGAGCAAACTCACCAGCTTTATTTGCCTTACACTCTCGTGTTTGGCTTGTAGGCTTTTCCCACACAGTGGGGGTAAAGTGATAACCTCCAATCAATATCCGTATGGTTAACTGCAGTATATGAGCAAATGCTCTCTTTCACTTCACAACTTCTCCGGCCCAGCGCTCACTCCACGGCTCTCCCGCTATGGTCACCGCCAGATACTGCACCGCTCACATAGAGGACTTTTCTGCGAGGCCGCCTTCACCGGACGTAGCTTACTGTGAGGTGAAGGTGGAGAAGGGACTCCGGAGCCCCACACATAGGCAAGTATAATTCAAACCAAAAATCCTTTATTAAGGGCTCAGAACCAAACAAAGAGGGAGGCAACGCTGGATCAACAGGAGAAATTTGCGAAGCCTGGGACCCCCAGGGCAGACAACAATTCTTGAACATCAAAATTGGTGGCCTGAGGAGTCCATATGTAAGGGAGTGCAGTCTGGTCCAGAATTTGCAGAGATCCGGAAAGCAGCAGATGACATCTGTGTCCCTAGGCTGTGGTACCACAAGAGGCTGCATCTTTTGGCCGACCAGACTGCATCCAGGGTCCTCACTTTCTGGTCTTCCTTCCATGCTTCCTTCCTGGCTGTGGCTCTTCTGTTGGAGATGTGGCAGGAGGAGGAGTAGGACCTGGAGGAGGAGGAGGACTGGGAGGACCTGGAGGAGAAGGAGGAGGAGGAGGACCTGCAGGAGGAGGAGGAGGACCATCTGTGAGTTCGCAAAGGTGTGTCTGTGATGCAATTTGGGCCCTCATACCTTTATTTTTTTTTTTCCTTTAAATCCTCTTTATTGAAAAACAACAATTCACATTAAAAAAAAGCAGATAAGATCACATTCTGGGGACTGACATAACCAGTATTTACATAATCAACTTTTACCGTATTTATACAACAGTCCACAAAAAGAAAAGGCAAGGAGCATGAACATCAATAAAATACCCTCCTCCACCTGAGGGACATACAAATGTATGGGCCCTCATACCTTTATTAAGAGCCTCCAATATGAGCGACCCACACATGAGTTGTTGTCCCTCCTCCGTCCTCTTCCCTGTGTATGAAAAAGGGACATGGTTTTAGTTTTTGCTTCATCAATCACAATCCTAAATTAGTACTCCCAACTAACATCTAGTTAACATCATTGATTGGACAAGCAGAAATATTTAGAGGAATGCTATACCTGGCTCATTCTGGGCTCCTCCACATGTTGTTGCCTGGAAGGCCCAGGTTGGACATCAGAAGCCTCAGCTGGGGAGGAAGGAAGCGTGGAAGGAAGACTGGAGAGGGATGACCTGGGTTCAGCTGGCCTGCCAGAAATTGCAGCCTGTCATAGTACCACATCCTGAGGACATAGATGTCATCTGCTGCTCTGGATCTCTGTGAATCCTGGACTTTCTGGCGCTCCCTTACATATGTGCTTCTCAGGCCACCAATTAGAATCTTCAAATATGTGATGTCTGCCGTGGGGATCACCTGCTTCACAATTTCCAACAATTTTTCACCTCTCCTCCCAAATCACTGCACTTCAGCTAGATTTCTCTCCAGCACAAGCCCTCCTACACCATTCCTCCCTACCGATGAAATCTTATCACAAATCCCTAGCACTACATCTAATCAATGCTGCTAAACTCTGTATCCCAGTTCTCTGGAGATCTCCCAACCCACCCACAATCGCAGACTGGTTCAAAAGAGTAAACAAAATAGCTGAAATGGAGGAACTTGTACATCAAGCACAGGATTCCTATACTAAATACAGGAACACATGGGCCTGTTGGCTACATTTCCGCACAACATCTGAATATACCCAATTAATCAGTCAGGAATCCTCCTCCAGCACACCATAAGACACATCATACATCCCAACTGTCTATAGTCCTCCCTATAGCCGTGCATGAAACAAAATTCAGGAGGCAACTACATCATTACGCATACATAATTCACATCAAAAGCTCTATTATGCTTTTCTTCCTGGGACTTGGTCCTTCTGTAAAGATATTTCCCGTTAGACCCATGGCTGAGCCAGGGATGGGAAATAACTTTCCCCTACCTTCCTTTTGTACTTCTCACTATATTTTGACCACCATTTAATCGAAACTTTGCTATGTTAGGTATCTATTGTTGTATGCTATGATTATATCTCTATCTACAGACATTACCCGACTTCTGGACACCATGCACCAGGATCAATTTCACACTCTCACACAGACATAGTAATTAACGATTATTCCAAACACAATCCAACAAAAATCTCAGACTCATATACTAAGGCTATCATAGGCAATCTATTATAATACGGTTTTTACTCCTCTCTCCCTTTTTAATCTTTTTCGCCCTCAAAAATCAACATGTTTAAAAAATGTTTTACCTGCTTTAATATATGTTCTTTATATTTTCTGCCCACACTACTCTGTAATCCCATATATCCACACCCCAGATGTAATGTGTTTTTCAACAACTCCACAGTCGTAGATTTGAATACTTGTTAAAATACAACGTTGTACTCTCTGGACTGTTCCCTCTGTATAACACTGTTATCATTTTATCTCAAACCTTGCTTTTGTGTACTACTTTTCTGTATGAATTTAACTTAATAAAGTTTTATTTGGAAAAAAAAAAAAATATATATTTATACAATTTCCAACAATTGATACAGCGCTGCCTTCCTCTTTGTTTGGTTCCTGTAATGTGAGTGGTTGATCTCCCACAGACATGGCAGCTCCCTTAACATATCAATGAATATTGACATGAAGTCCTTATCTTTTAATAAGACATCCATGTTCACTGCAAGACACAACACAAGACAAAGCCTAATGTCAGACCAAACTGTACTAATCTTGTTACAATATAGGCCTCAATCTCGAAGCAGTATAGGCACAAGTATGTCTCTTACCTTCATTCTTACGATCGGCACGTCCAATGCCCAATGTACGTAATACGCACGTGTGTTACGCTTTATACACACTGTGCATGCGTGTAACTCTGCCCACCCCTGACGTTCTTTCTAGTCTATTCCCCGCCCCTTTTTGTTCTGTGCAGTGGGGGAAGAGCACATGGCAGAGACACAGCAGGTGCGTGCTAATTACAGGAACGAGGAGGAAAGCCCGGATTCGGACATGTCCCGATCCAGAAGGAGCAGATTTAAGGCCACAAATATGTCCTTTGGGGAGATGTTGGAGATGGTGGACACCCTGAAGAAGTTCGACTATGATGGAAAGTATGGACCTTACCCCAACCCCAATATCAGAAAGGCCAAGATCATTGCGAAAGTGGTCAAAAGTCTGCACCGGAATTTTGGGGTACGACGATCGAAAGATCAACTCAGGAAGCAGTGGTTGGACCTGAAATTAAGAGAGCCCAAGCAGTACAGAAAGATCCGGAGAGTGCTGCAAAAAAGTAAGTAGTTGTGCTGTGTTCCTATTCTTTTTGACTTTATTACGTTCGTGCTGCTCCATATGGTTTTCTTAATTGTTGTACAGTTTAAAATGGAAATTTTAATGTTCATGGGACCATTTGAATCGTTCATATCAAACAATTTTATTTCGGCCTCTAAAACACCATTGTTAAGGCTCTATGCATTTTCCAAAAATTTTTAGGGCCTACTTGTCTGAAAAAAATTTGGTTGTGTAGGTGGCTTTGTTACTAGAATGAAATGAAAACTAAATTCTGTGTAAGGAGAGGACACTGAGCAGCTGTTTTCACATCTGGACACTGGAGCACTATAGTGTGGGACACAAGAACACAATTTTTATTAGGGTTGGCACACAGGTGCTCCAGTGTATACTATAGGGGGGTCTCCATCTGTGAAGCTTGTACAAAACAGGTCAAGGATTGCAGGTTGACAAAGGCCAGTAAAAAAGCTACATCTTTGAACTCTGCTAAAATTGACAATTGTACCCCAATTCCAAACAATGTTTCCTATTTATACGTCTGCCATCAAATATCTGTGTGCTAATTATACCATTTTGTTTAACATAGGGGAGAAAAGACTTGGAGGACACCCCTCATCCGAGAAGACCAGAGACCCCCCACCTCTGGAAGATGGGGAAATACCCCAAAAACAAGCTGAGCAGGAAGAAGATGTTGTGGAAATTGGCACCACAACAGGTGAGTGTCTGCGACCACAGGCTCAGGTAAGAGATGGATGCTGGCAGATTTTTGATACCTGTTTTTGTTTGGTTACTCTCTTTTTAGGTGATCATGATGTTATGGATCAGGATCCTTTCACATCAGAAAGTGCACAGATCCTGATCGGGGAGATCATGGGGTGTAATTTTGAATTGGAAAACCTCAAGAAAAAAATCAATGATGTTATTCAAAAAAATAATAACATCATTGATATTTTGGGGTGAATTTAAAACCCCACAAAATCACTTTATTTTTTGTGTGCTACAATAGGAAAAAATTTAGACCAATGTTTTGAAATTACAAATTTGGAGGATGCACACAGAGTGCCAACATGTGCTATTTGCCATCACGGGAGATCAATAGATGCGTTTTGGGGGTGCAACCCCTTCCTCAATAAAAAAAGTAGCGGTGAGGAAGGGCTTGCTCCCACAAAACACGTCCCTTGATCCCCCGTGATGGCAGCTAGCACATGTTGACATTCGTAAATTGGTGTGCATCTTCCAAATTTGGCTTTTCAAGGGGTGGCTTCACCCCATCTGAACGCAATATCAAACACAGTTCCTAAAAACTCATGTCTGATATTGCCTTCAAGTTTTACCAAATGTGAACTTTGTAAGTTCAAGTTTTTTGTCTTTCTTGTTGGTTTTACACAGGCCTGTTTTATCGTAAATGGACATTTCTATTTTTGCTAATGCCACCCCAAAAATTGTTATACAACAAACATGTTGGTTTGTTTTAAAAACCTTTGGTAATTGCACATGTGATTGTGAAGGTATTAAAAAGATTGTTAATCAAGAATGTGTGGATTATTGTCTCAACGCTACAACACTTTTGTGGTGATGTAATTGCTGTTTTGTGAGAAAATGGAGGTTATTTCCTAAGGGCAAATCATCTTTGCACTACAAGTGCAGTTTCAGTGCAGTTTCAAATGCACTTGTAGTATAAAAAGTGTCTTGGCCTTTAGTAAATAAAACCCAACAGTGCTTTGTATACAGTTACACAATCATGCCATTTTCAGGACTGCCCACATTGCTGTCATGGTCAGCTAAAACAAACACAAGCAGGAAATGTCAACAAACATTAGCTTTTTCTTTTTTATTTGATAAATGCTTCACAAATTGTCTGGCATATTGATGCCCCCCCTACCCGCAAAGAACTCAAGGTATCTTAACTGCACATCAAGGGCACTCAGGGAGGGCAAGCCAGGACGGCCACTTTCAAGCGCCGTCAGGGTTGGATCATGTATAATTCCAGCCTCAGGCCCAACTGAGCCAGCATAGTTGGCAGACTGTTTGCGTAAAAAGTTATGGAGAACACAGCACGCCAGGATTAGATGATTACGTTTATACTCCGCCATATGGATGGGTGTCAGAAATAGGCGGAACCGGCTGGCCAGGATTACAAATGTGTTCTCCACCACTCTTCTGGCTCTGGCCAGCCGGTAATTAAAAACCCTCTGTTCAGGGGTGAGGGTCCTCATCGGGAATGGCCGCATAAGATGGTCCCCCAGCGCAAATGCTTCATCCGCAACGAAGACGAATGGGAGTCCTTCCACATTGTCCTCTGGAGGTGGCAAGTCCAAGCTGCCATTCTGAAGACGCCTGTAGAACTCCGTCTGGGCGATGATTCCACCATGGGATAACCGGCCATTCTTCCCCATGTCCACATACAATAAGTCGTAATTAGCCGACACCACCGCCAACATCACAATACTATTGAACCCCTTATAGTTGAAATAGTATGACCCCCGAGTTGGGTGGTGGGATGATGTGGACGTGTTTCCCATCAATTGCCCCTTCGCAGTTAGGAAAGTCCCACCGCTGGGCAAAGTGGGAGGCCACAGTCTGCCATTCCTGTGGCGTGGAAGGAAACTGTTGAGGAAAATAAAAATAATTTACTATTTTTGCACATAAACATGGCAAGCAGATTAGGCACAAATATTCTTGGCCAACCTGCAGATAGCATTTATTAAGGGGAAATTAACACCAAAGTATAAGGTACACCTATCATATTCAACTCCCCCCCCCTCTCATGGGCCATTTCTAACATTATAGGGGGGGTGAATCTTGGACAGGTAACCCTCTTCACTTAATTGAGAGATAAATGACTAAATAATGGGTATTACTTGTAACAGCCCCTCCTTAGTTACACTATTGGCAGCCCACTGGACAGGTAAGAAGTGTCATAATACAAAGATATAAATAAACACTGTACACATTTGAGGACATTTGGCCATTCTGATATTACCTATCAAGATAAAAACTTTAAACAGTACCATTTGAAAGTGTACAGGCAGGCCCTTGCACTACATGCTTTGGGGAATTCATCCATAAATCTGACCAGTAAAGAGATGGGTATAGTGTGTATGGGCTTGGCAAAGTCAGCAGATAGATGATTGAGGATCGATAGAGAATTGTGATCAGCTGACTCAGCAGTTGGGGGGAGGGAGGGTTTAGAAAAATGATTTGGGGACACTACAAAAAAAAGCCTCTGGCACTCTGCCTGAATTTAAAGCACAAATCACATTTCAAAACATTTTAGGGGGTGTTTGAGGTAAAGCACTACTATGGAGCTGATAAAATACATAAGTGACTACATAAGGTGAATATAGGGCCAGGAGTGCATGCTGGGGAGGTAAGTGAAGGCAGATATGTATGAAGGCAGATATGTATGAAGGACTTAAAAAATAATTACCTAAAAAACCAGCATGCATGAGAACACAGGGGACATTCACAGCATATTACAATCATGGTAATTAGGGAATGAGGAAAGAAATACAAGATATTATCAAACATTAAATACAATAAAATGGGATATTAAAGAATAAAAATCTTACCTTCATATACTCCTTCTGCAGGACATGGATGATGGCAGAACAGGTCTCTGGGATGATGATCCCCAGAGCCTGGGGGGAGATGCCTGTCGAGAACTTGAGATCCTGCAGGCTTCTCCCTGTCGCCAAGTACCGCAAGGTAGCGACCAGCCTCTGCTCCGGAGTGATGGCTTGCCTCATGCAGGTATCCTGCCTGCTGATATAGGGGGTCAGCGAAGCCAACAGACAGTGAAACACGGGGTCCGTCATCCTGAGAAAGTTCCTGAAATCATCAGGATTATTCTCACGGATCTCACGGAGCAAAGGCATATGAGAGAACTGGTCACGCTGAAGCAACCAATTCTTGGTCCATGAACTCCTCCCACCCTGTTCATGGACTGGACTTGTGTCAAGGTCAGGACCCCAACACCAAGCCCCCGCACAGCACAAACTCTACAAGGAGTATGCATATGCAACATTACTAGAAAACGGTCGGCTGCTCAGAACGAAATAACAGAACGCACTGAAGAACAGCAAGGCCTGTGAAGAGCGACCTGAAAAACAGTAACGAATGCACAAGAACACAATGACTACTTAAAGTCACGCGGAACTTGCTTGCACGCACTGAAGAGCAGATACAAACCCACAAGCACAAACTGAACGGCAGAAAACGATCTGAAAACCACGAGTCTGAAAAAGCACAAATCGTCTCTCACCAAACTTTTACTAACACGAGATTAGCAAAAGGAGCCCAAAGGGTGCCGCGCTTGGTTCTGAAATGGCCTTTTCTAGTCTTGTCGTACGTGCTTGACGTCACCGCGTTGTTGGCGATCGGAAATTCCGACAACTTTTTGCGACTGTGTGTACGCAAAACAAGTTTGAGCCAACATTCGTCGGAAAAAATTCTAGGATTTTGTTGTCGGAATGTCCGAACAAAGTCCGACCGTGTGTACGGGGCATTATAGAGCTGTACTGTGAATAGAGCAGCTCTCTGCTAATCTATTTATAGCACCCACTCTGACAGAAAATTCAGGCTGGTTTTATCTCAGTTGACAGAGAAGTTATCATGCTGATAACAGAAGAACGGAACAGGAGAAAACCACGGGACTTGAAGAGAGATAAGAAAACACTGCAGATATACTGTATGTGCCCAGCTCAAATTTCATGAATCGGGTTTACATCCACTTTAATGCATATAATGCATTAAGATAGAAAACCTTCTAACTTTACAACCCCTTTAAGCAAACAACACAATAGGAATGATTACATTCCTGTCAGGATCTGTCATCACCCTCTTTAGCTGAGAAGGATTCCCAGGGAGCATTTTCCTAATTTACAATGCTACTGTGCATCCCTTAAGGACTTCCACTCTCAGACTAATATTTTGAAACAGCGTTTTTTAGAAAAGGGTTATGGGGAATGTCAATTGGAGTACATACATAAAGTCTCACATAGGAATTGGAATTCTCTGTTGGATGATGGGGACCACCAATAAGTTAACTTTTGTTAAAGGGACATTGACACTGATAATCAGGGCACTAATTATCAGTGTCCTGATTATCAGTGCAGTCCCATCACTGCTCATAAACACTGCCAAGCAGTGCCCACCAGTGCTGTCCATCAGTGCCTCCTCATAAATGTCACCTATCAGTGCCTATCAGTGCCACCTATCAGTGCCACCTATCACAATGGTGAAAGAGAAAAATTACCTCCATGTATGGAGGGTAAATTGCTAGGCTTAGGCTGGCTAAAAGTATAACATCAGTTAAGCTTTTCTGTTGGAAAAGTAGTTGCATTAAAATAGATGCCCCCTAAAGAAATTCAGCAGATTGATCCCATACCTGTTTGCCTAGCAAAGGAAATGAAATAAGCAATATGTATGTGCTCATATATAATTATTTACGTACAAAATAAAAAAAAAATGTGGATAAATGCTTTCTTAGTCAGGTGTTTATGGGTACACTAATGCCGCGTACACACGAGCGGACTTTACGGCAGACTTTGCCCGGCGGACTTTTCGCCGGACTTTGTGGGCTCCTTGCGCCGGACTTAAAAACTGGCGGACTTGGCCACACACGCTCACTGGAAAAGTCTGCTGGTTTGGAACGCGGTGACGTATAGCATGTATGACGGGACTATAAAAAGGAAGTTCAAGCCCCTCTACGGCACCCTTTGGGCTCCTTCTGCTAATCTCGTGTTTATCTCGTGTTAGTAGAAGTTTGGTTAGAGACGATTCGCGCTTTTTACACTTCAGCTTATTTCGATCGTTTTCTGCGGTTCAGTTTGTGCTTGTGAGGTTTGTATCTGCTTTTCAGTGCGTGTTGGTCAGTTCGTACCCTGCCTTGCAGGCCGTTCTGGTCCGCTCATTCCTGATTTTCAGGTCGTTCTTCATAGGCCTTGCTGTTCTTCAGTGCGTTTGCTATAAGTTTGTTTGTTTGACCAGCCTACCGTTTTGAAGCCATGTTGCGTGGACGTTCTCGTTCTCGAGTTCGTGCTGCGTGGGGACTTGGTGTTGGGGTTAATACTTTGACCCGAGTCCAGTCCATGAACAGGGCGAGGAGGAGTTCACGGATGAAGAATTGGTTGCGCCAACGTGACCAATTCTCTCATATGCCTTTGCTCCGTGAGCTCCGTGAGAATAATCCTGAGGATTTCAGGAATTTTCTCAGGATGACGGACCCCTTCTTTGAGCGTCTGCTGGCTATGCTGACCCCCTATATCAGCAGGCAGGATACCTGCATGAGGCAAGCCATCAGTGCGGAGCAGAGGCTAGTTGCCACGTTACGTTACTTGGCGACAGGGAGAAGTCTTCAGGACTTGAAGTTCTCAACAGGCATCTCCCCCCAGGCTCTGGGGATCATAATCCCAGAGACCTGTTCTGCTATTATTCAGGTCCTGCAGAAGGACTATATGAAGGTAAGTTTTATCCTTTAACATTACATGATATGTATTAAATGTTTTTTGGTGTATTGTATAACTGTCCTCCTTACCTAATTGCCATGCTTTCAATATGCTGTGAATGTCCCCTTTATCTTCATGCATGACTGTTTTTGGACATTAATCATTTATTGACCTACATGCATATTTTCCTTCATTAACCTCCCCACCATGCAATCCTGGGTCCATTTATATCTCTAGCCTATATAGTCCCTTGAACAATGTATATTGTCTGCTCCATTGTCTTGTTTGACCCTCCCCCACCCCAAAAATGTTTGAACCAGTCAGGTGTGTTTGTTAACCTAATTAGAACCCCCCCACCCCACAAATGTTTCAACCAGTCAGGTGTGTTTCGGGCCCTAATTAGAACCCCTCCCCCCACATTCAAATGTATCAATGGGCCATCAGAGGGGGTGATTAATCTTATAAGTGTGCCTTATGTTTTTGAACATTTCAATTACAAACACACATATTAATAATGTTTGACTGCTGTTGTTCACTAATGTTTTGGTGTAATCTGATATACAATTTAGGTTTTAAAGTCCTTATCTTAATTTTTAACTCACCTAAAATGAGTGAATAAAAACAAGGTTTACAATATGCACGCCAAAATACATTAACTCAAGCTGGGGTGTCAGTCACTCACTTGGTGGGCTTGAAACCTTGCACACTTCCTCCACCACTTCTTCCTCCAGGTCGTCGGGTGGGCATGGTCTTGGGCTGGGGCTTGGGGTATCTTCTGCCTCAGGCTGGTGACTTGAGGGGTTCCTGGGATCCTTGGACTGTTGTCTGAGTCTTTTCTCCCCTATGAGAATTGAACAAAAGGTATAGTTAAAAGACAGTGATGTTTTAGATTTTATTAAATAAACTTAAACGTTGGTTATGAGTTGTGGCCATTTGCCTTTTTTCATCATAAAAAATTTTCAAGACAGGATGAACATTCCCTCTGAACAACAATTATAAACAATGCACATTTTCTGGCAAGTTTCACAGATGCAGACACCTCAATGCTCTCCTATGTGTATTACCCCTCTAAAATGTATTTATGGTCACATAGTACACTATAGTGCTCGTGAGTCCAGATGTGGAAACAGCTGCTGTGTCCTGTCCCTACATTACACTGAATCATTTTGGAAGAAGCATTATATTTTCCAACACATCTACACCACATCAACAAATTGTGGGAATTTGACAAATTATCAAGACATAAATGTATGTCCAACCCTGTCCCATCGTATTTGGCGAAAAAATAACGTCATTTTCTAAAGTATCATATGTATTTTACAAAGAACGGTCTTTACGAACGATAACGATAAGGATCAGCATGCAAGTTAAGTATCTCAATAGTAAAACACAACAAGTACTTACTTTTTTAAGCAGCTTCTTTATTCGCCAATATTGTTCTGGCTCCCGACTTTTGATGTCAGACCACGGCTTCCTCAATTGTTCTTTCGAACATTTTGTGCCAAATTTGGCTTCTAGAGTGGTGACAACTGAGGACATTATTTTGTCCTTCCGCATATTCGGTCGTGTGTATGGTCCTTTTTTCCCATCGTAGTCCTCCCTTCTCAATATGGACACCATCTCCACCACCTCTTCAAAAGCCATGTTGGTGGCCTTATATCTCCTCCGGGATGTGGATGTTTGGAGCTCCGGGCTTTCCTCCGCGCTACTTCCACTGATTCTCTCCGCCATCTTTTGCTATCTACTCCCACTGCACAACGAAGAGTGAAGGGGCGGGGCAAAATCATACTAAAGAACGTCAGTATGATGGTGGGCGACACAGGCGGAGCATGACACATGCGCAGTGTATATAAAGCTATTACGATGGCCTACGTATGTCCGTGCAGAAGTAGCGAGCATCAGAAACGAAGGTAAGATTAAAGTGGGTCTGTGTGTGTGTGTGTGTGTGTGTGTGTGTATGTATGTGTCCCCTAGATTACAACAAAAAATAATCCTGTGATTTGTGACTGACATTAGTTTGGATCTTGTGTCTTGTCTTTCAGAAAAAATGAATCCCTTTAAAGAGGAAGAATTTTTGTGCCAATTTATTGAGCTATCAGGAACATAAAAACCTGTGGGAGGTCAAACACCCCCTATATTATAATAGGGATGTTAGGAAGGCAACACTGGGCACACTTTTAGAGTTTGTGAAGACTCGAGTCCCCCAGGCAGACCTCAAGTTTGTGGACAAGAAAATTGGTATCTTGCGAAACATGTATAAGCGGGAACACAATAAAATCCAGGAGTCGCTCAGATCCGGTGCAGCAGCTGACCAAGTATATGTACCCAAGTTGTGGTACTACAACAAAATGCGATTCCTGGATGACCAGACCGAAGCCAGGCAATCACTTTTCACCCTTCCCCCCACCCTTCCCTCCAGACTTCCCTCCACTCTTCCCTCCAGACTTCCATCCACCTCCACCCCAGCTGAGGAGTCCCAGGATGAACTGGGCCTTTTCAGCATTGATGAAGTTGATGCGCCCAGCTTCAGCCAGGTATCCTTTTTTTTGTAATTTGTGATTGTGTAAATGTTATTAATGATGTTAACGTGTTAATTTTTAAAGTGCTTACAAAAAAATGACTTCTGCACAAAGATTAATATGTAGACATATCACTAGACAGTAGTGGCCAAAAATATACTTAACTTCAGATATTGTTGATCAGCTGAAATAATGGTGGGGTCAAATAGATAGCATTTACTATTTTGTGTAATTATATTTGAAAGTCATGAGCTGAAAATTGTGTGTGATTGCATAACACAAAATTACAACTATGTCCCTTTTTTTAGACACAGGATGACCTCAGCCAGGAGGAGGCCTTGCCCAGTGGGAGAGAGGATGAGGCCTTGCCCAGTGGGAAAGAGGAGGAGGCTGTGGCTGGGCCAAGTCAAAGCCACACAGGGTGTCAGGTGCCTCCCCTCTGCATGCATCCCCTTCCAGCATCCTCCTTGTTGCCCATTTTCGATTTTATACTCTGTGATCACATTTTATTGTTACCTGGCGTTTTTAGCAATAAAAATCCTATTTTTGCTCATCTACACTATGTGGAGCTTGTTTATTTTTTCTCCACATACTTACTGAGAGATTCAACCAGCCTTCACTCCAGCCTTTGTACGTGACGCATTGTTCCCTCTGATCCGCACCTTGGCCATCCTTTGGGAGGACCCACCTGGCGACCCCGGGAGATCCGCGCAGAGTTTGACCCAGAAGGTTTGCAGAGCTGTGATGCCCGTTCACTGGCCCTGAGAGGCAACCCGCTCGAGTGACTCCCTGTCGCTGACAAGGGAGTCCATCATATCTGGTAAGAGTTTCTTACACACCACCTTTACCAAGTCGCATGTTGTTGAGAGATACAACTTGGGGATGATTTGTTGATTCACCTGCGTTTTAACTTCTGTCTCCCTGCATCCATGCATGGTTTTCAGTGGGACATTCCATGTCATTTGTTTCCCACTCACCGACAGGATTTTATTCACCTATATTGAGAGACTTACAAGTTTTTTCACTGTTATGTTTATTATTTGTGGACATTTGTTTTTTTTTTTTTTTTTTTCTCAGTTGTTTTCTTGATTGAAGACTTTTGGCACCATTTATGCGCTACTTTTTATTTCATTTTCACATGGGTCAAATAGATAGCCTTTACTATTTTGTGTAATTATATTTGAAAGTCATGAGCTGAAAATTGTGTGTGATTGCATAACACAAAATTACAACTATGTCCCTTTTTTTGGACACAGGATGACCTCAGCCAGGAGGAGGCCTTGCCCAGTGGGAGAGAGGATGAGGCCTTGCCCAGTGGGAAAGAGGAGGAGGCTGTGGCTGGGCCAAGTCAAAGCCACACAGGGTGACAGGTGCCTCCCCTCCACATTCTCCACAAAAGGCCCAGGAGAGTGACACCAACTGAGCATGAATCCCTAGCCCTCATACGGGAAGCAAGCCTCATCCTGAGCAAACCACCCAATGCAGAGGAGGCGTATGGCACCTATATAGCCAGCAGATTGCTGGAGTTGGAAAAGGGCCAACGCCTCCTCTGTGAGGGTCTGATTTTTGAGGCTTACCAGAAGGGCTTGAGAGGGGAGCTTACTGCTACCACATATCTGGCAGATGAAGCCACTCCTCCTCCTCCTCCTCCTCCTCCTGCCCCAAGTACACCACCAGAGGCACAACCTCCAAGGAAGGCTGCAGAGAAGCGTGGAGGGAAGGCTGCAGAGAAGCATGCAGGGAAGGCTCCACGGAAGAGTCGAAAGTGATTGCCTGGATTCTGTCTGGTCTGACTGTGCTCCCTATAGTCGCAAGATACCAATTTTCTGGTCCTCAAACTTGATGTGTGTCCTGGGGGATGAAAGGCTTCCCAGATTCTAAAAGTGTCTCCAGTGTTGCCTTCCTAATTTTTTTTATAAAAAAAATAAATTAATTTTTTGGTTACCTTACATTAATGCCTATGTGTTTTGATTAAAAAACGCCATTTTGTTTGGGAGTAGGCAGGTACAGGTCAAAAAGACTATGGGGTTGATTTGAGAAAAGCAAATAGACTGTGCACTTTGCAGAGGGCAGTTGCCCTCTGCAAGTGCAATTGCTCCAGAGTATCAGAAATTAGTTAAAAGCTTGACTTTGCAAAGAGTACCCAATCCTGTGCAAGGAAAATTATAAAAACAGCATTTTTGCTTGCACATGATTGGATGATGGAAGTCAGCAGAGCTAAGCTTTGGAGCAACTGCTCTTGCAGAGGGCAACTGCACTTTACAAAGTGCACAGTCTTTTTCCCTTTAGTAAATCAACCCCTATGTGTGTTTTTGACAAAAGGCTAAATCATTTTGAATATCAAGTGAAAAGTACTAGTGAAAAGTTCACTTGAGAAATTGCACAGCAAGTGCACTTGTTGGAAGTGCAGTCGCTGTAAATCTGAGGGGAAGAGCTGAAATTAGGGGAAGCTCTGCTGATTTTTTCATAAAATCATGTGCAAAAAAATTAATTTCATTTTTTGGGCTTCCTTGCATGTGCCCCTCGGATCCACAGCGAAGGCACTTCAAAATGCTCTTTCTGTGGAATTCAAAGTAGAATTAGCACTTGTAGTGAAAAATGATTTTGCCTTTGTTAAATACACCCCCCTGTGTCTAATGGTCTAATGAACAAGAGACAACAACCTCATTAAGATTCATTAAAACAACACAAAATATGAAGGTTATTGTGGTAACTCGAAAATACACACAAAAAACACCAAAAAATGTGGTTATCATTTAACACACATTGTAAAATAGATAAGTGTTGAAATAATAAAAAAAAAAGATGAGTCCAAAATCGAATTTAATTTTTTGAATTTATGGAGATCTGGCTTTTTCATTAGTCATGGCAGGAGGATAAATCATGAAGAAAGTAGTTTGTGAGAACTCTGTGTGAATATAAAGCAGAAAAACAACTTCATTCCTCTCGCATTATCAATCCTAAAAAAAGCGATGTATTAAAAGACCCCAGAAGAGGAATGTGCTAGCTTCAAGACGAAGGCTAGTTTTACCAGACCGAGCGCTTCCGTCTTGTAATTGCTTCAGAGCATGCGTCAGTTTGAGTTTGTCGGACTAGCACACAGACGACCGGTTTGTCCGCTAGAAAGAAGAGTCCGTCGGATAGATTTAAAACAAGTCCGGCCAACTTTTGAGCAAACAAAGTCCACTGGAGCCCACACACGATCGAATTGTCCGACGAAATCCAGTCCGCCGGGCAAAGTCTGCCGTAAAGTCCGCTCGTGTGTACGCGGCATAAGTCAATCATAATTTGTTAGTTGTAAAACATTAATAGAGATAATGATGTATTAATGTACAATCATGTGGATGAAATTTGCTTTTATATCACTTAAAGCAGAGTATGTGCTATATAGATAAATGTACTCAAAGCAGACTTCCTTTGTGACTGCCACTGATAGACAGCAATTTCTCATAGCCCCTTGGGAACAGAGCAGGAGACTTCTCTGTCTTCAGCCACATGTGTACTTTGAACTTTAGTTAGCCAGCTCTGTAAAATACTTTTTCAGCAAAGCCGATAAGACTGGTTTGGTAAACATAAAAAAGGAGACTATAACCTAACATATTTAAAATCATTTAAAAAAAATATTTAAAAAAAAACAAAAACACTATGCATTCTTTGAAATAGAAACTAAATTCCAAAGGTTGGCAATGGGCTTTTGCATAATGTGTAAATAAGTACAGCATAATTTTTGTGCACATTTCGGCACACTTACCTCACAGTGTCCTCCTTCAGTGGTGTTAGGTACAGGCTCCAGAAGAAAGTGTATATCGTCAGCACATCATTTGCTCCCTTTAATCTACTTTATTAGTTGTATAGATATAGTACTGCTAATAATATTAAAATAAGTTTATTATGTGCTGCTGACTGGCAATGGTGCCATCCATCGTAGGTCCCTGCAGCACTTAACCATTAAAGGCCTGATGCCATTTGATGTGCACCACATTCTTCCATTTTGGTTTAGACATTAATTTTTGCTCTGTCTCCTACCACCATCCTCACCCAGCTGCTTTTTACATGTCCTGTAGCATTCCTTTTCAACCTTTGACTGCTCACTGATGTATTTGCACACCAGATGTACATAATTTAGGCACCAAGGTCTATTCTTGGTATTCTGAGAAAAAGCCAGGATTTAAACTGCATAACATTATTAGGAGTGTAGAATGTTTTTGCAAAAGCGACCATTAGTGGAACTTAAGTCCTCAGCAGGACTTTAATTCCACTGTAACAATAAAATGAATCATACTCAGACTTTCACTGTTATATCCATTTAGCATCATCTGAGACGTGTTTGCTAGCCATTTCTTTGACAAAGAAGCAAGGGGTTATGCAGGCTCAGGTGACTGACTTAAAAGAAGTAGTGCAGCAGCTTTCTCAGGGCTGTGAGCAAGCGGCTGTTGCTCCTGGTAACCAGGTGACCGTGAGGGTAAGCCATTTTTTGCAGACGTTGTCCCTGAGTGATGATATAGAGGCATTTCTTGCTACATTTGAGAGGACGACAGAGAGAGAAGGGTGGCCCCAGGACCAGTGGGCCGGCCTAATTGCTCCTTTCCTAACTGGAGATCCTCAAAAAGCCTACTTCGACCTGCCACCTTATGACGCTAAAGACACTTTGCAATATGTAATGAATTGCTTTATCGGGTTACCAAAGTTACAGAAAAAGTGGGAGAGGTAAATTATAGAGTCTACCAACCAGGTAAGAGGAAACGCTATCAAATATATCATATAAACTTGTTAAAGCCCTGGACAGAGAGGGAACCAGTGACCTCCCTGGCTAGTGCAAGATTGGAGCCTTGGGTTGGGGTGGAGAGTGTCCAAGTAGCAAAAATCCAAAGTCAGCAGGCAAAGGAGTTCTTGCAGAGAAATAAAGAGACATTTTCAGACTTGCCAGGGCTCACAAGTATCATAGAGCATGATATTATCATGGAACCAGGAGTCAAAGTTTTTGTCCGGCCCTACTGCATCCCAGAGGCCCAAAGGAAGGCCGTTTCAGAGAAAGTGAAGAAGATGTTAGACCTGGAGATTATTGAAGAATCGCAGAGTGAGTGATCAAGCCCGATTGTGTTGGTACCGAAGCCCAATGGGACTCTGTGATTTTGCAATGATTTCCGGAAACTTAATGAAGTTTCACGGTTTGATGCCTACCCCATGCCCCGGGTAGATGGGCTTTGGGAATGGAAGAGGTGAATTACCTGGGCTATATCGTGGGTAGAGGAGTGATGAAACCTCAGGTCAGCAAGGTAGAGGCTATACAGAGTTGGCCCCGTCCCCTCACAAAAAAGCAGGTACGTGCATTCCTGGGCATGGTGGGATACTACAGGAGGTTTGTACCCAACTTTGCCACGTTGGCGGCTCCATTGACCGATCTGACTAAGGGTTGGAAATCGGTCATGGTGGAGTGGAATGCAGATGCTGAGAAGGCCTTTTTGGAGCTCAAGTCGGCACTGTGCCAACACCCTGTCCTGGTAGCACCCAATTTTACAAAAGAGTTTGTTGTCCAAACTGATGCTTCCGATGTAGGATTGGGAGCAGTGTTGTCACAGGTTGTTAATGGAGAGGAGCACCCGGTAGTCTTCCTCAGTAAGAAGTTAACACCAGCGGAGAAAAACAATGCTATAATTGAACGAGAGTGTCTGGGCATTAAGTGGGCTCTGGAATCCCTCACATATTACCTTTTGGGGAGGAAGTTTAGGCTGATTTCTGACCACGCCCCTTTATCATGGCTGAGACAAGGTAAAGGGAATAATGCCAGGGTTACTCGGTGGTTCTTGGCACTCCAAGAATTTAAATTTGTAGTGGAGCATAGGCCATCAAAATGCAGATGCCCTCTCCCGAGTCCATTATTTGAGCTCCACTGTTGCCTCCACCTCCTTGGCATTGGGGCACAGGGGGGGATATGTACAGGATGCCGTGGCTGGGTCCTGGAAGGAAGCTATGTTTCCCCTCTGTTTGGACTGTGGTCCCTTTAAGGGAACAAAAAGGGTTAACTCACCTGTCAGAGGAAGTGGGTTTAAAACAAGACAGGAAGTTATAGATGGGTGTGGAGAAGTGTAGAGGAGAATGTGGATGGTGGATGGTGCTTTTATGTGCAGCAACAAAAGTGAACAGCAGTGTCCTGCCTGGAAGCTTCCTGGCAGGGGAAGCTACCTGCAACAGAAACCAAGGACTATTTAACTGCGATAGCAGTTCTGGACTTTGCAAGTCGGTGAGACTGAAATCTCTTTCTTTTGTTTTTGCTGCTGTAAAGCTATTTAAGTTCAATAAACCTCCTTTTGAGTAAATAGCCTGTGTCCTGCGATCTAGCTGGTTCCCCGAACTTTACAATATATATATATATATATGTATATGTATATGTATGTGTATATATATTGTAACCTGGGGTGACCGCCAGCCAGTTTGATGAAAGCAAACCAGTTAATCACGGCTAAACTAAAAGACAGATTACTTCAGCCAAAGTAAATAAATAGCTCAAACCCTGGTATTGGTAATTAAACAGCAAGCTCACTGCTAGTCTTTGATCCCATACAGGGGTTAGGCCCCTCCAAAGTAAGGGTGCCAAGCAGGCAACATAGGGGGGTAAGCAGCCCGTATCTCAATTTGTCTGAGAGCTCCCACTTGCTACACAGCTTGTAAGTCTCTCTCTTCCACTCACTTCCCTGACACAGGTGCTGATTTCCCTCTGGTGCCTTTCAAACCTCCCTCACCTGGGACTTAACCCCTTTGGGACCAAAGTCCTGGTAGTCAGGGTTTGAATGCTCCCCCCCAAGTCTATTTGAACCTTCAAAATCCTGCAGGCATCTGTATGCATGATCCCCAAACCCAAAATGGATAATACCCACTGTTCTAACTTCATAGCAATCTCTCTTAATAATAGCAATATGAACCATTTAGCAAAAATAAATGAAATACTCAGTTGTCTTATAAAAGGGATTTGTCCAATACGCCAAGCCAGTGACAATTAGGGAGTGGCCAAATGTACCTGGGTTTATATCACAAGATTTTAATCTGATCCCCATTAAACTTAATGGGAGCTGAATCTTTAAATTCTGGCAATTTTCAAGGCTAATAGGCAAAAGGCATGGGTAGCTGAGCACTGCTATGGGGGACGTGTACTAACGCAATTGTTTTTCCTTATTCCATTCAAAAGAGCAGCTCTTACAATAATGATTAATGTAAAACAATAAAAATGCTAAACTAATTTAAATAACCTGATTGGAAGATGCTCTAAACCTGCTTGTTAAGTGGTGCATCTGTAGGATGTGCTACAGCAAAAGTGATTTTACAAAGAAAAAATGCTATTTGACACTAAATGACATTTCCTTTTTGAATTGGATTTTTTTTGTTATATAAATGGCATAGATACCCCCAAAATAAAGAAAAGAAGGCATGGAAAGATGGGCACTGCCATGGGGATATGTACCGATGAAAGAAAAAAAAAAGATGAATCTCCATTCAGCCGGGAGCAGCTCTTTTATTAATGTTTAAAGTGGGCAATTGAACATGTAAACATTCTTTTAAATAACAGGCATGGGGGTGCTCTAAATCTGTCTGTGAAGTGGCATATAATGTATAAAATCTACTGCAGCAATATGTTATACTCTCAAAACTGTAGAACTGCCTCTCCCTGGGGAATGTCCCACAGTTTTTGAATATAAGTGGCACAATGGTCCACTTGTATTTGACCTACCCAAGACTTATCTCTCTTCTGTACCCTTCTATAATGATGCCACCATAACCCTCTCCTCCTTCATACATGATGAAGTGGCAAAAAAAGTCTCTTTAGATAAGGAAGTCTGACAACAGACATGATTGATGACTTAATCATGTCCTTTTAATGTTGATGCATTAGGAAAGAATTTTAAGCTACCTAAGCTAGATGGTCCCTGCCTGTTTTGCTACTCATGTATCTAACTATTCCCCAATAAATTTTTTTTCATTTTAAATTTTTATAGAATTTTAAGTAAACATAACCAAAGATAACAAAGAAATGTTGTATAGAGCTATGCATGTGCAATCAAAATATAAAGATATACAGAGACAAGGTCCTTTATACATGGCTGATGAAAAAAGTAAATAGCAGAGAGCATGGTAGACTGTAATAATAATACACCTCTATCTACCAATTGCCTAACTGAAAAACAGGGAATCAATAATACCAGCACCCCAACTAGTATTTGAATTGTAGTACATTCTGGATATAGACGTGACTGACTGAGAATTGTTCTCCAGGCTGTGATAGAAGCCTGAGTGGTTAGGGGGAGGCAAGAAATTGGTTTCCACAAGTCAGCTAGCAATAGAAGAGACAAATTGGGAGTTTGTAAAGAAGTGGCTTCTATGTCAACCCAAAGCAGTTCAGAAGAGCCTAAAAACCTGTGCCTAATTTGCAGTAACAGTGTAGCTGTTCGATAGTTCCCCCAGCCCTTCTATGCGTAATGAGATGTTTGTGTAAGCAGCATGCCCTTTTCCCTTGACATTGAAATTGTTTAAGACATTTGGTGAGATCTGCTAAATGGGATGATTTTTTTTTTCTCATTATTTTGAAAGAAGCAATCCTCCCTTCCCAGGATATATCAAACATCGCCATGCATGATAGTTCTTGTTGAATTTGGTTCAGAAGTGATTTAATGTTGGCATCAGCTAGTTTAGATGTTTTAGCAGTTAAAGTGAAACCTGGGTATGTAAGGGACTGGGTCATTCATGTGTATGGGAGTAGGATTGATAAATGGAAGCGAGCATGAGGGCTGACCCCAAGTCCAAAATGGCGGATTTAGTAAAGTTAACTTTATAATAGGAGCTAAAGAGAGAAAGGGTGTTGTATGCGAACAGAAGTGAAATGGTTGGGTTGTTTAGGAGGAGAATCATCATCTGCAAATAAATTTATAATATTAGATTTTTGATGGAACTTAAAGCCTGAAATGTGGGGGTGGGAGCGAATAGCTTCAGCTAATGGCTCTATCACTAGGTTTAAATCGGAAGGGGAGAGTGGGCATCACCGCCGGGTACCATTTGAGATGGAAAATGTGTTGAACAAAAGGCCTTCAGTGAAAACTTGAGCTGCGGGATGCAAGTATAAAACTAAAATGGCTGATGGAATTTGTCCATCAAAACCAAATTTCTGCAGAACCACCGACATATAGCCCCAGTGGACTCCACCAAACGCCTTCTAGGCAATAATGGAAAGAAGAAGAGAAGGCGCCCGATGAGTTTCTGCATGGTGAATAAGGTTTGTAATGTGGTGCATGGCATTGGATGTTTGATCGACTTTAGTAAAGCCCATTTGGTCTGGTTTCACCAAAGATGTTGTCAATTAGTATCCTGGCTAGGGATGAGTTTTGTGTTCGAACCGAACGCATGTTTGACTCGAACATCGTGTGTTCAGTCGTTAGCTGAATTACAAATGATATGGGCCTTTTGTGCCAAGTTCAAGTGGAGCGTCACGGCCCATAATTCAT